>JAZDUH010000468.1:9150000-9750000 GCA_036419115.1 Scarus forsteni
GTGCAGCTGGTAGAGCACGTGCCTCACAACAAGAAGGTTCCAGGTTCGATTCCCGGATTGGGAGGGCCTTTCTGGGTTCAGGGTGAACCCCACCGCTTGAATGTGTATAGCTGGGATAGGCCCCCCAGAATAGGCTCCAGCCCCCTGCAACCCCAAAATGGATAGCAGGGTATAGAGAAAATAATGAAAAATATTCTTATAGAAAACAATGGAAAATTTCATATAAATTAATTACAATTATTATACAAAAAATACATATGTAATGGATATAATTTTAATACTGTGACATAGTAAAAATATGTAGGTAATTACTAAATAA
This sequence comes from Scarus forsteni, assembly GCA_036419115.1. NCBI lineage: Eukaryota > Metazoa > Chordata > Actinopteri > Labriformes > Labridae > Scarus > Scarus forsteni. The sequence goes on from JAZDUH010000468.1 coordinate 9,150,320, forward strand.
CATATATGGACTATATAAGGAAAGCATATCTTTCAATTAAGTTTTTTATATGTAACATATATAAAGTTTAATACAACATATTAAATTTTTATAAGTATGTTGTATGAAAACAATGCAAAAGTGGCCACTTTCATGAGTAAATCATGAGAAAATCATATAAATCTTACACATATAAAATATAAATATTTAACATGCAGGCATATAATAATTTTATAAGGTTTTTGTATTTCTTTTCCGTATGGGTGGTTTCACTGTTTCTAACGTTGTTTTATGTGCGAGTTCCAACAAATCAGGTTTCCACCCCATGTTGTCTCCAGGTCAGAAATCTGCCCTCAGACTCCCTCCAGTTTAAATAAATGAGGAAGAATGTATATGGATGTAGAAGGAGATGCCCAAAAATACTGAGCAGCACTGACACACATTCAGGACCAAAACAAAATCATTTATTTTCTACACTGCTTGTCGTTTTTGGGGTCGCAGTGGGGCTGGAGCCTATTCCAGCTGTGATTGGTACACTTTGAACCAGTCCCAAGCCAATCACAGGGCCAAACTCCACACAGAAAGACCGTGCCCGACCATGGGTTGTCCATCTCTTGAATTGCCCTTTGGTATGAGTCTGAATGGTTGTTTGTCTCTCGATGTGGCCCTGTGATCGCCAGATGACCGGTTCAGGGTGTACCCCACCTCTCACCCAGTGTCAGCTAGGATAGACTCCAGCCCTGCATGACCCCAAAAGGGATAAACAGTGTAGATATTGGATGGATGTATGGATGGATGGAGCCTCTTCATCAATGTAAAACATTCACAACAGAGTGAATAACACAATGATGGACTGCCTCCAGAGTAAACTACGCTCACATTTCATCAAATGCCCTTTTCATCACTGACCTAAAATACAAGTGCGTTAAACAGATGCTGCTCTTTGAATGTGTGCAGGTACGACACTGGCCAGCCTGCTATCACACTCCTAATATTATTCCATGCTTGAGTGCACTCGTACATGAACACAGATGGGTACAGCAGGTTGCAGTCCATCATAAGGAGCACAAAGAAAAAGCACCTGCAGCAATCACTTCTCCATGTTCCTCATAGACAATATGTATGGCTGCTATGGTTGCTTTTTAATTCTTTTGTAATTCTTCGTACTTTTACATTTATTGTGTAGATCAAGCTGGGAGAAATGAGCCGGTATTCTATGAATACAACAACATGTAGAAAGACACCGGATCTTTAGAATAGCCTTTACATGCTGACAAGGTACATTTGTATTCACACTTTTAATATGAAGCAGATTTTGATGAGAAGTGTACTTGGCTCTGGTCCCTAACGTAAGACCACCCTTATTCACCAGATCTCACTCCAGCTTTAGATATTAACAACACAAATTCCCTGAGGAGAGTCCATCTTCAAACCTTTTGTCTTGAATTTTCCATCTTTTTCTCCCCTCAGTGTTTTCTTTGCTGGGATGATGCTGTTCATCTGCTGTGAATTTAAAACATATCATTGGCATTCTGTCACAACATGCTCCAGTCTCCATGTGCAAAGTAGTGCATGCAGATAGTGTGAATATAAATATGAGGCTCCAGGGCAGCATGGTGGTTCAGAGGTCTACACTGTCCCTGCAAAACATGATGGTTTCTGCTTTGATTTTTGAGGCTATGAGATGTTTCTGCTTAAAGAGACATATTTCAGTCAGGCAGGAAACTGGAAGTATCCTTTAGTGGCATATTAAAATTTTGTGTTGTGTAATGATGTGCTGCTCTTTGCAGAAAACTATAATAATGTTTTCATTATTCCATTTTGTTGCACAGTGCTGTGTTATCCCTCTGTCAGTATATTAACATCAATTTTCAGATTCAGTTTGCTTTTACTTAGATTTGTGTCTGCATAATGTAGGGCTCCTTGTCCTCTAATTTGCAATGTACCCCAGGGCAGGATCCTGGTATATTTGAAAAGCAAACAGTATCTGAAATGGAGTTCTGTTTATAAATGCAGATGTTGACTTGATAATATCAGTTTTTGCATCCGAGTGTATCAGATCAGAGCATGCTTGTGGTGAGAGCTCAGTCCTTGGGTAACCTCACTGTTTTTGGAGCCAAAAGAAGCAACAATGGATAAAGTGTCAGTTTCTTTTAAAGAGGGACAAATGTGCTAAAGAGGAGTTCATGATACCAACAGACACTGATGAATTAGACCAGGTACTGAGCTGAGGACTCTGTCATCCGAGCCATCTGTGGCTTGGGGAAGCTAAAAGGTACTGGACCATGAATAATAAACCACACAGGATAAAAGTGAACTGAGCTTTATTTCAAACATGATGACAGCTGAGGGACAACCAGCCATGACTTTATCTATCTGTCCATCCAACAATCTGAACATTTTGTCCATCCATCTAGCTGTCTTTTAGGAGTGTGTATCCACACTAATCTTGCAATACATATGACAATATGGGACTGATTCAATAAGATTATCCGCTTAGCTTTATAGGCATGAATGTAGGGCATTCATTTAAAACACTGTATGTTTAATGATGTATCATGATACATACCCACAATACTGCATAAAGATAGTATACAGTCAGTGCTGTATATATAAACAATTGATGCAACAGGGAGATGGAGAATGGCTGCCACCAACTAGAGGCCAGAGGCTTTACTACAAAACAAAAACGCCCCAGATTCCAATGAAATAATGAATACCAAAATATCTTATTGCTGTATTAAAAGTCTCAGTACAGTGATGCACCACAACATATTAATATATATTGATGTTTACATTGGTGTACATTTTCTGTGTAAGAAAATGTACACCAATATAAACATACTTAACTTTCTATCTGTCAGTCAGTCCATCTATCTATCTATCTATCTATCTATCTATCTATCTATCTATCTATCTATCTATCTATCTATCTATCTATCTATCTATCTATCTATCTATCTATCTATCTATCTATCTATCTGTCAGTCCGTCCGTCCGTCCGTCCGTCCGTCCGTCCGTCCGTCTATAGCTACCTAGCTGGCTATCTATCAGAATCGATGTTTTTCCCTGAATAGCCCCAGTTTACGGTAATGTATACTTAAAAATCAAGATAAACATGATAATGTGACAATGCTGGACTAAAACCACCATTACAAAACGTGAACCACTTCGTAGAACAAACTCTCACAAAACATATTGGAAGATCTGACAAAACTGGTACTTAAGCATCTCTGCTAACCTTCGTACGGTCAGTCTCTTCCTGACATCTTAACTCTTGAGGCTCCCAACTCTCCCTGCATTAAAGGACTCTGATTGGGCGTTGCCGCTTTAGGTCAAGCATGGTCATTATAGTTTGGAGTCTAGCAAGATATATCAGTCTGATTGCTGACATTGAGTCAGATGGATACTGCTTCATTCCAAGGTTGTATATTTATAACACCGTTATTATTTCCTCAACACTTTTGTTGTTGTTCGTTCTGGCTGCCTCTAACAAAATTGTGCCTACAGTGAGTTTAAGACATGCAGAACTGAGTGGGAATCGTTGACATGGTTATTATTACACATTAAGAAAAATAAAATAGATTTCTTTGAGCTGGTTGGAACCAGTTCTCAACAGGAACAGGTTCTTAGTTCCTGTTTCCAAAATTGATGGATCCTGCCAGTTAATTTAGTGTAGATTTCACTTTGGGCTAGAATATCCATCACTGTGCCTGCCTGTGTAATATTCAGCAGCTTTCTTATTTGTAAAAGGAATCAACCAAATATGATATTTCAAGAAGTGCTTGACTGGTGTACAATGAAAACAATATTCAGTTCAAACTGTACTCTTGCTAAGCTGTTGTCTGGGGAGCTGATATGCTAACGAGGATGTGAATGTTCACAGAAACCGATCTCAAGATGTGCTGCTAAAAAAGCTGCTCTAAGTTGATCATGTTTCAAGTCTGCTCCAATTTTCACTTACAGCAGGATCTGTAGTCCTAGTGGACTGTCAGAGATGCAGAGAGATTGTATCTGACCCCTCCCAAACCGGGACACAAACTGTTTCAGACACTCTTCTCCTGTTGGAGGCTGAATCTGAACCTCAGCACAAGAACAGTTTCTACTTGTCTGCTGCTGCCTTTATCAATAGGGTTGAGTCCAAGGCCAAGCTGACTCTGACAACAGTCCCTCCCAAACTAGATGTCTTATCAGTTTATACAACTGAGCCAAGATGCTATATTAGCACAGTGTTCGATTAAAGCTTTTGAGTTTGAGGGATGTTGAATACCTTGCATAATAGCAGCACTAAATATCTTTTCTATGAGCGCTCTGTGTTGGTGCATGAGGGCTATTTTACTCTGGATGCATTCCACCTGCATGATAGCAGCATATCCCGTCCTGTAAATCTCAAGAATAGGAAGCTTACTTCTTTTCCTGCAAGCCGTGCACCTTTCTTAGCCAAAACAGACAAGATAATGTAAATCAGAGACTCATGTTTACCCAAGTCCAGCTGGGATGTATATCCACAGCGGTGGAATAAGTCACATAAGAGATTAAGACCGTCTAATTATTCTTCCTGCTTTTGCCTTTGTAAGATAAAACACAGTTTGTTTCCTCTGTGGACAACTCTTGTTCATCAAATTGCTTTCATTCTAGGGTCTTCATCCCATCCCCCCTCATCCATACATGACTACCCTGACCAGGACCAGTGTTGGACACATTACTTCAAAAAAGTAATTAGTTATAGTTACTAGTTACTTTCCCAAAAAAGTAACTGAATTACTAACGGAATTACTCATTCATAAATGTAATTAGTTACCAGGTAAAGTAATAGATGTGTTACTTTTTTGAAAAATCTTTTTCTGCTTGAACTGTGTGTCTTTGTCTCTGTGTCCTTCCTTGTTGTTACCTGCTGCAGCAGCTCTGACATCAACAGTTCTCCAACAGCACGTGCAGGGGAATTTGCCTGATAGACTAGAATGGGAGCAAAGTGCTCCGCGGTAGGCTTCACCAATGCAGCGCTACGCGCCATGGCGCTGGAGATTCGCTTCAGATCTATTTTTTGCGCGGAGAAGTAAAATAAATCACAAAGCTGTGTGGTTGGGACCAGCCACGGGACCTCAGAGAAGCGAAGTGAGGTGTTGTTTATTTCTTTTCTCCGTCTATAACATGCTTCATGAGTGTGTGACATCGCTGTGCTCCATCATGAGAGCCTGTAGCTCTCTGAGGATCAGCCCTCCCCCTGCACTCCGCAGCGCTGCTCGGTGCGCACTTTCGGTGGGTTTTGTCTGTCAGGGCAAGACCGCGGCACGGCGCTTCCGTGTGCCGTGGAATTTGGGGGTGAGGCTGGTCGGATAACAGCTGCTTGACATCGGTGCAAAGTAACGTGCCACATTTCCCTGTTAGTAATGGTAACGGCGTTGTAACGCATGAAAAAGTAATTAATTAGATTACCAGTTACTGAAAAAAATAACACCGTTATACTCTAACGCCGTTATTACCAACACTGACCAGGACCATAGCCCCACCAACCACTGACTGGCCCCTTTTTACACCACCAGGGGCCCCCTGAGGCACTGTCCGGATCTTAACCCCCCGTTGGAATGCAGGCAGAGAACAGCACCCACTGTCTCCTGCGGGGTCTATTAGCTTAACTAAAGTTTAGCCTCTCTTTCTGGGCAGTGACCACAGGTGGCCCCCATCTTTGGTATTGTCCCCTTGTTTAGTGCAGTTGAGCCAGGATTTGAACCTGGGACGTCTGGGATGGGATCCAGCACTCTACACATGAGCCACCCTCTTCATACACACCACATACTTCCAGTATGGACTTGCATCAGCACAGCACTTGAACTACTATCTTAAACTAGCTACAATACCTGTTTGTTCTTCTCCCAGTTGTCTTGTCTTGTCTTGTCTTGTCTTGTCTTGTCTTGTCTTGTCTTGTCCTGTCTTGTCTGTCACTATTTCCCCTTCTTTCACACTGTGGTGTGGCACGGCCCTCCCCTTCAGCTCCCATCAGGGGTTAAATAAAGTTTTATATGATGGAGTAGCCTACAGGGAGGGCTGGTGATGGTCACTGTAGCAGTGAATCATATTCACATATCTCTCACTGCTAGAAAAAAAATGCATTAGTCTTTCCAACGCTGCCACCAGACACAGTGCTCAGCTGTAAAGATAATGCAGACAAGGGGAAAAAAAAAAAAATGCTTTCATTCTGCAGGTTTCAAGCTGAGCTAACACTGTCATATAAATGCAGTGCAGTAAAGCAAAATGAAACAAGGCTACCATAACTGTGTATGGTACTGTGAATATGACTTTAAATGCTATCATCCACTTACTTATGAAAGGCAACACAATAAACTGGGGCTGTCTATTCAAGCTAAAATAACACAACTGAACGCTGCTGTCAAAAGGGCTGTATGCCATCACTGTGATCTGATAGATTTTCTAATGCAGGTTATAGAAGAAGTGTTTGAATATCTCAGACAACGTTGATGTACTGTTTGTAGTTAACTTCAAGTACTTGTATTAATTAGGATATATATTTGGCTAATTTGATAATTGAATTTGACTTTCAGTTTTACATTTCTACATATTGTACCTCTAAACAACAACATTCATTTGGTCAGAATGAATGAATGAGGGTATCCCATTTCCCGTATAAAAATGGGATAACCTTTATCCCATTTCTATATGGGATAAAGGGTATAGAAATGATAAAAGGTATTCATATCTATACCCTATCCCAGCTGTCATTGGATATGGAGGGGTACACCCTGAACCGGTCGCCAGTCGATCGCAGGGCCACATAGAGAGACAGACAACCATTTACACTCATGCTCATATAAGGGCAATTTAGAGTCTCCAATTAATCTACTGAGCATGTTTTTGGTCTGTGGGAGGAAGCCGGAGTGCCCAGAGAGAATCCACGCATGCACGGGAAGAACATGCAAACTTCACACAGAAAGGGCCCTGTCCAACCTGAGGATTGAACCAGCACTGAACCTTCCTGCTGTGAGGCATGTGCACTACCTGCTGCGCCACTGTGCCACCGACAACAACATTAAAGAAGTGAAATATTATTTTTTAAGTATTTTTTTTGTTTCTGTTGTTTCTTTCAGATTATGGACTGTGCTGTGTTTGCTTTTATTCTCCTCACAGTATGAAATGCTTTTCGCTTTGTATCAATTTATCAGGATCAAATGTATTTCATCCTCAAGTTGCAGTGTTTTTCCTAAGTGAAATATACTTTTATTTTCTGATTGACATGATGAACTTGCTGTTTTAACCCCTCATGATTATAATTATATAGGTTGCTAAGCCAGAAAACAAAGAAGATTGCCTGCAGGGTTGCAGAATACTGTCAAACAGATCATATATGACCCCATCTGCGACCTGTGTATAACTATACACAATGTATGTAATTATACCTCTGGTATAATAAGCATGTGTCCCACTCCATGACATTTAAATTACAGTAATTGTCATCCGCCTAGTGACGCTCCCCAGTTTTACAGTTTCAGATGAAGAATCTGCTTCACTGAGTGCAGAAAAATGTGAACAGTCTCCCAGACGTTTGTTAACTATCTTTACAGAAAATGAATTATTCAAACAGAAAAATGCCCTTAGATAACCATCATCTTATGAAGAAATGTTGTTCTTCTTAATTGGTGTGTAGATCTTATTAAAATGAGCAATGTGTTAACGCCTCAAGACACATTGTGCTCTCCACATCTGTTAGCGTATGGCGCTGAGCCTGAAGCTTTAACCATGCCGCCCTGCTAAGTCCTTCACTTGTTATGGCCATATGAGTAAACAGACACGACTCAGCAGAAATACAGTGCAGCACTAAAACGAGATAAACTCTATGTGTGAATACTGAATGTGTGTGCTGTTCCATGTTTTTGTAGGTGGGCAATGCTGTCAAGAAGCACTTTTACTTTGAGCCAAATGTGTCACCATCAGAGTGACTTTTTCAGGTTCATTTCAAGTTTGAACAGGAAAACAGGACACGACTTTCCTTTTTTTCAGCAGCAGATTGAAGGAGAATCTCTTACTTGTGCACTTTTTGAGGCCGGACCCTTTCTTCACAGCGTGACGGCTGAGCTTGCAGTTGAAGTTGTTCTCCCAGAATTCAGCAAACCAGATATTCCTTCTGTTGTTCTCCAGAGTCCGGCTGATAAAGTAGCGATCAAACCCTAGAGATACATCAGTGAGGATCTCTGTCATTGACACAGTAGGTATCAGTCTAAACAAAGTGTGATCAGTTATTTCTATGTCTAAGTAGTTCAGAGCCCAAACATATATAAAATGTATTTGGTTTTATTGAAATTTTAGTTTTGAAATATTTAGAATAAAAACATGTAATAACAACTTCTTTTGTTCAGCACTTTTAAAAACAGGGGTCTGCAAAATGCTTTCAAGAACATACAGACATCAAATATAAGAGCTTCGGCACAAGAAAATAAAAACGAAAACCTCAGTTTAAAACAGACACTGTTATGGAAAAATGCAAGAAGCATAAGAATGTCATAAGGAACCAGACAATGCAAAGAATCCTGCAATGTAAAATGTGACTATGGGGACCGAAATTAAACCTAACAAACATAAAACTAGTAAAAAAAAAAGCAAAAAGGGGGTAAAAGCAGAAAGGAGAGGGACAATTATAAAAAGACGATATTAATAGTGATAATAAAATAGTATAATAATAATAAAAATAGCAATGATAAAAAACAGAAATGAGCAGAAGATAAAACAATAGGATAGCGCTGTCAGTCTTTGCATATCTATCACAGCTTAACTGAGGTTCAAAAGTAACACACGTAATTTCTAAAATGCAATAAGGCTGTACTGTTTTGACATTTATCCACACCATAGTTTAGACACCTTTGACAGCCAGAGCTGGGTGCAACGTAGCATAGTCCTCAAAATCATAAGGGAAAAGAACAGCACTGCTTCTGTAAATGTCTTGATTCAGCTTAGATGGAGATATACTTGCTATTTGTTCTTGTGTTTATGTATGTGTAGGTTGGCATCACAAGAGGTTTTGTTCATATACTTTAAATACCAATCTGTGGTTTAAAATACAGCTTAAGAAACTTACCTAACAAAACACATTCAGTGACAAAGCCAACCATGACGACAACTCAATCTCACCAACTTAATCAGCAGTCTAATCATAACACCAAACCAAACTTCTAATAGAGAATTAATCTGTCATCAGATCAATAAACTATCATGTTTGTGTCTAAACAATTTCACACAATTTTCAGATGACAATGACTGTGGTCTTCATTAATCAGTTTGACTTAGAAACTTTCCGTCAGGCTTCTCATATTGTTAGTGTTGACTTTGGAATTTGATTCTAAATGCAAGAATATATTAAGAATAAAAAACATGATAAAGACTGCAAAAAAAACAAACAAAAAACATCGCAATCAACTATGAAAATTCAGGGATTTGCAATTCAAAAACTTTGATCACTTGACAGCCAAAGATGGAGTCAATATTCTGAATATTTAAGAAAAAAAGTATCTAGCCCAGCTTCACTTAAAACAAATACATTTGGCTGGTATATATACACGTTTTAAAAGAGGGAGGTCTGTTGTGTACACAGGCCTCCTCCGTACCTTTAATGGACTGTCTCTTGGGCAGGATGGTGACTGCTCCCTCTGCCACCTCCTCCTGATGCACAACCGGAGAGATCTTCGATCCCCAGCTGTCTGAGCCCACCCAGATGAAATGACCTGTCTGGTTTGCCTTTTTAGCCGCGTGTAGCAGCCGCCTGCAAAGGTGGAGGAACAGATGTTACCATGGATAAGATCAGAATCCTCAACACTACCTCTCTGCAGTTCTAGTTGTTTTTGCTATTAATTATAAAGATGTCTGACAGAGCCAAAATTATCTGACTTAATATCGGTGCTGTTTGCTGAAGTTCTGATGTTCTTGTCTCCAAATGTACAGTGGGGTAATTCTCCACAAGGGGGCTCTAAATCAGAACAATAACAAAAGTTCACATGCACAGACATGCTGGCTTGCTCTGACCACCTGCACTGTTCATGGATTAACTTCTTTTTTTTAATTATTATTATTTATTTGAACGTAACAAAAATATGTTTTAACATAACATAGCAAAAACAGCAACCAAAGTTCAAAACAACAAAATGTGTCATTTTAATGTTCAAAAGTGAGTAGGAGGAAGTCGAAACTTATCTGGTTCCACCCCTTCACCTTACACAGCTAGTCAGTAATTTACCCACTTCAAAGTGACAAAGACAGTACTGACAAAATGATCACACATAACCAAATACATAAAATATTAATAATATAAGACAAATCATAATCAAAAATAAATGAGTAAATAAACAAACAAAGGAACAACAGAAACTAAATCCACCTGCAGTGATCTTTATACAATCTCATCCCTGTACCTTTTCCAAATCATGGTTTTATACTTTTTCTTAAACTGCTCGATGTTTGGACATTGTTTTAATTCATCACTCAGACCATTCAAAAGTTTTACCCCACACGCCGACACACAAAAGCTTTTTCCTGGTAGTTCTCACGTTTTCAGTCTTAAAATGAAACAATCCCCTTAAGTTATACTTCCCCTCTCTTTGCTTGAACATGCCCTTTATATTTCCAGGTAGTTGATAATTTTTTGCTTTAAACATAACTTGTGCTGTTTGATATTCTATTTGATCGGTGAATTGTAACAGTTTTGACTGCAAAAATGGTGAATGCGTGTGATCTCTATAAGCTGCTCTGTTTATGACCCTAACTGCTCTTTTTTGGAGAATGAATAGAATGTCTCATTGAAAGGAATTGAAGCTCCTAAAAGTGGATGTGCTAGAACAAAGATGGCCACTTTGTTTTTGGTATTTTTGGTCATGTGATACTAATTTGATAAAAGAGAGACCGTGGATAGAATTGGACTCTCTACTGCCTCCGTCATCATGAATTATATCCATAAACATACAACAGTTTTCAGTGAAAAGTGTTTATGATTTACAAAAACAATCAGTGGAAGTAGGTAGAGCTGATGGCACATGTTTCCTTGTCTTTGAAATGCCAAGTTGTCTCCACTTACACACAAAGGCAGAGACGCTCACTCGCAGCATTCCTGTCTCCCGCTGAGTCTATGTGCCTCCCTCTGACTCAACAAGATTTCCCCATTCTGTTTCCAAATGGCAGCATGAATTGGGCTATGCCAACACTAAGGCAAACACTAGTTTGCTCAGTTACAAATCCAGATGTGGAAGACTATTAAAGGCTATTTGCCAAGCCAGAGGTTGAAATGGTTATTGTATGAATCAGCCAATGCCACTACTTGCATTTGGATAAGTAAAATTTGCTTTATTTGAAAGGTAAAGCTGTGACCTTGGACATACATCCTCTTTAGATATTAATAAGTTATTGACTTCAAGGGGTCATCACAACCATTAGTTCAAGCTTAACACAGGCCTAGTCATTGAAAAATCCTCAAGAGTGCCTTGAAAGGGGTTTGGCAGCATTCCCCACATCTTACCTGATGTCATCTTCATTGGCAAACAGTATGACGACTCGTGCGTTTGGGTTTTCTCTGAGTCTCCTGATGATCTTGTCAAACTCTCCCGCCTTCGGCTCTCTGGGAATCTTCACAGACTGGGAGATGCACACGCCCCCTAAACACACAGAGTTTGCCGTTGTTAATATGATAAATTAGAGAAACTAAAGAGCTTACAGTTAATTAAAACATCAAAATAAGGCTTTACATAATAGTCCTGTGGACTGAAGTTAAATATAATTAGGCACAAGCACAAACAATTGCGGTTAAGGTAATTACCACTTCATCAGGTTAACAAGGAATGCAACAAACTTGACACTGAGGCAGTGGAATGTGGAGTTTTAAAAACTATTAAGAGGCCAATGATTTTCCTGCAGCTCAAAGAATGAAGCTGAGTTAAACTCTAATAGAGTTTTGTAAGCAAGGCTTATTATGAATAGTGTTTGAGTCAACCGTCAGACTGCTCTGACACTACGAAAAGTTTGTAGACCCAGAGGTTTGTATCATGATGTGGCACTATGCTCATAAGTGAAGACTTTGATTCATCAGGGTGTATATCATGTTTAAATGTGACAGAATGTGACACAATACATTATATTACAAACCCTGACTGCCTCCCTGGTGAACTATATTGTGGATGTATCAGAGATCAAACCAGCAAAAAAAAAAACAGAGAAACACCCTGATGTAAACCAGATACAACAAAAGTTTCATGATACATTTTCTGTTTCAATATACATGCTACATCAGTGTTCAGCCCGGTCATTTTTTGCAGCATTTTGTTGAGCAGTTGAAATTCTCTCCACATCTGACAACAATCAATAAATCAAATACTGCTTCAGAAATAGAAATTCATAGAGTGTCTCTCACAGCTCGACAGGCCTGTCCAATCACTTCATTCTGACTGAGTATTTACCACCGTGAAGTATTTAGTGTGGTACAGCGAGAGATGTCCAGAGAAACTATTGACCCTGGCTCAGATTTTGCCCCTGGCCAATCATACAAATGTTCCTGTTTGATCATGGTACGTGAAATTACATACTCTGACCACGGCATCCTGCAGTGCAGTGTGATTGAATCCAAGCTCAGGTCTACAAAACGCCCACAAAATGGCCAACAGCTTGAGCAACGGAAAAAACAAACAAATGGTCTTATGATGTCGGTCCAGTCCCAGCTGTGTTTCAGAGCCTCTAAAACAGGATTTCTTGGTTGACATTTAGAGTGTGTCAGTGTGGTGTGTTAGTGTGAGCGATTGTTTCAGAAAATCAAGCAGTTTCAGGACAGAGGATACAGAAGAGATGGTCTCTTTAAAACATTACACTGTTAATCCTAAACACAAACAAACTGGCACTATCAATGCTTTACATGGGGACCAGCTCAGTGTTTTGGCTGATAAACTTTGGAGTGTGATAAGTAGGGATAGAAATAAAATCTGGCTCCATGAGAAACTATCCAGGTTAAAAAAACAAACTAAACTAAACTAAAAATCCATAACTTTTGAGCTTAGTGGTACAGCTGTCATGTCTCATGGGTCATATTGTTTTTATTTTTTATTTTTATCTTAAGTCAAGTCACATGATTAAATGAAATCAATTGTGATACACAAACTCAAAATTCCATCTCTTCATATCAACAAAAATGTCCATATCTGCCCAAAACAACACTGTTCTAAAGATACTGTGCTTCCCTACACAACAGAAGAGGACAAACAATTCTGTTTTTTATCTTTATGAAAGTGCCAGCCATTAGGTGTTATGCAAATTAGCACTGTGAAAACATGTACCCCACATTTTGCACCACTGACTACTTATAAGAACGACAAAAAGAGTCAACTATATCTTAAAGCTATGGTCTACAATTTGGAAGCTCTCAATAACACAATTTATGAGGCCATTATAGTTCTATGGTCTGATTCTCATAATATTGCATAGAATCGAAAAAAAATCCATTCAGTATATCCGCTGCATAAATTGTATAATTGATTGACCCAAGCCTTACGTTCGTGGTTGAGTTGAGTCCAGCTATATGCCATACTTTAAGATATAGTTGGACTTTTTGTCGCTCTTATAAGTTGTCGTCGCCTTTATAAGTTGTCCCACTACCTCCTCAAGGTACCTCCCGTGAGCAGCAAAATGTGAGCAGCTAGCTGCACAGCTTCTGAAGCGTCATGGAGCCGGAGAAGACCAGCACCGAAACCAGGAGGCCGCTTCTGTTACCCTCCACATCAAAGGGAAGGAAACGTAAAGTTTTGAGGAAAAGGCTGAAGTAAGGAAGAAATATGAGCAATACAGGTCCCAACGGAGACTCAACATTGGAGAATCGTGCGACCGGTGGAAAAAGCTGCAGAATGATTTGGGACTGTAAACTGACGCTGAGACTGCCTGTTGAGCAGGTAGTAACTTTGTTTACTACAGTGAGAGATGTCTGCTGATTAACTCTGGTTTGTCTGTGCCTATACTGGCTAATGACTGAACGTTGTTGGTCAGAACGGGTAGGCTGTGTCAATAGATTTTAGCACAAGTTAGCCACGCATCGTTAGCATTGTAAACTGAGCTGGTGAAGACATGCTGAGAAAGGTAAATCATCGCTCGCAATCGGCTAACAGTGGCGACGCCAGACCCGCTTCGCCGCCGGTCCAATTGAAATGGCTACTTCTGTGTTACAAGGGGGATGACTGTCGTGTTTGTGTCTTTCAGCTATGAGAAATCTGACATTCTGAGTTGTTTTTGAAGTTGTTGTTGCTGCTGCTATTTTCTGCCAGCCGGCTTCTTGCTCTATTGGAGGGGGCGTGTTGTTAGGAGGCGACACGAGCTGGAGGGCAGGATCTTGAAACACGGAGGGGAGGGGTGAGTGAAGGGGGGGCAGGCTGCGTTTTTTAAATCTGTCTCAACAGCCAAACTGGTTTATTAGACCGTAGACCCTAGCTTTAAGTTTGATAAAACATTCTCCTCCACTCAAAGCAGCCATGGTAAAATCGTTCAAGAGTGTTTAAGGTGGACTCATGACAATTAGTTAACCCAGTGTTGCAATTCAAGTTAAAATTAGCAAGAGGGGAGAGGATACAACACAAAGGGCAAAAAGGGAAAGTGACAAAGGACAGGATGTGGGAGACAGAAAGAGAGAAAACATGAAGACTAAAGATGGTAAAAAGAGAAGACATGCAAAGAAAAAATAAGGAGATGATATGAAGAAAAGTTGAATTGGCATGAAAGGAGGTGACAAGGACAGGACATGTGAAGAAGAAAACATCAGGAGACAAATAAGAGCAGAATAGGACATAAGGGAAGAGGAGACGAGATGAAATGAGGAAAGAAGTCAGCATTAGAGGAGGTGACAGGGAGAGGATATGAGGAAAGAGCAAGGACAGGAAGGAAACAACATACAAGATATACAGTATACAACACACACACACACACACACACACACACACACACACACACGCATACTATGTATATATTAGGGGTGGTAGAAAAAATCAGTTTACATAAGTTTTGGGATTTTTTGTTTGATCTTTTTTATATCCATTTTTTTGTTCAAAAATCTTATTTTTTTCCAAATTTAAAGGCTTAATTTTAGTCTGTGTTAATAAGCCATTTTTGGATGCAGTCCAGGCTTTTGAAGCGAGAATATAAACAGCCGGTTAAAATATATTTCTGAATAAATCCAAAAAACTGACTCACATGTGACGTGTATTTTTCCTGATGTAGTCTGTAGGCATCATCATTGTTCACCTTTTTTGCTGGTGTTAAAAAAGTGAACTAAAGATTGCAAAAATTGACAATATTGTAGAATCACAATTTACATCAAATCTGCACCTAAAAAATCGAATCTGGAGAAAAGCATATAGTCCCAGCCCTAACATACAATATCACCATTTAGCTAAAAATATTAAGATCTTATTTCTGTCTTTTATCGAACAGCCCTACTTGGTTAAGTATTTCTTAATGGAAGAAAGATATATATATATATGTTAATAATAATGCAATTCAGATAAAAAAAAACATTTATAGCTAATTTGGTTCATATTGTGCAGTCTTACTTTGTTCCCAGAGCTGCAATTTAAGTAGCAATAATACTAAATCAAGCAATGGGATCATAAAATTGTTTTAGTGTGATATCCAGGTTTAAACTCTGGTGTCATGACTACAAACAGTCACATGAAACACACAAGAGGGAGGCTAATGACAGATAATCCGGAATAATTTGTAGATGGATGCATGCAAAGTCTCCCACAGATGACTAATACATACGGATTAAAAAAAGGCTTCTACTGGGGTTGTTTCAGGACTTGTAAATTATTATCCTGTCCATGTGTCAGACAGTGGTGGTCCAGACTCCTGTCACTCTGTGGTCTTCCACCCTGGTGCCCAGCTCAATGAGGGGGAATCCAAATCCCGATTAAGCTGTCTATAAAAGTTTTAAGGTCTAAGACAGAGTCCCTGTGTTGGCTGAAACTGTCTCAACGGCTGTCAGAGAACCTCGTTAACTCTGAGGAGGTCAGACAGTTTTTTTGACCCCCTCCTCAGACATTTGAAGATGTTAAATTTTGTCAGCAATTTTGTCCTGGATGGAGAGCTTTGATTGGACGTTTGTGTGTTTGCTGGGAAGTAAGTGCCACCAAGAGTTTGTGGCAGAGGAATCAATACATGCTGCTTATGCCAAATTCATTTTTCTCCAAACTTATTTTCTTGCCCTTTAGAGATTTTTGTATCAATTTCTGCATATATCAGCAGAACTGTTTAAGTTCAGGGAGGACAGAAGGATGGCAACAAATCTATTTTCATAATTCTTCCAGTACCCTTTTTTTCACTCAATCAATTCATCGATAAAATTATCTTCATCTAAAACAGAAGGAGCATGAGAGTAACAACCGGGCAGGCAAGTTTAGTTTTTCAAAGTTTGTCGTTTGTTTCCGAATCTTGAACAGATTCACCATGACAGGAGAGAAACTGTTTGATTCACCCTGAAAAAGGTAACACAAAGATACTGACCTGATGAAAACTTGAATCTTGTAATAGTTAAACCTACATTCATTAACCACCTTAGTAGGAACACCCTCTGAGTGCTTGTGAAGGTCAGTAGCTAATTAGCCAATCACATGGTGGCAACTCAATTTATTTTGCCATGTAGATATGATCAAGACAACCTACTGAAGTTCAAGCATCATTATGAGGAAGAAGGGTGATTTAAGAGGCTTTAATGTGGTGTGGCTGTTGAGGCAGGCTGGCCGGTATTTCTGAAACTATTGGTCTACTGGGATTTTAATGCACATGCATCTCTGTGGTTTACAGATGATGGTCAGGAAAGGAAGTAGATGTTCACTGAGTGAAAGTTATCAGTCAAAATTGCTTAAGTGGCTTGAGATGATAGTAAATGGAAAAAGGACTTGAGATTATATAGCGCTTTTATAGTCTTTGACTACTCAAAGCAGCTTTGCACTGCAGGTCACATCTACCCGTTCACTCCCACATTTAGTCACTGATGATTGGAGTTTCTATGTTAGTTATCCATCAGTATTAACTTACACATGCCCTTTCATACCCATTACACACCACTGACGAGCAACTTGGGGTTAGGACACATTGCCATGTGGCACTCGGAGCTAAGCTTGGACCTGCAGTCTACCGACTACTGACCAAGCGCACTATCAGATGGCACGGCCCTGTTAAGGAACAGTAACTCAAATAGCATCTCGTAACAACAAACGCATTGGCTACAGTAGCAGTGTTAGCAGGATTAGAAAAGAACACAAAAGAGAAGAACATGATCACAAGCATTAGACTATACAAGATTGGAAAAAAATGTTGCCTGGTCTGGTCAGCCTCGGTTTCCCATTCAGTTTGGCAGTCACAACATGATAGTCTGAAGCCATCCAGCCTTCCATCAATAGTGTTGTGGCGCTGAGGAAAGTTTCTTGGTACACTTTGGGCCCCTTGATACAAAAAGAGCACAGTTTAAATTTCACAGCATGTCTTAGTATTGTTGCTGACCACAGCCATCCTTTTATAACCACACCAATCTGGCTACTTTGGTTCCAAAGGATAATGAACCATCATCAGACTCAGATAACATCAGATTGGTTTCTTAAGCATGTCAATGGCTTCACTGTCCTCTAGTGGCCTCTACAGTCACCAGATCTCAAAGTAAACTGAGCAGAGGTCCCAACAACCAGGACACAGGCTGATGCCCAGCAATGGATCATTTGGTAATGGACAGTGCAGAAATAGAAATAATTGAATTAATACTAATTTTGAAAAACAGGGACCATAGGTTGTTTTATTTTGAGAAGAATGATGAGATCCTTGCATGTCTGTGTTACTTGTCAGTGAAGACTACACACGCAGGCTGTATGCTCCTGTCACAACCCTTGTGATTACCCACTTGTCCACCTGCGCTCAGAACACAGCAAAAAAATATATTTTACTCTGTATAGAATAATCATGTAACACTAAAACTCTTCCTTCCTGATGTGGAGAGAAACAGTAAGCTGACACACCAGATGGATCATTCAATGTGATTCACTGCTCCATTTGGGCAACAGCTCATAGATTGTGTTTGAGAATGGGCAGAGCCTTTCAAAAGCAAATCTGGTGCTTATTGGAGGATTGAACACATTAATTAGGGGCCTAATTAGATAATGTAGACAGGTGTCACTGCAGTAGCGCACAGTACAAGATGTATCGTAGGATATATTTACTCTAGAGAGCTGCTTTCAGTGTTGTTACTTGTTTTCATTTTATAAAGAAATATGGTCAAGATCAAATAAAACTGCGACTGAAGATGTTAGCATCTATGATAATTTCTGTATTCGCAGTCAGTTCCTGCTGTCATCTCACTTGTAGCTCCCCTGAACTGTGCTGCTTTGAGCTGAGCACAGTCTTTGTATATTGGAGCATTGCAAGATGGATCAGTCTAATTAAAAGCAATAAATAATTCAACATGGTTTTCTGTTTTTAACAGCGTTGTCCTCCATATTTTAGGACATGGTGGTGTATTTTTTTGCAGTGTCAAATGGTTATTTTTAGCTGACTTCAATCCTAAATGTCATTGACAAATGGATGATGAAAACAGAATGAATTGTCATCGCTGTCTCTTTCCCCTGGTTTAGAAACAAGAAAGATAATATTTTTACTGTTTAAATAAATAGTAAAAAATGTATTTTGCATAAAGTTTAAACTTTAAAGATAGATTATGTTGAACAATTAACCAGATCTGGTATTATATCCTTGTATGAACAGCCCAGTAAATGATTGTATTATGATATTTCTGCTTAAGGGGATCATATTGTCATATATTTTACCATATTGTGACTTCCCCTTTAATTCCTACCCTAAAACCTTTATTTTGTCCTTGTGTCTACTGTATAACAGAAGTACCCTTCATGCCATTAGAGCTGCTCATGCAGTTTTAGCATGGATGACCACTTTTGTTGGATTAATATTCCTGGCAGCGTTAGAGCCCTGAAGTGGAGAGCCAATTTACATTTCAAAAATTTACTGGTGTTTATGAGACTGAAGTGCCACTTAGTTTTACTTCATTAATGTGGTCTGGAAAGTTCATCATCTCCAGTTTCTGTTTGGAGAGGTGGGGTGGTACTTTATTGTGATACTTTGTTTGGCCCAAACCAGGGGCAAGAAATGTGTGTGTCGTGCCAATGACATTTTTATTAGAAGCAGAAGTTATGACTGCAAATGCTGAGGCACCAAATATAACAACAAGTGAAAAAGCAGCGCCCACCACCACCAAAAAGAGGTGGCTCAGAGGTTTAGATCATTTTTCATAATAATAATAATAACAATAATAATAACTTTATTTAGGGCAGCACAGTGGTGCAGCAGGTAGTGCATGTACTTTACAGCAAAAAAGTCACTTTTGATTGCTGTGTCATGCAGGGGAATTCTATGTGGAGTCTTCATGCTCTTCTCCTGCGTGCATAGGTTCTCTCTGGGCACTCCAGCTTCCTCCCACAGATCAATATACTGTACATACTCATTAGGTAAACTGATGACTACGAATTGCCCGTAAGTATGCATGTGAATGGTTGTTTATCTCTCTATGTCGAAACATTTACCATCATGGTTTTTTGTTTTTAACAACATTGTCATCCATATTTTAGGGCATGGTGGTGTTATTTTTTGCAGTGTCACCCCACCCTTCAACCACAAAAGGAAATTCAGGGATAGATGATGACATTTAGCACCTTTAAAACAAATGTTTTGTGCTTCAACAGACTAAACAAAAGCAAAAAATGGCAGAAAAGATGAATGACGTGCAACAGGAATATACTACATTAGTCCAGGTTAAAATTTCAGCATGTATAAATGAGTAACAATATGAAGAGAGGTAATACATTTTGAATATAATAATAAGGAGTGAATAAGACAATAAATAGATGATAGATAGATGTGGGATGGTTGACGACATCTCATCAGGAAGACGGAAAGAAAAAGGGAAAATAGAGGACGAATAGAAAAGTGAGAATATTAAAACAGAACTGAAGCAATGATCAGCAGATATTAAACATGGTTTAACAACTAACTGTAAAACAAAAATAAAGATAAAGTAAATGGTTTAAAAAGTTGATAATCAAGCATGTAGGCAATAAACAGAGCATCATATAAAGGCAAGTCTAAAAATGAGTTTTAAGAAGTGATTTTGGCTCGACTTGGAACAAAAGATCACTTTGTTTTATTCATACTTCATTTTATTGCCGCCTTTGTTGTCAGTTTTGTGAATACAGTTGGTCATCTATTATAAAAGACAGTATGCTCTTTTTTCTGCCTGCTAATCCCTGATTGGTCATTGTTCCTCATAGTGGAGGGAACAGCCCTCAATAATCACCGTATTTGGATGATAGTAGAGGTGAAACCAGGTAAGAGGATTAGCAGATTGTTCGTGAACATCAAACGCTTACTTATGGATCAGTGGTTTCCAATGCAGCACTATCAGGCTTCATGTTTTTACCAGGCTGTCAACAGCTAACATTTCGTGCTGTTTTTTCTTCTTTTTTTGACGTTCCAGTCTCCTTTTGGACATTTATCACAGCTTTTTGAGCAGGAAGTGCAGTCTGTGTGTTTGATCCCAGTGGTGATGTGTGGTACCCCTGAAAATCACACTTAAACTGTCAGGATGCCTCAAATCATCTTTTAGTTTATGGCACATCGCTGCAGGGAGCCAGCGTCTTGACTGCAATCATGCGAGCATTTCATCACTCCAGCCGTCTGTGTGTGATGACCCAGTTGTCCAGTTGACTCAAACGGGCCCCATCATTGGTCATTTGCTGTGTTTACTTAAATTGATGGGTTGAGAGGCACGCCATCACTCTGCTGCCTGTCACGTGCTGGAGCAGAGGACTATCCCGCTGTTATCTCAACAATGTTTTCTCTGAAATAATGAGACTAACAGTGACACAGAGCTGCTCCGGTGTCAGAGCAACAACAGATGTGTAATCTGTCTCTGTCACAAGAGCTAAGAGCATGAATCATCTTTAAGATGCCCCCAAGATAAAAACACACGCACATTATCTCAAAATATTAGTCAAGACATCAACAGGGGATTCATATTTATGACATTTCAATTACGTCAACATGAAATTCCACCAACACAAAACCAGATGTAACAGCACGAAAAACACTTTAAATGTCAGAGAAGAAGACAAACGAGGGATAGGCAGAAGAAATGTTTACACAAAAAATGAGAACATGTCAGGAATGTTCTGTCTTTAATGGTGCACCAGCAGCCAGTTTTAGTTTCTCTTTTTATACTATGTGTTGGTAAAGTCTCGGGTTTTCAAACTTAGATTGTTTGTGAGAGTTGTTCTGAAACAAGAGGGTGTTCGGTGCTTGGTATGGTTCATTTGAATATTTATGAACATGGCAATCAATCTCTGTCTGGACACAAATGACAACACCAAACTTGACTGAAAGAGGTGATCTCGGCACCGTTCCAGCTGAACCCCAGAACAATTTATTTGCCGTGAGGACAAAATCTACCAAGGGACCAACACAAACAGGGTGGCATCGATGACGTCACAAAACAACATTGAACTTTATAATGTGAAATCCCGTTGACAACATTCAATAATTGATGTTAAATAAAAATATTGAATGATGTTCCCGAAACTTGCTGTGTTGATAAAGGATAACAACCTCCGTGTATGTGCTGAGTTTGGTTTGGATCCTGGCACCATTCTGAATTTGTTTATCCAGAATTGCATCTTAAGTCTCAAGTCTAATGGCCCTTTTCCACCAGCCCTACTCTACTCTACTCGACTCTACCCGGCTCTACTCTACTCACCTTGTGCTGCTTTTCCATTAGACCCAGTCGCCTGCCCAACAGCGTGCAGTGTCGCAGTAAACAGCTGAGCAGCTCCGCGGCGACGTCATTTTGAGCGTGACACAACAATCTGTGGCTTATTGTCACAAACTGACTAAAAAGGAAAGCAGAAGAAGGCTGCAGGTGGCAAGAAGAAATACCCCCGGAGAAGCACATGAGAATTTTGGAAGCTATACAACAGAATGAAGCCGAGGACGAGAGCAATCAAGCTACAAAGAAAAGATGTATGAGGGTAAGCTAATGGTAGCTACTGCTAGCATGCTAGGTCCTTACGCTCATGACTAATTGATGACGACATTGTCTGACCAATCAGTAGCTGGCAGTCGTTGACGTCATCTTTTAGTGTCGACTCAGCTCGCTTAGAACCAGAGCGGAGTAGGTACTACAACTAGTTTGTTTTAGGAGGTACCGGGCTAGTGGAAACACGCTGCAAATCAAGTAGAGCCGAGTAGAGCAGGGCCAAGGCGTGCTAGTGGAAAAGGGCCATTAGAATCAGTGCGAACTAGGTACTAAAACTAGCTTGTTTTAGGAGGTACCAGGCTAGTGGAAACACGCTGCAAATGGAGAAGGGCTGAGTAGAGTAGTGCCAAGGCGTGCTAGTGGAAAAGGGCTATAAGTAAGAAATGGGCTTGGACTAGGTATACTGATTTAAAAACCAATTAATTCACACATTATGAAGCAAAAGCTTCCAGTTTTACGTTGGTTCCTCTTCATTCCGAGTGACTCACTCAGTAAACTCTGACCCTTTAATATAATACCTGACTGTAAAGCATTCCAGTCTTCTATAAAACAGCAGGGTGCTAATTTACAGTTAGTGAGCCTCTTACCTTGCAGCAGTCCAGTATGAAATGACAGCTCTTTAATCCACTCAAACTACACAGTTCCTGCTTTGTGCTCTCATTGAAATAAATTATGTAAGGGCCTCTTAATCAGCAAGTAAAATAAAAACCCTAGAAGACACAGATGTCAGTGTGGTGAATACTAATTGCACCAAATCAGCAATAATGACCAGATCCAGCTGGATTAATGAGGACGTCTAATAGAAAAGCAATCTGACAGGGGTCAAGGATGGGATCATGTGTAGATCTAAAGTGGACAGAAATAATTTAAGATGACAGACGTGAACTATTCAGTGAAGTAACTCCACACTCTGTGGTTTTATAAATTAAATGTAATCTATAGATTGCACCTTAATGGCTGAAAGGTTCCAGCATATGTCAACTAGCACATGTTGAACTCTGGTTAAAAGCAATACAGAATGACCAGTAACTTTAAAGTTTGTTAGTATTGATTTGGATCTCTTTTACCCTCAAAGCTGCTTAATTCTCCATAGCATGGACTCAACAAGGTGCTGGAAAAATCTCTGAGATTTTGGTCAGTCTTGACATGATAACAACACTAGTCGCTGCATGTGTTGGCTGGACATCCTTATAGCTAATCTCTTATTCCCGATCTGATGGTGCTCTTTTGGAATAATATCTGGTGACTTTGGAGGCCATTGGTGTACGATAAACTCACTAAAATGTTTACAAAACAAGTTTTAGATGAGTTGACTTTTTTTGACATGGCACGTCGTCCTGCCAACAGCAGATGTGCACACTGTGGTCATAAAGGGTTTTAACGATACTTAGGTAGGCTGCAGGGGCGGCTGCTGGTCAGTCAAGGAGGGGAAGCTCATTTTATTCCAGCTTACATCATAAATTTGTTTATTTATTTAAATGTAAATTCTGCCCTCCATTTCTTTTCAAGAAAATGATCTGTGACCCTGTCGTACCAACTAGGTGTCTTTACCAGGGATTTTACTAGTGTTCTCTCAATGGCCAGCAGGGCTAGACTCCTTAAACGGCCTTGGTCCATTGTGTTGGGGGTGTAAGACTTGAGCCGCTTTAAACAGGAGAAGCTCCTCTCCAGAACAACTGCTGTAAAACTTAGAAGATGCTCCGGTGGAGGGTTATACTTCAAGATTGTTGATTGGCTCATTTCACTGTCAATCAAAAAGGGATTCGGCCTCAGACAGATCATCCAATCACCATGCAGAAGCCGAGCGTCCAGGCCAGCCCACTGCCTCATAGACCCCCAGAGATGCTGAGCGTCCGATGGGCGGGACAAAGCCCAGCGTTTATCCAATGACCGTCCAGTTTCCACAGTGGAACAACCCACTCTACACTTCCCCATCGAAGTCAGAAGACGCTCAGCGTCCGACTGTGTTAAAGCACTGAGGGATGAATGAGAACGCTGCGGGGATGAATGAGAAGGAAGTCGCGCCAGTTACCTGTGATAAGTAGCTGATTCAACAAAAGATGAAATATTCTAGTGCATATTTAGTCAATGAAATGTACACACAGCAGGACATATCACCACTTTTTTGGGGGACATTTAAGAGTAGCTGAGCTTCCCTTGCAGTCTTAGAGCAATCACCACTGGTAGGCTGTAGTGTTAAAACAATGCTCAGTATCATGAAAATACCCCCTCAGACCATTACAACACCCCTACCAGCCTGCGCAAGTCAGCACTGACAGCTTCTCAAGTGTTATTTCATTTCATCAGTTTGAGATTAAAAAATAACTCAATTCCAAAAATTCAGCTGAGGTGCACCTACTCAGGAATTTAAGACAGGCACATAAATTTACTCCTTTACGCCCTCAGTTTATACTGACTTTTTTTGCTCAGTGGTCCATCCACAGTTGACTTAGAAACATATGAAATGATGTGTGAAATTATGGGACGTTAAATTTGTATCTTATACGTATTGTTTTGAAAATACATGGTTTATCAGTGTCACTGTTCTGATTGGTGGAGTTGTGATTTTGTGTGGTGACTGATTTTAATGCATTTTACTCTCTTTAAATTTAATGTAGGACTAATGGACTGCAGACCTGTAAAGGACACTAGAGATTTTAACATCTCTTATAGAAAAAAGTGGGTTATGTTGTGGTGTTTCTGGAAAATGGATGGTCACTGTTAACCTCTGTGTGGTGAAGACCGTTGGCATCACACATCATGCCTCTTCAGATCTAATTTGCAGAGGTCTAGTTTAAAGCTGTAAGGGCAGGTACAATGCTTATTGTCAGAGATTATTAAACATTATCGAGATTAACTTTTAGGGTGCAAGCATAGTTTTCTGGGAAAAATCAGATTTTTAAAGCTGATTTTCTTCTCTAAGTTGCTTAAATATAGCTCAAACAATATGATTGCTATCTTCATTATTTTGCTGTTTAGAATTTGTCATGTTGTTATTCTTGTTTTCCTATTGTAGGAAATAACTGTTTACTGTAGTTTAAGCCTTTAAAATAAAATATAAAGTCACAGAAAACAGGAAGTGTCCTCCCCCATGGCGTTTCCAACATTGTCAGGTGTTTGATTGGCAAAAATGTTCTCCCTTTAGCCACGACCAACATTCTCTGCAGATGGCATCAAAATACCCCAAGAAGTTATAGAGTTGTTAGCAAAACTGTGGAAAACTTCATGTGATGTTAACAAACCTTTGAACAAATTCCTGCATCTGCTTCTTTAATTGGATCATTGCCAATATCAAAACCATTTATATTTTCTGCCATGACCAATATTCCCTGAAAATGTCAACAAAATACAATCACAACTTTTTTACTTATCATGTTAACAAACTAAGAAACAAACTTAACTGTTGCTGGCAAAAAAAAGTGAGATTATTATTTTTTATTTTTCAGTTGTCCCCATTTTGACAAACTTTGAAACAAATTCTGTGTAGCCTGATACTCTGTTGAAGATGTTACGCTTACAGCTATTACCTTCAGTCTGAGGTGTCAGTGCTGTGTTTGGTGCCAAAGCATGAACTGACCTGAGACTCTGCCTGATCCAAGCTGGTATAGCTTGTACAAGACCACTCTAAAAACACTGATGCATGTAATGCCAACCGCCTTTTCCTCTTCCACATATCAGTCTCCCTCTTTCACCCTCACTCTACCTGATGAAGAAAAGTGTTTTCCAAGTGCAAGAAAGTCACAAAAGTTTATGCAGGAGTTTAAGTCCCACACTGACAAGGTACTAAGCACTCAAAGAGGAAGTCGGGATGGTGAGAAACACTGTTTGATGCTGGAGAGTTAAACTTCGTCTGTGATGCTTTACCTTTCCGCTGCATTTACAATACAAAGAGAAATCTTCTAGGTTTGTTGCTGGCTCACTTTGCATCAGGAAGTTGTTTTTGTGGGTATGTGAGGAGATTTGAAATCATCTCTTCCTGCAAATGATTCTTTTCTTTGCCAAGTTCAGACTTTAGACTTTACACTTGGAGTGCAGCAGCAATGTTCATTTGTTTTAACCCTTTCCTACCCACATTTCCTAACATGTGGCTGTGTAAAACTTTGACCGATGGATACTAATGATGGATACATGTCCTACCTGACATTATTGAGTGTATTAATACACTTTGTAATGTTTTAGAGTGCAGTATTTATGTTTTGCACTACCTCATTTGTTGTAAACATGTATTAATGTTAATATAGTGAGAAAATGTGAAATGATCAGACTTTGGAATCGATTTATTAAAATGACAGAAAATAGGATTGATAAGAAGATTTTTATTTTTAGTAAAATGCAGAACTCTCCCTGGGCTACAGAGCTCCTTTGTATTTTTAAGGAAGTAGAATTACAGTATGTCTACAGAAACAATCTTGTTTACAGTGGGAACAAAGTTAGGGAGAAGCTTGTTGCCAAGTTTGAGCAAAAATGGCTCAATGAAATTTTGTTAAAGGCAAAATTAAGAACATACATCCAAATTAAACACAACTATGGCCATGAATCTTATGTAACAGCTAATCTAACAAGAAGTCAAAGATCTTTAGTTGCTCAGTTGAGAACAGGGATCCTCCCACTTGCTCTTGAAGTTGGCAATTTTAAAAACATCCAGGAGGAACACAGACTTTGTGAATTATGTGAATGAGGTGAAGTCGAGAACGAAGCACATTTTCTTCTGTACTGTCCTTTTTACGATGAGTTGAGAGCTCCTCTGATGAATGAAATGTACGTTAAAAGCCCTGATATGTTTTGGTGTACTGATGATGAAAGACTGAAATGGTTGTTTAGTTATAATATTGATAAGTTGGCCTCTTTTGTATCCAGAGCCTGGAAAAAACGTCAGGATAGTTTATTTTTGTGAGATTATTATTTCCTCTTTGTAAACGTCTACAGTGATCCCTGAACTTGATGACTGAATAATGGCGTCTTGTAAGCCCGCTGGGCTGGGCATATTGTATATGCATGACACAATAATAAAAATCAAATCAATCAATCAATCATATAGGACAAAACAGCATCATACCCATTAATCAATTATTTTAGTTTGTCTCTGCATCAGTGCAGTTCATCTACCTCCAAATCATGATGCATTAATTAAAGAATATTTTAACACCTTTGAGACCAAAGACCCTTTAGGTATAAGTATAATCAGTTAACACTTTAGTCAGTTAGAAATTTATGCAAAGTCTGAAAAATAATTTCTTACAAAAATTGCAAAGAACTGTTGTCCATGTCCGCATTGCTGCAGGCGCTCAAACTGCAAAGAAAACCAACATACTGCTGCATTTTCAGCGTCCTGAGTGATAAAAATGCCCTCTTCATCAGCAGCTTTTTGTCTCTTGGCTCCCAGCGGTCTCCATTGAAAACAGTTCAACTTTTGAAACAGTGACATGCGCATCAATGTCACATACCTCCCATTGACCCCTGACATGTTCCCCCTGTGAAGAACAATGGCAGAAGATGTTTGATCATGAACGCTGAAGCTGCTCTGAATAAAGTACCAGGAGAGTAAGATGACTCACTCCTCAGCAATTACGCAGTTATGTAAATAAATGACTCACCGACAATTCAATTCATTAGCAATAGATTTTGTAATCAAAAAATGTCTCCAACTCCATAATTGAATAAATATGGTCGATGGCAACAGGGTCAAATTTAACTTAACAGCATGAAAGATTTATTAATAAGGAATCAGGCTTCATTCACATGAAACAATGGAACCCTGTTTCTCTGAATTACCACAGTAATTACCTCAGAATTCATCTGTGTGAAAAAAAATCTGTTTTTATGAATTAACTTGAAAATCCCCGCGGAGACTCTTGTGCAGGAAGTTCAAAGAAGCAAACACTGCACCATAGTTAATTAGCTTCTATTTAGCTTTGAGACATTGAGAGAAACTTGCATCTTCAAGTATCATTGATGGTGTTTTAATGAAAAAATATATTTTTATTGTGGCAGAAATTAATTCTTCACAGCTCCTCAGACACAAAACTTGGTCTGTTCTGCTGGAGTTGAAGTGCTTCTCCAGGATCAGCTGTCTGCAGATTTAATATTTCTATTCAAAAATGTGTCCCGAAATGATCCCAGAATTCAGAGAAACACGAAAAACATGAAAATTCCTAATTTAATTATCAGAATTTTCACATCTCAATCATAATTTGTACCGAGCTTCATCAGCGTGGTTCTTGTTATACTCAATCTGGTGCCATGTTTCTGTTATGTTCAGTTAAACCAAATAAATATAATACTTTAAGGTGTGGAAACATAATTTGCACTTTCTCCGCTCGGCTAATTCTAATAATTGTTCATCTTTTCCTTGTTTATCTATTCAACACACGTCTGTGTGTGTGTTTAATCTGGAGAGCCACTTGACTTAACGAGTAACCTGTCTTTCATGCCATCTTGACTCCATCTTATCCTTTCCTTTGGGGAACGTCTCACGTCTTTAATCTTACGTGCTGTTTATCTTTTTCCTTTAAGAGCAAACAGAGCTGGTTCAAGTTTAAACATTTTGTTTAGTAGAGTGCAGGCTGATGAACAGGCCTAATCAAATTATACAGAATTCAGTTATTCACTTACATTTACTTAAGGGATCGCTAGACTTTAAAATTATGACTGCAATTTATGAATCTGAAAATATAGGCTATGCATGATGAAGGAAGTGATTTATTAAGTTCTTACATGAGGAAAAAAAGTCAAAGTCTTTAGGAAATACAGATTTCATCATGGAATTTAGTGTAAAGTGAATTGAGCTAATTTTGCTATATGATATTAATATATATTTGTTTTTTGGACAATGTAAAAAAAAGTGAAAGTGGCCAGTGCTTTGTACAATTTAGTTGTATTGTTATAGTTTTATACAATGTTAGACAATTTGAAAGAAGGCATTATTCTACCATGAGTTTCTAAGACTCCTTTTGCTGCCTTGGTACATAATGTGAATTTATAACGTTTAATTATTATGACTATGGATGGAAATTCATAATACTTTGTTGACACTAATGCCATTATCAATTCTGCCTTTAGTTAAATTTTTTTAGTTATCTTATCAGTTCAAGACAAGTAAATTTCCTGTATTAAAAAAAATAAGACCTACACAAGACTATTGGGCCAACAGCCTTAAACACATAACACTCCTGTAATTAACTGCTGTGCTGCATAAAGAAATCATCATCAGGCTCAAAACTCCTATCGCTATTTTTCAAGCTTTTGATCTTTTTAATAAACCAGAGCTGCAATTCTCCCTTCATGTTGGTGAGAGAGTTTAAATGCTGAACCAAATAAAATATTTTCAAAAATCATAGTTTGTAATCTGGACACAACTTTACTTATTACTTCTGAAGTGGAGCTTCCTGAAAAAAAGTAATTTTGGAGAGCGATTTGTGCTGTAGCGACAAAATCACTTCTGCTCATTGCTTGTTTCAACCCTTGTTGAATGATTCAGTCTGCAAAAGATTAGTCATTCTTTTATTGGTTCCCTAGAAATGATCAAAAAACTTCTTTTTAAATTCTATTTTTTCCTTTTTTCTTTCTTTTCTATGTTGTTGTTTTCAGCTCTACGTGCTCCTTAAAGAGCAGAAATTAAGACCAAAACAAAATCCTTTATCCTTTCCCTTTACTCTCATACATGTCGTGTTACTATTGTATTTACATCTTCATTGTTTGTTTTGACACAGGATATTTAAGCTGTCTGTCTGTAAGGCACCTTTTAACTCTCTTACAATTAAAGTTATCATTATTATCATCATGACCCCACGGCTTCCTCTTGTTTCATTGTTTTCTTCACACCTTCAGCACTGCTCCAGGTTTATTAGACAGAAATAGCAGCAGACAGGTGCTAATTAACACCTGAGAACACAATCCTGACAATGTGCATTTAAATTATAATTATTATTATTATTATTAGACATATGTTTGTCTTCTGAGGCCACATGTATCTTTTCTGTGGTTTGGACAGTTTGTTGGTTCTTCTCTGGTTTTATGTAATGGTCTCAGGGTCAGGGTCTTTCTTATTTGGATATTTTGTCCACCTATGAATGAAGCAGGGCTAAAGATACTGGTGGTGCAGGCGAGTCATCAGGGCTGCTGAATGGCAATGTACCAACCTGCCATATGCTCCCAAACCAGACTTGACCATGAGTGATATTATCAATATGTGTATTTTATGACTGCTGTCACAGCATTTGGGGCCATGTCTATTTTGTAAAATACAACTTGGTACAAGAGGCATGTGACAATATACTGCTGTCTCGGGCCAGGCTGCTTCCACAAACACAGAGAAGGGCTATCACTTGACACTTGAGTGTGTATTTAGGCTACTTTTACACGGACACTCTCTGACTTAGAGATGCAAAGATTTTTCCTTTGCATATTCAAGTCGATCTGTATTCAGACAGGGTTGCTGGAGACGAATTAAACAGCTGTAGTGTGCATGCCGGTTCAGTAGATGGCAGTGTAGGTCTGCAGAGAGGCAGCGCTGCTACAATACACGTACGAAGAAGAAAAACTTTTCACAAACAACAATGGTGAATAGACGCACAGAGACACAGGAGTTTCTTTTCTGAACCACAAATCAGTTCGGACAACAAATCTGTCTGGATGGTTTTGTCTGGATAACAAACTGAGCACGGTAAACAGCAGACACGTTGCTCGGTAGCAAAGCTGTCAAGTTTCCCGTTTTGGCCTGGAAACTACCGTATTTTACCCCTCTTTCCCGCCGTCCTCCCGTATTACTATTTTCCTGTAATTCTCCCGTATTTAAAAAAAAAACATTCCTCTGCCTCTGCTCCTAACTGAACACTGTCACTAGCCTCGTGAGAAATGCCACCTGCAGTAGCCTGGGTGGCAGTTGTCGCGAGGTTAGTGCTGACAGCAGAAACAAACCTGGGACAACAGAGGAGAGAGATGGATGGATGTGAGGAGGGAGAAGGCATTCCTGCCAAAAAAACAAAGAAGTCCTGTAAATATCTCAAAAAATGGGACAGTGAATTTACTTTCCTAATGTAGGAATGTTCACAGCATTTCAATGTCAACAAAGGTAGGCCTATCAGATTCTGATCACCGAACTAATTAGTAAGCTGTTGACAAGTTGTTTTTAGATATCTTGTACTCTCTTAAAATGTAAGGGATACTGGAGCTTGGTTGGGGTGGTGGGACAGCTCACAGCAAGCGCTGGAAAATTTCCCTTATTTTCAAATCCAAAACTTGACAGGTATGCTCAGTAGATGGCCGAAGTTGTTGTTGTTTTCTGGTATGCGCGCGCAGCCTTCATGTGAAAGAGTGCTGCGCATGCGGTGACGTCAGTGTTTCACCCTGAAACGCTCTGATTCAGGTTTACGCGGAGCTGCATAGAGGAGCGTTTTTGGAAACTCTCCACTCTGTAGTCTGTTTTCAACAGTTTCCATTTTCAGGCAATCCACAAAGAGTTCCCATGTAAACCAAAACGCTGAAACGCAATGAAAACTTATCGGATCTGACCGTATTCGGCCTTGTGTAAATGGACTCTAAGTCTTTAAACAGTTTCTTTTACTTTTAAAGCTCACAGTATTGATATGTTGTAATGAGGATAAATTGTAGTGACTCACATAAGTAAACAAGTGTTTAACTTTTGGTTTTAATTGGTGACACAAATTTTACAAAAACAAAAGTCAGAGCATTGAGCTTATTACCTTCGCCAAGGAGGCTGATTTGCAAACATATGTTATAAACTACTGAACAGATTTTGCTCAAATTTCAGGAGATGATGATAATCGCCCAACTCAAAAATTGATCCAGATCACCACCATTAGCTAACGTTTGTTCTTGCTCATTAACTGTCTAACTAATCATGATATCAACATGATTCTGAGTGATAGGTTTGGGCTTTTCAGGGTCAAGGATTCATCTTGTGATGGTAACTTTATCATGGAACTATTGCTTATAGTTCCAACAGCAATCCGTGAGCTACCTTCGCTGAGGATTGAGTGCTTCCTAGTTTCTGATGTTAGCTGCACATTCTCATTAGATGGTGAGTTGATGTGCAACTTTTTGCCTGCACCTTCACAATAACACAGTGTTACAGCCATATGTTTCCTTTTGTGAGAATAGCAAAACAAAGCTTTGGCAAAATCCCAGTCAATATCAGCAACATTATTAGAAACATAAATGGAATTCTTAACTGAACTCAGGGCTTTTCTCTTGACAAAACTGAACAAAGCAGAATCTCTCTACAGATTTTAACTTAGTTAGAATAAAGGTTGTTCATGTGAAAGAAAAATAAAAATCTTGTTACAACAAGAAAACACCAAATCAACCTCTCTTTTTTGTTTTGTTTTAACAGGGCAATGTCAGACTTCTTCATTCTGGTAATTCGCCTCAGCAGTGAACACTTCCTGGAATGGTTAATTTCCTAAAGAACAAAGTAGGAAGGCTGAGAGGCTCCGAGTCTTTTGACATGTCAGTGTGAAAACTGCTGAAGGCTGACACAGACTCTTTTCATTCTGTGTTTTGTCCTCAATTGAACAGCTTCTGCTTTTGTAAAAAGTAAACACAGCAGGATTCACAGAGGTCCAGGCCAAAAAAATGAAACACGGAAAAAAGAGTTTTGTATGACTGGCCATGAAAAAACACAAATTCAGAAATGATGTGTTGGAAATTTTTTTAGACATCATTGCTTTTTAAAGCAAAATATATGATTTTGTACAGAGTAGGCTGGGGTGACCTCAAGCATGGAATTACAACTCTACATTTCAGATGTTTGATGATTCTGTTTTGAACATGATTTTTAATGTTTGTTTCTCAAATTTTTATGCTTTCAAAAGAAAAAAAAGAAACAAAAAAGACATTAACTGACAAACTTTTGTGTTAATTTCAAAAGACATGTAATATTCAAATCACTCTCTAAGATTTGAAAAGAACAAGAATGAATTTGTTGATTTACATTGTTTGACTGAATGGTAGATAAAGTAGGTCATTAGGGACAGAGAGTAAAGGGAAACATGCTCTATAGATTTTGATGCCATGATTAATGATGAAGAATAATTTGGACTTCATAATGCATTTTTTTTGTTTTCACTTTTGCCTTGTCTGCAAAATCATTTGAAAACATGAAAGCTTCTGATTTTATATTACTAATGTATAAAATCACAAAACAATGGAAGGACAGATGGTGAATAGAGCAGAGCTTATAATACACATTAAGTCTCTTTTGAGAACACAAAGGCAGCTTAATGCCGCAGGTCACATCACTTTCACAATTACAAACTGATCATAGAGGGTTTCTCTACAGTTGTCCATAAGTATTTATTCATTTATTATGCCCTTTCATACTCATTTACATGCCACTGATGTCGCAGTGGAAAAACTTGGGGTTGAGTATCTTGGCCAAGGACACATCACCCTGTGACAACCAGAGCTGGGCTTGAACCTGCAACCTTCCTATTACTGACCAAGTGCACTATCAGACTGTACCACTGACATCCCATAAACAGCTCAGTGCAAAATAACAAAGATTAAAGGATAAGTTTGGTTTCTACAGCTTTCACATTGTTTATAGAATGAAGTAGAACAATATACTCACCCAGAAGGCTTTCCTGATCCAAACAGTGCTTCAGGAGATATTTAGATCCAAAATCGAGCAGCAGACATCTGTATAATGGTAGCACACGGGGCATACAACGCCGCTCCTATAACTGCATTAATCGTCCAAAAACTCATTAGTTTCACCAATATTTCATCATGGTCCGCTCGGGCTACTCCTCCATTACAGTCTGTGTCACTCCCGACATGCTTACTGGCTTTGCTAACCTCTGAGCTGAAGAAGAAGATGTATGTTTGCCTCCACGCATGTGCAGTACTCTCTGGAGAGCTGTTCTTCTCTTTGCCTCCGCGTCCTCCTTTCAATGAGCTCCTCATCTGTAAACTCTGGCTCGAAACTGTAAGGACACCCATCATATTCAAAGTTCTCCTCCACAACATCTTCATCCGATAGATATTCGTCCATTTTGCACAAAACTGGAAGAAGAAAGTCGTAGTGTAGCCGGCTGTATTCCCCTGAAACAATGAGCTGCACTGCGCATGCGCGGAGGCAAGCGTTCTTCTTCTTCAGTTCAGAGGTCAGTACAGTCACAAAGACATGTCTGGAGTGACACAGACTGTAATGGAGGAGTAGCCCGAGCAGACCATGATGAAGCATTGGTGAAACGAATGAGTTTTTGGACGATTAATGCAGTTTTAGGAGCGGCGCTGTATGCCCCGTGTGCTACCATTATACGGATGTCCGCCGCTCGATTTTGGATCTAAATATCTCCAGAAGCACTGTTTGGATCAGGAAAGCCTTCTGGGTGAGTATATTGTTCTACTTCATTCTGTGAACAATGAGAAAGCTGTAGAAACCGAACTTATCCTTTAAGTGGCGTGTGAGCTCCTTATGTTGTGTAAGAACTGTCATCTTTTTTACTTGTAATGTTGAGAGACTGATGATCACGTGTCTGGAGTTTGAGTGTGTTAACAAAAGAAGTTCAATTTCACTTCCTGGACACTGTTTTATCACATTTTATGAAGTTTTGGGTACATTATTAAACAAAAGAACAAGCAGAGTTTTAAGAGGAGCTTTGCCTCCATTGATGGTCTCTGTGTGAAAAGAACATTTGGACAGCTGTGACCAGTTACAGCCTTTTTGATTAAAATTTCCTTCTGTCATCTCAGCCTTTCAAACAACAAACAAAGAAACACTCAAAACATTTCCATTCTGCTGTCAGCTGAATTACCAGAGAAAATAGGCCACCACAAAAATGTCTCCCCACATTTTAGGGCACGAAAATGACCTGATTTCTCTCATTCATTCTTTGACTGAGGGACAAAACTTGCCAGGATTCAATATCTGACCTTTAGTTTTTGTTTCATCCATCAAGCCAATTACTCTAACGATTTAAAACACCAGAACACAGGGTCTGAGTGAACCATCCCTCAAACAAAGAGCAGTGTTGAATGAAGTGTTTGTCTGCTGTCTCAACAGCAACAAAGAGGAGAGAAAGAGTTTAATCACAAAAGCTGTTCCTCTCCATCATTCAGCGTGCTCTCCTGAGATATCACAAAAGATCATCCATGAACGGGAGGGTCGACACAAGGCTTTGAAGGCTTCCCTTCTTCAAAGTACAAGATTTGAAAAGATACATGGCT
Source organism: Scarus forsteni (assembly GCA_036419115.1). NCBI lineage: Eukaryota > Metazoa > Chordata > Actinopteri > Labriformes > Labridae > Scarus > Scarus forsteni. The sequence continues at coordinate 9,185,592 of JAZDUH010000468.1, forward strand.
GCATAATGCTCCATTTTATTTTTCACCTCTCCTCTAGTGCAAGGGCAGCGGTTTCAATCAAGCCAATTGACTTCTGGCCGACCTCTTTCCTATGACTACAGTCTAAAAGGCCTTAGGCAGAGCTGAGTCTGCACACTAAACCCGAGGAACAGGAGTGTGTCAGACTGAAGCCGACCTAATTGACTTTGTAATAGTGTCATAGTTCAGTGCCACCAAATTGACTGAATTTTCAAGCATGCTTTGGCAACACAAGCACCCAGGAAGTGAACAAAAAAGCCTTGTGCAACTCCAAGTTAATCAAGATTAATATCAGGGGCACAAAACCATTCTGGTGTAGATCTCAGTTAAACCCCATTTTGCATTCAAAGTGATCACGCTAGGTGAACATGTTCAATATGAGCCACAGCAGTCCTTCTCCTGCCTAATGATACTGACTGTGACAAGACACTGGAGGTATTAACATAAACATTTAGTTTTTAGTCCACTGGATCCTTGTACACTGCCCGGGACACAATTTTATCTCTAAAAAAGTAACATCTTGTCAGAAGGTTAGTTTAGGATTTTTCACAAAGCATAACTACAAGGCTAATTAAAATACCAGATATGAAGACTGTGTATATATTTTGATTCTGAATATGTTTATTCCAAGATTTGTTACACTCTGATTTGTGCCTGATGCTGACATAGCACTAATGGTTTTAATACTTTAAAGATGTAAAAAAAAAAAATAGAAACAATAGTTACATTACACAATTGAGCTTTAATATTTTAAAAAAATATTTTAGATTGTTTTTATCTTTGTTTTAACTTCTTTGTTTCTGTCATTTTCAGCTGCATTGATTATTTGTTAAATATCTTGTGTTTTTTCCCTTTGTCATTGTGTTAAAGGTGCTATGAGGTGAATCTATTACCAGTGACATTAAAACTCTGCTACCCATGAGCATGCACGGCAACTGTCGTAATGCTGCGTTCCAGTAACCTCGGAACTGGGAGTGACATCACCTCCGACGTATCGGCGTTCCAGTTGAAGTCAGAAAAAAACATGCCTATCTACCAGGCTATTGTTAGCTGTTGTTAGCACGCCCTGTGTTCTAGTTCACAAATATCACATGAAGAATGTGATTATCACTATGGCAGCATTTTTGTAAATATAAGTCTAACAATACGATGTATACAGCTGATCTGGAGCGACACACCCCAGTCAGAAGTGCAAATAAATTGATTATTACAGGAGCTCCATCGGGTGGATCGTGGCTCGATGCTAAAAGCTTTCTGAGGACGACTGACGAAGACGTTACCGTTCGTGCCCTGACTGTGTTCCTGTTCAAGGCAACACAAGCGACAGGGCTCACTTGGTGCTTACGTGATGCAAACTGGGCTCAAACGGGTCTGGCATCATGTCATGGGGATGGAAATTCATGGAATCCTCTTTACATTGCTGTGTTGATCTAGTTTAAGTGGGAGGAACGCCCCTGAAGCTCTGTAGAAGCGTTACTGATGGTGTATTCACAAGGTGTGTCCGAGAGAGAGACGGTCATTTCTTCACATATCATGCCGATCATGCCAGCCTTGCCAATCGTTTACAGTCGTGCACAATCGCCATGACAAAAAAGAATAATGTGTGGCTGGGGCATAAAGGGCCTTAAGTAATGTTTTTTTTTTTTTTTTTATCAGGCCACAGTCTTATTTTCTACAAGTTTGTGAACTATTTATTTTTGTTTTTCTGTAAAATCCAGGGCCTCTGAGGTGCAGACGGCTTGAGTATTCCTTTTAATTCAGTCTGGTTAGTCTGAGCCCTCTTCAGAGTGTTTTAAACACCTCTGACCTGCTCTGAGGGAAGATACTGTGCTGCTTACATGCAAAGGCTGTTAATTAAAAAGAGTAAGTCCAGGCGCCATATGGAGGACAGTCGTGCACAGTAGACTCATGCTGTTTTGGAATTTCTCTTTGCTGTTCCTCTCTGTGTTTCTGTGAAGATGAGGTCGTCTAGAGTGACAGGCTGACAATGATTGGGTAATGGTCCTTCACAGGCCGCTGGCACTTTATAAATCTGCTCTGCTGGATCTCACAGGGCCCAATCACCAAATCTGACTTAAGCGGCCTGTCAGATCGTGAGGTTAGATTCTTGTTCTTCATGTTTTATTGAGAGGAAGTTTGCAGGAAAAATCTGTTCTAGAAATTCCATTGTTGCTATTGTTAGCAGTTTTCTGAGTAGGAGGACGCACAGAAAACATCTTGGAAAAGAAAAGCTCAGCCTGGAGAAATGATACACAGCTGTTCTTGAGTATTTTGCTCCATAATTGATGTGCCACAAGCATAATTTCCCATCATTAGAGGGACCTGTTGCCTGGGAGCACAGGAGCTTCCTAAGAGGAAAATCTCAGCCCCTTAAGCTGCCAGGCCTGAGAGATAACAGAGCTGCAGAGATATGGGCAGAAAATGCGGACAACAAACAAGCCCATTTAGCACATTCATTATGCTGGGATGTAGCAATCGTATTAGGGATTCTGTTGGACAAAATCGATGCAGAAGAGGGGGAAATTTTCATTAAGGGCTGCACAGCTCTGCAAAATAAGTACAACCTGAGGAAAAGCTGCAATGCACATACTCAAAGCTAAAAAGGTGCAAACAGAGATGTGTTGTTTCTGGTTGACTGTCCTGATAGAGGATGTACTATGCCATGGAAATTGTAGACAGGCCGCTTCATTAGGTACACCTTAGTAGCACTGGGTTAGACTCTCTTCTGCCTTCAGACCTGCCTTTATTACCTCCACCAAGGAGGTTATGTTTTCGGAAGAGTTTGTTCGTCTGTCTGTCCGTCCATCTGTCTGTCTGTCCGTCTGTGAACAAAATAACTCAAAAAGTAATAGATGGATTTTGATGAAATTTTCAGGAAATGTTCAGCATGGGAAAAGGAAGAACTGATTTGATTTTGGTGTTGATCCGAATCAGGGTCTGGCCGCCATGGTGAAAAATGTGATTTCTGTGAATAACTACTGAACTAAAATAGATATCATTATGAATCCAGTTGCTAATGGTATGTTTTCACAGTCAAGGAATCTAAATATTTAGATGAAATAAAGGTAGGACTAATATTTATGGTCAAAATCATAATATGGCTAAGGACTGTGGCGCTGGCGGAGGTCTGCGCTCTCCGAGTGCTTTTCTAGTTACCTTGTGTTTTTGCTGGCATTTGTTACTTGGATGTTTTTTTGTTAGTTTACTAACAGAATAAATCAAAAACAAAAACTTAGGGGCAGATTTTGATGGAATTTTCAGGGAATGCTGGTCAAGGCACAGAAAAGAAGTGAAGTGATTTTGGCAGTGATCCCTATCTTGATGCAGATCCTGTTTTCTTTTTTAATGATTTGTTAACATGGCACAATAAGGTATTTCCACGTTGTTGCCAACAACTCAATAAATTTGCAATGGATTTTGATTAAAATTCCAGTGAATGCTAGCCATGGCACAAGAAAGAAGTAATTAGATTTTGCTTGTGATGCAAAGATGGATTTGGATCCAGGATTTTTTTCATGGTTCTCCTATTAGTATGAGATAGGGAAGATTTCCACATTTTTGACACTGTTGGAGATACTTTGTCAGACTTTAAAGATCTAAGAGCACTTCTAGTCTGGAAAAAAGATGTTTATCTTGAGTAAGTGAATGATTTTCATCTGACATCTTTGACGAGAAATTAGACAGACTACCTCATTTACTTCTGAGGTTTTGAAGAGAGTAGAGCTCCTTGTTCCCTCTTTGTAAATTTTGCAATCCCTGCTTCTCTTTACCTTCCTGCCCTGGAGATCAACCCTTTGTTTGTTCCCGTCTTGATGAAAAATCTCAGCTGCAGGAGATAAACGACTCCTGTCCATTCCTCATCATCACCTCCTCACCAATTAAACTGCGACAGAAGCCTGCAGAGGAAGCAGCTGCTCTCATCTTCTAATTGACTGATTGATTTGCCTGTTTTCCTATCACCCTATAAGATGTTTTTATGATGCCACCCAACAGTGTTTGGTTTGATTTATAGAATGCAGCTCGAGCGGGTGCACTGATGTGGGAAGGTGATGGAAACACCATTTGTAGATTCACACAGCTCAAAAAACCCCCGCTGATGAAACAGAGAAAAGGAATATATAACATTTTGTTTTGCTAATTTGATCTCACTGTGGAGTCCCTAAAGAATAGACTGAAATATGGACAGAAAACTGCACATTTCAATTAGTTTATAAATATCTAAATGTGACACAACAGAAGACAAAGTGAACAGTGTGGGAGATATTTAAGAGACTTTGTCGCTGTGATGTCTAGTTTCATGTGTTGAGAGTTTTGTGAAGCCCTAAGGATGTTTACCTAATGTTTAGGTGTTTCTATTCATCTAGGATCTATTTTCATTCTCCCCTTCAGGATAAATATGAAACATTGAAGAAGACTTTTCATTTGAGAAATGTTTGTCACCGTTAGCTGAAGATACCTCTTGGTTCTGTCATAGGTCTCAAAATGTTTTTCTTTAAACTTCATTTCTCCTCTTTGGGAAAAAACAATAACATAAATTCTCTTAAGGACATTTTGCTCTTGTTTTTGTTATTAAAAATAACAAGTCAGAGTCTTATTTTGATGGTGTGATATCAGGTTGCTTGATTATGGAAAAAAGAATCTTGATCATTTTACTTGATATTGATATCACCATTATTGAGAAGATTCTCATTGGTTTATTGAGATACAGCTACATCAAATAATTTCGTATCATCTTAAGAAAGGGTTTTAAATTAATCATAATATACTATAATGTGATGTAATGGACAGAGCGGCATGGTGGCGCGGCGGGTAGTGCACATGCCTCACAGCAAGAAGGTCCCTGGTTTAATCCCGGGTCGGGCAGGGGCCTTTCTGGGTGAAGTTTGCATGTTCTTCCCGTGCATGCGTGGGTTCCTTCCGGGCACTCCAGCTTCCTCCCACAGACCAAAAACATGCTCATTAGGTTAATTGCCCTTAGGTGTGAGTGTGAATGGCTGTCTGTATCTCCATGTGGCCCTGCGTTCAACTGGTGATCGGTTCAAGGTGTACCGCGACCTCGTAAGGGATAAGCGATATGAAAATGATTATATAATAGATATTATGTAATGATGTCACAATCGGTGCAGGCTGGTAGAGAACACTGTTAGGTAACATCTGAAATTAATTTTCATAAGACATTTTTTAATATTTATTACGGAAACTTTAAATTTAAGTCCGATTTTCATTTCAAGATGTCTACATTGAGTTTTTGGAGCCATAAAGTTTTTCTTAAAATGCAGCATTAATTCGCCTGAGTCACTCTGATATTCTGTATCAATCTGTTTGCTTTTGGGTTAATCCAAAGTGAGATCGATGTATGTAGGCTTTTTCTAAATGTACAGTTTTCGCCTCTTTTAAACTTTTGTTTCCTCTGGTTGTTTTTATGTGATACAGGAACAAGTTGGATACTTTCATTTCATGGAAAATAGCAGAAATAAGTTGTCAAACAGAAGTCATATCTACTGAATTAATTCACCAATTTGTGTTAATTCTAGGATAATTTTTTGGGGGTGTTTTAAGGCCTTAACTGACTGGAAAGAGACAGACAGTGGAGAGGTTTCTGAAGGGGGGTGAGAGAAAGAAAGGGAAGACACTATGCAAGCTGGCCAACTTGAACCCGGACCAGCAGAAGCATTTGTATGGGGGAAGGACAGGAGGGGGTGCTACTATATCCTGGACTGGTTGCGAGTAGGGCTGAATAATTAGGTGCAAATCAGATTAATTTGCAATATGGCTTGTTGCAATTTTCAAATCGCAGACAGTGCAATTTTTTAACACAAAATGTGTTGAACATTTTGGTATTGTGATTCTTGCCATTTCCTGTTTTAACCTTTTTTAACCCAGTTTTTACAACTTCATGCCTATCTTGCTCCCATTCATCTTTTTTTTTGGCCACTGTCAGACCATGTTTGGAATTTTTACATGGTTTTTGAAATTTAATCCCAATTTTGCTGCTATAATCAATTTTCCTTCTTCACTTTTGAATTTTTGCCTTTTTTTTTGCAATTTCATACCTACTTTGCACCTATTAACTTTTTTTCTGCTTTCGTACCATTTTTTAAACCCAGTTTTTACAATTTCCTACCTATTTTGCTTCTGTTCTTTACTTCTCCACTTTTTCTCAAATCTTTTATCCTTAGATTGATTTAATGTCATATTGTTTATACTATAAAACGATCTACTGCTATGTTTGTTTAAGAATACATAAGATGAGGAACATTAAAACAATCGCAGAGTAAATCACAATTACAATATTGGGGAAAAATATCGCAATTAGATTATTTTCTCAAATGGATCAGCCCTAGCTGCGAGCCAGTCACATGGCTGACATATTGAGACAGACAACTGTTCACAATCACACCAACAGACACATCTTAGGGCAAGAGTCACCAATTAGTCTAATGAGTGTGATTTTGGTCTGTGGGTGGAAACCTCAATAAAACCCAACAGGGAGCTGAACCATGACCTTCTTACTGTGAGGTACTGAACAAAAACAAATTGACATCTAAATTAACTCCAACAAATGAGCACTCTACTGGGAACAAAGGTATCACTTAGATCTAAACATGTTGAAATATTTCATTTGTTCTCTGTGGATCACATTCATAATGCTGTTCTTGTAGATTTTGTCAACCTCTCAAACATCCCAATCTCTCCATAACAGCAGACTTAAGAAGACTGAGCCTCATTAGCTCCTCACCAGCAGTTTTCCAGGCCTTGCTGTGAAAACTTGATCCACCTCCACCTTTTCTGTTCGCTCTGTTTGGATTTAAACAGTCACAATGCAGGCAGACTGGGAGAAGCTGTTAAATGTGCCAGCAGGAAAACCAGCAGGACAGACAGTAGCCGCCAATTTCCATACACAAACCCCACAAAGCATTTTGGCAGCTCGCTCACAGCATCAACAGAGCTTTACAGTCATAATGCCATCAACAGAGCGAGGACTGACTACATAAAAGCCAGTTCAGTGTACAGTGCTTAGGCTTTATTCTAATTTTTTGGCCGTTTACCAGCTCTGTGGGACACATTCAAGTTGATTTCGTGAGAGTAGAACAGCTCAAAGGAGGAGAACGTCAAACTTTATCCGTCAACGTGGTCCAAAAAGAAATTTCTTAATAAATATTTGATGGATTGTTATGACATGTGACAAGAAATTTAGCTTCAACTGATGGTAAATTATGCTGACTTCTGGGATTCCCTGAATTATCTTCTCATGCCACATGCGGAAATGTTTACTTTGCAGGGGATTTCTTAATATTCTTTGGAGAAGCTAACGCATTCAGAACAGCTTTTACATACAAGCAACCGACAAACAGAGCTATGTTTTAATAAAGTATGTAATGTGTTTACTAGGTCTGTGCTCTGTTATCCAACTTATAAAACAATCAAAGTTATCCTTGTTTATTGGCACCATAATCTGAAATTAGCTAAACTAATGCCCCAGACTGAACTGTTGATCACAGAACTATGGGCACAAATCTGCAAATCTTCGGGGAAGCTCAGCTTCCCTTGCAGTCTTAGAGCAATCGCCTCTAATATGTGATATGAGCTTTTTCACATCAAGTCTTTCTTAAGATATTACATAGTGCCTTATTTTTTATATTCTCAAGGATATTGAGTTCTGATGAACTCATAGACCTGATGACATTTCAAGGTTCAGGGCTTAAGAGTAGAGATGGATACAGTAATTGGACCATGCTCTCTCGGTTAAAAATGATTCATAAGAGCAATTGGATTTGAGTGCATTTGGTATGGTTGTTAGTCTCTAGAGGCTAGAATTGATAATGTGTAGATGGACAGATGGAATATGGCTTGGGGACCCATACACTCCTGATGTGAACCACACTAAAAAATAATTGTTTGTTTATGCATATTCTGGCATACCATTTTCAGTCATGTTTGAATTTTTTTTTAAAAATTACTTTTATTCCAGGGGTTACTAGTTGCAAGGAAATCTGTAGATCTTAATTAGACCGACTGAAAAGCTAACCCATTTGTGCCTGAGTCAACAGAACTTTTCAAAACTTGTGTTCAAGAATTCATTCAGGTAGAGACCTGACAGTAGCATACTGAACCCAACAGGAGAAATAAACTGCACTCCAGCCATACTTCCTCTATGCTGTCCTTCGTTTGGCTCAAGCCTGTCCTGGCTGATACTAGAAGAGAGGCCGACACACCCTGAAATGGTCTCCAGCCAATCACAGGGAACATCTGCCAGAATCCCTCTTCCTGCAGTTCTCTGGTGAGGCAAGGGTGAGGAACCGGTCTTGTCTGGGTGTCGTCTTCCTAGGACACTCACTTCACAATCTGTCTTTATCTGCACCAGTCCAACAGGACTTCGTTCTAAATTTGGAAAAGGTACCAGAGCTGACACCAGTTCCAGGGGATTTTGCCATGTTTTTGGGAGGCACTTCTCACATGTTTGGCTGTGATGCTCAGTCCAGGAAAACACAATCTCTACGAGTTCTACCTCGTTATAAAGGTGACTGATCAGGCTTTCCCACAATACAAAGTACAATACCGATTGGTATTAATAAAGGGTAGAAATACAGACTCAAATAAAATTTCCAAACATTTAAGGGGAGCACATTTTGGAATAGAAACTTTTCAGAGTGATGAAAATTAAAATAATTAGATATATTTTATGTGAAACCAAGCAAACTCTTTGAAAGATTAAGATTTTTTAATAGTTTGGGATCCCTGCTGATAACAATAATTATCTGCAGTCTTACCATTGTCCTCCTTATTTATCAAACCATGTAACAAAACTATTCTGGCCATGGATGCCATATTTTGACAGGTACTGATTATGATTTTTTTCTTTTCAACTAAATATTCTGTCTGTGTATTGTCTTGGAAAGCTCACTAATGAATGAAAACCACTTTGTTTTAAATTGTCTCTGGAAAAGCAATTGTGCACACTGATCTTAATGCAGCACTTAGGAGATAGCATTAAACAAAGACGTGTGGGCTTTTTCTCTCTCTTTAAAACAATCACAAAACAGGATTGTGTACTGAAAGGAAAAGCGTTCACACCCTGATGTTGTTAAGTGCGCCACTGCAACAAACCAATTTTGCATCAAAGAAGCAAGATGAAAAGAATTCAAAGCGACAGCGATACAATTTTCTCTGAAATATCATGCAGCAACACTCTCTCTCTGTGTGCTGTGGCAAAGCAAGAGTGCGGCATCTGCAAACATGGCATTCTGCTCACAATGAACAAACAAATCAGAGGGATGAAAAAATAAACAGACTGAAGTTCTTCATCATTGCCATGGCCTGACCTTTCCTTTATTAAACAAACAAATGTACAAGTTTTGCGAAGAAAAGTCCAGAATGTTTAAAGACTTAGGCATTTAGATGGAGACTTGTAATGTCCTAAAAGTTTTCAACACAGAATGAGACACCCTGAAATTTTTTTGAGGGAACTAAACAGTCATGTATAAAAACCTCCTACTAAGCTTTTTCATAACAATTACTATTGTATTAACTGATTTCATCAATGATCTTCTCTGATGGGCCTGATGCAGGACTTAACCAATTAAACATACTGGCACAAATGCAAAAAAAAAAGATTACTTATCTAGGCAGGTTAAAAAAAATGTTTTGCTGATACTTTTTATTACTGTCATCTTGGCTGTTGAGTCATAAAGTGAATTTTGGGCCCTGTGAGTCACACCTCACACTGCTGTTTTGAGGCCTAGTATTAATGTTCCTCTGATGTTTTTGCCTCCACTGTGAACATTCCCCATTTGTTCCATCCAGATTGGTTACAGAGGTGAGATATTGGACAAAGGGGGTTCACAGTGAGTGTCACTTCATTTGTGTGCATGTGGGGGCACGGAGCAGTCTGATCAGGGCACTCTGGCCTCCTCTTTCTTCCAAAAACATCCTTGTAAGGTTAATTGGTAACTCCAGATCGCCCATTGGACGGGATAAGAGTGTAAATGATTGTTTTGGTCCTTTTCCACTAGCCCCTACTCTACTCTACTCAACTCTACCCGACTCTACCTGACTCTACCTGGCTCTACTCTACTCACCTTGTGCTGCTTTTCCATTAGCCCCTGTCACCTGCCCAACGGCATGCAATGTCACTTTAAACAGCTGAGTGGCACTGCAAAGACGTCATTTTGAGCGTGACGCAGTAATCTGTGGCTTTTTGTCACAAACCGAGTAAAAAAGAAAAGCAGAAGAAGGCTGCAGGTGGCAAGAAGAAATACCCCTTGAGAAGCACAGGAGAGTTTTGGAAGCCATACAACAGAATGAAGCCGAGGACGAGAGCAATTGAGCTGCAAAAAAAAAGACGTATGAGGGTAAGCTAATGGTAGCTACCACCAGCATGCTAGGTCATCGCACTCATCGATTTGTCTGATCAATCAGTAGCCGGCAGTCGGTGACGTCATCCTTTGCTATCGACTCAGCTCAGTTGGAACCAGAGCAGAATAGGTACTAAAACTAGCTTGTTTTAGGAGGTATCAGGCTAGTGGCAACATGCTGCAAATCGAGTAGAGCTGAGTAGAGTAGGGCCAAGATGTGCTAGTGGAAGAGGGCCATTTGTCTCTCTTTTTGGCCCTGCAGTTGGTTGGGGACCAGTTTAGGGAGTTCCCTGATTGACAGCCCCCCATAGCCATGCAAGGTACGTATAATGGATGGATGAACTTTCTTGGTTATTGTGTAAGTCATTATTCTTGCTAATCTTTATCAGTTTGCACTGAGTTGTTCATGGGGTGTTGGTAGTGCAGTCTTATAGTGTACTGGGCAATCAGAAGGTTGCAGATCGAAGCCCAGCTCTGACTGTTACGAGTCCTGGCATGTTGATATGTTTGAAATGTGTCATTTGAATGACCTTTTTGCCACGCATAGCAAGTTAAGATAGCTCACGTGAACTTTACACGTAGCTTACTCACATGCTTAACTGTTTTTGAATCTTCTTTTTATCTTGTTAGGATGTAAACAGACACACTAGATGGACCATTCGACATATTTCACTGGTCCATCTGAGAAAGAGCCCATTGAAAGTGTTTTGGAAGCCTTTAAGAAGCATATTCTGCAGGTGATTGGATAATAGTGCTTTCTGTAAGTGGGAGCTACTCATCATGTCAGAAGAGGAGTGAAAATATTCTTACAAGAGAGCAGTTTTTAGTGTTGTTTCTTTTTCATTTAAAGAAGAATGCCATCACAATCTGATAAAACTGATGCTTAAGCTGTTCGCATCAGTGCTTATCCCTGTAAATGCAGTCATGTCCTGCTGTCATCCCACCCATAGCTCATTCCTTCCTGCTCTAAAGGGCTATGCCACTCAGAGTCGTTGTAGATTGGAGCTTGGAAAGATGGATCTGCCTAATTACAGACATTGAATCGGGCAGATCCAACTGCTGTGTGCAGATTTGGAGCAGGGCAGGTACTTAAATGGTGGTTTTTGTCCCATGTTGCCTTTTGCCAGAGTTAAACCATGGCTAAAGAGAGATTTACAGTGTTGTGTTGTATTTCCATGTCATCATAACACAATGCAGAAATTAACTGGTTAAAACAGATTGCAGTCTAAATCTAGAGCACTTACAAAAACCAAACACAAATAGTTTGAACACAAGTTAAACTGTGTGACTATGGGAGCCCTGAAGGTAAAAAAAAAAAAAAAACAATAGAAAATGAAACAGTATTTGAATATAAATTGCTTAAAAACTTGTTGCTTGTCATGGATATTGTTGCATATGATTTGACATCATTTGACTCTGCATTATGTTGATGCTGTCTGTTTTGGAGTGACATTGTTTTGCACATAAATTCAAACAAAGCCATCTACAGCCTTCTGTTGGTGTCACAGATTTAGCAGTCGATGTGTCTGTTTATTGTGCATGATGATGATTGCTTTAATTTTAATTACCTGGAAGACCTTTCCTGCAGTTTTGTCTGCTTAGAGAGCCTCTTTAAAAGACAACACGTTACTATGTGTGCCAATATAACCTTTCAATGTTAAACAACAGCTAACAGATGGCCCAGATACTGGTTGTGTCTCCTCTTCAGGCTTTTACTATGGCAGTACTTTTGTAGTGGAGATGAAGACTTCCATGATGAAAGCCGGTTTCAAATTGCTCCTATCATTTGCCTCCTGTTTGCTGCTTTGTGTTAGAAAAGAGACACAAGCAGGTGCATGGAAGTCACAGATCTCAAAGCTATCAGTTAACAGTGTTTTGTATATTTTCCAATTCAATCTAATAATTGGTGGGTTATTCTACCACATTATCAATGCACTTAAGCAAAATGTCTCCTATTTTCATCAGACTTTCTGGCATCATGCTGCCACTGCTTTAATTTATGTGTAATTTCAGCCTTTTTAGAGAGTATTATTTGCACAGGAGGACACAAAGTTCACCTCTGTGAGCACACAGGAACCATTCAGACCAAATCATCATGTATCAATATCATTTTATCATATCAGAGCTCCACTTGTGTGGACGTTTAGGCGGCTGGACACCACAAGCACCCTGTTTGAAGAGTTTTTAGCGAGAACATCAAACTGAAAGAGCAGGAATGAGAGTTTTAAACATGGCTTTCTAATGTGAGGGGAACATGCTCTTCCTGTCTCACACAGAATTTACGCTTGTTTAAATTCTGATCTGAAAGTTCTCTGCTGTTTTGTTATGAAAAGCACATTCATATTCTGTTCACTGGTTTAGATGGTCAATACTCAGCTACCGACGAAAATATCTGCTGGTAGAAAATGCAGGGCTGGAGCCAGGTGTACAACCATTCACACATTCGAACATGGCAGCGATCCAACACTGCTGCAGAGCGTCTACGCTGGGTCATCCTCAGAAGCCCTGAAATAGCTTACAGTGCCGCAGGAGCGTTCATTTTTATACATGCATATATTTCCTCAGTTATGGTGTCACTTGGCCGGCCTGCAGGGCAGAAGAATCTGGCTTCAGCACCTCACTCGGCCGCACGCTGCCAACAGTTACAAAGTCAATGTGGCCCCCCCGCAGCCGGCTTCTCGCAGCTCAAGTGAGTCTTAAAACTGGAAAACTTCATGTTACAAGCTGGATTCTTTGTCCTCCAGGCTACTGCCGCATCCTGCTTAATTTATTTATTTATTTATTTATTTTCTGAAGCATGCTGGCACATTAACGACTGCCCTCAGCTAGAAAACGTCTAACCCGTTCCTCGCAGACACGAATCCACTCATTTCAAACGTTATAAACAATATGAGTAAAGTCAGATAATGATGAGGCTTTAATTCGCTCATGGCCTCGGGCTGCGCTGCTGGAAGATTCTCATGGTTTCCGAAAGACATGGCATATCAAGCACTCAGCCAGACCAGTTTATTTCCTAAACTAATTTGTATTTAGCATGCATAATGTATCAAATAAGCCAATATAAGGATGACTGAAAGCAAACTGCAGAGGAGCGTTGTGTTTAAAGATAATTTGGATTAACCAATGTGCAAAATAGGTTGGATACAGCTTTGTTTAAATATAGATTTAAATGTGTTCAGTGTTGACTTGAATCTTTCTGTCTAGTTTATAAAGGGAGCATTTATGTATACACAAGTATAAATTGTTTAAATTTAACTAAAAACTGTGTGGTCAGACTCCTGTGGATCACTGCACTATAAATGATTTTTGTAAAAGTTACAGTATGTAACTGTAATATTTACAGCTACCTACTGTTAAAAAAAATCTATACAGTAAATTACTGTAATTTTCAAAACATTATGGGAAAACGTGCTAATTGGCCAAATTAACACTATTTAAAAAAAAACCTTACAGTTACTGTAATATGTCTATACACTTTGTTACTGAAAAGGGTAATAGATCAAGAGAAAATTAATATTTTTCACTAGGAAAATTGACCAACAGCAGGCAAGATTTCTTTTAGTAAATGTTTTGGGTGAAACAAATGTTTTGTAAAAAATATTTATTTGATAAAACTGATGTTTATAATAGTGATATCTTTCTTATACATGATAAATTGACATACAGTTCACTGTAATTTAAAATACATTTTAAAAGTTGCAGATTAAAATATGGTAACATACTGTAAATGAAAGAACAGTAAGGATACTACAGTACGGTCTCTCTCAGTCATTCTCAGACGAGCTTCCATCGGAGTCTCCAATCCTTCCAGTTCTCCATACACCCAGCCAGCTCTGAGGAGCTTTCAGCTTATGCTAGAAATTACAAGACAGTCATGATATCTTGATTAAAAAATACAGTAGTAAAACTATTTTAGAACATACAGATGAATGCTATGTTTAATGCTACTACAGAGACATTTACAGTAACTTACTGGCATCTTGTTGCCAGTAAGTTACTGTAAAACTTGCAACAACCTTTTTACAGTGTGATGTTATACGTTGGTTACAAAGAGGGCCACATTAATGTCATTCTCACTGCCAAAGAGCCAATATGTTACAAAATATAGGACACAGTAATTTATAAATGCTTACATTTCTTAAAAATTCATTGTTCCTGATCTCAAAGGAAAACAAAATGCTACAATGAATGAGCTTAACACAATATTGAAGACAGTTAAAGGATAAGTTCTGTTTCTACAGCTTTCACATTGTTTATAGAATGAAGTAGAACAATATACTCACCCAGAAGGCTTTCCTGATCCAAACAGTGCTTCAGGAGATATTTAGATCCAAAATCGAGCAGCGGATCCTGAAACTGCAGACACCCATCATATTCAAAGTTCTCGTCCACAACATCTTCATCCGATAGATATTCGTCCATTTTGCACAAAACTGGAAGAAGAAAGTCGTTGTGTAGCCGGCTGTCTTCCCCTGAAACAAAGAGCCGCACTGCGCATGTGCGGAGGCAAGCGTTCTTCTTCTTCAGTTCAGAGGTCAGTACAGCCACAAAACATGTCTGGAGTGACACGGACTGTCGTGGAGGAGTAACCCGAGCAGACCATGATGAAGCATTGGTGAAACTAATGAGTTTTTGGACGATTAATGCAGTTTTAGGAGCGGCGCTGTATGCCCTATGTGCTACCATTATACGGATGTCCGCCGCTCGATTTTGGATCTAAATATCTCCCGAAGCACTGTTCGGATCAGGAAAGCCTTCTGGGTGAGTATACAGTTTGATGTTGTGGGGGATATTTTCTCAGCACACTCATTTAAATGCCTACCATTTGCTAAACAAGTTAATCTCTAAAAAAAAAAAAAAAAAAACCACACACACAATGTACCCATCTTCCCACGGCTACTTCTGACAGGATAAAATGCACAAAGATCAAATCAAATCTCAAAGGAGTTCCTTAAAAATATCATTGAGTTCATTGTACTGCAGGGCCCTCGACAGTCACCAGATTGTAATAAGATGGAGCACCTTTGGGATTCAATAAAAAGATAGATTTGCATCATGGATGTGACGACAAGCAGCAACTACTATCATGTCTATATGGACCAAAATCTCTAAGGATGGTTCCAGCACCTCATTAAATCCACACAAAGAAGAATTAGGCACTTCATGGGTCCAGCCTGTTTCTGGTAAGCTGTACCTAATAAAAAGGCTGTGAGTGTATACTGTGGTCTACTTCTTTGAATCTTCAAATACTGTTTTAGCAGTTGCCTGTGATAATTCCCAAAATTCATATAAAAATTAATTTAGTCCCTTTTCATGGTGTTTTAATGGCAAACAGTTGAAGTCCCTCATGGCCAATTGTCATGTCTTCTTTGTGTTTATGGTTTATTGATGTTGGAAATGGACTGACTAGCTCCACTGAGTGGGGGCGTTGCATGTTTCCCTGAGGCCCACAGTTGCCCATCTCTAGATGTAGATTCACAAGCATGACTTCAACTCAACAATAATAGATAAACATGTGGGGGAGGGTAAATGGGTCCTGATTTGCATTCAGAGACAGATATTCTAGCTCTTCAATCAAACACATTGAGATCTGACTGTTCGATGCCGGCTTTATCTTTCCAGCCTTGTCAAGAATTCTTTGGAGGATTCACAGCAGAGTGCACACATTGTTCATTTTCCTGCTCTACAATAAAAGAACACTTGATGGAGGACTACATGCCAAACATCAAAATGCAGAACAGATTACTCCCTGGCATTTCTGTCCTGTGGCAAATTCTTTAAAGAAACAAGGTTCTGCTGCTGTGAGCAACACATGACACATCATGTCATCTGTTGTTTTTAATTAACGTCTTATGAGTTTTCAAATGAGCATGGTAATAGTGTTACTGCGGCTCCCTCCACGCACTATGGAGGGCAGAGATACACGTTTAAATATTTCAAACTGCTCCATAGGATCCCTCATCACTCTCTTACTGCAGGGGCTGCAGATTTCAGGTGCTGCAGATTTATGTCTCTGACAGAATGATGTAAATTTAACTGAGCATCAGTGGTGAAAAAAAAAAACATGATGATCACTCCCTGGACCTTTAAGGAGAAATTGATGTCTAAGGAGGTTGTATGGGCAAAAGAGTTAAAATAATTCTGGGGACCCCTGGCTGTTAAAATATTAGAACATTTGCTATTTCTACCCATTAAAGAGACTGTGAGAAGTTTCTTAGTAATTACAAAAAAGTCTCACTTTTAGATATATGCCTGATGGAAATACACACTTTAAGATGAGTTTTATAGCATCAAAATAGGTTATCTATAAATGCCATTCCTTAGCCTTCTGGTTGGGTCGGACAGGGCTGGACTGGCCTGGATACTCAACCTCGGGAACAAGACAATTAAAACTAGAGCAAAATTATTTTATTTTATTATTTATATTACACGTCTTAGAGCACCGGGCTGTAAGTAGCGATATATAGCCGGCTACAACTACGATAATAAGTTTTCCAAAAATTGCTTGTTGTCACACAAAAGAAGTTGTAAAGCAATGCAGACTTCTGAGGAAGGTCCGAGCTGCATTTACCACAACGAACACACGCTTTGGCTTCTGTCACGTCTTTGGTGCATTCCAGTTGTAGTCAGAAGTAGGAGTTTCTGGGTTCCGAGTAGGAAACTGCAACTGGAACGTCCCCCCGAAGTCGGAATTTCCTACTGGGAACTCGGTGAAACCTCGCCACCCCCGAGTCGAAAATCGAAGATGGATGCCCCCAGTGTGAACAGTTATTTAGCTCCTGTAATAATCAATTTATTTGCACTTCTGACTGGGGTGTGTCGCTCTAGATCAGCTGTATACATAGTATTGTTAGACTTATATTTACAAAAATGCTGCCATAGTGATAATCACATTCTTCATGTGATATTTGTGAACAACAACAGCTAACAGTAGCCTGGTAGATCGGCATGTTTTTTTCCGACTTCAACTGGAACGCCAATAAGTAGAAGATGATGTCACTCCCATTTCCGGGGTTACTGGAACGCAGCATTACAACAGTCGCTGCGTGTGCTCATGGATAGCAAAGTTTTAATATCGCTGGTTATAGATTCTCCTCACAGTCCCTTTAAGAACATAAATGGACTAACATAAATTAAGGCTTTTTATTGAAAAAACATATTAAAAGGCTCATGTATTGGTAACTATAAACAATGAAGTTAAAGTGGATGAATCTGCTGTATTATTAGTGTATTCTTATAATTGTGTATTATTAGTTATTTATCAATGCCAGAAAAAAAACATGTGGAAATCAAACCAATAATTTGACATTTACTCAAAGTTGGATTCTTTGTGATAACTTTCACTGCACACTAAAAACATACTTTAACAAGACCCAAGATAAATCTTTTTAAAAAATAAACACATTTTTGTATGGTTAGGAAATCTCATGTAGAGGATGATTAGTGAATTAACAAGAAGTGCCTTGAGAGTACAAAACTCCACCAAGGCTTTCCCAAAATTGTTGGGTAAGTTATTGTCAAAAATTTGTAAAACCTCTCCGTCTCAGACTGTTGACAAGGCCTTGAAAGTATTTCTGGATCTGCATCTGGATTTGGAAATCAAGTCACCTTTTCTTGTGCCATGAGTAGCACAACAGCGGTTTTACTTTTGCCTAACAGATTGACAATGTGGCCAGAACAAGTTTTTATCAACTACGTCTTTTATTCAAAGTAAAGTCTTTTTTAAATCCTGCAAACCGTGAAAGGATCATTCATGCTTTTATAAGCTCACGTGTTGATTACTGTAATGCTCTTTTTGTCGATGTTTCCCAGTCTGCCCTTAGCCGCCTTCAGTTGGTGCAAAATGCGGCAGCCCGTTTCTTGACACACACCCCAAGGTGCCAACACATCACCCCAGTCCTCTTTTCCCTGCACTGGCTTCTAGTTTCTGCTAGGATAGATTTTAATTTTTACTTTATGTTTTTAAAGCCCTTAATGGCCTTGTGCCTATTTATTTGACTGAGCTTCTCTCTATTCGCAACCCCAACAGGGAGTTAAGGTCTACACATCAGATGCTTGTAGAAGTTCTTAGGACCAGGTATAAGCACTGGGGTGATCGGGCTTTTTCAGTCGCTGGACCCAGACTCTGGAAAAAACTCCCCAACCAGCAAACGCACCATTACCGACTTTGGCCTTTTCAAAGCCCGGCTTAAAACATATTTTTTCAGACTGGCTTTTAATAAACAGTAATGTGGTGACATGTTATTTTATTTTGTCTTGTTTTATCTGTTTTTATCTGATTTTATTGTCCTGGCTTGTTCATTGTTGCTTTCTTTTAATCTGCTTTTATTTCCTATCTTATTATCTATTTTTATCTAAGCACTTTGGTCACCTCGAATGTTGTAAAGTGCGCTATAAATAAATTTTGATTGATTGATGAGTATCATCCCCTGAAAAGTCATCAAAATTTCTCTATAACTGACTAAGTTATCCTCACAAAGTATTTCAAGCAGATTATTTAAGTATTTACCGCACCAGTGGGCCTAATTTCCTTGTCCATGATGGCAGTCTACCGCACCTCTGGGTGGGGGGGCCTCATGAGGAGGACATGGTTCATGGGGCTGAGCATCAGCACTCCTCTACCGAAACAGTTGGATGGAAAGCTGATAAATTGGCCCCTGGTTTTGTCATGGATAAGGAGTAAGCCAGCTACTTTGCAAGATATCCACACACAACCTCGTCTTGTTTTTGAGGAGTTGAGCCCAAAGTGTTTCCAGGGAGTGGCTTTGCATGCCCTACATTTTCTCAAGGTGTACTCTTCTTCTGTTGATTTCTGGAAGACCTGACGTGGCCAAGGTGTATTGCTGCACTCAACTGCTCATACATGGAGAGTTTTTGGATGCCTCAGGATTCTCGATGTGTACTTCCTATTGTTGCACTTGGAGCACCCTCTGTTAAATCAGGCAGTTCATTGCTCAAGGAGCCATAAAGTGCTGCTCACCTGTTGAGTTTTCTACATAAATTTGTGTTTTCAGTACAGATTTATCCCCCAATTTAAGTACTGAGTAAAATCTGACATCCCTAATGTTTACAGATATTTATAAATGTATATATTGTGGGTTTTTAAAGTTGCTGAGGTGTGTTGATAGTACTTGTGCAGGGGAAGTCACTCGTTTCTGATGGTGTTCATGTCACAGCTCCAGCCCTAAATATGGTAATCCCCGACAGCCGGGATGTGGCACCCCAGCTGATTTTGTCAAGCAGGACGACAATTTTTATTCTGTGGGTCAGCTCATGGGGAGCACTGTTAAAAGTGGGCTAATCCCACTGACATGGTAGTATAGCTCAAGGCCAGCGCTGCAGCCTTATCAGTGAAAAGACCAAAGAGCAGAGAAGCGTGCAGAAGAAAAACCAGGATGAGCCTGCAAGTCAGGAGAAATTTTCAGTTTGCAGCTCATGAGAGATGATAATCCTTCAATCATTCTGTTGTTTTGAAGCTGCCTCCAAGTTCAGTTGAAGCTTTGTGACACTGCTTCTGTTTGATGGCTAACAGATCGATTTACACTCAGTCTGAATACATTTTTTAATCATATCTCTTCCTTTATATTAATCATAAATCCTCAGCTGTAGCTCTGGGAGCGTTGAAAAAGCAGACCTTTATGTCTTTTTCCCTCCATCTATCACCTGGTGTTGAACAGTTTTATTTGGCAGCAGGAAAAATGGATTTGTTCATTTGCTTTACACTGCTGCGATATTTGACTGAACAGAACCAGCTATTCTTCAACAGAATGGCTGCCACATGGCATAGAAGCAATTCAAGTGCCATAAAGAGAAGTGTTTCCTTTTCTTCTAATATCTAATGCTGTTCACATTTTGAGCATTCATTGACGAGTTTACAACCAGGAATCCTTCACAGGGACAGACTTCTAAACTTTCGGATTGAGTTTAGTATAAATAATATCAGTGTAGATGGGATAATGGGCTTATCACTGTCATTTATACTGAGGAAGAACATGTGCAACATATTTGGTTTATTTTGCACTTTTGTTTTTTACTTCATGCATGTGCATGATGCTACTTTTCCAAAATTGCCAACCCCAGCTTAAAGGATAGTAGAAAAAATGCATAATATTTGCATTTGCTCGCCATTATATTTTGTTTTGTTAGATTTGCATAGATGTGTACATGTGTGCATTTTTCTTTGTTCCATTTTGGGTTCAAAATAAACACTCATTCATTCAAAAAGAACAATTAAAACACCATTATTCTTATCAAATTCTTCTGTGTGAAAATGGCCTTAGCGTTACCCCAAAGGAAACCAATAGGTAAACGTGGGATTTGACGATGGGGGTCAAGCTCTGTTTCCTCAAAAGTCCCACTCAAACTGATGGTTCAAGTTCTGATTCTTACTACCCTGTCACATTTTGACACTACGGTTAACATTCCAGGGAATGAGAGAAATATGTTGGCCCTCATTAGCTCTTTTTCTACAGGTATCACCCTAATTAAGTCCATCAGTGCAGCATTTGATAGAAAGGAACTTATAAAGGAATTGATGTGCAAAAAGACTAATGATATTGGTTTCTTGAAGGAGTTGTTATTGATTCTCAACTCCCATTCCTATTCTGGTGCATTTGCTGCATCACTAACTAGCATGACCGTACGCCCTCTTTTGCCTGGACATGTCCTACTTTTTGGTTGAAAAATTATGTCTAGGTGGGTTTTATAAAATTCCCTAAAATGTCAGAGTTTTGCTCAGCTTGCTCTACATTTGAAGCTGTTGCCAGCAACATAAAGAGAGATGCATGAGTTAATCTACCATCACTCCTAGAGTATCCACACCATCAAAAAATAATTCCAGTAGATTCTGGAAGCCGAGAGGCGGAGCTTTCCACTGATATATAGTACATTACAGTAAAGGCTGAGGGGGAGGTGTGGGAAGTGAGCTGACTGAGCTGGAGAACAGAGAGAGGATTCAAAAACAAACATGCAAGTCATTTATAGGTGGTTAAAGGATAAGTTCGGTCTCTGCAGCTTTCACATTGTTTATAGAATGAAGTAGAACAATATACTCACCCAGAAGGCTTCCTGATCCAAACAGTGCTTCGGAAGATATTTAGATCCAAAATCGAGCGGCGGACATCCGTATAATGGTAGCGCATAGGGCATACAGCGCCGCTCCTAAAACTGCATTAATCGTCCAAAAACTCATGAATTTTACCAATATTCCATCATGGTCCGCTCAGGCTACTCCTCCATTACAGTCTGGGGTTGCTCCGCCCATGTTTTTGTGACTGTGCTGACCTCTGAACTGGAAACTTTCTTCACGGCTGCCGCGCATGGTACGGACAATGGTACGTCTAATGGTACGGACATCCGTACCATTAGACGGATGTCCGCCATTCGATTTTGGATCTAAATATCTCCCGAAACACTGTTTGGATCAGGAAAGCCTTCTGGGTGAGTATATTGTCCTACTTCACTCTATAAACAATGTGAAAGCTGTAGAAACTGAACTTTTCCTTTAATTGGTATTTTCTGTGTAAATAATGTAGATATATTGACATAAATAATGACACTAGTATTGTCGGGAGAGTTTTCTTGGCGTTCTTTTTAAAATAATTTACTCACAGGGAATTTTCTGACACATTTATTGAGGAAAAAGGCAAAAGGCCACTTATAGTCATAGTAGTGAAATGGTTAATACTTATAATGAAGTACTGGAACACTGGCATTTTTCAAATGTACCTACCTGTCAAGATGTTGAGCGTAATGACGCCATGCTGCTGAGGGTCCTCTTTATGGGTTTTCAGAATAAGTCACCCTTCATAAAGTGATAATCTTTGACACATTAACTGTGCTTTTTAATGTCACATCACATTTTACAAGGTGTGTGTGTGGGGGGGTGGAAGAAGAGTGTTTTGCCTCACAGGTGTATCTTGTGTGACTGATGATACTGTCAGTAGAAAGTAGGTGGATGCACCATTAAGTCTCATGGAAACACCTCAAACAGAAAGAGAATTAAAGAAAGAAAATTAAACTGAGCCTTGCATGGTCCCTGATGCTAGCCTTTAGACTTTGACCCAAGCTGGATCATTTGTATATGTTGGCAGCCTGGACCACATAATTGATACCATTCATTACATGATTGAGTTGGGTGTTTTTGTGAGGTGAGTGGAACCAGCCAGACCATCGCTGAGAGCAACTTACACTGAGATGATTGATAGGAGGCGAGCTGCATAAATGCCGGAGCCTCGGTTCTCTAAATGCAAGTGAGTGTTACTCTCATTGCCGGCTGGAGGCGAGGCCATTAATAAACCCTGCAAATGATGATAGCTGTTGTATTGATTCCAGTCTGCACCCTTTATTCCACCGGCCCCTCTCACTCCAACACTTTGCCTCAGTAAACATAGGCATCGAAGCTGTTGACCCGGCCTGTCTCTGTCATTGATCACACAGCCTTCATGTTTGGACAACACGCTCTCTTTGTTGCTGTGGTGGCTTAATCCATCCGGTGCTCGCTGATGGTACCAGATGGATCAATACGCGAGGGAAAAAATGGAAGTATGAGATTAAAAAATATAGATTGATTTCTGAAAAATGTGGCTCCCTGCAACATTTGTCCCACCCTGCTTTTTTTTAAACAGATTTGTCCATTTGTTTATATATTTGATTGATTTTTTTGACAGGAACAATACATGTGAACACACATCACCAGAAAAACGAAAAGCTCTACTAGAACTCAAAGCTCAGCAAGTGATGGTTTCTTGTTTTAGGACAAAAATATCTCATTACACTTATTAGGAAGTATGTTCCTTTATTTATTACTTTTGTCAGTTTCAAGTTATTTCAGTGACCATTGCAGGTTTTTCCTCCTTTAACAGAAGTGATCAAAAAACTTTGTCGATGTGTGTAAGTACATTTATTGCCTGCTTCTACAAACAACAATAGTAAGAAAAGTTAATAAATTTAGGGTCTATCATTGTACTGTTTTTTTAAAAAATCCAACTCATTTTGAATTTATCAAGGATTCCAAGTTTTGGAATGTCATGGTTACGAGCCTGTGCTGTTTTGCCAGCAGGTTGATCCAAAGTTTGGTTGAGCAGACATAAATGACACTGCAACATCTATGGCTTGGCACCCAAAACGTCCCTTTGTTTACAGCTTATTTCTCATGGCTTTATCCAGTTATTTCTATTTACTTTGGTTTCAGGTCTGAAACGGTTGGTTCAAGTTTTTGGAACCCTGTTGCTATAGGCCCATGGCCCTTGTTAATGTGAGGGCCAATAAAAGAAATTGAAGGGGATATAGCTAGGAGCAGACGCTAGCCTGTACATAGCAGTACATGGGGTCACCTAGGCTGTGTCTGAAATGGCATACCAGCGTACTACATACTCATGTGTATATACTGTATACTACATACTATAAGTATGATTAGAATGCCAACCGTTCACACTGTAGTATGCTATTACGTTTCCCATAATACATTTCAAACCTCCGACGACAAAAATTAGAAGCACGCCAGGCTATCAAATATCTCTGTTGATTCGCCACATTTGAAAGTTCAGAGAGCATTTTAGGCGAGAAAGTCAACACGTAGAATACCAAAATGTGGTCATTTGAGCCATAAAACGCACGGATACAAATTTCATTTCGGCATTTCGGACATTCCATTATGCGCGCCATTATGCTATCGAAGAAACTTCCGGTCGGCTCCAAAACAAGAGCCCAATTTACAAAAGCGTTAAAGAACTAAAAGGAGATAATAAAAGGTGTTTTACTTTGAAAATGGGAAGTTTGTTAGTGGCGGATTCTTAGCTGAACGTCGGTCTCAAGATGATTTAACATTTATGATATTAACAAATGTTTTATTTATGTATGGAATGTAAATTACATGTAATGTAAGTAATGTATTAATTAATGCCCCGGGAAAGTCGTCCATTATGGGGCATTTGAGTGTGACTAGTATGCCCACCTTGCATACTTACATTTTTTCTGATATAGTATACATCCGGGTATTTCTCGCACGCTCAATCTTTTCATACAATCTAATGTGAACGCATTACATCCTCATTTTGACGTCATACTTAGTATGAATAGTACGTTAGTATGCCATTTCGGACACAGCCCTCATCTTATAACTAACCCACTTACAGGTTAGGAAGCTATGGTACGATTCTTCACAGTTTTGTAACTTCCCTCGGCACAGCCCCTGGCCCTATCTTGTCATATATCAAAGGGTTATGTATCGTTCCACCAGCAATTCCCCTCATTAGATCAGGTCAGAGTGCTTCAACAGGGTCAGGTAGCAGTCACTGAAGCAGAACCTGACATACTTTGCTTAATTCGGCTTGTTGTTTTAAACATGGACATCAGGACTCATGTCTCTGCAGCGACAAAGCCAGCTTGCAGAACCCATTTTATCGATCCGGACGGCAACTCATTTCAGCAGTTTGAAGGCTTACTAAAATAAAGAGCTCTGGTCAAAGGTATGGAAGAAGCCTAGTTACTAAGTCCCTCTCATGACAGCAATAAACCTTCGAGTTTGCAGACACAGGCTCACAGTTCCTGCATCTGCCCCACCAGGTCCTTTGTGATCTGTCCTGCTCCTCTGCTCTCCATCCTTCTTAGTACCTGTGACTCCATCTCTGGTTCATAAAGACATCCTCTTGTACTCACGGCGAGCAGCACATTGTCATTACTGTAGTCACAATCACTCATTTTTAGTTCAGCTTTAGAGAAGTTAGCGTTTGTTGTTACCTCAGATGACCTGATCAGCTGATGTTGGAGGGGTATATAACCCCTACATACAAGTTCTAAACACAGGGGCTTTGCCAAAGGGAAGTTAAACATGGTTAAAATTCTCACTGTATTGTACTGTTGAGCCATCATAGCTTTTTGAGAAGTTTAAACCAATATGTAGGATGATTATGAAGCTTACAGTGGCACCATGTACTGCCAAGTACGGCTACAGTAGCTCCCAGAAATCTCCCCTCAGGAACTGAGCCCATGTTCCTTTATCATCACTCATATATACTAGTGCTACGGGCCTGTAGCATACCCACTACAAAAAACCCAAACTTACCCTTGAATGCCCATCTCTAATACCTGCCAATGCAGCATAAAAATGTTCCAGCTGAGTTTCCCGGAAATAATTCTTCAATATATTTTAAGAAATGTCAAAACAGATTCACTGTCTTCACTTGCCTCACTACCCTTACAACAGTTTTTATAACAAGCTGTCATTACAGGCTTTTATATTTCTTACAATACCTTGAGGCTTGCAGTGTAAAAGCACAGATGAGTCAGCAGTCGTGAAAATTCTACTGTGTAGTTCCCTTATAGGCAGCATGAGCAGACGTTACCAAAAGCATCTCTGCTTTGAGCTGCGTTTTGAGTTAACAGCCATCTCTGTTCTGTAAGACTTGAGCCATTGTCTGACCTGAATACAACAGAAGAACAGTAACAATATGTTATGTTTCAAGCAAAATCCTGCAGGGAAATGGAGCGCAGAGCATGGTGATCACAGCACGGTGCACGTTGTCTTCTTACATAAACAGAGGAATGAACGGCTTCATTGTGATCGCTTCTTCACTCTGACAAAAGAACAAATGAGTAATGAATTTCCAGAGTTCCAGCAACTCACTCACTTCTGGCTGATCAAACAACTGTTTCTCTGCATTCTGCAAACACTTCCTTTTTTCCAGCCTTCAAATCGGATCCTTCTTTGTTTCACCCACAAGCCTCTGTCTCCCTCCCTCCCTCTCACGGTTTCCACAGACTGTTAAGCGCCTTGTCATTTGTAATGAAAATGACATGCCTTAAGTCAAACTGACATTATGTCAGAATTCTACCCCATGATTTCTGCGGGGCCGTATCATTCCTGCTCGATTCCTCATTCAGAATCAAATTAGAAACACTCTGACAGAGGCCTCCTAACCTCAGAAAGACTTGAGCATAATGTCTGCAATAACACTTGAAGTCCTGAGTGCCAGCCAATGTCTTTCACTGGCATTTTTCTGACAAAGCTGCAAACTTTCATACCTCTTACTGAGTTTGAAATCTGCCGGAGAAAATGGAAGGGATTAGGTCCAACTTTTTAAAGGCAACAAAACAAATGAAAGGCTCTTTGTTTGTTTCCCTTTCACTGAAATGCCTGCCTCCTCTTACAGTGGAACAAAGAAGAGTTTTATGACATTGCCTCAGCCTCCTGCTGTTTGGCTCGGAGATGGATGGGCAGTGTCACATTTTTATGAGGCTGTGAGCGTCTTTTCTTATCTGAGTTACTTTAGGTCTTATGAGTGAATGAGAAAGAAGATATGAGCAGCCTGAGGCCACGGTACTGCAAAATCAGAAATACAAAACACACACTTGCTGGCCACTTTGTTAGGTACACCTTTCTAATATCAGGTAAGACCTCCTTTTCCTTCAGATCTACCTTAATTCTTCATGACATCGACTCATCAAGGTACTGGAAACAATTCTTAAAGATTTAAAGGACAAGTTCTGTTTCTGCAGCTTTCACATTGTTTATAGAATGAAGCAGAACAATATACTCGCCCAGAAGGCTTTCCTGATTCAAACAGAGCTGCGGGAAATATTTAGATCAAAAATCGAGCGGCGGACATCTGTATAATGGTAGCACATAGGGCATACAACGCCGCTCCTAAAACTGCATTAATCGTCCAAAAACTCATTAGTTTCACCAATATTCCATCATGGTCCGCTCGGGCTACTCCTCCACGACAGTCTGTGTCACTCCAGACATGTTTTTGTGACTGTGCTGACCTCTGGACTGAAGAAGAAGAACGCTTGTTCCGCGCATGCCCCGTGTGCTACCATTATACGGATGTCCGCCGCACTGTTTGGATCAGGAAAGCCTTCTGGGTGAGTATATTGTTCTACTTCATTCTGTAAACAATGTGAAAGCTGTAGAAACCAAACTTTTCCTTTAAGTCCATATTGCAGGGCTTGAAGACCTTGGGCACGGTGCCGGAAATCTGGTGTATAAATATTTCGGTGACTTTTTATCCATAACCAGTCGTTAAAAGTGAAAGTTCCAACTACCAATGGCACTCAACCAAGGTGATCTAGCCAATCAGGGGCAGAGTAGGGCGGGCCTTAAGTTTTCAACATTTGGGCAGCATCAGCAGTGAGGAGCTGGTTTGCTGTATACGGGTCACATAGCGTCCGTGCATGCTCTCTCCCACACATCGACCTTACCAGGAGCGACAGCTACAGGTACCACAGCAACATCAATGACCGACCATGAGTGTGAACAGAAAATTTGTATGATTATGTTTATAGCTGAACTCATAATCTCTCTTTCACAATGGCAAATGGAAGCAATGCAAGAATGTTCTGATCTTGACATAATAGAGTCACATATCTGCTGCAGATTTATCAGTTGTACATGCATTAAACACATCTCATGTTCCATTACATCCCAAAGGTGCGCTGTTGGACTGAGTTCTGGTGACTGTGGAGGCCTCTATAGTACAGTGACCTCATCATTATACTCAAGAGACACCTTTGAGATGCCTGAGAAGGGCACACAGTGGTCATAAGGCATAAGGGGGTTGAAAATTGTCAACGTCAATACTCAGGTAGACTGTGGAGTTTGAAAAGGCTCAGTTGCTAAAAACAGACACTGAGCATGCATGGGTTCTCTCCGGCTACTCCAGTTTTCTCTCACATATTAAAGACATTAATGCTATGATAAGTAGTGATAGCTATATGTGTGTATATATATATATATATATATATATATATATACACATATATATACGTATGAAGTGAAGGACTGGGTACAGGTGGACATTAGGGATATTTCTTTGGTCTTCTGCCAAAGTGACAAAACAACTCAACATTTTGACCTGCAGTACTCTCACAATACCAAGAGACAATGCACTGACTATTTATATTCATGAGGAATTTAGTTTTGACTCATGAGTGAACTGTTTTGGGAGAGATATGTGCTTTTGCAGGTGAAACATGGTGTTATGCTAAACCATCCAAGTTATTTTGGCAAAAGCACCAAGAAAAATGAGAACGTCTAGTCTGTGTGAAGAAATGAGCCAAAGCAGTTGAGAAGGATCTATGCATTTTTGTTGGCACTGACTTTTTATTTGAGAGAGGAATTAAGTTTTGAAACACAAGTGAACTGTTCCGGGAGAGCTTTTGCAAGAGAGCTATGGTGTTGTGCTGAACTGTGAGACTATTGTGTCGAATGATGTTAGAGTTTTGAATATTTTTATATCTGTTACCAGAATTGTGCCAAACCAATGGAGAAAAACTGAAACAAAATAATCCAAATAAGAAAACTGAGCAAATAAATTGTACTGCCACGACCAATTGTTTTCAAATGAGGTGACAATGTGAGGCAAGTGAAGATGTAGGGATTTATAATCTTATGTGTTACCCCAGAATATTAGCTCACCTGGTTTACATTTATGACCTGTCAGGGTTAAATGTTTGTTTCAGGATTTATGAAATTTAGTTGGGTTATAAAATGACTTCAAGAAAAAATAGCATTCATAGAGTGATACAGTTGATTGTCAAATATTATTAGGTGTTAGAAGATAGAAATAGACCATAAAATGGTACTTCTATCGGTACAAGTATGTTGTGACTTGACACAACTTCAGCTGACCTTGGTGTGCCTTGAGCAAAAAAATATCTGAAAATTTCTTTAGATTTACCCTTTTGTAAACTGTCTTCAGATACTTTTTGCTATGAACTGGCACTAAAATGATTTATTGAATCAATTCCCCTGGGAGAAACTGACTCTTGATCTCAATCATAAACCAACAAATTCTGGAGATCATGGGAGCCACAGAGCTCTTTAACTCTGAAGCCTTTCTTATTGAACAGTTTAGGGCTGTAATAAAAAATTTTAATGATGTGGTCATGCTTAACAGTCACATGGCAGAACTCATTTACATTCTTTGTAGAGCTTGTTGTTAGTTTTTTTTTTTTAGGGCTTGTCTTGTACCAGGTCTCTATTTCTTTTTACTGAACTGTATGATTTGTTCAATTGTTCAAAACTCAAACCAAAATACAGAACTCTCTGGCTGTCGTGACACGAATGTGGTTGTCTCTGGTTACTTTAACATGAGCTGACAGGTCTATTAGAACGGACAGACAGACAGACGAGCTTCCACTGTCAGAGAAGCATATTCTAAAAGTTCAGGGAGGATCGTTTCTCCTGTGAGTGGGTGTTTTTGCAGTGCATACAAAAGTTGTTGCATGATATTGAAACTTCATTTTTATTCTGTTGGAATTTCTTTATCACTGAAATTTAACCCGGTGATGAATATCAGGGTCTTCTGTTATATAACAAACCTAAAAAACATCTCTTGCCTTTACAAAGACTTTATATGTGTCTTGGGACCCAGTTGGACAAAATGCAAAACTGCACAGGCATACTTTTTTAAAAACACATTAATCAGCATACTATGGGAAGTAAATCCCAGTGGTGTGTGCTTATCCTCAAAGACCCAAATGCTTTGAGGGAAAGTCCTTTCCCACAATACATTAATGCAAAGCAGAACATTTCCTTTCTGCAGCCGTCTTTCGAGAAGCTAATGCTCATGGACAGGAATAACTATAACTCCTCAGACATCCACTCTAATCAATACTGGGTGTTAAGCCTAGCCTCGACATTTCCCTGATTTCATCAGGACTAATGGGACAATTGGAATCCTATTTGTGTCTCACTGTGCAGCCTATTACCATATGGAAATCTTGTTGAAAATACACCATCACTGTTATATTTTTCAGCCAAATCAAATTCTGTTTTCCACCATCAAGGTTATTTCAGCATACTGTGTGGGGAGATTGCTTGTTGGCGATAGTCAGTGGTTGGTTCCAGTCTGTTTTCTTTCACATAAGGCTCCAAATCCCCTCCTCATCCCCCCTTATGACACAGATCCCCCTGCCTCACTAACACAGTGATGCCTTTCCCATCACTCCCTAAATTGACCCTTCAAGGTTCTTTTGCTGGAATGAAATCTCATCTGTGCCCCATTAGAGGAAGCACAAGGTTTTAAGAAATTGTTGTGACTTTGTGACAGTGGGGTGCCCTGCAGAGTAATGCAATTATTATGGAAACGAGACAAAAGCTTGGTTTTCAGTGTGACAAGAGAGCAAGGACTCACTTCAGGGTCTTTTGGAGGTGTGAATAAACTGGGTGTCTTTAAACTTTGAAAATAACAGATGGGGAGATTATCCATACATGAATGAGTTTTTGTCTTTATAATCTTACAGTTAAATATCAAAATGTATCAACATTTCTAAATCTAGATTTAAATATTCATCCAGGTAATCACTAAGGATGACTTTTGAAGATTTTTTAAGCTTTTCAGAGCAAGTTTAATCAATGTTTGACTGCTGAACATATATTTATATGTTCAACTATTTTATGCCAAAGGTGCTTTCTGAATAGTAAGGAACAGTGACCTTTAGTAAGTCTTTTCTGTGCAGCTGCTGCATACAACAATCAGGCTGTGATAGAGAAGGTTAAAAGACAAGTATAGGTCATCTGATTTATTATAAATGTGAATTTACAAATGTGAAAACTGTGTGTCTGACACCAAATTACGAAGTTATGATCTAAATCCTATGATCTGCTCATTAGGAGCCATTTAATAAAACTCAGTTCATCAGATATCAAGATACATGCATGACATTAATGCAAAGCTATCACTGTTGCATCATGATATTATTATATTAATATCTGTATTATTATAGATAGATAGATAGATAGATAGATAGATAGATAGATAGATAGATAGATAGATAGATAGATAGATAGATAGATAGATAGATAGATAGATAGATAGATAGATAGATAGATAGATAGATAGATGATTTATTGATTACTGGATAGTAGGGGAGTGTATTCACAAGAATCTGATGATACAGTATGTTTGGCATGTATCCAAAGTGTAAACAAACTCTGTAAATGAGGCGGACTAAAGTCTGAGTATCTTGATGAGTTTTGAATCAGTTGATGTTGTTGTGTCAAGTAATATTCTACTGCAGAGATGGTGAGTAATGTTAAATGGTAAATGGCAGATAGACTTGAGCTTGTTCAGCACTGTTCTAGTCCTTGACTAGTCAAAGCTGCTTTTCACTTGAAGTCACATCTAACCATTTACACCCATTCATTCACATTCACTCACTGATGTTTGGAGCTTCCTTGTTAGTTATCCATCAGTATCAACAAACACATCCACACACTTTCATACCCTAGTACATGATGAATCAGTAGGAGCAACTTGGAGTTCAGTGTCTTGCCCAAGGACACATCGCCATGCGTCACCCAGAGCTGGGCTCAACCTCCTGATTACCCCCAGGCGCACTGTAAGACTGCACCACCGACACCCCTGTTTCCATGTATGTTGTGCCTGTGAACAGAAAATGACCTTTTAGGATCCTTAACATTACTAAACCGTGCTTTGTCATCAGTCTGGTCACCTGGCACATATAATGCAATTATTATCACTGCTACTGCTGCTTATAATGCAACAACAGTGTTATGAGTTAAATTATCACCCTGATTGTGTTGATTCATGGGGCATTTGTGTCCCCACTGCAAACAAACTGCTCCAGAGACTGATTGGAATCAAGCTGAGACCACCTCTGTAGGTGAGCTCAGTGTGGTTTCTTGAACCAAAACAATGATCTATTACTGCATTCATACATATTCAAACAAAATGTGCTAAACTGGAATGCCAAATTGGGTTGGGACAACCCTTTCAAACATTAGTGACAATGACCCAAAAGTAGTCATTCTACAGTCTTGTATTACAGATTCTGCACTGCAGTGACAAATATCAGAGATAGAGATCGGCTACTGTGTTCATATATGTCCTTACAAACTGAGCCAAACATAAGCCCCACTTGTATCATAAAAACTGTCCCAAACGATAGCATGAAAGCAACAAAGATTCAGAATCTGAGATTAACGATTTGTTTGTTGAATACTGAAAGGCTCTGTTAATGTGCAGATTGATGGTCAAAGAAATGCAGCGTAAAACAGCTTAAACTAGAAAAGCACTCGGAGAGCGCAGACCTCCGCCAGCGCCACAGTCCTCACCCATATTGTGATTTTCACCATAAATAGTAGTCCTACCTTTATTTCATCTAATATTTAGATTCCTTGACCATGAAAACATACCACTAGCAATTGGATTCATAATGATATCTATTTTAGTTCAGTAGTTATTCACCAGACACTGATCCGGATCAACACCAAAATCAAATCAGGTCTTCCTTTTCCCATGCTGAACATTTCCTGAAAATTTCATCCAAATCCATCCATAACTTTTTGAGTTATTTTGTTCACAGAAGGACAGACGGATGGACGGACAGACGGACTGACAAACTCTCTCAAAAACATAACCTCCGGAGGTAATGCGCTTGAATGTTTGGTTGAAGTTTGTGTATATTGCACACTGCTTTTGATAAAGGGGTCATTTTTAATCAGGATACAGATTGATGTCAAACGAGTAAACTTCTAAACAATCGAAATCTTCCTCCTGCTCATTAACAGGAGCCAGCATGAAAAGAAGTTGTAGTTGTGAGGAGCACACTAACAGATGAATGTAGGTTTCTTTGGATTTCACCTTACCGTTCTGATTATGTTTACACAAGATCTGTTCAATTAAAGCATACCAGCACATGCAAAATGTCCCTGCATTATTGTTAATAATGATTTATACTATGTCACTAGGCCACTGAATACTTTTACTTCTCTTGCTTAAAAATTCTGATAGTTCAAGATGAAGGTGAATAAAGTGTTATGATTGACACAAATAGGGCACTATTCCTGATAGATTTTAATACTTTACATATTTCCTTTCCACACACTCAGCCTAACTCATTTTTTATTTAACGAGATTAGTCGGATCATTCTCCTCTTGTCTGTACTCATGGCAAATAGTATCCTTTTTTCCACCTTAATGACTCACTCAGCCTAAAGAGCCAGTCATTTTAGCTCAATACCTTAATGGAAGGACTAATGCTGCATGACTGTGCCCATGGCTGTGCTGTAAATTAACAATCATGTTATCCAGATTCACAGGGAGAAAAATTACAGGTGTTTCATTTGAAAAGACTTTCAGAATAGTAAAAATGATTAACAAAGTCATTCAAATCAACACTCTGTTGGCTCTAAGACAGGACCACCCACCACCAATCAATGAGCCCCTTCTTGTAGCAACTTTTAAAGGGCTACTTTCTGTTATAAAAAGTTTGACAAGTGCCAATACTCATAACTGTGCTGTGTTGAAATTGTAACTGTCATGTAAACTCAGTCTTTTATTGCCTCCAGAGTCTTGAGGTGTCATCCACATCCTGTCAATACTGTCCCATCGATCTGACCAGACTGAGCGGGTGTGTGCCAGTCAGTGGTCAAAAACAACACACCTCCATTTAGTAACATCAGTTGCTCATCAAGACTACATGTATGCTGTTAAGTAAAGACAGATTATAATATCTTAGTAAAACATAGTATGAGGGGTGCATCAGTATTACAAAACCCAAAACCAGTGAAGTTGGCACGTTGTGTAAATCGTAAAGAAAAACAGAATACAATGATTTGCAAATCCCTTTCAACTTATATTCAATTGAATACACTACAAAGACAAGATATTTAATGTTTGAACTAAGAAACTTTATTTTCTTTTGCAAATAATCATTTACTGAGAGTTTAATGGCAGCAACACATCACAAAAAAGTTGTCACAGGGTCATTTTTACCACTGTGTTATATACACACGCCTTTCCTTTTAACAACACTCAGTAAACGTTTGGGAACTGAGGAGACCAATTTTTGAAGCTTTTCGGGTGGAATTCTTTCCCATTCTTGCTTGATGTACAGCTTAAGTTGTTCACCAGTCTGGGGTCTCTGTTGTCGTATTTTATGCTTCATAATGCGCCACACATTTTCAATGGGGGACAGGTCTGGACTACAGGCAGGCCAGTCTGGTACCCGCACTCTTTTACTACGAAGCCATGCTGTTGTAACACGTGCAGAATGTGGCTTGGCATTGCCTTGCTGAAATAATCAGGGGCGTCCATGAAAAAGACGTTGCTTGGATGGCAACATATGTTGCTCCAAAACCTGTATGTACCTTTCAGCATTAATGGTGCCTTCACAGATGTGCAAGTTACCCATGCCTTAGTCACTAATACACCCCCATACCATCACAGATGCTGGCTTTTGAACTTTGCGCCTATAACAGTCCGGCTGGTTCTTTCCCTCTTTGGTCCGGAGGACACGACGACCACAGTTTCCAAAAACAATTTGAAATGTGGACTCGTCAGACCACAGAACACTTTTCCACTTTGCATCAGTCCATCTTAGATGAGCTCAGGCCCAGCAAAGCCGGCGGCGTTTCTGGGTGTTGTTGATAAATGGCTTTGGCTTTGCATAATAGAGTTTTAACTTGCACTTACAGATGTAGACAAACTGTAGTTACTGACAGTGGTTTTCTGAAGTGTTCCTGAGCCCATGTGGTGATATCCTTTACACAGTGATGCCGGTTTTTGATGCAGTACCGCCTGAGGGATCGAAGGTCATGGGCATTCAATGCCTCTAACCCTCTCTCACCCTAACCCTAACCCTCCAGACTCTCTGATGATATTACAGACCGTAGATGATGAAATCCCCAAATTCCTTGCAGTAGCTTGTTGAGAAATGTTGTTCTTAAACTGTTGGACAATTTGCTCACGCATTTGTTCACAAAGTGGTGACCCTCACCCCATCCTTGTTTGTGAATGACTGAGCAT
Organism: Scarus forsteni; assembly: GCA_036419115.1. NCBI lineage: Eukaryota > Metazoa > Chordata > Actinopteri > Labriformes > Labridae > Scarus > Scarus forsteni. The sequence goes on from JAZDUH010000468.1 coordinate 9,220,741, forward strand.
TTCAGGGAAGCTGCTTTTATACCCAATCATGGCACTCACCTGTTCCCAATTAGCCTGTTCACCTGTGGGATGTTCCAAGTAAGTGTTTGATGAACATTCCTCAACTTTCTCAGTCTTTTTTGCCACTTGTGCCAGCTTTTTTGAAACATGTTGCAGGCATCAAATTCCAAATGAGCTAATATTTGCAAAAAATAACAAAGTTTACCAGTTCGAACGCTAAGCATCTTGTCTTTGCTGTGTATTCAATTGAATATAAGCTGAAAGGGATTTGGAAATCATTTTATTCTGTTTTTATTTACAATTTACACAACATGCACACTTCACTGGTTTTGGGTTTTACAGTTTTATTGATGCACTTCTTGATTAAATGTGTTTATAAATATATACAGTTGTTGCCAAGAAGTGTTGAATCTAATGACTTTTCATTGACTACAACTGGATAAATCTTTTGTGGGCAAAATGTCTAAACTGTGACTCTGCACTTTTTGTCCACAGTCTATGACTAGAAACTATAAACTGTTATTATATGACTTGGTGTTGTTTTGTTGGTGTGCATGTAAAAAAACCCAAAGTGCCTTATTTGTGGTGTTTCCAGGATTATCTTTCATGCACAAACATTGATTTTTGTGGATTAATCACTTAACACTTCATCCTGAGAAATGGCATCTGCCTCAGTGGACCAACAACAGATTTTCTGTTGATCTGACGTGACAAAAAGCTGAAGAAACAGATGTCACACTATTGTCCACACTGAGTAATTGCTAAGTGACCTCTGAGGAATACTGTGCAAAGGTACCCCAGCCGCCACAGTAAAAACAATTATAAGGAATGAATATTTAATGTGATTTCTTACTCGTAGCAAAACTGCACCACTAAATGGGCTATAATTCTAACACAGTGCTATTCCCAAGAGAGAAACCTGCAGTTTAGGTTTTATCTGCTCTGATCCCAGAGCCACGTGAGTCATAAAACGGAGCCACGATTGTTCCCCTTCAAAAGTCTACTTGATAACTTTCCTGCTGCACATGGATTCTCGAGCTTGCACATGCAGTTCAATGGTGTTACGTGGATTTGGTCAGAGGTTTCTGCATTCGGCCGACATAATTCAGAGCAGAAACTCCAAGTAGGTGTTAAATATGTTCTGTAGATGTCCTCATTGGAGATTTTAATGGCCAACACGGCTCTTTACTATAAACCCAAGAAGAGTGTGAGCCGATCTCTGTGAAACAATAAATGATGCTGCTGTCTCCTTTGGGAAATCAGAGTCTCATGATCAGTGTGAACTAAAAAAGGCAAACTTGTTTGGGCATGAGAACAGGAAAATTATTTTATCTAGGTGTTAAGCTGTCCTTCTAGAGTAAAGACAATGATAAGATTTGCTATTAAATGAACTCTGAGCAGAGAAGATATATTTGTATCCTGTTCAGTCTTGTGTAAGTGTTTTACTTTATTGCTTTTCTTGTGAGATGAAATTCATTTCAACTCAGCAGCTTTTTAATAAACCCCAAGGAGAATATTTGTTGAATGTATTATTACATTTATATTTTGCAGTGTTGTTGAACTGGACTGCATTAAAAAGTCTTTATTATGTGATGTCAACCCAATTTGGAAACATGTAGGGGGAAGAATATTAGAGTTTAGTCTAATGTAAAGCAGTTCGGTGTAACAACACCACAAAAACAACCTCAACAGTGACAACTAGTCAAAGTGGGACCTCCCTGACAGTGTCAGATAAACATCACATCACATCCATCAGATATGGAGCACATTGAGCAAAGCTTTAGTCTGAAACTGTGTTACACTGCACTGGGTAGGATGCTAGTGGCGTTGTTGGCATGACCCATGTTCACTGCTGTCATTGCAGTAGGTATCCAATCTTAGGTTATGCCTGTGGCTCCTTTTCTGCACATCACTCCCTCTATCAAACAAGTTCCTGACTTTCCAGTGTCCAGTCTTTTTTGATAAAAGGTACCTAGTAGCTGACTTAGAACTGATGTGGACTAGGGGAATCCAACTATTGAGTAAAACAAAGCATCGCTAAGGCCCACGGCAGGTGTTGACGCCATGTGATTTCTGCCCTGTGCTCTGAACGTCAAAGTGAAGAAATTCAATGAAGCGCGGGTGAATGGCAGGAGTATCTATGCCTATCTTAAGGTAGCCAAATGTCTTGTCATGTAATTAGTGATGCTCATGAATGGATGAACGAGATTCTCACTGCCTACTATCTAGCGGAACCACAGCCAAGGTAACGGGCTTGGCAGAATCATAACAATATAAATATTTTTTTACCATTACACCAGGTCTACTATGTGACAGATCCAAATACACATTGCTATAATGCTGTCATTGTGAGTGTAAAAAAATACTGACACAATTATATCTTGCAGTATTTTGCTAAACAATAGTGTATCAATATTCAAAGCACAATATTGATATTTTAATTGGTTAGTGTTTTTAAAAGTATGCTGCTTTATATTGTAGCTTCTGTTTGACAGCAGGCATTGACTCTCTCCATTTAATTCACTGTCACTCCAACAGACAACAAAGTTTACCCAGGTTTCAAGATCCATGCTTTAGATAATGAAATGTACTTAAGGTAATTAAAATAATTGGCTTTATTACTATTACATTTCTTTCAAAAGACCTCTTTTCAAAGCCATAAATAATGGCTATGCAATGCCTGTTTATGGGACAATGTTATTTGTCTTAATAAATTATATTGTCACACCTACTATTGTCAATTTCATGCCAATACACATTTTATTTCTGCTTTATTTGTACAGCACTTTTAAAAAACAACCACAGTTGACTAAAGTGCTGTACAGGGGTATTATATATTCTTGCATACACATAACAATAAAACCAGTATTGATAGTAAAGATAGTAATGGAGTAAAAATGAATCCAATAAAAAATGCATATATAAAAGGAAATAAAATGAAGAATAAAAAAACAAAAGAAGAGTGAAAGAGAAGATAGGGAGTAAAAGATAAAAGAGATAGAAGCCAAGGTTACTCATCAGCTGGGACCGAAGACCAAAGAAAATAATATGGGTTTTTAGTAAGGTTTTAAAGTGCTCAGCTGACTGTGCCGCTCCAACCTGGAGAGTAGGCTGTTCCACAGTTTTGGTGCTGCTACTGCGAATGCTCTGTCCCACGGGTGGACTGGCAGGAGGAGCTTGTGAGCTGTTGCGTAGCCCAACTACATCTTAATTACCCTATATGACTAATATACTAGTACAATGTGGACACTGCAGTGAGACACACCATTAACCCTTTCATGCATGAATTACTAAATCACAAAGGGATACTTTTTCAATGCTTCTTTTTACTTCCAAACAAGTTAAAAATCATGAACATTTTTTTCAATGTTATATTTTGAAGTAGTTTCACATCTGTCCACTTCACCGTGCATCAACATAGTAATTTAGTTGAAGTAAATAAAGATCCACAAACACACCTTTGACAAAAATGTACTTAGAGTAAATGAAAGAAAATCAATATCTAAGTATCAAATATTAAATTTGCCCTTTGTACGCTGTTCTGGATTCTGGATGTAGTATCTGGTAAAAATGTGTAAAGATAATATTTATATGAAACCTGAGACAAGGATTTGGGAGTTGGACATGGTACTGCAATGTAAAGGGTATAAAATGAATTTCAAATATCTATCTACTGTAGTGGACACCATGCATGAAAGGGTTGAATAAGATCAGACTCCACCATCACCCTGTAGTAACCCTACACTCCTGAAAAATGTATATCCATTATTCTCAACATCTGTGAATTTCTGAGCAGAAGCTCAGTTTTCATTTCTGTGGAGAAAGTGCAATTGTTTGTGAAGAATGTTTTTTATTCTCAAGTTCCTCAGAGTCACTAACTCAATGAATCAGGTCAAGAGTGAAGCGAATGATTGTGATACTCCTTCAAATTTCTAAGGAAGCCTTTTGTCCCAGGGAAATTTGTGAAGAGAAAAAGAGCGATGGCAACCAAAAGACGCAGCCACAACTTGACACACACACATGTGCCTTGTATGGAAGACAAAGCATCACAAACCAGAGCTGGCACAAGCATGTTCTGAGCAGCAGAGGTTAGCAGCACAGCTACTTCATAGCCAAGCTAGCCAAAAACTCTACTACTGTACTGGTAGCCAGCAGCAATGCAAAGTAAAAAAACAGATAATTTAAGAAAAAAAATTACACGGCTGTACAGAAAGTGCACACTTTGGACTCTGTTGGATGTAACGAAAACTGTTGCACAGAAATAAGGCTTAAAACCACTCACAAAAACAGACTACCTTGTCCAGTGCCACTAGTATTTTTATGTTTTATGGAACATATAATGTAAAATTTAATTTGACAAAACAAATTCACCATAAAAATGATCATTTTTTTACCCTTAAAAGTAACTTTTTTTGCACAAATCCTCAGGAACAATCACATGAGCCAGTGCCAGATAAAACATTATTGCAGTTTTGCACCCTCTGTTATTAAGATGCCCGGGTCACAAACAGGTTAACAATAAATCTTTATAACTCTGAGTGATACAGTATGTAAGTCTGATATGAGATGTTAATATGAAGATGTTATTAAGAGTGCCCAGTGGAATTGTTTCCCTCTGACTAAAGTGAAATTGATATGTGCTAATTAAGAGAAGCTGTTTGGATTAGTTACAGAGTTGTAATCCAGATTAGTTGCTTGAACAGCTCAATTTACACAATCATCTTGTGTCGCCTAATTGAAATCCTTTCCTCCTCAACTGTAGAGACAGACTAAGGAAGATTAAAGGATCTTTCAAAATCCAATACTTTATCCTGACACCTAGTTAATACTTTTAAACCTATCTTTCGTGTATTTTGAAATAGAATCCAAAGCCTGAGCTGCTCATGCTCAATCTGTTACTTTTCATCATTCCTATGGCATCAGTGTTATATTTCCTATTGTTGGATCCAATATGATACCCTATGAATGTCATTTCAGTTCCATTTATCATCATGTGACGACAGCAGCCTCTCAATTGGAAGCAAATGTGGTATTGATCTCTATTACTCAGTATGCCTGTTTTATCTCTGCTTTAATTTCCCATGTAATTATTCATAAAATGTATTAGCTCTGCAGCCACTTACCTTATCTGCACCAATTCACATTCCTTTTTGTGGCCAATTTGTGCAGCTCTCACTGAGTACTTAAGGATAAACTGAATCATTCCCCATAACCTCCTCCTCTCCTTAATCCACTGCTTTGGCTTCCTGTGCTCTTGATTGGATCTGCAATAAATAGAGTTGCAAATGTTCTTCCTCATTTGCATATATACTGATGTGTATTTACATTACAAAGTGCACGCTCTCATATGGAAAATGTTAGTTTAAGTAAAGCAGTTTGTGGCCTCAAACACAGAGCGTACATGTCATCCTCATAGAGACTTTTCTGTATTTGGGTTCTTATGTTCTTGTCCTGCAGCTTTGATTGACAGACTATCATATCTCCAACTCCATCAAAGCAACGAGTATCAAACTAAAATGTGATATTAATGTGGGTGAAAAGAAGATGGGTTATTATGTAATGCTGGGAGCCACAGTACAGGCCAAAAGTTTGGACACACCTTCTCATTCAATGTGTTTTCTTTTATTTTTTATCACTAATTCATTGTAGATTCTCACAAGTAATGATAGCTACTTGTTTCTCTTAACTTAGCTGATTGGTTCTTGCCATAATATTAATTTTAACGGTTGTCTAATAGGGCTGTTGGCTGTGCATCAGCCTGACTTCTGAACAACACAAATGATGGTCCCAACCCCATTAAAAAGACAAGAAATTCCATTAATGAACCCTGGAAAGGCACACCTGAGAAGTGAAAACCATTTCAGGTGACTACCTCTTGAAGCTCATAAAGGAGAATGCCAAAGTCTGCAAAACAGTAATCAGAGCAAAGGGTGGTTACTTTGAAGAAACTAGAATTTAAGACATGTTTTCATTTATTTCACACTTTATTGTTACGTACATAATTCCACATGTGTACATTCATAGTTTGGATACCTTCAGTGAGAATCTACAATGTAAATAGTGATGAAAATAAAGAAAACACATTAAATTAGAAGGTGTGTCCAAACTTTTGGCCTGTACTGTATATTAGCTCACCACGCTATCTTCATGAACATATTCATATTCATTGTGTGAACCCGAGGAATGGGGATGTCTTATTTTTGGGCTTTGGAAATGATCTGATTTCCATTTGTAAATTGTAAATGGTAAATGGACTTGAGCTTATATAGCACTTAACTAGTCTTGGACTACTCAAAGCTGCTTTACACCGCAGGTCACACCTACCCATTCACACCCATTCGCTCTCACATTCACTCACTGATGGATTCAGGATTTCTATGTTAGTTATCCATCAGTATTTCTAACACATTCACGCCCTTTCATGCCCATTTACACGCCACTGGCGCAGCAGTGGGAGCAACTTGGGGTTAAGTGTCTTGCCCAAGGACACATCGCCATGTGTCGCCTGGAGCTGGGCTTGAACCTGCAACCTCCCGATCACTGACCAAGCACACTATCCAACTGCACCACCAACGCTCTATTTGTAGTCCATGTTGTATTGTCAAGTTCTGGGGTCCCTAAACTTTTTTGATCAAGGGCCACATTTAAAAAAAATAAAAGAAGGATTTGGCCACTTTCATAACTTTGTGTTTATCAGCATTCAGGATTTAACAAGCAGACGTCATGGTCCTTGTAGTCCTTCGGTTCATTGAATCTGTGATCTACCCTTGCCAGGGTAGATCAGAGCAACCTCGGTGCAACAGAAAGGGGAGGTGCTGATGGCTCATCTCCACCTTCAGACTCAAGACAGAACCAAAGTGCCTTAGGCTGCCAAACTGTGTAGGAGTATCAGTGTTTGAAGATGATTAAAGCATTATGCATTATAAATCCGATCTTCAGAGCAAAGCAAATGAGGACAACTTATGGTCTTTGTTGCTGAAATCGATGATGCTATATCATTCAGAAACAACCTGCCTGTTCTAATGTGGGGATATTTATGAACTGGAATTTGTAGAGGGCCAATTAAAAATGAACCACAGGATGCAGTTAGCCCCCGAGCCATAGTTTGAGCAACCCTGGTCTAGTTACTCTCATCAAAAAATGTTCATTACTTTCAATTCATCTTGCTAACAGACAAACATACAGGCAGACAAATACCAGTAAAAGCACAACCTCCTTATTGCGGGTAATAATGGTGGCGTGCCAGAGGGCTGGATTTGATTTAATCGAGAATAATGTGTTCAGAAATGGTAATGTTTGTTGTTGTCTTTGTGTTGATGTTCTTCCAGCTACTGCGTGTGTTTTGCAGTAAATGTGTGATACGAGACATTATCATACTGAAGCCTGTTAGCCTATGGCATAGTGTGAGCTCAGACCCGAGGGGGCCAGGGGAAGGTCATGCTTAAGCATAGCACAACTCGACTCTCCAAATTTACAGCTTTGGACCCTTTTGGAAGATGTAGTACTCCTCAAACCCCAAGATACAGAGTGAATTTTAGGTGTGGAGAAGAAAAAAAGAGAAGACATTCCTGTATTAGTTCTTCACTTCCTTAAAACCATTTTTGATGCTACCTTAGAGGGTTTTATATGGATTTTTTTGTAAAAAACATATGTGAAAGTAGGAGGGGTTTTCTAATTGGGTACAGAATGTATGAGTCAGAGTTTGCTTTTCAATTTGAAAAGAGACAAGACAGAGCCTGATCAGAGTTCACGGTGTAATGCCTGCTAAAGAAAATTGACTTTGACGACATCCCTGCATTAAGAGACACATTAGCATTATGTCACTGACAGGAGGCCCCTGAGAGAGAGAGATAGGGAGAGAGTGAGACAGAGAGAGAGAAAGTGAGAGAGATGAGCGATGGTTATCCAGCCATTCGCCTTGCCCAATTAAGCAATGACGAGTAATTGTTCAAACAAATTGCAACAGGACATATCTGAGGCTCTCAGGGGTCATTTGCTTGATGTCAAATAATAAATAAAGACATAACTGCCTGACACGCCTCACAACGGGTGTCAACGGGACATTAAAAGGCCATATGGAAAGAAGAAGGAATGTCGCTCAGTGTGCTGTGATCTCCTCCCCGGGTGACTCTGGTCATTCTGAATACAGATGTTCAGATGTGCCTCTGTGGCTCTGGGTAGAGACAGGCTGCTCCTTAATGAAAGACCCACATCCTGCATGAATTAACCTTACATGCCGTGTGACTGTTTATAAAGGATATCCGCGGTAATGTTCTTTATGTTTCTCAATGTCAAGATCAGAACAGACGGTGAGCCACACTGAATATGCAAGTGAAAATGGCCGAGGCTGAGTATGTCCAATTTCCTCTGATGCAAAGATCCTTTATTGTCTGAATGCATTAAACACACATCAGTGAGCCAGTTCCTGAACCGGATGTTTGGTATCCTTATATTTAATATGCATAGTATGAAGCATAAATGAAGCATCTACTGCCAATATAGCTCTTGGTTCAAGGGCTCCTTTTGACAGAGCTTAATGCTAAATTGATTAAATAAGACAATCTACTGACTAAGAATCAGTATTGGTAGTGTTCTAAGCATGCATTTTCTGCTTGCAAAAGGTGTTTTCAAATAAGATGAAAGCTGAAACCAAAGTTAAATTAGGGTTAGCTAACCCTCACTGTGGCATCAAAGGTGGCTTAAATAAAGCCCCAAATGACACATATCATATCATATATATACTGGATCGAGAAATAGACATCTGGATGAAGTCCTAGACATCTGGATAATATCACAGACATCTGGATCGAAGAATAGACATATGGGTAATATCATAGATAATTGGATCAAGGAATAGACATCTGGATCCAGGATTAGACATCTGGAATGAGAGATAGACATCTGGATGAAGTCCTAGACATCTGGATATTATCACAGACATCTGGATCAAAGAATAGACATCTGGATGATGTCATAAAAATCTGGATCAAGGAATACACATCTGGATTATATCATAAACTTCTGGATCAAAGAATAGGCATCTGTATATTATTATAGACAATGAGATCAAAGAAAAGACATCTGGGTAATATCACAAACATCTGGATCATAGTTGTTTGAAGCAAGACCTGTCTTATTTATTTATTTATTTATTGACTTTGAAGAGGGAACAGCGCATATTAATGAACATTTTTACAAATGTAAATATGCCAGATTATAGCCTTGGGCTAATTTCCATCTGCAGACCCACTGGCAGGCTGATGGTAACATATACATACAAGACACTAAATACAGTAGGACAAACCCAAGGACAGTAGACAAATATTAAAAAAAACAGAAACATGTATTATATTGCACATCCTCCCATCACACAGAGTCCATCAGAGATTTAGCAAATGCAACTTCTATTGCACCAACCCCTATTACACTGAATTGCACAGATTTATATTACACAGACCAAATTCATATTGCACAAATCCCTATTGCACCAACATGAGCAACTTACAGGTCACACATGCTCACATGTCACACGTCTTCTTGGCATTACCTTAAACAGTAACAAATACAACCTAATGATTACATTTTTTATCCCATAGACTCCCTCTCTGTGCACAGACACAACATACAATAAAAACAGCAGCAGGTGAATCACTCATTATAGCATCATCACAGGACTCAGCAACACTGACTGCTTCAGAAAGTCATTTAGTCTCGGACTTTGGTCCAAGTCATTTAAGCCCAAGATTTTAAGATAGTTTCTCTGCACAAACTTCACCAGGTGTTTTGGTGAATTAAGTTACCATGCTATCATGTCTCCTGTGGTTTACCATCAATGACAGGCAGTGATGCAGCTGAGAGGCAGTCAGGGTTCCTTGCCTCTGAAGCCTCAGAGAAAGAGTTTGCACCATTATGCCCTCAAATGTTATCACACATAAAGAGATATGAACACATTAATGTTGACATTGCTGGTGGTGCAGCTAAGTGGCCGAGGATGACGTATGGCCAAATGATGACACTCCATGTGCATCCAAAACTGGCCTGACCTATGGTTTCCTGTGGACACAGTGAGTGTTTAAGGCCCTTCTTCTATGTGTATTGAGTTTCTTGCACATAAATCACAAGACGTGATGATTTGATAAATATGTTCATCTGTAATACATAAGACATTTAAACTCAGCATTTGTCTTTCTTCTATAATCATTTTAGAGGGGCATTACCTGCTGGCTTTTTTTCCCATAATGCACAGCACAGCCTGCAGTTAAGGGAACATGGCTGTGACGTTTGGCCAGCTCTAACTTCTGTGCAGCTCATGGTGGTGCCTTTGCGGTTTGATCTGGACTTATGCCCTTTTCAAGCTTGTGGACATAAAATGATGCAAAGGCAAAATGCTAACTTGCAGCATTTGTTTTTCAACTGATTCTGAACACAGCAACTGAGCTGCAGGTGTAAAAACTACCTGTGATTAGTGTGCTATTGCAGCTCTGAAACTGAGTACTCCAAGTCTTAAATGGTCCATAACCAATAAAGTATCAAACATTTTTTTCAATATTACTGTTGTGAGACTTTAATTAAGTTAAAAAGTCTTTTAGAAAGTGAGGGTCCAAACTTATGGGACATCTTTGGAGATTAAAGTTTCTGGTTTAGAAATAAAACTGAGATCAACAGATGGACTTACATATTGCTGTTTTTGTTTTTATAGAATTTGAGGAATAATACAGAGAAACGTGTAAACCTCCAGCTTTAGTCTTTCATAAATAATTCAAAGAAACAACTTCTGATGAACCCCCAAAAAAGCTACTTTGTAAGATTCAGATAAAAATGTTTAATTAGAGGGAAGCGTCTCCTGTCACGCTTCATATTTTACTTCCACCAGGAGAAATCTCAGCCCAGTTTTAATACTGTGTGTTCTCTGTAACTACAAATAAATCACCCAGGAGCAATGCAGGCTTGTTTGTGCTCCCCTTTTATTTTCCTTTTTATTAAATATTTCCCACATGCTCTCTTTTTCATCTGAGCTCCGGCTAATGCGTGTAATCCTGCTGGTCAAACAGGGACAGCAGTTACTCCATTAGCCGGGTTTCTCATGTTGATGTCAAGCAGGCCATTGGTTTGCGAGGGAATCTTGTTAGGGTCCTTATTGACATTGTGTTTCATTAACTTGATTAATGACATCTATTGGGGCCTGCTCCACAGTAATCAACATCTCTGCAGAGAAGAGGGGCTGTCTTCAGTCAAGGATGGGTCTCTCCGAGCTCCTTCCGCTCACATTTAAATGCCCACTCTGCTTTGTTTCCTAAAGGCTGCACTCAACAAAGGGGCTTGTATTCATAAATATCAAAGTAGTAAGCAGTAACAACCATGAAGTAGACTCCAGATGACCATTATGAAGTTTCCATTTCAGAGTCAGTGCATGTTCGAGATAATAAGCTCTCTGAAATTAAAAAAGTAAAGCATCCTGTGTCCATATCATCTATAAGTGCATTACCTAAGATGTCCCTACTGAATTATTTGGTTCACTACAGCGAATGCTCCTGCCGACCACATCAAACTGCTGTTTACATGGTTCTGACCCAAAACTTCAATGGAGGGATAAGCATTTGCTATCACTTAAAGTTAATATATCCTGTGGAGGTAATGGTTTTCATTTGAAATCATCTGGTTCATCAGGCTCAAGATGAAGGTCACTTCTTTCTGTGCCCTGGTCGCTGTTTACAGTTTCAATAAAAAAAAATTAAAGGGATAGTTCAGTGTTTTTGATGTGAGGTCATATGAGGTCCATGTCAACATTAAACACATTGGCAACAGAGTTGTTGATCAGCTTTGCCCCTGCAAGGAGAGGAAGGGCACAGAAGTGATTGACTTGATTTAGGTGAAGGCAAAAAATAGAAGAATAGAAAGCCTCCGAGAGCACAAACCCCCACCAAGGTAGCTCACACATTGCTGTTACATATTGAAGCAATAGTTCCATGATAAAGTTACCATCATAATATGATCCCTTGACCCCGAAAACTTACGCCTAGCACTCAGAATCATGTTGATATCATTATTAGCCAGACAGTTATTGAACAAAAATAATTGTTGGCTTATTGTGGTGATCTGGATCACCACCAAAATCTTATTATTTTTACGTTGGGCCATTACCAACATCGACTGAAAATTTCAGCAAAATCCATTTGGTAATGTTTTTGTGTAATCTTGCTATTAAACAAACAGACAAAAACATATGCCGGCAAAAACATAACCTCCTTGGGGAATGATAAAAAAAACAGAATTGGGGTGACTGTTAACTGTACTGCACAAAGTTGTAATGTTAGGCCTTTCTGCTGGTCATCCTGTTTGCACTGGTACTGTCCAGAATTAAGAAGTTGCGGCCAAGAAATATGGCAAATATTTTATCATAAATGTGAAATATAAGTTGTGTAAGTATACTGGACCGCCAATGCTTTGTTGATGCGGGAGAAAAGCTGTTAAAAACTTTGGCTTTAAAAAAGAATTGGACAAAGTCTTGTGCAATGCAAATCCTAGGATGCTGCCATACTGTACATACCATCTAAACTAAACTTTAGATCAACCTACTGATAAACAGAGGGGGAAACTTTAAGCCATCAGACTAAAAGTGGCTCTGTGCAATCTTGTTGCCATGTCAGTCATGTTGCCAAATTCCTGAACCAGATATCCTCAATCAACTTAACGCCGGGCTGTAAATATGTTTAATTAGGCTGTAAAACCTTCTCTTCTCCCCACAGTCATATAACTTTCAGGTGTCATGCAGCCAGCCTCAAATGGATACTCAAGGAACTGTACCTTTTGGCACTTCTGTATTTGCTTAATATTTCAATCCCAGGCTGATGTTTGGTTAAAAACTGTTGTCTGCATTGATTTGTATCAAAACCTATTTTCAGCTGATTAAAGTCAAGGTTGGAGGCCAACTTTCAGTTTCATCTTATTGCATGATTGTGATGATTGTGGTTGCACTTGCAGTATTGACAGTGTGTGCCTCAGCATATAACACGATATAGACTGCTCCTAAATACAGGATGCTGTCCACTTTAAGTAAAGCTCAATGAAAGTGCATCTTTGGATTTTACTCTAGCTAGAGTTAAATAAGAAGATACTCACTCACCTGATAAGTACAGGGTTCATATAAATATTGTTGTTAAGTAACAAGTGGAATAAAGGTTACAACATTTAAAACAGTAATCATATCAGCTGCTGATGAAAGCAATGCTTTGTTACCTTTTGTTCTCGGTGGGCTGCTGTAATGATGGAACAACAGGGCTAATCAGGATAGATGATCTCAAGCAGGGGGGCATAAAGGGGGGGAAATTGATGAAGATTCTGAGCGCCCATGATTGCTAAGTGCCCTTAAAATGTTATAACATAAGCAACATTTCAACATGGGTGCTTTAATTTTCTTTTTATTCTTCACTTCCAAAAATTAGCTTTTCTTTTTTTTTGCTGTTGTGAAACATAATATTGAGGTATCTCTTGCATTGTAAACTCCTATAAAATGTCATTTGTTAACAAGAGGCCCTCAAAATCATTAAGTCAACTAATCTCAATCATCAAGTGAGATTAGGTTTGCTTTGTTAGTGTTTTACTTTTTAATGTTTATTTGAATATCTGCACAGCATGTTAAACTATTTGGGATTCAGGAAATACAGGTTATACCGTGTTTAACCTTTTAGACAAATAAAAACATGCTAACAGCTTGGTCTAAAATGGTCCAAATGCCAAAATAATACTTAAACTGCATTGTTAAATTTAAAATGTATAGCATTCATTTTAGCTTAAGAGTTTTTTCTCCAAAGTTTAGAGCTCATTTGTGCCTCTGCCATAATCACATTAAGCAGTCCATTAAAACATAATCAACAATACTTATTTCATTATTCGAGGCGTGTGCTTAAATAAGTGATACAACAATATCATCACTTATTTACAGAACTGAAACAGCCCCAAATGGTTTGATAGCAGTTGCATCACATACCAACCATGACACAGGAGCCAAACTACATGTTGTGTTGCAGTTCTCACAAAAAAGAACAAAAGTTTTCAGGAATTCTTTCGAACCATGGTCAACGTCAGTACCTTCTCCATATCTGAATAAGAGTCATATTCTGGCCACTACATTCAAAAATGCATCGTATCGTGAGGTCTCTAGAAATAAGCAGCCCTGGCAGATGTATGGTTTAAACTGCAGAGCTGGTTTGTGATGTGATATTATCAAATCTGACATACAATTTCTGGCAGCCTCCCTGATCATAAGAACCACCACTAATGGCCCTTTTCCATCAGCCCTACTCTGCTCTCTTTGTGCTGCTTTTCCAATAGCCCCAGTCGCCTGCCCAACGAGGTGCAGTGTCGCAGTAAACAGCTGAGCGGCACTGCAGTGACGTCATTTTGAGTGTGACACAACAATCTGTGGCTTATGGTAACAAACCGAGTAAAAAGGAAAGCAGAAGAAGGCTGCAGGTGGCCAGGAGAAATACCCCTTGAGAAGCACAGGAGAGTTTCGGAAGCTATACAACAGAATGAAGCCGAGGACGAGAGCAATCGAGCTGCAAAGAAAAGACTCATGAGGGTATGCTAATGGTAGCTACCGCTCATGACTCATTGATGAGGACATTGTCTGACCAATCAGTAGCTGGCAGTCGGTGATGTCATCTTTTAGTATCGACTCAGCTCGCTTGGAGCCAGAGCAGAGTAGGTGCTAAAACTAGCTTGTACCGGGCTAGTGGAAACACGCTGCAAATTGAGTAGGGCCAAGGTGTGCTAGTGGAAAATGGCCAATAGTCTGATCCTTTGCGGCTCTGATCTGAAGGCGACTCAGGCAGAGAACTGACCAGCCTGAATCTGATTTGAATCCAAAATGAAACGGGTCCATACGTTTTTTGAAAAGATCAGATCACACCTCCCTTGTGCCTGTTATGTTGTCTTAAAAAAACACTGATTCGGATCGACCAGCCTGCATTGTGAATAGCCTCAGTGAGATGTTTGAAAGGAAAGGTGTTGTGGGATAACTTTCTCAGATAACTTAGAACAGAAACTCCTGTACTTGCAGTCACATGTACTTTGTTTGCTGCACTTGTTCATAAAGTAAAATGTTTTCTCCTTCCATCTCTGTGTATCCTACATCTGCTCTTATATCTGTGCCTTTGGGAGGGGTCACATCCTGGGTCACTGCGTGGGAGATGACAAGCAGCTCACAAATAAAAAAACAGAGACGGGAAACACTGAGAGCCCCCCGAATCCCAGATCTCAACTTTGTGTGCCAGGGAAGAGAACTACAAAAACAAAGATCAAAAAACCCACCTGGAATTCATATTTACCTTTCATCATCTGCTTTTTACCCACATTGTTCTCTATTTTATTTGTGCTCTCTCTTAAGGGAGAGAGATAGAGCGTGAGAGCAAGAAAGAGAAGCTCTGTGCTGGAGAAACTCTGAGCTGGTTTCTGCTGTTCTGTTGCTGTGGGAACTGACTCCGATTATTTGCTCTTCAGCTCGTTTTTCTTTTACTATATTAATCTCAAAACAATGCTTCCAAGCACAGTGAGTCTGGGAGGGTAAGAGTAAATTAGCATTTTATTTCAATAAAATATAACAGCAAAAATATGTCCTGTGTTGAGAGAGCACTTTTTCAATAACATAAGAGTGCACTTTGGAGAGCATTTGAATGAAGAGATCATATCAGATACTAATAAGTTGGCTGAAAATTTGCCAATAAGTGATAACTGCTGGTTTTACAGAGCTAGTTTCTTCACTTTAAGTTGATCTATGTTGACTGGAAAGATGTTTATCCCCTCAGAGCCCAAACTAACTAGACTCAATTCATAGATACTTGCATGTAAAAATAATTGTACTGACATAAAGCTATTAAACAGAGACATAGAAGGAAAATAAACATAAAACTACTTCTTATGGATTGTCAGAATTGGGTGTAGCAATGTATTTAAGTGTATCTATATCCCAAAATCATTTCATTTAGTAACTAGAAAAGCACTAAGAGAGTATGTAATATTTCTTTTGTAATTATATAATTAATGCTATTTAAAGATGTTATTGTTGCTTGCACGCATTGTAACAAGCAGCTCAGTTGTGGCAGTCACTTTTCCACAACAACTGTAAACTAGAAAAGTACTAGGAGAGCACAGACCTCCGCCAGCAACACAGTCCCCTCCCATATTGTGATTTTTTCCATAAATATAAGTCCTACCTTTATTTCATGTAAATATTTAGATTCCTTGACCATGAAAACATGCCATTAGCATGTTTAGCAGCTCTCTGATTGGACGGCTGAGTGTCCACTCATGTCTGTCCATACAGAGAACTTTGCCAGAAGGAAGCTGGCGTTGTAGTGACATAGGCTTGAAAAACGTTGATGTCAGTTAACAAATAAACTACAATTACCATAATGATGTAAAGGGGGCTGAACCCTCAGAACAGCTGGGGAGGAATGAATGGGATATGCCATCATAAAGTTCAGTGTTTTTTGAGTTGTCCCTGGCAGGAATCCTGATGATATTAACCTTGAGTTATACTATATATACACTACAGGCCAAATGTTTGGAAACACCTTCTCATTCAATGTGTTTTCTTTATTTTTATCACTAATTCATTGTAGATTCTCACTGAAGTAATGATGGCCACTTGTATCTCTTAACTTAGCTGATTGGTTCTTGCCATAATATTAATTTTAACAGTTGTCTAATAGGGCTGTCGGCTGTGCATCAGCCTGACTTCTGAACAACACAACTGATGGTATCAACCCCAAAAAGGCACGAAATTCCATTAATTAACCCTGGAAAGGCACAACTGAGAAGTGAAAACCATTTCAGGTGACTACCTCTTGAAGCTCATAAAGAGAATGACAAAAGCCGGCAAAGCAGTAATCAGAGCAAAGGGTGGATACTTTGAAGAAACTAGAATGTAAGACATGTTTTCATTTATTTTTTGTTAAGTACATAATTCCACATGAGTTCATACATAGTTTTGATACCTTCAGTGAGAATCTACAATGTAAATAGTGATGAAAATAAAGAAAACACATTGAATGAGAAGATGTGTCCAAACTTTTGGCCCGTACTGTATAATCCTGGACACCTCAAAGGGAACTCATCAAGTGATGTCAGAGATATGATTTTTTAAAATACAGCCCCATGTTAAGGTAAGGGATTTATTGAAAAATGTGGGATCTTTTTGCATCCAGATAAATATGTAGATCACTTCCAAAATTAGGTGGCTTCTTCCTCTGTCCAAACTATACCTCTGGTTAGATTTTCATGCAAATCCATCCAGTAGTTTTTGCATAATCTTGCTAGCAGACAAACAACACAATCAAACAGACAGACCCTGGTGAAAACATAACCTCCTTGGCATCTAAGTGTAATTTCATTGTATTGTTGATCCGTTATGATCCATGTCTCAAGGGGCAGATTGTAAGTACTTTATCAGCTAATACTAGTTAGTTATTATAAAACAGTCGCTCTTCTTAAATCCCTTCTCCTTCTGTGTCAAAACAATGCAACAGCTGTCTCACAGCCTCTGCTGTTATTTTCTTAAATTCTGTCACAGACTCAAAATGTGTTCCTGTGAGCACAGCTTTGATCTAAAGAATAAGAAATAAGACACAAGGTGTTGGATGGCTTCACTGAGAGCGGAGTGTACGATGGCACATTTTCCTCCTGAAGAATGAAACTTTTCTCCACAGCTGTGGTCTGTTTTTTCAGACTTTTTCTCACAGCTTTTCTAGAATCTGTCTGTAATCGTGTTGATTCACCATGAACCCTTCTGGAAACCATTCCTCCAAAATGTAACCTTAGAAAACAATCAGCATACCTTTGAATTTGGACTGCAGAAGACAACGGTCTTCCTGACAATGGTGACGACGGTGTTCTCCAGTGAATTCACTGCCAGGATCATACTGGTAGATCCAAGTTTAATCGCATGTAATCACTCCTTCAGCCCCAGTCACACACTCCCGTTTCTCATGGTGATTGTGCACGACTGTCATAATCCTGATAAAGCGTGCTTTGGTCGTGGTGCATGCGCTACTTGGTCTGGATCAGCGTTGTATAGTCGTGGATGAACGGCGGGGAACGTGGAAGGGTCCCGACAGTTTTGAACTGTTCAAAACTGTCGTGGAGAATCGCCGTTCTCAGTGTAGCGGGGTGGAAGCCTAATGCAGACCTAATGCGAGCGGTATTAGCGTGGCATGTACGGAGCTCAGTCGGGCTGAACGTGGCCCAATCGTGGCTCAATCCTGAAAGCTTTATGAGGACGACTGACAAGGATGTATCCGTTTGTGCCCCGACTGTGTCCCGTTTAGGACGGCGCAAGTGACGGGGCTCAGCCGGGGCTTATGTGACGCGAACTGAGCTCGAGCGGAGCTGACGTCCTGTCAGCGGGATGGAATCTTCCTCATATCGCTGTATTAATCTAGCTGGAGCGCAACAAACACAGCCTGAAGCGCTGTAGCAGCACCACTGATGGTGTATTTATGGGGTGTGTTCAGGGGTGAGACAGTCATTTAATCCTGTATCAGCGATCACACCAGCCTCCTCAATCATGTACAGTCGCGCACAGTCGCTATGAGAAACGGGAATGTGTGACTTAGGCATTACTAATTTCATTGAAATACTTTTGCTAATAACATTAGCGTGAGTACATGTTTTGTGTGTTTGTGGGGTTTTGTCATGATTTGAACTTTATATTCACAGCCTCAACAGAGAACTACACACACATTTTATTCATGACTTCAGGAGATTTAAACTGTTCAGTTAAATGTGACCTAAAATTTTGAGCATGTCCAGAGACAGATGGAGATGTCTGTAAAATAAGACATGTCAACTCTACTCACAACACACACACACAGATAAATTATCCATCTTGAATAAAAACTTAAAAGAATTTTTTTAAAAATGGCGGAAATGTTTAGCAAACATCTGTGGCCCTGCCTGTAAAGTTAAGTGCCCCACCCTGGTCTGTGTTGGAAAGGGTGAGATGGATTGGATTTTCTAAATATGGAAACAATTTGCGGAGGAATACATTCCCTGATTAGTCAAACGAGATAAAATCCTTCTCACTTTTCAGCCTGCATCACTTATTTTCCATCCCTCAGCTGAGGCTGACTTGTGCCCGGCCGATTAAGTGTTCAAAGAGTGACAGCCATAATTGATGAGAAACCAGAGCCAAGCCGGTCTAATTCTGCCCAGGCACAGAGCGAACAGGAGACATGACCAGAGCACCTTAAAGCCTCATCCTTTTAATTACACCCGCACTCCGCCAACCAAAACACTCAACCTCCTTCAGCAGAGAAAGCTTTTTGGAAAGAACCAAACAGAGAGAGGAAGATCCAAACACTCGCTCCATGGGCCAAATGAAAAAAAATCTTGTTGAACAAAATACCAGTGGAAAAAAAATCTTATTCAAATTCAGCCTCTTTTTACTCTCTTCACAAACTGCCTCATTTAGCAACCAAGTGAATTTTAAATCAGGCTGAGTTGTGCAACATCGGGGTTATTGTGAGGGTAGGCCAGGTCGAGCTATGACTCATTTCTGCTGTCTTTATGTTTGAAAAATGTTTGACTGTTTTAAAGAAAGAAAAGAAGAAAGTATACTTTATCAGCTCTTCATGGAGAAATTTAACTTCAACACTCTGTTGTTCAAATATACAACAATCACATTAGCTGAAGTATACGCACGTCTTGCTCAAGAGAAACTTGACAGTCCTCAAAGTGAGCTGGCATCTCTCCAGCTAGAAGGTAACTTCCAGACATGATTTGATGAACCTGGACCAGCCTCCCGCGAGCCCCCAACCAAAGTTCTTACAGACTGACCTGATTAAGCTGTAATATCACGCCTACTAGCATGTCCTTTCAACTGGTATGGATCTTTAAAAATAAATTTGCTTCACTAACTGGACTCCATAGGACCTTCACTTCAGTCCACCTGACATTAGCTTTCCATCCAAAATGTTCTCTGTTTTGTTGTTTTGTGTTTTGTTTTTGCTGTGAAACTGTCCTCGTGTTTGGCCCCACAATGTCACATGCAACCTAAAAAAAGGTTTGAAACATTATTATGGTCAATATTTCTCTCTTTAATAGCACCAATTGGTACTATGTTTTATATTGTTGGAAAGTTTGCTTAGTCACTATTACAACAAGGTAAAACTTTTAAAGATTGTCTATTTGTGAAATAAGCAACACAGATATATGTGTGGATAGCTCCAAAAAATTGCCAAAAGCCCCTGCAACTGGAAGAAAGCCTACAGTCCTCAGTGAAGCAGGATTAGTCCTTTAGGGGTATTGACATCTGTTTTTGACTTCACCAGTCTCATGGAACTTGGTTTGAAGTTTGAAGTTTGAAGTTTGGAAATGGTACCAGTGCTGACAACAGAAAAGGCTGCCACTCTGTGGCTCAACACAAGCTTCCAGAAGCAGGGGAATCTGGCACATATTTTAGGGGTGTTACCCACACATTTAGCTATGTTCTTTTTTACAGCACTCAAGCAGAATTTGCTGTTTTTACATACTCTTGGATTGCATTTACTGGATTAATTGATTAATTAATCTATAACTTATAGGGTCTTAATTGTGCTTTTTGAGTTTTAAAGGCCCTTTAGTGTGTTTAACATTTCTCCTTCAATGCTAAACACACATACACCTGAACATAATGCAGTGTCTACCACTTTGACATCCTACCATCGCTTCATCCACAGTTTCAACCATTTGGCTCATGTATGGCAGAGATGATTGAATGAATGCAGATTTATTGACAATATGGCACAGACCAGTGCTGATCTGATCAATCACCACAGAGTTGAGCTGTCAAAAAACACAAATGGACTGGGCCGTCTTGTAGAATACAATACAATAAACCTTTGGGAAATTTAAAGTGTTACAGCAGCAAAGGGGACAGCGTTAATAAAATAAAATTTAAAAACAAATAGACTTCAGTATAAATATAGCAGTATGTACATTATTCTACCAATCTAAAAAGGTTTTGGATACAAAACTAAAATCTAAATCTTATAAGGGTTATTTACACATTCACTAATTAATTGACATGGAAGTAATTTCACATTGTAGTTGCACATCGTTAGAGGATTGCACAGTGATTGCACATTGTTGAAAGGAGCCTTAAAGGGGCAGGAGCTCTAACAGAGCATTTCTGGATCAGGGGCACTCAGTATATGAAGAAGACAGGGTTTGTTTTAACATTAGTGATTGTGAAAATACCCTATCAGCCATCAAAAATGAATATATGGGCCAGAGTGAAGCATGCGTGGGCTCTGTGACAGCCTAAAACAGGTCTCTTCGTTTCTGTGATCTTTTCTGGTTCAGAGAAGAACTGATGTCTTCTTACTTTAAGCACTTTCTCATCATGTCAAGTGCTCTCAGGAGTCTTTTCTTCTTAAAGTTTTGAATATAAATGTTTTTAAGTACCTTTAATATAAATGTTATTGTCATCATTTCACATCTACCAGTGTTATCGTGTCATTTTTTTGGGTTAAGCTTCGTTGTGTTTTTCTGTCTTACTGTTGGTGGGTTCTCTTCTGGCCAAGACACTGCTGAGACTAAAAGTTTTATTTGTGGCGACTTTTCTCTGTTGGTATTAAATTTTAAAAACCTGCTCATTATATGACAAGAGTGTGGCAGTACGGATGTTGATACACTGTAGAGACTCGCTGCTGCTGGGGTGCAGCTCTTACTGCACAGCCAGAAAAGGGGCTGAAAGTTGTGCTGTGCTTCTGTGTATCATTGGATCCAAGGCTGAATCTGAAACCACAGTCACTATAAACAAACATGGAACTTTAACAAAAACACTTCTGCACCCCCCTCTGATCGGGCCCTCATAGTACAAATGAAAGTCTCTAATCGACTCCTGGATCTTTGCATGCTGCGGGATCTAAATCTAACATTTGACCTCACTAATTGATTTTTTTGCATGCCTCTGAGGTTCAGTGGTTTCCCAAAGAACAGAAAGTGTTCAGGGATAAACTCTTCCCACGCTCAGAGCCACACTGGCAGTGATGATATATGAGGTATACTCACCATCCTCCCGAGACCTCTGAATGAATGCATCGACTCCACTCTCTCCATAGTTTCCCTCCGAGGCCACCGTAGACACATAGTTCCATCTCATGGACTTGACGATGTCCACCATAGCCTGGGCCTGGTAGGTGTCTGGGGGGACCACGCGGGAGAAGAAGTCATAGCGCGTGTTGTCACTGAGCTCTGGAGCTGTGGAGGCGTAGCTCACCTGGGGTATCTGTGCAAGACACAATATAAATAATGATATAGTCTGAGCTTGGAGTGACTGTGGAAACTGTCAAAAGAAAAATACATATGAAGAGAAAAACACAGAACAGTGAGGCAGGTTTATTTGTGCAGCCCCATAATCTCCAGATATTTCCCCACATGATGACAAATGGCTCAGGCGTCCACTGAGTTAAGTTAATATTGATAAATCAAGCAGAATTTCATTCAATTCTGTTGGTCAATTTTCAATCTAAAATCAATTTTCAAAGATTTCATATAAACAGCTCATTCCCTTGTTGTTACAGTGAGTGTTTGTTCTTCTCTAGTCTGCTGCACTTTTTTTTTTAATTAAGTAAAGAAAGAATATCATAAAAATTGCAGTTAAATAGATAGTTTGGTTTTTAGAAGTGGGATTGCAAGAAGCAAATAACACAAGTAAATTTAGGAGAAATAGTAGGTTGCAGACACTTGGGGGTATACAGCAGTCATGGTACCACCGGCTGTCCTATAATGAGCCCACCTTTAGATAAAACCACACAAAAAACAACATTGGCTCAACTAGAAGCCACAATCTGATTTTTTGTGTTTCATTTTTCCCTTAAATAGACACTATATAGAGCTGTTCTGTAATGTACATGCTGGCTATGTATCCTCCCACCAGTAACACGCTGCCGTCCTTTCATTAGCTGTACAGGTCAGAGTACTGCAGCAGGGTCAGGCAGGGGTCACTGGAGAACAAACTGATTTAAATGTAACTCCCTGGATTTTATCCTGAATGTAAAAACAGGCTAAAGAAGTGGACAAAATCTGATTTCACTGCATTGTGACAATGGCTAACTTTGGCTTGTTGTTTTGAATTTCAACATCAAGACTTCTGCAACAGGAAAACATTATTCTTGCACTGCCCTTTTACCAAACCACGACTATGACACACAGCAAGAGCTCTGCTGAAAAGTTGAGGAGAAGCCATGT
This sequence comes from Scarus forsteni, assembly GCA_036419115.1. Taxonomy (NCBI): domain Eukaryota; kingdom Metazoa; phylum Chordata; class Actinopteri; order Labriformes; family Labridae; genus Scarus; species Scarus forsteni. The sequence continues at coordinate 9,243,973 of JAZDUH010000468.1, forward strand.
TGCTATGTCCCTCTTGTAACAGCATTAGGCCTTCTGGGCCTGTATTCCTAAAGATTCTGAGAATCCTCTCAGAGAGCTCCTAACTTAGCCTAAAAATTCCCAGCAAGGAGTCTTAGCTTACGAGTGATTCCAGAACACTGTCAGAGAACTCTGAGCAAGGAATGGACAGAAACTCCTGTCTTAGTGAGGAGGTGTGGTTGACCCCGTTGCTAGGTATGAGTCATCATTTCCAAAGCTGTGATTGGTTGATCCTAAAAGCTGGATAAAACACTTACTTTTGGTGATAATTGATAAACTTAATCATGGAATCTAATCTTATGAAGATTGTGTAATTGTAAATAACATATCACATAAAAGAAAATACATGTTAAATGAACTGTAAACTGTACTATGAAATAATCCTACTGAAAGCCCACATATTCACATAGTGATGGTTATATTAATTTGCTTTAATTAATTGCATGCTTTTGTACTTTCAGCTATCAACATCTCAACTGAATTTGGTATTAACGAGTGTAACACAGCACAGCATGCTTCCCTTCCCCATTTTGTCCTCTGCTTAGGAAACTCCTAAGCTGCTTAAAAGTCCTCTTCCCTGCTCCTAATAGATCTCACCTTAGGAGCACTCTTAGGAGCTAGGATTCTTTTGGAATAGCTTTTATCTTTACTAGGATCTACTCTTGATTTTTAGGAGATATTCTAAGAAAACACCAAGGTTCTAAGAATTTTCTTAGAATTTGGCCAGTAGGATCAACTCTTTGCACTAAGAATCTTTAGGAATACAGGCCCTGGTTTATTAGCACTGGCTCACAGCTCATGCATCTGCACCATCAGGTAGCATGTGATTTGTTTTGCTCTTCTGTCTATCCCCTTTTGCACCTGTGACTCCATCTGCAATAGTTCTTCCTCTGTGTAGTCAGGTCCATAAAACTGTGTCAGGACAGAAGAACATAGACTGTAGAAAGGAATCAGAGCAACTAAAGAGCATGTCAAACTGCTCTGAATTTACCCACTATTGCAGAGTACAACAGCCAACAAATCACTATACCATTGGGGCCACATGGCAAAGTGGGTCTTAAAGTGACAGGAGCTCTAAAGGAGCATCTGATACAGAGTGAGAATGGGATCAGGGATCTGTAATGGATAAAACGGATGTGTATTTTGAGCAATAGAAATTATGAACCTACACTTGCAGTTATCAAAATTAAATGTATGAACCACAGGACAAAATGTGACACCTGATTCCCCTTCAATCAAACTCAATTACTTTTCAGACACACACTTTAATAACCAGAGATATCTAAGGGTTCACTGGCTCCACTGACTTTATCTCTTAAAGCTGTAAAGAGGCACTTTGGAAGCATTTTGCACATCCAGCAGCCCCAAATAACACTTTTCTGCCTCCTCTATTCAGACTGTCAAAGACCATGAGGCTGTATTATGGAATAAAATATTGATCCAAAGGACTGAAATAAGGTTACAAGTTTACTGCTCAGGCCCTAAAAACACAATATCAAAAAGCAATAAAGAAACAACAAACACAAATGAAAGAAGATAAAAACATGCTACTGTGATATAAGAGAATAAAAAGACGATCTGAAATACCTTTACCACAAGTTCACCACAAGACATGAATAAAAGGTCTCAACTTTATTTTGACAAAAGGCAATGACAGAGGGAGCTGAATTTAATACAAAGTTTTAGTAATCTGAGGTGCTCTCTGTGAGTTTTTTTCCAGTTTCAAGAGGCCAGAAATGAAAAGTGCCTCTCCATGTTTCTTTATGACTACAGGGGCAGTAAGCAGATTTGTCCCAGATCATTTGAGAGGTCTGGATGGTTCATTATGAAGCTACAGTTTTGAAATGTATTCTGATAGTCAAAAATCCAGTGATTTGTCGACAATTTGACCTATTTAAGAGTCCACACTGCTGGTCTTAATGAGGACTCCAGCTGCAGAATGTGGATCAGCAACAGCTAGTTAATCAAGAGAAGGGAAAGTGTTCAATTGCAGATAGAGATAACTCCAGTGTGATAAACACAAGAGCAGGCGAACAGGGGCAGAAGAAATTGTAACATCTTGTTTAGCATGGGGACATGTTGGTGCTTAAAAGAGGATAATTCAAAAGGACTTTTTCACATTTGGCTCTGATGTTTTCTACCATGCCCTAGCACCATTTGCCCACCTCCTTCATCATAGGCCTGCTCTTACATTGGACCCATTGTTTAGTAAAAATCAGGCAGGAGGACCTTTATATTCATTCAGTCGCCTTATAAATCCCTCACACTGCCTACCTGCACAGGTGATTCAAATCATTAGCTAATTAGGGGCGTACACTCGCTGAAGCACTGGGCCAAACAGATTCTTCCACCACCTGTCTAGCCAATCATCCTGGTGCTGCCATAATTTTAAAACGTGTCTTTGCTCCCACACAGCCAGTGTGGTGGTGTCATGCTGTGTGATCTCGGCAACCCTCCATCTCCACTGCAGCAGAACCTCAGTCCATTGCATCAGGGTCCCAGCAAGCTGAAAGTCTACTACTCGTCTTATCCTGTAATCCCCACCACAAGTGTCCAGCCTCCAAGGTCCTCATTACCCCCTGAAGTACAACAAGACATCACAACGGAGTCAAATCGCCAAAGAAGACTTTGCACATTTTCAGTCATAACAACTTGTATAACAACTAAACGCTCACTCAAATTTGCTCTCTCCTAACTGAAATTGAACACAGTGAAACCATGGGTGGGGGTATGCACACAGCTGATCTGCAGGTCTCCCAAAAGGCAAAAGAAGTCACAACCAAGACAACAATTCATTTATGTTCCCTCTCTTCTGCTACTACGGATGTTTTATCTGTTTTTGAAAGGCCGACAGTGACCCTCTTTTCATTTAATGAAATGGATCAGTAGCTCTGCATGAATATCGACCTTGCAGTGCAGCTGGATCTGCCTTATTCAATGTATGTAATCCATCACATCAGATCCTTCTTGCCAAGCTCCAATCTACAAAGACTGTGAACGGCCCAAAGCAGGACGGCCCAATCAGCATCCTTTAACAAGTAGAGGCATCAGATGCTAACAGCTTCAATAGCAGTTGTATCAAATCTGGACTGGGTTTCTTTATATAAAATAAAAAACAACATCAATGCAAACTGCTCATTCAGAAGGATATTGTCGCTTTACTTGTGACATGTTTGGCTGAGAGTTTGTGCCTCACATTTTGGCCTTTACCAGTAGCGCCTGCCCTCAGCGTTATATAATAGACCTGAATGGATTTGATTGACATAACAATCATCCAATCATCTGCCAAACATGCTTTAAAAGGTCTTGCTCGTTCCCAAACAATTTTTATAGGCTCTTTCCCAGATGGACTAATTAAACATGTTAAACAGTCAATCTGTTATGTTAGGTTAGATGAATCTGAACGTATGTGGTAAAGACATTTAGAAACAGCCTACACATTTTATACTGTGTCCTGTGTGTGTCGTGTTTTCACTGGAACCTAAATGATCCATCTGAAACTAAGAACTAACAATAAATCTCTTGTGTAAATGACAAAACAAGGCAGGCATTCATGCACAGCCTTACAGGGAACAAGAGATGCCACTGTGATTGGGTCAATTCACATTTATAGTCAATTCACACCTCTTAATAATCAGTGTACCTATCAGATCCTTGTTGTGTTCTGTGTTTTCTTTGTGAAGAAATTGTCGTCAAAATAACTAAGTATGGACAAACATATCCCAAACTGCTGTTACACTTAAAATAGGGTCAAATGTGTATTCTGATCAACGGCCAACCCCGAGTGTGAGACCGCACCTGAATGTAAAGAACAAAACTTCAGATATTTAGGTTGAATGAAGCAACTGAAAGAAAAATGACGCTGTCAACGCAGGAGCTGAAAACACCTCGTCATTTTAAATGTCAAGAACATGAATGGAAACAGAGAAACACTAATCCCTAACACTCGTGATTGTTTACTAGTACAGCAGCAGGTCAGTTAGAAGCTGAAGCTTTGTAAATTGCACCCTAATATCCTTAATAATACTGTAGTTTTATTTTCAGTCTGTTTTCTGTGAACATTTGACTGTGGCCTGGTCAAAGGACAAAACTGAACAACTATTTATTTTTTTAGATATGCTCTGTACCTGAAAAAGAACACATGGAATAATAATTCTTCAAAGTAACAGAGAAGCAATGCAGAAATATTAAAAGTAGGGGACAAAAACAATTCAGGATTTAAACTGTTAGCCACTGCAGAGCAACAGCCGGCATCAATAAAAATTAATGATCCTCATTCCTAATCGCACCATAGGTCATACTTATCCTTCCTTAACAAACTGTAATCACTGTGCCTTTTCTTTAATACTTATTCTTTGCAGAAAAGACAGTTTGCACTGCAGCTTTCCCCAAAATGTACTTTGTCTAATCTGCTCCTGCACAGAGCAGGGATGAGCACCACTGATTAATAACATCTCAGTGATTTTTACCCAACAGTGATTGGTGTTTGCAGTGCAGTGTCTCACTACGTTGACATTTAGGTCAGAGTCCCTGACTTCACCGGGGCTTGTTGCATGATTCGTGGCTTTTTTATTTGTTACTGAAGCTGAGCAATGACTGTAAATCATTTTTGCCTTGGCTCAAAAACGATCGTATCTGTGATCCGTGGGACATGAAGAAATTGTAAACATTTTTTTTCAGTCAGAGGTCTGATGGCGTCCTGCGGGCAGCCTTCCCTTTTAGACCAAAAACAGAGCTACTGATCCTGCACCCCCACTGAGCCTTTCACCCCCGAGGCTCTGGGCTTCCTGCTGCAGCCAGCTGGCCACTTCACAGGCTCAGACCATGACGCGTGTCAGACTCATGAGGACGAGTCACAAGACAAACATGAATGTGTCTCTGAAAGTCCAAGCATTGAACATTTTAGACTCAGGACGTTGTTTTTGCTCTGTGACATTATTGAGAGAACAGATCATTGTATTTGTTTTCTTTCTCTGTTTGGACACAGAGAAGGTTTTATGATGGCAAAGCTTTATCAGTGATTGTCACTCTCCAGAAGTCATTTCCAGGAATTTACCAGGATATAATCATTTTGTACTACGGTAGCTCTTGCCACTGTTGAGCACAAACTTCCTATCTCCAAAACTACAGCTTTACAGGAAATGGAAAAAACACTCTGCAACTGAATGAATAAATATTGAATTGTCCAGATATAAATTATGTGTACTTCAATTTAGTTAAAAGTTTATAAAACCCACCAACATGGGAGGTGATCAACGGCACTACTTTGTGAAAAAATTGAAAATCATACAAAGGGAGTAACGAGGTTTGTGCCTGACAGCAACTAGAAACACCATTAATAACTCGGGATGGGTACCTTTCACATTTGAACCGATACCATACTGATGCCTGGTACCTGGGAATCGGTATCGGTACTCAACAGTACCAATTTTTGGTACTTTTGCGTGTGTTATGGGGTAATAAATATTAATTTGTTTAATATTAAGATCTCAAATTTTTTCAATGTAAATTTAATTCTCAATACATAAAATTTGACAGATATATATCAAAACAACATTCAACCGTTTGTATTGTAACACTGTAGTTGTCCCGAAAACTTCTTCAACATGAACAACATGCCGTGTTTAAGTCCGATATTGAAATTCACCTACTCTACCAAATAGTATGCCTGCTTCTTCCACTCCCTCACAGTCACAAGGATGCATTTAGGTACCTAAACATGGCACCTTTTGATTTTAAGTGAATCGGTACTCGCTAGTACCTACAGAAGTCGGTCGGTACCTCTTAAAGTACCTAATTCGGTACCCATCCCTATTAATAACACCACATTTCGGTGGCAGTGTGGCTCAAAAGATATGGTGTCTATGACTGTAGCAATGAACTCTTATGTGATCATAAACTGTGACAAAATGTTAATAAAATACTGCAAATACACCTTTAGACGTACATCACTGATGCCACTAATGTTAATCAGTTACAATTGTGGATTGGCAGAAAACTTTCTTCAATTAAACAATTCAAAGTCCGAAATAATCCTCTGTACCATTCAAAATCCCCCTCTCATACAGTCTTGCCTTGGTCCACTATCAGTAAACATCACCCCCTCTGCCAGAAATTTAAGGGTCATTTTCAATTCGGACCTCACCCTCTCCATCCACATCAATAAAACCATCCAGTCCTGTTTCTTTCATTTACGATCCATTTCAAAAATAAAACACATACTCACCCCTCCAGACCTCCAAAAAATCACCCATTCATTTATTTTCTCCAGGCTAGACTACTGCAACTCCCTCCTCACTGGTTTGAACAAAAAATCTCTTTCTCGCCTCCAACTGGTCCAGAATGCAGCAGCTAGGCTTTTAACTGGTTTTAACAGACGGCATCACATCACTCCAGTTTTAGCCTCTCTTCACTGGCTTCCTGTGAGTTTTAGAATTGATTTTAGGATTTTACTGATTACTTTTAAAGCAATCATAACCCCCAGTTATTTATCTGAGCTTTTAGTACCATATGTGCCTGCCCGCAGATCCTCTGGTGAAGGCTTGCTGGTCATTCCAAAGTCGAGACTCAAAACTTAAGGGTGAAAGAGCTTTCTCCATCCGAGCTACTCGACTTTGGAACGACCTGCCGGAGGAGATAAGGCATGTGGAGTCAGTCAGCTCTTTGAAGTCGCTTTTAAAGACTCACTTTTACAGACTTGCTTTTATGTGATGCCGTCTATTACTGTCTTTTACTGTCTTTTAATGTCTTTTATCTCTATCTTATTTTGGCTTTACTGTTTGTTTTGCTTTACCTTCTTTTACTCCTTTCTGTTAATTTATTGACACTATTATGTGCTATTAATTAAGATTTTGTCTCATTCATGATTCACCTTTTTACACTCTTTTATAGATAATTTTTAGACCTTTTTGTCTTATCTCTTGCTCGTGTTTATTACTGCATTTTATCATCACCACTTATTTTTATTATTTTGGAATTTTATCATCACTGCTCATTTCATCTTTTTATATTTTCTGACCTGATTTCTGCTTTCATCCCCCTTTTTTTATTGCGTTTCCTATTCGTGCTGATTTTATGTTTTAATGTTTGGTCCTCATGGTCTCTTTTTATGCTGCATGGTTCTTGTATTGTCTGGGTTCCTATAAAGTTTGAAAAGGGCCTTCAGTAAGAAATCTGGAGTATTAACAAAGAATAAACCGTCGCCCCTCAGTCTTTTCACCTCATGTCTTTTTACCTTTGTGTCTTTTCGTTAGTCTTGATTTAAGCTGTGCTTTTTGTTTTTACTTCATTGTGCTCATTGTTTGTTTGTGTTTTATTATTTTGTGCTGAATGCTTGTCAAAGCACTTTGTAAACTATGTTTTTAAAAGTGCTATATAAATAAAATTATTATAACTATTATTATTATTATTATTATTATTATTATTATTATTCAATAAACATGAACACAATTTTCATATTTTTCCATAATAAGTAGTACTAGTGACATTTGAATGTTCACAAGGTTCTTAAGTGGTGGAGAATAAATTAATGGGATAAGAAGGAGAGATGGATGGTTGGATGGACGTAAGAAGGTGATGAACATGAGTCAAGTGACCTTGACCTTTGAAGCACAAAGTAATCAGCTCATCCTTTTACATACGAAGATATTAGTGCAAAGTTTAACAGAAATCCCTCAATGCATTCTTGAAATATTAACCTCAAAATTATATATGATAATATGCATATCATATATGATATATTCAAATAAGTTTCTACTCGTCAGTGTTGATAATTGTGCAAAGCATGAAGACAAGCTCTCTCTCTCTCTCTCTCTCTCTCTCTCTGTGTGCAGAGAGAGAAAGAGAGAGAAAGTGAGAGATTTCTTTATACTGGGGTTGTAAAATTCTGTTTCCTTGGATTTCCACAAAGTTCATTCAATTCGGCTCTACGCTGACATTGAAGAACTTATTCTGTTCTATCCTGATTTTAAATGAAAAGAACATTAAAGTAATTTTCCAGGACAGCACAAGAATTTCCAGGGCATTTTGCTCTGATGTCTCATTTCCCCTGTGCTTTTTCATGACTGGAAAATTGCTCGACTGTTTCCCAGGTTTCCAAGGACACATGGTAACCTTGTGTATAAAGACAATAACCTGCATCTTGGCAATGCTGCTGCTGCCCTTGCTGCTGAAACATTTTTCCAATGCAGCACTGCAAAAAGAAAAACATTACATAAGAAAACTTAAATAGAAAAATAAATGGGTCAGCTCCAGCATGAAGCGATTCTTGAGTGACCATAATTTTAGATTTTCTGATGGTAGTCGTGCCTCACAGCACAGGAGGACTGTTTTCAAGGATTGCATCGTGTCAGTTTTTTCTGATAGGTAAACTGTGCTCCTGTAAATGGATTTTTTTCATCCCTCTGGCACACAGTGATTCACCAACACAGAAGGCTGAGGTGTTTCCTGGTAATGATACACACTGTGCCTTTCCTGATGACGATCTGCCCTTGTGTGTGTTTTTTCCCCTCTGTCTCCAAACAAAATGACGAGAAGCAGCACTCAGTGAAACATGATCCTAATGAAAAACAGTCCTGTTTTCCCTCTAGATACCTCTTTGCCACATGCAGCATTTCATTATCGCAGACGACAGATGCACACACACACAGTCACACAGATAGCCTCTGATATTAAAACCTGACTCCAAGGCCTCCTGCCCCCAACATGATGAAAACCACTATGGCCTAACTCTGTTATTTGGCTAAAATATAGATTAGAAAAACTGAAATGGAGCTTTATCTTAACTGGCCCTTGGCTGTAGAAAACACTTGTTATACCGAGCAAGAAGAAACTGATATGAGTTTATAAAAGAAACTTGTAGAGAGGTGGTAAGTGAGAACAGGTTAAATGACTGAAATGGTGACAAATAAGGGATTGCATACCAGTTTTGGATACAACAGAATAAGGTCTTAAGACCTAAGACCTTTACAGACCAGACACTACTATTCCATATTCGTATATAATGAGGTTTTTACTTTATTTTATTGCAAATGTCTAGCCAGTCAATGTAAGCTAACACAACAGTGCCGTACTATTGTAGAGCAGAGTAGCAGCTTCAATATTTAAAACATTTTTCTCACTTGTTTGTTTGTATCACAGAATCCTGTTTTATTTGACCAATGACAGAGATAAAGAAATTAAAGATTATATTTGGAGGATGATAGTATTGGAGCTGCAGTATGACCTAGCATCCTTGCCTCAAAATGTTATGAAACTTCTGTGTTCATCTTGAAATGAAAACATTATTACAGTTACTTTTTACTGCCTGGAACAACAAAAAAATAAAGAATATATCAAATTCATTGCAATTTAACTGATAAAATATGGACCGAGTTGTATAATGTACACACCTTTCTTGCCTTGGGGTCATTTAACAGTATCAAACTACTTTGTAATTAACAAAAAGCAATAAATGGATAATAGTAATACAGCATGAGGAAAAGTATTATTAGGTTATAGCAAAAATATTCAATATATGAAAAAGGGCTTTGATTTTCTAGGGACCCCCATAAGCCATTGGCTCTTGGGACTGTACCAACCTATCCCTTATTCCAGCACAGAAGCTTACTGCGTTGTGAACAGTTGGTCCTGAAGCTGATGTGGTACAGCCTCAGTTTCTGAAACAGTGAACCAAGCCAGCTCTCACCTTCAATAAACAAGATGAATCAGTTAAGTTTGTGTTTAAATAAAATTAGCATGAAGTCATAGCCATTTGATGTAAAGTCCATAATGACTTCTGTGGCACAATTATTTTTAAAATGTTAATTTCATCTACAAAAATGCATATAAAATGAGATGCGTTTCTATGAATTGAAAGCCACATCAAAAATGACCTTAACTATTCTATCCTTTTTTTTTTTTTTTTGGCAGAATGCAGAATCAGTCTTGAACTAGGGCAGCCTCTCAGGCCTGTTGCATAAAGACAAAAAGGTCAAGGTTTTCCCACATTGTTTGGTAAAGGGAGCTTCATTTTTATGATGTTTTCATCCCTTACACCACTGCCTCTCCACGCCTGTCCAACCAACTCTGCCTACTCTAAGATGCATTCATCCAGACAGGTATGAAGCCAGAGTCGCTGAGGTATTTCACTTCCAAGAACCCAGATCTTTGGATGATTCCCGCAGCAAGCTTCAGCCTGGGAAAACACTTCAGGATATGATTTAAAGGCTAGACAAACAAAAGTGGGTTGATTTACAGACTGAACCAAGTTTATGGTTGTTCTGGCTGAGGTTATTAAAGGGACAGTTCGGTATTTTTGAAGGGGGGTTGTATGTAGTTCATATCAGTAGTTATCATTGATTACATTTGATCAGTTCAGGTAAGGAGAGCATGGAAGCGAGGGTGTAGATTTCTTCAGATGGATTTCAGGTACAATGTAAGCCCACAGAGACCATACTTTGCCTTCACTGTGGCTTATAAACTCATTTTGGTGAAGTGTGTTCAAAATCAGTGATGCTCAATTACGGACCTAGTTTTGATATTCAGAGTGTAATTCTTGATACTCCGCATTCTCTCTTTTTCTATGATGCTCTGTTAGAGCTACTGCTTGTTTAAAACTCCGTTCTCTTCCCCTCCTCTCATTGGTTGATAGGTCTGCTCTGTATTAACTGCTCAGTTCAGCAGTGCTCGGTGCCATGTTGTCCACAACGATGCATTCATCATTAACATCACAAGCCTTGGAGTTGTCCACACTGAGACCAATTCAGGCATATCCGCTGTGGCCACAAGGATATGATGTGTTGAGCGCCTGAAAACTTAAATAAAAAGATTAATACACCGGCCTTGTATTTCTGATACAATGATATGGATAGCTTTGGAAATTATGATGTCATATATACATTATGACGTCCCTCTCTTACACTGCATGCGTAAACCCTGTCGCACTGCGACGCTACTGAGCTTGTTTTGGCTAAAACAACAAAATCTTCTGCTCTTCTACTACCACCATGAGCAACAGGAGGACATGGAGACCAGTGTACACCTGTGTTTCTCATGAAGAATGCTTATAACCAGTCGAGCTAAATATCTTACTTCAAGGAACAAAAACCAAAAATTAGGCACTGATTTGCCTCTAAGGATAAGAAAATATCTGCCAATTAAACAAGAAAGCAAGTGTCTGAAATTAAGGTTTAACATATGCTTAAGTTAAAAGGTGAACGAATATATCTAAATAAGATCTTAATCTTAAGATATGTCGGAAAACTTTCAGAATCAGTCAAGTGAGGTTTTTTTGTCTTGAAATTGAACAAATTCTCTCACCTAGATCTGATTTTTTCAGGTTGTCACCTTGTACTTAATATTTGAATAACATTTCAAACTTAGGGCAAAAATCTGTACTTGAACTGTGTGTAAACATTTGAATGTAGAAGATACAGCTCAGCAGCACATGAGGGTGCGTGGAGCAGACACCCATTCCAACAGGGGGTGCTCACAGCGTAACCAGACTCCATACACTGATGCTGCTCTCTTGACCCAAGTAGCAGCTAGCCCCCTCCTCATCCACCACAAAGCTGCAGGCCCATTTGTCAGCTTTCCACTCAAATGTGGCTGCGATGAGTGCTAAGCCCCTTGTGACGGTTTCTTTCTTGACAGTTTGGACTGACTTAGGCCCCATCCACACAAAGACAAAACACTTAACAGTTTCCAAACCGATCGTCAGAAAGACGAAGACGTCTCAGAAAATGTGTGCGTCTATATGAATGCACTCGATACGCATCAAAACGCTGTAAAACACATGCCAGACCTCTAGGGCCGCTGTAACGATATGACGGAAACAAGCGGAAACAGACGAAAAAACAGTGGGCATGCACACTTGCGGCAAAAGTTGTAAACAGAAATTGTGATAAAGTGATCATAAAGTGCAGTAATGTGTCCTTGATAATTGTTTGTTCAACTCGGTGGTGATTGAGGTGAAGGAGATTTTGCTGCAACAGGAATAGTAGGGTCACTAGCTTCATCAGCACATATGCTTCACGTATGCCGCCATTGTCGTTGCCGCGTGTGGCGCATGCGTGTCAATGAAGATATGAAACTATGACGTAAGAGTATCTGAAAACTTGCGGAGAGCCAGTAAGCACGGAGCTGCGTATTCGGCATTTCAAAATCTTTCCACTCTGGAACCTGGTTTAAAGAATGATCGTTTACAGACCCCCAAAACGCCGTCTTTGTATGGATGATATGCAGATTCGGCAAAAACTTGTGCGTTTAGACCTCAGTTTGGCTTCGTGTGGATGGGGCCCTAGATTTTTGGAGAAAAATTAACTTCAAATACACCATAGTCACAGCCATAGGCACCAACTTAAATAGGTCACCTGATTATAAGAGGAACTCCTCAAATAGGAAGTTACAGCACAAGTGTTGTAGCAGCTTCTAAGTGGAACCGCCATGTTGTGGTTTTATGGTAGCTGGATAACAGCTTGTACTTTCACTGGTTTAGTTTAGGCCCTACACATCATGACAGATAGGTTAGTTCATGAAGAGAATCAAGCTAAAAATGTGTAAGTGTCCTTCAGATTGTCATTTCAGATCTTCAAAAGCTTTGCCGAATGCAAGGCATGGTATGTCGTCTCTGGTTATGGTGTCTGTCTGCATCAGCGTTACAGTGTCACTCAATTTCTATTCTTCATCCCTCTCTAAAGGCAAACAGGATTGGCACCAGGCTGATGGGCTTCCACAAGTTGTCAAATGCACCATTGTGCTTATGTTAAAACACCAAAAGGAAGAGAGTGGCAAGGTATAATGGAGCTCATTTGCATGTAAAGAGACACACACCTAAACACCCTGCTCTGAACAAAGCTATTCAGAGGGGGGTCAAATACAGGTTCAAATACCTCTGTTTAATATTTTGTATCACATCTTGGCCAGAGTATGGCTAAGACATTTCATCTAGACCACAGAAAGCCGTGTGAAGTGTGAAAAAAAGTACAGTACAATATCTCACCTTTGAATTCTTTAAAGGCTTTTCCAGTGATTTGTCTATCTGTGGTTACAAACTGTATCTGAGAGTGAATATCTGAAAAGAGGCTCTTCGTACTTCAGACTTTTTTCACACATATTTTGTTGCTTACCAAATTCACTTTCCCTCTACCCAATTTGTTAGATATAAAGGATCACACAGAGACAGGCAGATATATAACAGGATGGACCAGTGGCATAGCAGTATGTGCCTGCAGTGAAGGAAATAGTTTCTTCGAATAATTCTGTGAAAAACCTGGCAGGGTAGCATATGAAATAGCATCATGTTCAAATATGCACAGCATGATGTGTGAATTAACCTTTAGATCATCTCGTTATTTACTGTGAACATAAAATGAACAAATATGCATCATTTAAAGTCATCTTCAATCAGAGGAAAACTCACAGCCAAATGTGAACAAGTTCCTACGGCCTGCATGGGACTCTCTCTGCTGTGACACCTCAAATGTTCTCTGCTGTGAACACCCGTGGAGTGGAAAGCTGTTTAATTGTGAAAATTAACAGGTACAGTGGGGACAAAAGGCACATTTAACTCTGCTATTGTGAGAGTGACATTTTAGCATGCTGAAGACATATTGTCCCTTTTGAAGTGAAACAGGGATGAAAAGTTTGAACAAATGACACACTGGTAAAAAGAAACTGTCTTCAAAGACAAAGTAAAAATAAACTGTATATGGTTGAAATGTGCATAGTTAGCTGGCTAAAACATTAACATGCCTAACTCATGAATCGGCAGGCAGGTTGGGTAAACAGTTGTTCCTTTTTTAATTATCAATATAGGCCCAAAACTCCAGTCAAATGCTCGGTCTAAATTGTGGCATCCTATAAGCCACTGATCACTGACCTCTGCAGCTACAGACATCTTTAACATTCAAGACATAGATTTAAAGAAGGAAGTGTGGAAAAAACTGATTGCATCAATAGTATTTGATTGAAACAGCATGGTTTACAGTAATCTGCCCCAGAAAACAGATCAATTTGTATGTAGGCTGGTTATATTCTCTATTTATTCTCTATCTAGTAAAGCATAGAGTAAAGATATTTATCATAAATGTGGAAAATAAATCTACAAACAGGACCAAAGGCTGATAATGATGATTTCACCCAATGACACATTGAACCCATGTTATATGACAGGTATGCATGATAGTCTATTTGTTTTTCATACATCTGAGATTTAAAAAAAAAACATTTCCAATGCACAAACATTGTTTTATAAAGATTGCCAGGATTTAGTAGCTTATTTTGTTGTGACAGTCTTGTTGTGTTTGAAATGGATTCTTAGCAATGAGAACACTTGATCTGATAATAAATGATACTAAAATTGTTCATGTAGACTCTGACTGATTATAAAGTGAGACATTGAGGGACATTTGCACATTCCTCCAATATTAAGACCAACATTTGTAAAATATTTGGCTAGTATGTTTAGCTGACATACATCTTAAATATGTTTATAAATGTTAATATCTGCCAATACCATTCATCATTTTTGAGCTGTATTTATAGATGCTAATACTGTGTAGATAATATTTGCATTCCCCAAAATGGCATCCTGTTTCTCAACTGTTTTCACAACTTACAGTCACATATGCAAAGACAATCCACTTTTTATATCCAATGCTTGTCTTTGCCTAGTATAAGAAGTAATTTATCCTCCTCTTTTTTCACCACCTCAAACCAAACTCCATTTTTTGTTGACAGATTTCCTGATATGATGTCATTAGGGGCTATGCCACCTCCCCCATGTGGAAAACAGTCTCTAAGGCAGAGCTTGTCCAGGCTGCATCTGGCTCTAGTGGAAGGAACTAACTAGGCAGAGCTGAGCAGCCACAGTAAACATTAAAGGACAGCACTTGAACGCTGATGCCACATCTACTCCCTGAAACAGCATTGTCAGAAACAGCTTGTGGTGGTTTACACTAAAATGGCAGCTGAGCAGGGCTTAGACAGAGCGGTTTATTGGCATACCAGAATCCAAAATCTGAAAGGACTTTTGAATATAGTCTTTAAAAATATGATCAGGGTAAATATGATCTGGAATTTGAAAAAATGTGTTTAAGAGGATAAAATACAGGACCTTTAGCCAGATTTGAAATGATTTGCCTCTTAAGATGAAAAATTTATAGTTGTCACCACAGCAGTTTTAGAGACTGAAATAGTCTTAAAAACATTGCAAAACAGATTTTACAGTCGTCAAGGTGAAAAAAAGTGAGCCTGTAACCCTTTTCCAGGACACTTTAAGTTTGTAGTTTGACTTGTTATTGATTGTCCAGGTTTTGTGCAGCTGCATTTCATGCCGTTGCTGCTGACTATACAATCATCCTTAAAGCATGAAAACACCTGACAACCTTAGTGGTCCATTAAATGTCCTGGAAAAACTGTGACTTACATAAAAGTTTATATCAACAGATTTTTCATTTAGTACAAACCACAATTTTTTCAAGAATGTTTATAAAGTTTTCCGGCTCTACAGACTGTAGAGTTGATGATGAGCATGAATCGGCTTGTTGCTGTCGTCTCTGATTCCAAAACATTAAAATGGGGCATTATGTGACAGAATCCCACCCCTGTGGCTCCTGGTAGAACATCCGTTTTAACATTTAGAAACAGAATCTTTTATATTCATTTACAATCAATATTAATGAGTCTCAAGACTGATATCCTCCAACATTAAGACATCCAACTCCTCTCTGAATCTCTGTAAAGGAGCATGAATATATTTTATTTGTGCAGTTTAAATTTCACCTTGACTGTCACCGCGATTTTACATAATGTTTATAAATGCCTGATTTCTTACTCAAAAGTTTCTTAAGATCTTCACATTTTCAAACATCTTGAGATAATCTCAGATCATGCAGCTTTCCAGACAGTTGTAGTGTGGCATGGAAATATTGTGTTCCTTCCCCTTACGTTTTACAGCATCATTTGAGGCCTTTTAGTGATTCTGCAGCACTGCATTTATACTAAATGTTGTTTCCTGTTGAGATGAGGTACAGTTTTATGATGATTATGTTGAGACTCAAGGTGCTGCTGCAGAGAAAACTATGTCGGCATGCAAAAGAGCTGACTATATTTGCATCTTTAATTTTCAGACACCTGACAGATCCCTGCAGCCTGCTGTGAGGTCTAAATGCAGAGCAGCTGCTTCAGTGAGTTACATATGGGACATACGGAGGAGCAGACAGAGCTATACTTACTACCTCTCAGTGTCATTTAACACAGCTGAATACTTCCATACACAGGAGCTATGAACCCCGCACCTGACTGCAGGTGTTTCCCAGACTTGAGTATCAATTATTGTGTTTTCATGTGAGGGAGGTTCAGTTGTTTTGAAGCTGGGTTGTTTCAGGTACTTGACAATAATCAGTAAAGTGGCTGAAAGAGCTCAAGCAGCGCTGCACCTTGAGGAAAATGAGCTCAGACCAGTATATGTAGCTGTTGGTGGGTACAGTTTCTTTACACAACTGTTTGTTGAGTTTTACATGAAAATAATATGTTGGATTGAACATGTGATGTGCGTCTTCAAGTGCTTTTTTCCCTCCAGGAAGTCTCTGTGTTTGGTGCTATTTTACAACACAAGAAAACAGCTATGTGCTCACAAAATGATGATGTTGTGTGTTGCATCACATCTGACCCTGTCTGTCCTGTGTATGTTTAATTCTGACACTTGTCTCGAATGATATCAACTCTCTGCTGGTGTTGATCACTTAACGCTGATAAAAAAAAAAACTTTCTGTAACTACAACAATCAGAACTAGTTGGATAACCATGACTTGGATGTAGTTTGATCGGAGTGGACGCAAAACATTGCTCCCCCACTCGTATTGGATGTGCCCACTCACCTTCTCCGTGTTAAGGCTACTCTTCTCCAAAGGAGGCATTACAACCACAGCAGCTGGTTTGAAAGCATATCTGGCTTTGGCAGCAGCTCAGATTTGACCTTCCACCATCTGACAGAGTGGCTCATGTTGGTTTATTTCATCTTGGTTGACACTGTGCAGCACTTTTGTAAACTTAAAGTCACTTAAATCCTCTTTCTTCTCCATTCTGATGCTCAGTTTGGACCTTAGCAAGTTAGATCACATGCCAAAATGCGTTGAGTTGCTGCCATATACTTGACAGGCTTGTCTTTCTGCGTTGTCTTTCTAACTCCTCCCTCTTAACTGAAATGTAACTTTCTTGTAACATCCATTTCATTTATTGCAGCCATGAGACAAATACATTAGGGGAAAGAATATCAAGCAACCAGAAAAATCAATACAGATCAAACTGAACAGATATATGAGAAGAATGAAGCTGAAACAATGTGTTCTGTTTGTCTTTCTGGCCTTTCAGCACCTTGGACAGCACCACAACACAGACTTACACAGAGAGCCCACAGAGATATAGTAGGTTGGAGAACAACAACAAAAAGCTTTACTAAAAAATCTTTGACTCTTCATTTCACAATAAGCACTAAATCATGTCAGGGAAATTAAACACCTGTGTGACAGACACTTCCTGTTGTGTGCACAATCACAATACAACATGATTTAGGATATAAATGCAAACAATACCTGTTCTACAAGAAAACACTGTTTACCTCAGCATCAAACACACTAACCAGCTGGAAATGAAATGGCTTCATCTTGACTCTCTACTGAGAAAAGCTGCAGTGTGGTGTGTGTTAAATCATCTGCAGAAGTGCTCTCTCCACTCTCCCTCCTTAAAACTAGTATGAAGTCCCCCTGAGTGGTGCACCTGGCTGTCTTCTCTGAACCAAAGTCAACTGGAGCGTGAAGAGGCTGTGGACCTGCTCCCATTATCAGTGATTACTTTTATAAGTATTCAGAAGTGATCAATCTACAGTGCCCTTTGAGGGTCAGATCTAATCAATAAATCTCATGACAGTGCACAACAGACTGAGCTGTCCACCTGACAGCGACATGTTTGGCCATGTTGGAAGACAGCAGCAGACACCGTACCTTACAAGAGACGTGTATCAGTGTCTGTGAGTTTGGAAATGTCAGCACACTGGATACAGGCAGAAGGCCAACACCTTATATAACCATCATTTTCTCTGATATGAGACATTTGATACACATACACAACTGAACCAGAACAATCATGGACAAACAGGGCTACAGGACATCCTCCAATTCAGAGTGAGGGGCAGGCAGGTCAGGGGTGTTCAGCAGTGCCCCCTATAGTGATTTCCCTATAAAATGAACTACTCACGGATTAAAGTTTTAACAAAAAAAATGGTTAAAGAGGATGCTACATGCATTGTTAGTGATTATCATCATGTTTTTAAATATATATGTTCTCATCTGAAGGTCCACTGTTCAACAAATATTTCATTTGTGCTGTTTTTTCACTTTCTTTACTGTAACATTTGAAAAAACACCTGCAGCATGCTTAATTAAACTAGCCAACTGTCAATCAATAAAAATAAAAACAGGAAGATTATAGACAGCTTAAAGGTGCTATGAGGAGAATCTATTACCGGCGACATTAAGACTCTGCTACCCATGAGAACGTGCAGCGACTGTCGTAATGCTGCGTTCCAGTAACCTCAGAACTGGGAGTTACATCATCTCCGACTTATCAGCGTTCCAGTTGAAGTTGGAAAAAAACATGTCGATCTACCAGGCTATTGTTAGCTGTTGTTAGCACGCCCTGTGTTGTTCACAAATATCACATGAAGAATGTGATTATCACTATGGCAGCATTTTTGTAAATATAAGTCTATCAATACTATGTATACAGCTGATCTAGAGCGACACACCCCAGTCAGAAGTGCAAATAAATTGATTATTACAGGAGCTAAATAACTGTTCACACTGGGGGCATCCATCTTCGATTGACAACTTGGGGGTGGCGAGGTTTCACCGAGTTCCCAGTAGGAAATTCCGACTTCTGGGAACGTTCCATTTGCAGTTACCTACTCGGAATTCGGAAATTCCTACTTCTGACTACGACTGGAACGCACCAAAAGACGTGAACGCACCAAAAGACGTGAATGTGTTTGTTGTGATGCAAATAAAAATGCAGCACGGACCTTCCTCAGAACTCTGCATTGCTTTACAACTTCTTTATTCAACAACTTACAGGATGCAAAGCGACGAGCTAATGTATCTCTTTCTAGTTATGTAGCGGTAGTTTTTGATGTGTGACAACAAGCGATTTTTGGAAAACTTAGCATCGTAGTTTTGTAGCCGGCTATATATCGCTGCTTACAGCCCCATGCTCTAAGACGTGTCCAAATAATATACATTTGTTCTAGTGTTAATTGTCTTGTTCCTGAAGTTGAGTATTCAGGCCAGGCCAGCCCTGTCCGACCTGACCGGAAGGCTAAGGAATAGCATTTATAGATAACCTGTTTTGATGCTATAAAACTCATCTTAAATTGTATATTTCCATCAGGCATATATCTAAAAGTGAGACTTTTTTGTAATTACTTAGAAACTCCTCATAGTCCCTTTAAAATAAACTGGAGGTCTGGGGGTTCAACCACAAAGGAAAGTTTAGTTAAGGTAGAGCACAAATGAAGTTTGTTGTGGGCATATTGAGATTTGACTGTGAGGAAAAAATGTTTATTTGATAAAAAAAATAAGAAACTTAAAAAATGTCTAATGTACTTTAACATGATGCAGCTTTAAAGTCATCCAACTACAGCCAAAAAGAAAAAAAAACTTTTAAAAACATTTCACTGTGATGAAGACAACATAAGGTCCAATGACCCATTTCTTAGTACTCTTATTTATTTATTTTACAAATTATTATTTAAGTGCACATAAATATTACTGCAGATTTTAGAGTGAGCTGGTTAATCATTTTTAGAACAATCATTTAGAATTTGTTTTCTATATATCTGGGTGCAAAATCTCCTGCATATATAACTGTAGGCCTATTATATTTCTAAATAGTATTTCTCTTCATTAATTCTGTCTGTATCATACTTGAATCTGAAATCTAAAAAGATGAGCTCCAGTTATCATCAAAATGCAGTGAAGTAAAACAAGGTAAAAGTTGGTTTCCTTAAACTTGGACTGAGCTTTCAATGCTTGCTCTAACTTTTAGCCACTCCATCAGGAAACACAACCTAGCAAGCTAGAACTACATAGTTAATGTAATCTAACATATCTGAAAGGTCTTATTAAAGAGGCTGTTGAAAATAAGAATTATTAAACTTTACTGAGCAAACAATGATGCTGTTATTGAACCTGTTGCGGTCATCCTTGTGTTATAGCAAGCCTCAAGTTTTAACAGATGACAGTGCCAAACATTCATGGATTACCATCCTCTTTATTCCACATGGTCATAAAAATTAAGTCCCACAAGTGATGTCTGTTAATGTTCGCTATCAAAGCAACCAGAAACATCATGACTCTGGCCTCTGCTGTCACCAGTACGGACATAAAGACCAAAAATATATATATTTACCACACATCACATTACTAATTTACCTTATACCAGCTGGTCCTGTTTGATTTAATGGCAGTAATCATTGCAAGCTCCAATCTACAATGGTTGGGAGCGTCCGCAGAACAATCCAACCAGTGTCCTTTAAAGCAGGAAGAGGTGGGAGCTATGAGCGAGACAACTCATACAGAGATTGGCATAGATGCTAATAGCTTCAGTAGCAGTTTAATCAGATCTGGACTGTCTGTTGGTATTAAATAAAGAGCAAACATCAACACTTAAAGTATTTCTCAATGGAAAGGTTATTTTCGCTCCACATCTGTCATGTTTTTTGAGAGTTTGTTCTACATAGTTGCTTATGTTTTTGTATTTAGTACTGTGCTCACCTACTACATCGTCTGATTGGCCTGCAATGAATGTGATTGACAGAACGATCATCCAGTCATCTGCTGGATTTGCTTTTGAAAGGTTTGCTCACGATCAAACCCTTGGGTAACTGCCAGATGAAGTAGTCAATTACATTGAACGGTCCATCATAATGGCCCATTCTGAATAAGCTTATTTTCAATTTTTTTGTACCCATTATTATTTCAATGATCCAGGATAATAGTTAATGTAATAATAGTAACAAAATGATCACTGAAGTACAACAGGCTACAATATCAGAGTTCACTAGATGATAAATGCAATTTGCTTATTTGTTGCTTAATAAAATAGGTGTATGTTTGCCTTTTTAATGCACCATGAGACGACAGAAATTATTATTACAAATATGAATATGGAGTAAATTTATCTTTAATCCCTGGCAACCACTTCCAAAAAATAATCCCTGTGCTGCAGAACCATTGATAAACCTTTGGTAAACCTTGGGTTCTCAATATCAAGGCTAAAATATGCCTTCTGTTTGCACTGATGGGCCTCCATAATTTGCAGAGGGTCTCAAACCCAAGATGATTTTCCTTTAATGATGAGCCCTGAGCAGCCCTGCCTGCTGTCTTCAGACAAGTGTGAATGTAGAAACAAACAGCCATGATAATCACACACTAAAACATCTGGCAGGCTTAAAGTGTAAACAGTTCAAGGTTTGCTCTTACGCTCCATGAACAGTGGGGTTTGGCGTTGTTCTGTGTGTGCTGGAGAGCCACAGCACAACAGATCTCCCCGTGTAAAATGCTCCCTTCTCTCAAACAGCAGGAGCTCAGAGTGTTGGCTGCAGCACAGAAAAGGACTGCATTATACCTGAGAGTCAGTGGGCAAAACATCAGCATACTGTACATAGTGCATCCATAGAGAGAGCTAATAACTGTAGCTTCCTGCTTCAGCTGCATTTTGATTCAATACACTAAAATCACCCCATCGTACTTATGCTGTATGAGAGCATTATAGCTACATAAAATCTGCAGTACAAAAACAACAGCAAATATGACATGTTTTATTCTATCTCAACATCTACTCAGGCAAACATTCATAATAATCTCATCCCAATCGCCTCTCAATTCAATTCAAGTGCCGGTAAAGAAATCTGGCTCTGCACTCTTGGAGAGGAGTAGTTTAAATTTGCAGAGAGGGACATGGTGATCTCTCTGAGTCAAACACACCACTTCAGTATTCACTATTTCTCCTTAATTGCTATCAGCTGCTGTTGACACTGAGGGAAGATTAAAGTTTCACTTTGTTGCTGTCAGGGTAAGTGGAGCAGCAAATAGCCCAGCCTCTTGAATAGAAAACCAATTCCTACATAATGATAGAACAAAACAGAATCTCACAGCTCTGGGAATAAATGCACTGGCAGGGAAACAAAAGGGACATTTAGCTGGGATTCAGACACATTCATTGTTAGGAAAAGTGACAGGACATTAATTCATTATCCCAATTACTTCCTTGGACCTTCAGTTAGGCAGTGCTTCATCTTTCCTGTCCTTTCTGTTTGTGTTTATTTTGATGCACCACAGTATTATGACTGGCTAAGATTAACAGCTAATTGAGCTTGAACATTCAGTATGTGTGATGCTGACTGATTTTCGCTAGAGCTTGGTGATAATGGACTAGAAATCATTTCATTACTGACAGGCCAGACCCCTTAATCTCTAACACTGCTACTCTATAGAAAATAAAAAAAAACGTAATTTAACTATTGAATAAATATCAATTGTATTGTCCTGATAATAACTAGTCATGAACTCTGCCAAGGAGGTTATGTTGTCACCAAGGTCTGTCTGTATGTTTGTCTCTTAGTAAGATAGCACAAAAACTACTGGATTGATACAAATTTGATCAGAGGTGTGGTTTGGTCAAGGAAAAAGCCATTACATCTTGGTGCTTGGCTGCCTGAGGGTAGGTGTCTGATGTTGTGAGACCTGAAACATCCTATGATCTCAGGAAACATTGCTGATGATGTGTCCCAGCGCATCTAGAGACGTATCTACACATGGTAAGGTAAGATAAGATAATACTCTATTGTCTGATTACTCAGAAACTTGTTCCATCCATCATCACAGTGTCACATCGCTTAAAAATAAAAGCATACAAATAAATACATCATAAAAGGTTGAAAAAGTCCAACTATTTAAAAACAGTCCAAACACCAGTTGAGCAGAAAATGCATAAAAAGTCCCAAGTCAGTGTCACTTTATGTGTGTGTGGAGCTGTCCCACCTCCTCACCCCTGTTTAATAGGGAAATAGATTGAGGAACAAACGAGAGCTTTTACTTATTTTTCTTACAGTTTGGTACCCTAAAACGTCTCCCTGATGACAGAAGCTGATATTCCTCATGGAGAACATGAGAAGGGTCCTTTGTGATCTTCACTGCCAGTCTAAAGGGTTTGCTTGGAGCAGCTGCTAAGAAAGCCGTGCTAATCTGATCCAGATTGTCATCAGAAAAAAACAC
This sequence comes from Scarus forsteni, assembly GCA_036419115.1. Classification (NCBI taxonomy): domain Eukaryota; kingdom Metazoa; phylum Chordata; class Actinopteri; order Labriformes; family Labridae; genus Scarus; species Scarus forsteni. The sequence goes on from JAZDUH010000468.1 coordinate 9,267,300, forward strand.
TGAAGTTTATAATGGCAAATCCCATTCACTTACGTCATAATGTAAATTGTAGTTTATTGCAAACCCAGCTTCCCTTGGAATGCCAGTGGAGGAGTTCTGCTAACACAACTGCTAACAGCAGCCTGGCAGATTGGCATGTTTTTTTTCTGGCTTGTAACTGGAGTGCTGACAACTCTGAGATCAGGTCATTCACACTCCCCTCTTCCCAGTTCAGATAAAAATGGAACGCAGCATTTGCAACATGGACAGACATGACCTGGCTGTCCAATCGGAGCAGAAAAGCCACTGCTGTAACCGAGCTGCTTGGCAGAGGTCTGCACACTCTGAGTGCTTTTATAGTTTGTACTGGTCATGGTTTTAAAAATTAGAAGCACACTCACCAACATGGAAGAGGGAGCAGCTTATAGGTCTCTCTAAAAAAAATTCTTGGTTTAAATCTCAGTGGTTGGAGGTTTATGGGTTACTTGATGGAACTCGGCTGATTGAGGAAAATTGAAGCAGCAGCATCTGTAAACATTATGCTTGATCATGAGGATGAGTTCACTACCCTACAGAGACCTCCACAGTCATCAGATCTCAGTCCATTAGAGCCTCTTTGGGATATAATGGAACCGAAGACTCACATCATGTATGTGTCAATGCAGACCAAACTCTCTGAGGAAGGTTTCAAGCACCAGATTCAATCCATGCAGCAAAGAATTAAGACAGAAGGCAAATGGGGTCCAAATCAGCAGTAGAAAGATGTACTTAATGAAGTGGCCAGTGATTCCAGATGCTAGAATACAGTTTAGATAGTGTGCTAAAGTTTACTCAAAAAGGACATTATCTGGTTTGGGGTGTCTAGGACTTCTAGGTTAGTTGCTATGGTATCAAACTTCCTTATTTTTACCTTCTCACATACATGCTTGTTATATAAATACATAAATATAATTAAATAAAGTGATATTTCTCCATCCACACTAAACTATAGAGGCCACTAAGCATGTAACTGATGGTGGTTTCTGCTATAAACAGTCATGACCTAACAGATTGGCCTCATATTTGTTTTCTGATCAACATGAACTGAACTGGTAACTGTAATAATATCTCATCGTTTACCTTGTCTGAAAGCATCTCTGTATATCATAAAAAACTTGATACCCTCCCCAGCCGTGGTCTTAACGCTATCAGATTCAGCCATGCAATGAGTCCATACTGCCCTCTGTCAAAATGCTCAGCCCCATGAGGCTGGGGATACAATCTTTAGACCTTTTCATAATATTTCCATCTCTCAGATTTGACCTTTAATATTTTGACACTGGATTGAATTGAGAGGAGAAGGCAGAGCCAATAACATCGCGCTCCTCCTGCTTTGTCTTCCACAGAGACTGACATCATTCTGCTCCAATCATGCAGATCACTTCAGGGAACCACGGCTCCCTGGCCGCCTACTTCAGCTCTACTGAAGTGAGGGTAACTCTTTAGCTCAGACAGGATTTATGAACCGGGCTGAACTTACTGGTGAGGTGACCGTTAAAGATGGGTCAGCAGCCCTGAGGTGTTTGTCCTCAAACATGGAAAAAGCCCTCAAAGTCAGTTATGTCTACAGTTTGCACTGAGGGCTTCATTTTGAAATGTTCTCTACAGGAATGTGCAGAACTTTGATCAATGGGGGATATTTTTAGTTGAGAAAGCAACATTAATGAGATATTCTCCAAGTGATCCCAACATGAAAAATATTGTACAGTCACTAATAAGCAGCCTGATAGTTCCACTAGAACGCTCCATGAATAATGAGGCTGTGTGAGTGTTTCCTGTGTGCATGTCTGTAATGACGGTCCAGATATTGACTTTTGTGTCACATCACCGCTACGTTGATTTTGTCAGGAATTGATGAAACAACGACCTAAGCTAGCAAAGCCCAGTGTTTGACCTGGGATGGTTTACAGCAGTTGTTTAAGACTGCTGGGTTAGCAACTCAAATTAATCTTTGGAACTGTTTACAATGAGTTGTAAAGTTGCTTTCTCAGCCTGAACTGTTGACTTATGGCAGAATGGATCCGTCCTTCTGTGTTGGTTACATCTATTTCTGACCCTACCATATGAATGCTGCAGATGAAACCAAGTGTTTTTTTTTTTTTTCAAATCTTCCATTGTAAATGTGAGTATTCAATGTGTTAATGGCCAAGGTATGTCACAGAAAATCACAATCACTTGCACAGCCTACTCTATACACTTTCAACTGCAGTCTTCTACCAAAAACTGGATAAAATAATTATTTTTTTCAACCATTTAAATGTTTCGCTCATATACTTTTTTAACTGATTAAATTATAATTGACTCATCTCATGGATTGATTTTGTCTTTAAATGATCAGCAGTAAACACTGTTTGATATCCTTTCTAACTGCACTTTTTCCCTTTACCACATTTTGTTTGAGTTTTTTTAAAAATAGATCAACATATAAAAAAACAGGGATTTTCTAAAAGGCTAAATATCTTTGCGTTTGAAACAATGAACCACAAGAACTTCACTTTAAAAAGTTACCAGTCCTGTTTTTATTGTTCAAGAGTTAATACACTTTTGGTAGAGAATGGTTGACGCTCATTAACTACAACTTGTTGATTTCAGATGATCTTATTAAGAAAAGGAGAAGATTGATGGTCAAAGAAATGCAGCGTAAAACAGCTTAAACTAGAAAAGCACTCGGAGAGCGCAGACCTCCGCCAGCACCACAGTCCTCTCCCATATTGTGATTTTTACCATAAATATTAGGCCTACCTTTATTTCATGTAAATATTTAGATTCCTTGACCATGAAAACATACCACTAGCAACTGGTTACCTCCGCCAAGGAGGTTATGCTTTTGGGGGAGTTTGTTTGTCTGTCTGTCCGTCGGTCTGTCTGTCTGTGAACAAAATAACTCAAAAAGTTATGGATGGATTTGGATGAAGTTTTCAGGAAATGCTCAGCATGGGGGAAAAGGAGGAACAGATTCAATTTTGGTGTTGATCCGGATCACCGTCTGGATCACCGTGACGAAAAATGCGATTTTTGTGAATTACTACTGAACTACTGAACTTGGATGAAATTTTCAGGAAATGTTCAGCATAGGAAAAGGAAGAAGTGATTCAATTTTGAGAGATCCGGATCAGCGTCTGGCCGCCATGGTGAAAAATGTGATTTCTGTGAATAACTACTGAACTAAAATAGATATAATTATGAATCCAGTTGCTAATGGTATGTTTTCATGGTCAAGGAATCTAAATATCTAGATTAAATAAAGGTAGGACTAATATTTATGGTGAAAATCACAATATGGGAGAGGACTGTGGCGTTGGTGGAGGTCTGCGCTCTCCGAGTGCTATTCTAGTTTCATAATGATATCTATTTTAGTTCAGTAGTAATTCACGAAAATCGCATTTTTCGTCATGACGGATCCAGACGGTGATCCGGATCAACACCGAAATTGAATCAGTTCCTCCTTTTCCCCCATGCTGAGCATTTCCTGAAAATTTCATCCAAATCCATCCATAACTTTTTGAGTTATTTTGTTCACAGACAGACAGAGAAACTCTCTCAGGAACATAACCTCCTTGGCAGAGGTAATAAGCCTTGGTCAACCTAACAGCTTTACACACTTTGTTCCAGCTGATTGTTGTTGTGTCTCTCTGTGACATATGTCTCCTACACAGCATTGACAGGTGACAGCTGGACTATGGCATAACACAGAATACCAGTTTTATAGAAAAGCAGCTCTCTGCTGTTATTTTCAATAATATATATGTTTTCCCAAAGGCCTAGACCTCTCATATGAGACTACGCTGGAGCAGCGAATGTCTTATTTATAGGCTCAGTGCTGTTTCATGATGGAAGGTTTATCTGGAATATCACTAAAGTTACTGCACTTTCACAGGCACACTACAAAATATTCCTCCTTCAGAGATAGCTTGCACTGAGAAAGTAGTTAACCTTTTCTTTCATCGATATATATTTGGCTTGAAAACACCCTCAACATCACTTTGACTGCACAACTTTCCGAAATCAATTTCAACGCACAATGCAAAGTGAGAGGATATGCGCTGAAGGTCCAAACCAGGCTCACATGGGCCTTCTCAGGTCCCTTTGGATGTCTAAGATGCTCCAAGGCTCTTTGAAACCCCTCTCGTCTGTGCTAAACTTAGCACCCCATCTGTTTAAGACCTTATGATAGAGTGTGTGAGGAATCGACTCACTGCTATCTGGGTCTCTATCTCTCTCTGCTCTCCTCTGTGTGTCAGCACCAAAGACGCCACCTTTACTGACCCTTTACTCTAGCTACTGAAGTTTGTAGCAGTCATAATCGATGACACATAAGAAGGCTTGCTGCAGCTTTAGAGAGAGCCCCCCTAAAAAGAAATAAAGTTCAAAGATGAGGCTCAAGTTCTCCTAAAGTCCACAGCAACATCTCTGCCTGTAATCAGTAAGAGGACGGAGGAGGGTTCACTTTTACTGCCACAAAAAAAAAAAAGTTCCAGTCTTACCAGGGCTGAGTAATCAATCAAGGTATTGACATATATTTATAACTATTTTAGCGAGACAAAAGGTAAAATGCATTTGTTTTTCCCGACAATACATATTATATATTTTCATTAACATAAGAGCTAATGCTCAGTAAGCAGCTTGTTTGAATTCAGTGTGTATCGACAAAAGAAAGTGTATCAGATTTTTTTTTTTCTAAATTAAAAGTTACATGAAAACTGTGATGGTGGTCATCTTGAAATGGGTCCTAGCTGTCCTTGTCATAAATATTGACCAGGTGTCTTGCCAATGATTCCAAGTCTTGCCTACCTTGTTTAAGATTGTTTTGGGGCATTTTTGTGCCTTTTATTGACAGGAGAAACAGAGAGAGAGAGCGAGAGAGAGAGGATAGGCTTGTGAAGGGGAGAAAGAGAGAGTAGGGGGAGGACACTCAGCAAACTGGCCCCAGGCTGTATTTGAACCCAGGCCAGCCAGCAGAAGCATGTATATGGGTCGTGCCTGGTTGCTTACAACTCTGCCAGCCCAGCACCCCACATCATGTTTTTATCTTTACTCCAGTCCTTAAGGCTGGAGCTTGCTGTCCTCAAAGGCTCAGCTTCTGCAGCTTAAGATTCTTGAACATTCTCAGTGTGTCACAAGTAAGTCCATATTGATTCTTTCATATGGACATCAGGCAACTCATTAAATGTGGAGTCGTGGCATCTCTGATCCTCTCCAAGAGGGTCAAACGACTCTTAATGCACCTCACAGCATGGGATAATCAGGCAAGACTATCTTTTGGATGACCAGATAATCAGGCCTATTGCTTTTCCACCACTGTTGTCTGTCCTTGGCATAAAGGCTTCACTCTTGTTGTTGAGGTTTCAAACAGAAATCAGTATTTGATTTAACAAGAACCAATTTTGAGCAGCACAGTGTCACAGCAGGTTAGTGCGTATGCCTCACAGCAAGAGGGTTGCTGGCTGTGCTCCCTGTGGGTCAGTCAGGGCCTCTCTGTGTCGAGTTTGTATATTCTCCCCGTGCATGTGTGGGCTCTCTCTGGCACTCCAGCTTCCTACCACGGACCAAAGACATACTTTTTAGGTTAACTGGTAACTCTTAAGTGCCCTTAGTTATGGTGGCTCTGTAAATGATTCCCTCTCTTGGTGTCAGCTTAATGTAGATATTAGCATGATCTCCATATCCATGGTTGATACATCAATAGTGTCTATATTCAGCACCACATAGTCATGAGGTTCCTCTTGAAAATGGGATGTCACATCTCAAGAGGCCTTTAACACATTCATACTTAATGGAGACAAATATGGTAGGGATGCACTTGTGGTCTGGGCACCCCAGAGTTCATCACTACCATAAATTCTTATTTTCAGTAAGAATATTGATTATACTTCTATAAAATGATCACAACTATTCAGACATGAGTGCCCTCCTGAAAATGAGATGTAACATCTCAAGAGGCTAACCTCTAATAGATCAGACGACTGGTCTATGGTTCATGGATCTGTCACTAACTTTAGTTCTTACTTTAGTCCACATGTCTCCTCCTACCTCCCTTCCTTCGCCCTCACACCCAACACAGCATCGTGTGGATTTGCTGTTCATCATGAGACTGGGATCCACATTCAGGATTTCCTGCTTCTTAAGAGAAGGTTTTTTCTTGCCGCCATGATGGAGGGATTCATGATTTGCCAAATGGATTCATGTTGGGTGTTGGATGTATATATTTGTATATATATATATGCATATGTGTATTTTTATATGTATCTATGCATATATGTGTATCCATAAAATGAAGAGCTTTGTGCTCTATTGTAAAGTGTCTTGAGATAGCACTTGTTATGAATTGGCGCTTTACAAATAAAGATTGATTGATTGATTGATTGAGCTAGGAGAGGCACCAACCCCCATTGACTCTAAAAGGGATTGAGGTATAAGTAATGGATTGAAAGAAGCATTTTAAGGTTTGGTATTCCAGTATTGTGACCATCCCTGTCAGTTTTTTTTGATAAAAAACATGATGATTTGCTTATTTTGTGTCATGATTCACTTACAAAGTATCCAGATATGAATATTTTGTCTGTACGGCCCAGCCCTGAGTCTAACCAGAGCTGATGTTTCTGCAGAATCATTTTTGCTCTCTCAGTGTGTCACAGTCAGTCCTGGTCCAGTCGCACAGATCCATCATTGGCAGCATCCTCACACCATCAATCACAGTCTGATATGTTTCTGTCTCCCGCCGCTCTGAGGGAAAGCACGTCATTCAAACCTCTGAGGGGGAGATTGAGTCCTGGCTGCACTGCATCACACACACAAACACACTCCTGGACAACAACAGAGGAGGGGAAAGCAGCAAACATTTACACTAACCCCCTGACTGGGATGGACCCCTGTTTTTGGAACTTTAACCCTCCATGTGACCACCCCTGATGTCTCCTCGTGTGTGGACATTTTTCTTTAAAAGATGAGACTCTAAGTGAAAAGATTACGAACCCTGAAATATTTACGTCATAGCTCCAGGCTGATGGTTCAGACTGCATTAAGATAGGAATGGAGAAGATGATTTCAAGGATTTTATACTCACAACACCAGACCATTTATAATTCTGGAAGCAGCTGTCATCTCCAAGGGGCTTTCAATTTGTTTAACACAGCACCATTTGATGAGGCAACATGTCAAGCTAATGAGTGGCTACTTCACTGAATTGATGTTGAGATAAACAAGTGGATGTGTATTTTTGTGCCAGGAAAAAAACTAACACTGCTCCTGGGAGAGTTTTTACACAAGATTCTGATAAACTAAATGTTGCGAACAATTTACTTCGCTTATTTATTTTCCAAAACACTGATTCAAAGAGAACAGGCTATTTCTAATGTCTCAACAAGATCAAGAAACTAATCCTCCAAAATGACCCTGAGCTTGATTAAACCTCCAACTTTAGTAAACTGAACAGAATCTGATCAACCTCAAGGAATGTTAGAACAACTACAGGACTCAGGGATACCAATGTTATCAGCAGGGTATTTATGTCGGTAGAGAACAGCTTCAAAAAGTTGATTATCATATCAGCAGACAACTATTTAGCCGATGTTTACAACCAATATGTTGTTCACACTTAAATAACATGATCAGTTTTTATACACCAGTTATTTGGTTACATGATGCCACTTCTCAGGATCCTAAGAATTGATTGTAAGAAGGGTGAGCTCAAGCACTGTAAATTTTATTTTTCCAAATTTTTAAAACTGGATTTTTTTTCACATGCGTACACATTAAAACAGTTGCTCTCTCTTTTTGCTGTTGGTCAAGAATGTCTGAATAGACCACAGAGCTCATTAATGCTCAACATACCACAAAAACAAGTCCCAATAAAGTTTCTTAAAACTGGGCAGCAATCTTCCAGTGAAACAGTCACAAAGTGTCCATCCAATAGAGCAACTTTGAAATGAAGTGGAATGAGATTTCTCATTGTGGATGTGCAGCGGACAATTCTGCAGTACCTGGGTGATGCGGTTAATACAGACCATAAGATCTGAAGAATGTATTCAGCACTTTCTTCTATGCTCTTATTTTGGTAAAGGAGGGCCAACCCAAGACTGGCAAAGACAAAAAACAAAATTGTACCTAATAAAGTGGACAGTGAGTCTAAGTTCTTGAGCATTTAACTGAGTTGCATTAAATCTGATCATTTATTAGGTTAGGTAAGAAGAAAGTGCTTTAAAATTTGTAATTAATCATTACGTATTTTATATGCCTGTTGGTTTACAAACCTTCAACCAGAATTTTGAGCCAAACCTTCTGAGATTTGCATAAAACTTTCTCACATTTGGTGCTCGGCTGGTTTTATTTTTTGGCCCTGCCCAACTGACAGCTGTGTCCGCCAATTACCATATCATTTTTTTAACAAAAACAACAAAAAAAAAGCATTTTACCAAGCACTCTCTGAAGCAATGATTCTGAAGGCCCAAAACACATTTGAACTTTTAAATGAAGCTCATGGCGCCTGTTCAGTTTACATCATGATAATGACCAAAGATAAAAGAGTAAGGTAACTGCTATGAAGTTTTATCACCTGAAAGCTTATGATTTTAAAAAGTCTGACTCTCTACTGTGCTACAGCACTAGTTGTTTTCAGTAAGAGAGTTAATTGAAACATAAGCTTAATTACCTGTTCAAAATTATCTAAGATGGCAACACAGGAAGGCCAATATTCAAGCAGCCCTAAAGATGCTGCAGCTTCTCGCTCCTCTTCCAAGAAGCAGCAGCAAGTTCTACACAGCTCAGTATGACATATGCTGATGTTGATTAGATATTAGAAATAACAAACATAATCATTTATTAATGGAAAGACTGAAGACCTTACAGCTAGATGATGCTAAACATGTTTAAAAAGCATTAAGATAAACACTACAACTACAAAAAAAGAGTTCTTTGCTGTTTTCTAGGTCCACAATCCATTATAGGACAAAAGAGCCACATGACTCTGAAGCCTCGGGTTGCACACCATCATTCTGTAGGAAACACTTTGTCAGCACTATAAGACATAGTTTAACTCACTTCAAACAGCCAAACAAACTGAAGAATACACTGTTTTTGACTTCAGTGGGTATGGATTTGTTCAGACATAGCCATTGACCTGCTAAAAAAACAGAAGGTGGAACTAATAACATTAATGATGTTCTGGTCAATTAAAGTAAGTGAGGAACCACCCATGCGACTTAAAAGCCTCTTTAGACCAGAGCTCTAGGATTAACTAAACTAAATGGGATGCAGCCAGCATTGATGTCATTAATGCACCTTTGCTTTTCCTGCAAGAAAACTTAAAGCAGGAGCAGACAGAGAGGTCCACTCAGGCGACAAACAGACACATTAATAAGTGAGATAATTAAGCTAGAATTAAAAGGTGATATTAAGATTGGAGCCCTTCCAACTGAGTGAACTGGTCACATGAATTGTAATGCTCAGAATCACTTAGTTTTATTTGCCAATACCAGACAGAAACAGCATCCAGACAGGCTTGAAATGTTTCCAATATTGAGACAAGAAATCAAAACAGATCCATCAGTCAGGGTTCAGCGCCGACACCAACCACGTCCCTGTTTTGAGCTATAAAACATTGAACATATGGAGGATTCTTCTGTCGTTCATGGTTTATCATCTGTCAAACACTGATGCAACCATAAGACATCAACACAACACTCATGCGATGAAAAATAGCCACAAGCACACAAAAAAAAACACCACCACGCCCAACACAGCAGTAAACACGGGGATCACGGGTCTGCAGAGGCGTGCCAGCAGAACATGACAACCCTCTGTTTTAAGCATATGGTGGCCAATACACATCCTCTGCCAATACATTCTCGGGGCAATTAATGAGGAAGAGAGTTTCGGGGACTATTTTGGCTCAGTGAGACTTTAAAGATAAATTCTCAAGACAGAATTTTATCCACTCCATTTTGGCTGTTGAAAATTAGCTGGCTTCCAAAAAAGTGTTAAATCATGTGGTGTGATGACACTCCAAGAAATTGACTGATATATCTCAACAAATTGGCAGACACCATTAACTGTGGTTATATATTAAGAGAAAGAGGAGAGCATCCCTCTGCCAAGCCTCTTCTTCTTCTGTGTGCTTAAACAACCTTCAGATAAAACTCCCTAAACCAGTGAAATGACACTAAATACCAGCATCCTCATAAACACCGCCAGACTTATTGATAAGCTGCCATTAAAGTCACTGCACTGTTGGGGATCAAGTGACACAAAAAGCAGAGATGTTTCTTAAAAGTGAGCTGCAGTACTTTTTATCATCCACACACACTGAGAGTGACTGAACCTTAAGACTACTGTTTTAAGATGAAGAGTCTAAGAAATCCAGCAGCACTGTTCAGCACAATTCTCTCATCTGTAGTGCAAATCAATCAGCCTGATTCAATGTCTGTAATCAGGCAGGTCCATCTCAACAGAGTGGGAAAGATGGGCCCAATAAAAGTCCTTAAGAGCAGGAAGAGGTGGAAGCTACAAGTGAGACTAGCAAACTTCTCAGTAGAAACAATGTTTTTACTCAACTACCAACATGTTTGGACAAAAGTTTATTTTACAAAACAGCTAGCATTCTGTCCTTACTGCCGCAACATTTGCTCCTGCCTATCACATTATATGACTGGCCAAAATGTAAATGAATGTGATTGATGGAGCCAGCGTCCAATCACCTGCTGGATATGCTATTAAAAAGTTCTGCCCATTCCCAAACACTTTCTAAGGGCTTTTTCCCAGATGGACTAATGAAATATACTGAACGGTGTGTCAGGTTGACAACCTTCCATATTTGGTTCTTGTTTTTATTTTACTATGGCAAAATACGGGCATTATTTTAAGGTGAGTGCTTCACTGCTCATGGTGAATCTATGTTTTCAAATTCTCCACTGTGTCTTATGGCCCTTTTCTACTAGCACGCCTTGGCCCTACTCTACTCAGCCCTACTCGATTTGCAGCGTGTTTCCACTAGCCTGGTACCTCCTTAAACAAGCTAGCTTTAGTACCTACTCCGCTCTGGTTCCAAGCGAGCTGAGTCAATACTAAAAGATGACGTCACCGACTGCCGGCTACTGATTGGTCAGACAATGTCATCATCGATGAGTCAGGAGTGCGACGACCTAGCATGCTAGCAGTAGCTACCATTAGCTTACCCTCATACGTCTGTTCTTTGCAGCTCGATTGCTCTCGTCCTCAGCTTCATTCTGTTGTATAGCTTCCAAAACTCTCCTGTGCTTCTCAAGGGGTATTTCTTCTTACCACCTGCAGCCTTCTTCTGCTTTCATTTTTTACTCTGTTTGTGACAAAAAGCTACAGATTGTTGTATTGCACTCAAAATGACATCACAGCAGAGCCGCTCTCTGTTTACAGCGACACTGCACGCTGTTGGGCAGGCGACTGGGGCTAATGGAAAAGCAGCACAAGGCGAGCGAAGTAGAGCCGGATAGAGTCGAGTACAGTAGAGTAGGGCTAATGGAAGAGGGCCATTAAAGATACAAAGACAGTAAAAAACAGACTTATCCTACAATTGGCATGGACATTTAAGGTTATTTGACAAGATCGTATTACTGCCATCGATAACAATACTGCTCCTGCTCCTGGTATGGATTTTATAGATATTTGAATTTCATGTGTACTGTTTAAGGGTCCAACATTCCTAAAACTTACTGTTCATATGAATACCTTTTTCTGATGGTTTCATGTTTTGTAAATTAATAAATTTGAAGAGATAAAGATGAAAAGTCTGTGCTAAAGTATGCACAATTGTCATTGCGAGCTGACACTCATCACCTATCCATTGATCCTGACCTGAAGGCAGATGATACGGGTGCTGGAGTCTGACAACACAGCTTCAATCACCAACCTACAAGCACTTGTTAGAAAAGCTTATTGACAGTCTACCCGATCCTGTCTCCTCCATGCTTGTGACTGTCTTTGTATGTTCTTGGATGGGTTGTACTGTGTGGAAAATTTTGTTGCTCTGTACTTGTGACATGTGCAATGACAATAAAGTAATTGATTGATAACATTAGATATCTGAACTTGACCACCAATCAGATGCTTTACAATACCAGCACTGATACTCCATTCTCCAAATCCTGAATAAACCATGTTTTCATTGAAACAAAGACGTACCTTTGTTTCCACGTTAAATGAATTTCTATTACAAATCAGACATTAATCTTAGCAGCCTAGCATTACCAGCTAATGGCCAGACTGTGACCTGATCATAGACTGTAAAATAACTGGATGAAGCCACATGATGTCAACTAAAACTAAAAGAGTCTTTGGAAGATTGCGTTGCTATTTACTGGTTACTGCGAAACTGCACATGACATTTAAACTGAAGTTTTGCTCAATCAATCATAGACAGAGAGACTTTACTGAGGTAGGACAGAATGGTGTCTGTTTTATAGTCATGCAATGTTTCCTAAACTGAAAAATCCAAAAACAAAAAGTCACCCCTCTAATGTACTTATACTAAAGCCAATTCTTGAACCAGGCTGCATGGATGTGTATTTAGGCTCTTTTTTCCAGCACACAGTCATTTGGGTGGCAGGTTTCCACAGCCTGCCTCAGGTGGACACTCAGAGTACTGCAGCGTTTGGTGCTTTTGGCCTTGTCCAGATACATGACTTGGCAGATGAAACCCTCTGGCTTCAAGGGATGTATTTCCACACTTGCTTGTGCTAAGTCTGCCTTAGATTGTTATAACATTACAGCCAACAATCAAATCCAGGAAGGCAGCATAAACTGCATGATGTTGCTGCTGATGGGGTAAACATAAAGGATTGAGGGGGTGTCTCACTGCAGCCTTCTCCCAGTCCTATCCATGACATCCTGAAGACATATTTGAAACTCCAGTGTGGATGCACCTCAGCTGATTCCTGGTTGAAGTTAATCTCTGAGAAGTGGGGCTGTTACTTCTATGTAATCCTTTAATCCACTGGACTTTAACCACACAATCTGAAGTGTATCTTGAGCCTTATCAGTACTAGCAGGTTATTTTTCTGGGGCTATGTTGTCCTTTTGTGTGGGCTCCTATCTCAGACATCTCCACAGTTCATTTCAACCATCCGTCCGACAGATGGGGATAAATTGGCACAGCTGAATTTGAGGGTTTATTTAAAATTCTGTGTGATTTTCTTCCTCTTCTTTTAAAGCTGATTGTACTTGGCCCTGAACAAACACGATAAGTCACAGTTTTCTTCTTACATCAAACAGAGAGAAGGCTAAAAAGTCAAAACATTGTTTTTAAATTGGCTCGGCTGTGATTTAACACACAATACATGTACTGGCAGGTGTACACACAGCACAGCATGCTTCCACATCCCATTTACTAATCTTTTCACACTCATTTTGGGGAATAAAAACCAACTACCTGGTGGTGGTAAAGTGGATATGAAAAGATGGAAATTATAAATCCCTCACAGCAACATCACTCTCACGTCTCTGTTGGTCAATAACCCATTACGCTCCTCTCCATAAAACCTTTGGATATGCACGACTGCCAATCAATCATTACTCCAGCCTTCTGTTTAATGTGACTTTGGGAAGTTTTTAGACTGTGTCTCGATTCTGACCTTAGTGATTAACAGCTGTGAGGTTTTAACCAATGGTGAGGTAAATGAAATTGAGCAAAGCCCTCATAATGTGACAAGATGTTGTTAAAGATATTGACATTCACTTTCACATAATTCTTCAAAATATGGTAAATATATTGAGAAGAGGCCATACTAGACAAAATGTGAGTTTAATATAGCTTCAGTTTAGCTTTACATTGATAATTTTTACTTGACATCACACATTTATGATATTACCTTGGTAGGTGAGAAAAATTTCTTTCTGCTTTAAGGCTGTGGGCATCTGATGGTTGTTTTTGACAATTTGGGGTTTTAACTTGCAAATAGTTACATTTTTGAATGAAATGAAATTATATGCAGTTCAGTAATGGGTATATAATTTCAGATTATACAACCAAGAACCTCATCTCAGAGAGAAAACCTAGAGAAGACCAAATAGCGGATCAATGCTGTGGAGCTGGCACACAAGAGTTCTCTTCGGTCACTCTAAATTTGTCCAATAGAAAATATTTAAATGATTGGCGATTGGTGTAAATGTTAGATAAAATAATATGTGATTAAATATTGAAGTATTTTGTGAAATAACTCTCAATAAGCTTAATTTGAATGCAAATTTTAGAAATCACCATCCAGAGTGTAGATAATTCAGTTAGTCTCTCTGCAACAAAATCATGTTCACACCATGGTCACAACTAATCAAGATTGCTTTGGGTGTAAGTCTGACAATTATCACCAATATTGATTAATAGCACTTATGTTAATGTTTTATTTTTGTAACATTATTATGCAGAATTAACTGCTTTGTGTTTTATGTATTTTAAAATAGCATGTTTTTTTTCTTCAAGCAGTTGTTTAAACTAAAAAGAAGGGATGCCCAAACAATAGTCCAGGGGCCAAATGCAGCCCTGGGCTGACTACATTCTGTCCTCAGCAAAGTCCAAAATGTAAAAAAGTCCCACTTTTAGATATATGCCCTGATGAAATACATACTTTCAGATGAGTTTCATAGCATTGAAATATGTTATCTATAAATGCTATTCCTTAGCTAAGTGGTCGGGTCGGACAGGGCTGGACTGGACTGGATTCTCAACTTCAGGAACAAGACAATTGAAACTAGAGCACATTTATATTACTCGGACACGTCTTAGAGCACAGGGCTGTAAGTTGTGATATATAGCCGGCCACAACTACGATAATACGTTTTCCAAAAATTGCTTGTTGTCACACATCAAAAACTACCACTACCTAACTAGAAAGAGATACATTACCTCGTCGCTTTGCATCCTGTAAGTTGATGAAAAAATAAGTTGTAAAGCAATGCAGGGTTCTGAGGAAGGTCCGAGCTGCATTCATTAGCAACAAAACAAAAACACGCTTTGACTGGGTGACGTCTTTTGGTGCGTTCCAGTTGTAGTCAGTTGACAATTGAAGATGGATGCCCCCAGTGTGAACAGTTATTTAGCTCCTGTAATAATCAATTTATTTGCACTTCTGACTGGGGTGTGTCGCTCTAGATCAGCTGTATACATTGTATTGTTAGACTTATATTTACAAAAATGCTGCCATAGTGATAATCACATTCTTCATGTGATATTTGTGAACAACAACGCAGGGAGTGCTAACAACAGCTAACAATAGGCTGGTAGATCAGCATGTTCTTTTCCAAATTCAACTGGAACGCCGATAAGTCGGAGATGATGTTACTCCCAGTTCCGAGGTTACTGGAATGCAGCATTACAACAGTTGCTGCGTGTGCTCATGGATAGCAAAGTTTTAATATCGCTGGTTATAGATTCTCCTCACAGTCCCTTTAAATGAAAAATAAAATCACAGAAAAAAACTTCTCAATGTTTTGGCGACAGTTTGTTCCACAAATCAGCTTATGTTATGCATTTTACACTGCAGCAGTAGCACCCACTCTCTACATTATCTGTTTCCTGTTGGCCCACAATAAATGTGATTGAAAAAATAACCCCCCATAACCTGCTGGATATGTTTTTGAGAGTTCAGGCCATTCCCAAACACTTATTGGTTCTTGCTCAGACTAACTAGTAACATATATTGAACGGGATTTCTCTGTTATATTAAATTAATAGAATAAAAAAGAGACACATTATTTCACTAATGATGATCATCATTTCTTGTTGTTCATACTGTTTCAAACAAAAGTTTGTTGAAGAAGTTGGGATCAATAACACACCTGAACAAAGCCTCATACACTGCTTTAGTCTAGCAGCAGTGCTCCTCACGCTCAATGAAAACAAATAGCCTGAAATGACTCAGTCAGTGAGTCTGTTTGTCATGGTTTAGAGTCTGTGACTGAAATCATGTATCGCTGTTCTCAAGAAAATAACAATTTTTTACTGCTTCTAGTCATGGCCATAAATCTCACCTCCAATGGCCTCATTAGAAGTTGTGGCCTGTTACAGATACAGCTCAAAGCACAGACAATCACTCTCAAGAAACATTTGTTTTTCATCAAGATATGGAGCAGAACATTTCTCATCTTAAGACCCTGAAAGATTTTCCTATTTTGTATTCAATCACATTAAAAGTAAAAGGGGGAAGATTACTGGCATTTCTACACCCCCACCCCCCATTTTCCGTAAGCTTTACGAAGAAACCGTCAAACATCTATCACTGAATGCATCTCTAATTAATTAATTCGGAAAAACAACATTGCCTGGTGCTATACTTTAATTCAAGGATCACTTTGTGCAAGCAGGTGCAGAAAAAGCCCTCGTATTAAAGAGCTTCCCTCTTTCTCCATTATTCTCCTCTTTTCATGGGATGGGTAGCTACTCACCATTAATAGTGAATAAATTGGGAGAAATAATAAAAATTCTTCTCATGATTTTCATTAGTATGCAAGGTGCTGATGGCAGCAGCTCTGCATTTGTTAACAATATCAACACAGCCGGGAAAAGCTGCAGGAAAAAAGACTTGAAAATCCCAAACTAAAGGAGGGATACATGCAGGCGTCTGTCCTTCATCTTTTATAGGACAGCTATAAAATCCAACACATGACCTGCTTTTGTCTTGATTTTGATCAGGAGGAGTTTGGAGGGTAAGATTCCTGTTCCTTGAAACTTTTATACAATTTTATGCTTGCTTACAAATCCACAAATGAGCTGTCAGAATGTCTCTCTGACCTTTTCACGGATAAGCATTTCTCTGTGAAATGAGCTGCATCTGCTTATTAAGCTGGCCCATTTCTGCCTGTTTATAAAAGTTGTCTTAAAAGCCAAGCTGCAACATCAGGGACTGAAAAATTAGGCCATCGCAAAATCTTCAGTTCCTCTAACGACCACATGAGGCCTGTACCAAAAAAAAAAAAAAAACAGAACAAAAAATAGTCTTCATAGACCTACCAGTGTAATGTCTAAGATTCTGATGTTTTTTATTTTCAATCCTTTTTTAAAATTTTCTAGTTTCAAATGAAACCATCTCTGTCTTGATGAATTCAAGTTAGAAAACATTCAGAGGGTTTGAAACCACTAAAACCTTCAAAAATGTTAGTTACCCAGAATTTAGTGTCCTAATCCAATCAGATGCTGTTTGATTTTGATGAAATTCTAACACGACCTTAAAGTTCTATGACCAGTTTAAATATTTGTGCAGCTGCTTAATATCTGAGATGAATTTTTTGACGTCAGACACTTTTGTCATATGTCTGCAGACACACTGTAAGCAGATCCAGAAGCTGATTCTTCAAGGACTTTATATTTACACAATGAAGTATGTCAGTCAGCATTTAAAATCACCATGGTAACAGCAAGTGAGCTTATATGATGCATGCACAAATAAACAGACAAACATGTTATTTTCAGTGCATGTGACATAGCGAGTGTGTTTTTTATGTGTGAAACAGCTGAAACAGTCCACAGGCAGGTGCGACTCCAGCAATGGTCTGATGGGCTTTTCAAAATCAACTTTGTTGACATTTATCAATGATCTATCATGATTTAACTTCTGCAGTGTGACCATTCAAGTTGTGCCAGACCATAAGATTGGCACAGTGTGAGCATTAGAATAATGAGCATTGATCATAAATTACTAATCAGTCACAAAGTGTTTGCTGACGTGCTACTACAACTGATATATCTTTAAATGTCACCGGCTGTTTCTGAAACCGTAAGCTGTACTACACTATCAGTCTGTGCAGATTTTGCCAAAACGTACTGTAGTATTTAGTATGCAAACATTTATGAAATCTGCAGTATATAAATACACATAGATATCATACCACGTCATGAGAACCACAGGTATCCATCAGACCAGTCTAGCTGACAAAACGAAGCACCTCTTGCTCAGAGGTCAAAATGGTGGACAGCTGACCATAGCAATATTAGCATTAACAGTGGTTCTGTTACATTTATATAACAATAAAGCAAATCAAACCCTGTAGATTAAAATTGTGCAAATAGTTGCATGGATGACAAACATTTCTTGTGTGTGTTCAGTGGTGAAAAGTATGAAAAAAACAAAACAATAACATCTTTCAGTCTATTAATGGAAGTTAATCCAGCTGCACAAGCTGTTAGCAAGCTACAATTTACTTTTGATTTCTTGACCAGAAACAGAAATCCACTAAATCAGTGAGTCGGGGAAGGAAATAACATAACTATATTTGTGTTAATAAGGGACGCAATTTTTACATTTTTTTAATAAAGTTATCATATTGCATAAATAGTGACTCTGATCCAAACTTTAGCCCAGTAGGTGGCAGTAATGAGTTTTATATGATACTGTGCAGCACTACATGCCAGTGGTGCAGAGAATGAGTAGTTTGGAGAAGGCGGTAACAAAAACATCCACAGTCTATGGAGAGCTTCAGACTTTCTTCAGTTTAAGTGAACAGTGTTTTATTTGGCCAATATGGGTTCTTTTTAAGTAAACAAATCAACCACAGATGAGTGGAAACATAGCAACCCACTAACCCTTACCTATTTACGTTGTTATTTCATCATTACTCACGCCTTCAGAGGCATTTAAAAAAATCAGACAGATATTTTGACTTATTTTTGATTGACTGTAGCCTAAATCTTTCATTAAATAGCTTGTACACCATGCTTTTGGACAAAGAAAACATAGATGTTAGCTTTGCCCTCCTCTGCGGCTCTGTTGGCTCCTGTTTAGAGTCACCTCTGACTCCAATAAATCAAGGCTCCAGCAGTCAGCTCAAGACCTGACTTGTGGCTTTGACATATCAGTGGATGACCGCAATCTGGCTACATCCTCTTATTAATTACAGCCTTGTCTTGTTGGAGGCCTTGCTTGAAATGGGATTTTTTTTCTTTGCTGTAACTCAGAAAGCTTCTCTTTCTCTTCCTCGTCTTGATATTTTATTGCATTACTGCCATATGTCTTTGATACAGAACACTATTTTGGGTAAATTCCAACAAAGTACAGCAGTGCTCCCTAGCATGCAGCAAAAATAGAATAAACCTTACATATTTCAAGCTATAATTGACAGTCAGATCAGATCCAATTTTCAAGTGTGTGTAGATGGAGCAGAAAACTGAATAACCCTAACAGAGCTGTCAGGGTAAAGCTGATTATCTTCATTAAGTGCCCAGATGACAGTTATCGCCGGCCCAATTATCCATACCACATATCTGTCATCCTGCTGCAGACCTGTCTGCAGACCGCAAGAGATAGAGCTCCCACACTGTAATCCATAAACCTGTTTAGTCCAAGCTGCAGCCTGAAGACCAGGACTCCCTGTCATCTCAGGATAAACCATGCAGAATCCACTCTGCTGCCAATGTCCACTTTACTCTGTTTTGTTTTTAACGAATAAACCAGTCAATTATTGATTATTTCAGACTACTTTAAATATTTAAATGTGCTTGCACTTGAAAGCAGCTCCAGGTTAATGCAGGTGATGGAGTGGCCTTCAGATAAAAACATGTCCCTCTTAATTGTGTTGATGAGTGCTGGCTGCCTAATTATTTGGTTTGTGGTGCCAAACAGTGGAATACGACAGAGAAGTACAGCATCATTCCTCAGAGTGTTTGGTCTAAACATTTGAATAAGTTTAGTCAACTGAAGACAGAAAAATAATAACTTGGTGGTACATTTCAGGTTATTTTAGGGTCTCTGGGTTGCTCAAGGTTAAGGCACAAGGACTGCAGCAGATGCAGACTTACATTTACATTTCTTTTGAATGTTTTTTTCACATCTATTTGGCAATATTGGTCATGTTATTAC
The DNA here is from genome assembly GCA_036419115.1 of Scarus forsteni. Classification (NCBI taxonomy): domain Eukaryota; kingdom Metazoa; phylum Chordata; class Actinopteri; order Labriformes; family Labridae; genus Scarus; species Scarus forsteni. The sequence goes on from JAZDUH010000468.1 coordinate 9,287,129, forward strand.
TCTCATTTTGCTTTTTAGTGACCCCGAAATTAAACTTGTGCTCCTTTAAATGCTTCACTATGTTACACAGCTGATTTATAATCCTGTCTGTACACTGTTTGGTGTTTGTACGGTAGTTTAAAGATGGTTTATCTGCATATATATGTACATTTCATGCATATATATTTTTTTAAAACAGGATAGAACGATGAAGATATTTAGATCAGTGTAACACAATGATCCAACTGTACATGCTTTACCATAATAGGCTTATATTTGACACTGTGTCTAAAGATACATTTATATATATATTAAAGTTTATTTAAAATAAAGATAATCCTTTTAAGGTAGTTGGATGTATCTTTAATCTGCAATGAATTGCACTAAGACTACAGCTCATTTGTAAAATGGCCGTAGTCTATGGTGACATGCATACTGCAAATTCACAGATACTCACTACTGAGGTGCATGATAATATAGGATGTAAAATTAAAATTACAACTGTGTGCACATTACAGCCTCAAACTTCAGATTCACGATATACTGGGATTTTTCAGATTACTGTAAAATCACATGATTAAATTCTGTAAATCACAGTCTAACAATTTAATAGTATAACACTATCAACTAACAACATTTACTGTACATTTAATCAATCTTTTAAACAATCTATGTTTATATGGCACTAAATCATAACATGTTTTCTTAAGACACTTTGCAAAAGAGTAGGTCAATGCCATACTCCTCATTTAATTTAATTTAATTGTATTACCTCTGCCAGGAGGTTATGTGATTGATGACATCTGTTATTTATGTATTTAGTTAGTTATTTAGTTAGTTAGTTAGTTAGTTTCTCTGTTGCAAGATAACTCAAAAAGTAATGGACGGATTTCAATGAAATTTTCGTGAACTGTTGGTATTGAGACAAGGAACACATGATTAGATTTTGGGAGTGATTCGGATCACAGTCTGGATCCACCATGATGAAAACTGCGATTTTCGTGAATAACTACTGAACTAAAATAGATGTTATGATGAATCCAATTGCTAATGGTATGTTTTCATGGTCAAGGAATCTAAATATTTAGATGAAATAAACGTAGGATTAATACTTATGCTGAAAATAACAATTTGAGTGAGGACTGTGGCGGTGGCGGAGGTCTGTGCGGAGACGTAGAAAAGTAAAGAGGTGGGCAAAGACAAAGGGGCTAAAATTTAAGATACAGGTGTCACTATTTTGCAACATATCAAGGTTGGAAGATCTCTGGTCAATGAATTAGTGATAATAAAATTCTACTTGGCGTAAAAGCTGAAAAATAACCTCATGTAGGACAGCTGTGTTTACATTACTGATATTCGCAAGTGACTAAATATCTTTTCCATATAAAGGGGATTCAAATTACAGCCAACCTTGTCTAGAGTTTAGAAAACATCCCTGAGTGAAAGCCATTTAAACTAACGCTGACCTTAGGCTCAGTGTCTGTGACATCATGAAGGACTGGATTGACCTATGACCCCACTTGGCTGTGCAGGGAAACATCCCTTCAATTATAAGAAAGTCCTGCTGTCTTTGGGAAGTTCCCTGGTGGGTAATTTAAAATCTGGCTGAAAGAGAGCGAAAAATCGGTCAGTGAGACAGCAGCCTGTGGGAAGTGGCAGCTGCATTTTACTCCGACTAGAAGGACTTGATCAGCATTTTGTGCCTGTAATGCTTAAGTATTAGGACACAAGTTAAACCAGCCTGTTTATCTATATCTCTCAAACCATTAAGCCATCTACCTGTGCACATCCCTGCTGCCTTACACCACTTGGTCTCACAAATTTACAATGAAAAGAAAACAAGAAGTGCTTCAGTATGTTTCAGGCTTGACGCATCTGTATGGATGTAAGTAGGATCCATACAGAAGTTTACAGCATGGAGTCACAGTCTGTGAGTCAATTCACACAGCAGACAGAGAGCCACACTGAGGCCTCATCCACACGAAGACAAAACGCTTAACAGTTTCCAAAACGATCGTCATAAAGACGAAGGCGTCTCAGAAGAGACTCTTTATCACAGAGATTGTGAAAAAAGTGATCATAAAGTGCCGTAATGTGTCCTTGATAATTGTTTGTTCAACTCGGTGGTTATTGGGAAGATTTTACTGCAACAGGAATAGTAGGGTCACTAGCTTCATCAGCACATATGTTTCATGTACATATGAAACATATGTGCATGCGCCACACGCAGCTGTTATTGCTGCGTGTGGCGCATGCGTGTCAATGAAGATATGAAACTATGACATACCCGTATCTGAAAACTTGCGGAGAGCCAGTAATCAAGGAGCTGCGTATACGGCATTACAAAATCTTTCCACTCTGGAACCTGGTTTCAAAAAATGCTCGTTTACAGACCCACAAAACGCCGTCTTCGTATGGACGATACCCAGATTCGCCAAAAAACGTATGCGTTTAGACCTCGGTTTGTCTTCGTGTGGATGGGGCCTGAGAGTCACTCTAAAGATCTGAATGTTAATTACAGTCCACAGAAGGGACTGCAGTTTCTCTTTGTGTATGAGTGTAAATCTGAATGCTGCATTCACTGTTTAATAAGGAAGTTCAGGCTCGAAACTGTTGGCTGCACTGTCGCAAAAGCAGATACCACGGCCTTCACATTCTGGTACCTTATGATGCACCTGCCTTGGATGGTTTTGACATTAGGACTTAAAATGTAGAAATTATTGGGATTTTTATCTCAGAGACCATGTGAGCTCTACAACAGACTCTTACAGCATATGTATTCTATGGTTTATGAGTGTCTTTGAAGCACAAGCTGTTCCCTATAAGCCCTGTAACACAATATCACATTAATCTTAGTTAATGTGTGCCTGCAGAATCCAGCAATATTTACCAAGTGTTAGTTTTTCTGGTAAAGAAGCCAGGTTCTATGAGCCTTTGCTAATTGGCACTTGTGCAGATTGAAGAGCCAGCAGGCATCATTTCAACAACTTGGTAGTTTCCCTAACAAACCTGCCAGAGCTGCTTCTCAGTTTGCCTTAACCTAGAAACAGTTTCCACCAAACACTCTTTCTTTTTGGATTATATTCTTTTCCTGTCACTACAGAGAACCTGGCTTTAAGTGTACATGACAGGTAATGAAATTAGATGTCAGGGAAGCAACAATGCATAGTCTCTTCTCTGAACTGTTACACATCTAGGTGAAAGCAGGGAAATATTTCAGGGGTGCAGAATACAAGCAGGCAGCACCACCAACAGCAAACATCTGCCTCTGAAAGCTGATCTGGATGTTAGATTTATCTTACTCTCAATGTGACCTCTCTCGACTTGAAATACACAAGTCCTTTGATTGCCTCAGCCTCCCGGACATGAGCTTTCAATCAGGCTCTTTTGAGAGCAATTCCCTTGCCAGGCTGTGTCATCTATATTTCGGCAATTGTTTGGAGTCCTGATTTTGAAGAGCACTCAGGGCCCGATCGCTTTTACCTTTCATGACCTGGTCTCCAGTTCAGACATGAAGAGGTATCAAGTTTCTGTCAAATGCTGCATGCACACTAAATTATCTATGAGGGTTTCATTTCAGAAACTTCATTGTATTACAGAGACAAGCAGGTATAAAACTGTTTTGATGTTGAGATGAGTCATTTCAAAACTTCTTTGTTCTTCAGTGTTAGGACAGACAACAATGAAAGAGTTGGTACAATGACAGCTTTACTGTGAGACAAAGAAAAGTGATTGGAGCCTCATGCTCCAAGGGCCCTCAGACAAAGTAATTATATAAGCATCAATTTTTAGACATATCAGACGCTATCACAGGTGGTCAGTAAAGTGAGGGGATATCATTTGTTTCATGTCAGCTGTAAACTGTTACAAATGCAAACATGATTGGCAAATACAACTAAACAGCCCTCCCTGTGTTTATATGCTTCTAACTGTTGTCACAAAGTCGAGAGGAGTAGTTCTCTTTATTCTCAAGCACTTTGGCATTAGCTATTTGAGCTGTGACCTGACACTTGATATTTAAAAATCTGTTCAGAATGGGGATAAAACTCTATAGGCTACTTGAACTATATGACTAGGAAATATACAGCTCAGCAGCACGTTAGGGTGCTTGGACCAGCAAACTGCCTGATCCAACAGAGGTGCTCAACAAAGGAAGAGCACCTTATGAAAATGAGGAAAAGGTAAAGTCACTCTGAGCAGTCAATAAAGACACCAAAACTCTTTTCCACACATTTGGTGAATATCTTTCCTTATTAATGTGGCTGTTTGAAGACCAGTCGAGTTGGACCTTTGCACATAGTGAAAGACATATTAGCTGTTTGCATCAGCACACAACTTAAACTCACAGGAAACAACACGGCTGGGTGGAAATTGTCATTTAGGCCTGCCTGTAGAAAAATCTATAATAATTGATATACATCAGATATACATCAGTGTTAAAATAGGTAGATCATATTTGTAACTTACAATTTTTGGAAATACAAGTAAAATTTTTGATAAGAGAGCCAAATCTGCTTGTTTGGTTGTATCAACCAATTTGTGCAAATGAAACAGTTTTATGAGAATATTATGAAACTTTTAGTTTTATTTATTAGAAATGTATGTTTATTGACAAATTTAGCTTTTTCCAAATTACTTGTGTTTTATTTAATATGACCAACCTATTGATACAATTTGGACAGTGCACAATGAATTAGCCAGCAGTAATAATGTTAACCAAGAAAAGAAAACTTAAATTGTTCTTGTTGTATAACTTTGATTTATTTTGGTATGATTCTTTCATTTTTCTCCTTTAATTCCCATGACTGATGAAAGAAAGTTTATTTATATTTTTACTCAACCTTTCTATAATATATAATAGAGGTGTAGAAAAATATCGCTATCGCAATATGTCGCGATATTTTGACTCCCGATATAATATCGATATTTCAAGTCTTAGTATCGATATTTTTGTAAAAATAAAAACTCATATTTAAAAGAGTTGGAAATAAAATACAACTTATAAATATGTATTCACAGTTTTTTTTTCATGCACTATTCAGTTCAGACAGTGATAAGAGAAATAAGTGACTTTTTTAACTTACTGTTGTTATGTCAGTAACTCAAAGCACTTTGTTCCTCATGTGTTCAATTACAGTTGAGCTGCACTACGGGTTAGGATGATTTCAATTCTTTGTTAAAGGAAAAACGATAATAATTTCTTTGCAACATTAGTTTAATTGACTTGATGTACTCTGTGTTAAGTGTATGTATGTAACGCTGCATTTGACATATTTTAATAACAATAAAATGCAAAACTGCTGCCCTCGGGCAGATGTTTCAGGTCACTGAAAGCACGGACAAACAGACTAAAAAATATTTTTTTATGCAAAAGCCATAACCTCACTCAATAAAGCAGGATCATGACATTATACAACTGTGCAATAATAATAATTATGAGTCGTGAAATAATGCAGATTTGAATTGAATGTGAATGCTGGTGTGTATGTCGTATGTTATTTTTGTTTTTATTTTTTCTCTGCCTGCATTTTTAATGTTCTTATTGCGTTTTTTATGTTTGTATTGTGTTTTTAATTTTCTTATTTATAAGTATGCGCCTTAAGAGACTGCACTTTCAATTTCGTTGTACTTGTACAATGACAGTAAAGACTATTCTATTCTAAAAGTTACATATTCACTGTGTCTATGTTTTTCCTAGTTTACTGTAGAATATCACAATATATCACAATGTTGTGATATCGTGATATATCGTGATATTATCGTATCATAACCAAAGTAATGTGATACGTATCGAATCGTGAGGCTCTTGCCAATACACACCCCTAATATGTAAACAGTTACAAGACAACTCACAGAATCATCAAAATACCACAATTTAGTTCACGTCTGAAGAAGTGAGTAAAACATATGTTAGCCATGGTTGTCCTTCATCTCCAACATGTGTTTTCAATCAGGAAAAAACATCAAAATTGTTTGCAAAACCTTTTATCATTAACAAAATTCTGCGAAATGGGAAGAGCTTGTTGAAGCAGGTGACCCTCACCAGTTCCATTTACTTTATCAGGGCACCCCCAGCATTATGTCAGTTTTGTTATTAAATATATTCAATTACAGTTATATGTAGAGTTTTGGACATGGTCTTATTTCCACAGTTACTTTGGCAACAACATAGTTTTCAGTCCCATTTATGATTTTCATTTTGACAGTGTACTCTCTCTTCAGGTTAGAAATATGGCTGTTAACTTTAAAGGGGACATATCATGCTTGTTTCTCCTTTTCACTATGCCAGACTAGGATGCCTGTAAAGCATTTCTGCCCTCAGTACAAGTCATTTAGTTCCTTCATTGCCCCACAATAGCGTTCTCAAAATCCTCATTTTAGGCCATTATCAAGGTCTCGTTGAAATGCTCGGATCTCAGGATGACCTAAAGTTACCTCGCAACGTCACAGCCCTTTGTGCTCTGATTGGTCAGTTCTATCAGGGGTTGAGCCAGCCTGTCCTTCTTCTTCTACTGTATTTTCCGGCAGGCTCAAAGCAGCGAGCGCGTATTGAGTTCCCCTACAGGCCAGGGCTGGTAATGAGTGAGTGTGAGCTAGGGAAGTATAAACCCCTGCTGCTGGATGTGTTCCTCGGTGAGGGTTTTGTGGCTAATGGACATCACAGAGGAGGAAGTGTTTTATCAGATTACTCCAATAAAAAGAAAGGTACCTCGTGATGTCACGACGTTTGAAATCTCGCGGACATCTCGCAATGACCTATTTTCAGAGGCATCAAATCTCGTTCTAGGATATCAGAAAAAAAACAATATCTCATTTTTTGAAAATTAAGGGGGTGTAAGGTCTTGTTTTCAAATTTATTTTATTATATGTAAGTATTAAATCATGCATCAGCATGATATGTCTCCTTTAAGTTTTCTAAATCAAAAGTCCCTCCAAAATCCCTAAAGTATATAACTTTTTTATACACTTTAATTTCTTAGGTGAATGGGGTGTCCTCGGTTGGTCATTGCCTCGGGCCTCCAAATGACTAAAACCTTCCCTGTTTGAAGCCCCTTCCTGTTTGACTCACACAGTTTTACCTCTGACCCGTGTCTCAGTAAAAACTTCAGCTCTGTTTTTTACCTCCAGTAATTGACTGAGTTTTTATGTACTTTGGCAGTGGACAGGTGGAGTAACAGAAAACAATGAAAAAATTGCAATGAAATACTAACAGGAAGAGGTATGAAGTCAGCAGAGGCGTGTTTAAGGTAGATAAGGTGAAACCAATTGGTGGTTGCTGCTCTTTCCCAGTGGCAAAAAGACATTTTTATTGGAGAGTCAGTAAGATACTCTCCCTGCCTGGAGAATAAGCTGGAGAATTGCAACAGCTGGAGAAAATGCCATTGGTCACAGCAAGTCAATGAAAATGGAAGTCTGCGAGCTGTGAGCTTCTCCCATGAAATCCAGCTTCTCCCCTTTAGAGAGGTGTTGCGTGTTTCTAATGAGATCCCACTATCACGCTTCAAGTCAGGCTTAGAAATAATTAACACTTCCTGCATGAAGTGTGGTCGACTCTCTGCGGCCTGTGCAAACTTGTCAGAATGTGAGCGATCATGATCCCATCAGACTCTTCTGATTGTGAGAAAACTGCCTTTGGAAAGCAGATGAACAGTTGCAAATCACCAGTGTTGGGTGAAGTCACTCAGGAATAGTGAAACTGGTGAGGCAGATACAGCCACATGATAACCGCCATGTGTCCCCTATGTCCATTCAGCATGTTGGCTGTGCACATCATCGAGAATTAACGCCATGCAGGTGCAAACTACAGTTTCAACTTGACCATCAGCGTTGGTGTAGAAGCAGTGTTGGCCAAACGCTGCAAACACGAGAATGATGCAAAACCAATACATAAAAACACATAAAACAAATGCAACAAAAGTGCTGCACAAATTTTTTTTTTTACAATCAACGGAAATGCCGCAGAAGCAAAAACATACAAAACGAAAAAACAAATACAAAAGAGAAACACTGCACACAAACTACCAAAACGACTGCAAGAGATTTAAGAGATTACAGCAAAGTGTTTAAAAAAAGTATTAAGAACATACATTTTTATTCTCCTCTCCAAATGTTTGCTAAATTTCTTTTGAGTATCCCGCTTTCTCCTCAGCCAACTTTCTCCTGGGTATCTCCTGTCTGAAAAGAGGGTCTGGTCCATCCCTCTGGTCGACTTCCCCTGGTGGCCTGGTGACCTTATGTTTGTGGTGTGAATTTGCAGTGTTTCTCTCTTGCAGTTGTTTTGGAGTTTTGTATGCAGCATTCCTTCTTTTGCATTTGTTTCTGTGATTGCATCAATTTGTCTGTTGCATTTGTGTGTTTTTAGTTTTGCATCATTCCTGTGTTTGCAGTGTTTTGTTGTTTTGTTGTTTTTCTTCAGCCACCATTGAGGAAAGATGACAGATTAATCACTCCAGAAGAAACGACAATAACAGAAATGTTTTAAGATAATCTGATAAATCAAGACCACAATCATTTACATCTTCATAAAGTGTGACAATGTATGGACACAAACAAGTTTGTTTATCTCGCGGTCACAGAAACAATCCGTTTTACTGTAAAAGTTTGGTGTAATCATTGAACTGGTGACCATGTAAGTTGAAAAGGCTACTTTGTGTTGACACCATGGTTGACTGAGCTTTGTTAGCTTAGTTTCTTTTGGTTGTGCTTTCTCACATATAACCAACTGACTGGTATATTTAATACAAATATATATGTATGAAAATACCAAAATCAGTGCACAATAAAGCATTTTGAGAGTATAGCCTTTATTGGTACTTTAACTACAGCGTACATAAAAACAGTCGAACACGAGTCATCAGTTAACATGGTAATTCATTAGACCATAACACCAAGACCATTGTGATGGTTCACAGAGAAAATATTAAAGAACCTAACCGCAGGCGATGCTTATGGTGGCTAGTAGTCAATGGTTGTTAACAAATATTTGCATGTGATTTTGATTATCAGTGTTTTTACTCTCTGAATTATTGCCATGTTTTCAGTTTGCTTCTAATACAGGAGGTTGTCACGTACAGTCTGTGGTCATTGTGCTTCCTCTAGTGGTGTCCTCCAATATCACGTGTCACATTCTGGCACATAAACAAAAAACACAAACTTAACAAGAAACTGCAAGTTTATTTCTGGCCTTGGCAGTATATATATACATTGTTTATAACATATATCACAAACTATTGTAATTTTGCTGTTCAACAAAGTTTATTCCACATTTGGCTGCCATTTTGACCAACAAACACTACACACTGCATGGGTTTCATTTCATTCATTTCAGTGCATGTCAAAGACTGCACCTCATGCCGGGAAATGTCTTATCACGGTAGCGTTAGAGGCAACAACAGACAGTTTAGTGAATGGAAATGTGTCACAGCAACTCTCAGATAGCCCTGGGACGGTGCCCCTGGACACTCAGTTTCTGGCATGTGCTCCTTGATCAGCGGGCTTGGGAAGGCTGGCACACGGTGTGAGAGATTGGCAGTTCACAGCTTGCTTTTAGGAACGGCTGAATAAATGATTAAAAGAGCATGATGGGCAGCTTTAGAACACAGACGGGGTCACAGAGGGCTGGCAAGTTATTGCCTGACGGGAAGGAGAAGAAGAGGAGAGAAAAGAGAAGAAGCCCACAACGGCTAATTAGAGCTGACAGAAAGTAGAAAGTGAGAAAAATATATCTGCTGAAAAAAATCTTAATTGATGGAAAATAATAAGCATGAGTGATAAACCATGTCTAAAACTTCAATTGAAGTGACGGCAGAGACACTTAACAAGGCAGTTTTAGACATAAAAAATGACTGAAACAACAGAGAATTTTGCAGCGAGTGTGTGTTTTGATTCTTAATATTTACACGCTGACATGTGATGTGACTGCAGTGAAGGGTGGGAGTCACAGGGTAGCTCATACTATAGCACCATTAGTGCTGCTGCTTCAGGCTGTAGTATTTATGACCCTGTGATGTTTGCCTCTACTGTAACATTGCAGGAACAGAACGGAGGGAGGCAGACGATGTTATGATACCATACAAAATGAACTGCATTACACATCCTACCATGGCATGATACAATAGAGTCCATTTGATTTCACATTATAAAATGGGTATTGCCAGATGGGGGACTGTGACCCAGGAAGGCATTGACCTCCAATTTTAACCCAAGCTGATAAATAAAATGATATTTCCTGTCACGAGAAACACCAAACAATACATTTGTCCAAAATCTTTAAAGCCAATCAGTCAGATGTCTCAGCAACACAGCAGAAGAAAAAAAACTAAGACGCATATTGAATTAATTTAAGAAAAGAAAACAGCAACAATGACTATTCAATTGAAAAAAGGCAGACTTTTCTGTGTTTCCCAGTTCCCCACTTGAACTGGTATGTCTTGTGAGTATTAATATGGACATATGACACCAAGCACACTTCTTTACATAATGCTTGATTTGAATCTTTCCCTGTGCACAATTAAACTACTACACTAAGAGCCCAATATGAGGGATTCATCAAAAAATCCTGAATCATCATTATTTCTAACCAACTATGCTAGGTGGGCATTCAGCCTCCTAGCAAACATCTAGAACATGCCAATTTGTGGTCACATGAGTGCCCCACTTGTTTTATAACACTTATTCATGACAAATCAAACTGATTTAACAGGTCATTGAAAAGTGACACTTTATAGAGTATGACAGTTTCTGTCCAGAATTATATTATTTCTTTTGCATGGGGCAGAAAGCACGTTTATTCTGCTGTCAAAATAGGAACTTCTACACAGGATGTGAGTGTGACCTCAGGGCTTTTTGTGTCTCCTGTGGTTACTTTAGGGGCTACCATTTCTCCTGCACTTCTGCATTGGCTATATTTTTCACACTACCTTTTGTGTTTCAGGAGCCCTAACAAGTTACATTTTTGGCCATTATTGCCAGATTAATAATTAATGATGGGAAGAAATAGTAAGTCAAGAAAACAAAGGATATGACCGGTCATAAGTTCTCAAGAGAGCCCTGACTATTTGGCTGTAGAGTTGACACAAGAATTTTAAAGTTGGACAATCGGAGTCAACAACATCATTCTTTGAATACTACAGGATCAAAAACAAAGTGCAGCGATTCGGCTTCTGTACTTCCTCAGTGTGGACCGCACAGGGGAGAAAGTTCACTAAGGTGTGTGCTGAAAGCTTTCACTTCTACTGATCGAATCTTCACCCAGGTGTCGTCCACATATCTAAACCTATAACATGACCAATGACTCTGAAACCCACTAAAACAGACCAGATAAACTATCTGACACATGGCTCAGCATATGCCCATAACAACAGGAGGTAAGAAGAAGGACAAGAAGCACTTCAAGCAAGCCCTAAGAAAATGCAGCTACCCTAACTGGGCCTTCACCAAGAACTCCAAGAAACGAGATGGTGACAGAGAAGAGAACAACAGCCTTCAGTGTTGTTATTCCCTACTTGTCTGGAGTATCTGAAAACTCAAGCAGGAGGATCTTCAGAAATACAGCATTCCTGTACAATTCAAACCCTCCAACACACTGAGTCAGAAGCTCGTCCACCCAAGGACAAAATACCCAGACATGAGCATAGCACTGTGGTCTATGCTATTCAATGCAACAAGGAGTGAAACAATCAGGGGAACCAAAAAACTTGAACATTTTTTTGATGACCACAATGGCTGCGGTCGAATAGTCCTTTTTGCTTAGGAAGGTTCCTAACGGAGTGAAATGAACCGGAAGTAGTTTGTGATTAGAGCTGTTGGCTCAATGCGTCCTTTATTATCTCCTTTAGCATAGGATACACCGGACCATCCTTTACGAAAGGAGAGGAGAATATTCTGTCCCACAATTCCCCGCAGCAACAGCTTTTATAAACAGCGCGTATTCGGACTGCCTCTGAATTCAACCGAATAATGACAAACAAGTCACACAGACCATGTGAGTTACCACTGCTGTTCAATCCTTTCTAAAGTTTACCAAAACGTGTCTTAACTTTCCAGTAGGCTGATTCTCTGAAGAGAGCAGGATATGAGACATTTGATGTTGATTATGTTTTTAACTTGGTTTATTTTAATAATGTGTACACCATTAGATTGTGTTCTTAACAATTTATGTGTTTTATTTCATTCAGTTCCCATTTGTTTTCATGCACTGATTGGTGTTCATGTTAATAATGAGGAGACAAATTTATTAAATCCTCACTTCCAACATTGGTTATGCAGATGTAGTTTTTACCAGGTTATTCTATTCAGTGTTGTTTGAAATGAACAACATTGTCATGATACATGATACATGATGTGTTTTTTGTAGTCCTCCTTCGGAAAATTGTAGTTTCACTGCAGCAGTAACATCCGCTGTCACATGATGATGTAGCGTAGTGAAGGTGTAGTCGGATTCTCTCTGCACTGCAGTTTTCCTTTCCTAAGTCCTTCTGAATTCTCGTTTCTCCTTTCCTTAACCTCATGACGTTTTCCATCAGGGTTAGGAAAAGTAGATAGGAAAGGGCTTAGGAGGTGACTATTCGACCGCAGCCCCAGTTTCCGTCTTATCAAGAGAAGACCGATGGTTTGAGAGAGGTGTCAAGGAAACCATTTTGTCAAGATAGTTGGGGGCAATGATAATTTCTATCTTCAACAAATAATGCAGTATTGGATTCTCTTCATAAAAACAACTCTACCAGAGAACATGTGACCGAAACAACCAAGGAAACACCCTCCAGTCACACCTGCGGGGAAAACCTTGAGGTGTGACTGATATATTGATGAACAGCTGTGCAAAATAAAGACCAGTTTAATTGTATTTGTGGATATGACCAATATGAAACAGGCTCACACTCTGACAGCACAAACCTCCTTTCTGATACTGTTTGTATCCCACAATATTCAAAGTCAATTTAAAAATCTTGGCTCCTCATCTGGATGTTGATCACCACCAAAATCTAATCACATCTTCCTTGTGCCATAACCAATATATCCTGTATATTTAATTAAAATCTGTTTAAGACAGAAAACAGAGGGACAAATGCCAGGAAAAACACAGCATCCTTGGCAGAGGTAATAATTATAAATATACAGAGTGGTGCAGGGATGAGTCCAAATACACAGTAGTGAGTTAACATTTACTTTCTTGTTCCTAAGCCTAAAACTATATGAGATTTAGGATTTGGATAAATGCCTGATGAACAGAAGCACAAGAGATCTAAACGTTTAATCTGAAACAATGAAAAGCATCTGATGTTGCTCATTTTTAAATCATAAACAATCATTGTGTGTTTAAAAGGAAGGTTGCTAACGACAGCTAACAAGGACTACAAAAATGGCCAAGGACCCAACTGCAAACATTTCTGATATTCATTAATAACCAATCATACGTACACTATTTCCATAACCATAAAGACCAACTCCATCATGTCATTAATTTTGAGAAAATTCCCAAACAAGAGGTCACAACAGGAGTTTAAACATTAAAATATTGTATCGCTTCCAAGCTGAACCACCATGTTGTAGTTTGATAGTAGCTTGAAATTAGCTTTTAAATTCCATTTATTATGTTTAACTTTGAAGAAGTGAGAAGTTGGTTCTTCAGTTCAGATTATTACAAAGATACGAACATTTAGTTTCATAACTTAATTTGCCACAGAGCTTTTTATCTGCAATGATCCAAACAAAGTAAAAATCTGATAATATTTAGTGGTCCTGCAGTCAAGAGATCCATCCTGACGCTAACCTCCATGTTGACCTACAAAATAACATCACTCATGCACAGCTCTATTGGTTATGTTGGTTGATTTGTCATTTTAACTACTCTGGCATCACATCAGTAATTTAATAAAGCCTAACTTTGGTCCTACTTTCCCTGGGATAATTTAGGAGCCACGTCCCACTCTCTGTTGTGTGACTGATTAATAAAACCTAATTACTGGAGCTAATTATACAGTCTGCCTTTCAATTTTGCTATCTTTGACCCTCCTCCCTTCACTGTCTTTCAGATCCTCTCCAATCAGCCTGACCCTGCCCCCAATCTTTCTTCTCTGTCTCTCCTCTCTCCCACAGGGGAGGGGGCGATCCGGGATGGTCCTCAGTGGTAACAAAAAGAAATACGTCCAAACCCTGAGATAGCATAGTTTATTGAATTTGGTATCCTAAATCAGCTTGAGGTTTGTCCATCCATTAATATTGAGTGCTGCTCTCTGCCAGGATCTTATGATTCTCCTAAGCTCATTAGTGACTGCGCCACAGATCATCAGGGTCGGGGTGAGCAATTATTATGCTACAAGTGGAGAAGCCAGCTTATGAAAAATATGTTAATCAATAAGGGCTTTATGCAAACTGGTTCCAGTTCTAAAAGGGTAATTATATACCAAATTTAGTTATGTTTTACCAGATGAATTAAATCAGGATTGAAAATGTAGATAATCTAAGCCTACCCTGGATTTCTCACCATTTTGCATAACCGGAGGAGCCATTATGTGAATGAGAATTGTGGCTGAGAGGAGCCGTGAAGTCCAAATTAAAGCCACTGAGGGCATTTCTATTCCTTTTTCATCCTTTTAGATAACATGACCTGGAGAGGGGTTTAAATGAGGCAGAGAGGCAGTGAGGAGGACCATGGGAGAATCTCTCTTGGTCGAGCTGTCTGAATGATTAGTGTAGGTGGTCTGGGAAACACTAAAGGTCTACATGGAAGTTAAACCTGATTAGAAGGTAAACAATATCATTCTTGATAAGTAGGCCTCCTTCAGGGTGTCACTAATGACCACAAAATGAATTTACGGCAGTTTAGGCTGCCCACGGTGTTGCTGAGGTTAAGGTGTGAATAGTGTTTATTTGAGTATTAGGTTCATTATTTGTCAGTGTCTGTTTAGATTTATAAAAGGGAAAATGGGAGAGATTGTTCATGACAGTGTTATGTTTGACTTCTTAAAATTATGACTAATTGTGAGAGCATTTTGCCAGCAATCCTGTCATGGCTGTTGTTCTGTTTTTAAGGTATCTATACGTTTGTATACATTATCCATCAGAAAGTCTTTGGGGCAAAGAAGTAAGGCAGGGCATTTTGTCCAATTTTCTACAAATATAATGTTGGGCAGTAAAGAGTAACCTAACACACCAGATGGGCTGTTTCACAAATACATTAAGACATATTTCACGTCCATCTGGGCTGCAGATTTTAAGGAAAAAATTAAGGGTGATTGAATTTTGTCCATCATGTTGTTATAGCTGCCGAGGCTTAGTATCACTTCTTGCTTTTAGCACAACCAAACTTCATTTGTAGATTCTGCCTCTTCGATCATAAAAGGAACAATTGTTTAAGATGAAGCTCTGCAAGGTGGTGCTTTCCAAGGTTAAGTTTGTAGTGCATTGTGATCTATTACTACAGGAATGCTACTTTTCTCAGTAACTGGTAGTGTATTAGATTGCCTTTAAAAATATATATATAAAAGTTACGTATTAGTTACGTTTAGCTACTAATTTGTTTTGTTATGGGGGAGCTACAATCATGATTACATGGACTTCAGCCGGAAGTCAAATTCAAAATGCGATCTGCAGTTTGACTTTTTTGTCAAATAAAAACTTTATTTGAACCTGTAGATCAGCGTCTGAAAGAGAGGGAAGTAATGGGTAAAAGTAATTTGTAACTTCTGGCATTGAGAAAAAAAGTGCATCAACTTTGATACTCTTTAAGAATTAAATGTAAAACATAACTAATTTCTTTGTTTTGGTAACTTGTCTAACACTTGTTGTTTTCCCTAAATAGTTTGGAGAATATTAACAGAAAAGAAATATAAAATATGTCAACATAAATGTCGATGATGTTACATATTATATGCATGACAGTATTCTATAATGAGTGCAAGAGTTTGGAAAAGCTAATTAACAAAAACAAACAAACTAAAATGAAATGAATTTTGTTTATATTATACCCAGGCGCAAAAAAGCACAAATTTGGTCATTCCTTTAAAACGTAGAAAAAGTATAACAGATAAAGAAAACAGGCAAACCAAGCCAAAGAAAGAAACTAAACAAGCCTACAGAGTTGTATACGTAATACCTGATTCGAACAACACGGGTAACTATAATTTTCTATTTATTCTTATTCTGGAGATTTTTTATTCTATCTTCCAAACATACTATGATTACATAAGTTATTTTCCATTGCAACTCTAAGATGTTGCTTAAGTTTCTTATCATATGTGTGATTCTTTCCATGTTGTACGTTTCTTCATTGTTTCTTTCCATTTGGTGATATGTTGTGTGTTGGGTTTAACCAGTTTTTTCATGATCTATTAAACTTCAGTCATTCTCAAGGCTCTGTATAAGAATTTATTTGATGTTAGGGAGACTGCAATTTTATTTATGTTCCTTTAAAATCATGACATCTCTGTTCGAAACAACTTTGAAAGATTGAAACTTGGCCCTTGACTTTGTTCTGTTAAATAAACTAAGGCCTTCGTGTATGAGGAGCAGCAGATTTAGTCTTTGATTAGGTACTTCAGAACTACATGAATCAGAATCAGAATCAGAAATACTTTATTAATCCTCAGGGGGATTGTAACACAGTAAAAACCACTCAGTGAAATGAATTTCTACTGACAGACGGTAAGCCATACACATTAATGTGTTCATTTTATGCTTCACATATTTCTAATGAGGAACAACTAAAATCTGTGCAGAACAAGAGCACAGCATGCACAACACCTTTGTTCCAACAACTTTTTAAATTTCTGATGAACAGGAAAAATCCCTGCACTCCTGTGGTGTCATGAATACCAATCAGCACCGGGATTTGTAGCTCTTGAATTATTACTGAAATCACATCTACTATCACAGAAAGCCAGTGGTGTGCCTGCTTTGCTTTCATAACAGATTCCACCAGGGTTTACTTTACGTGGACCAATGCCTCCCCTCTCTCAGACTGACCAGGACCTTGAAAGACCAGATCTCAGATCTATAAGCAAACACTGCAGGGTTTTATTATCAGTGAATTCATAAAGGTATTCTGGGATCAAGGGCTAAACTGCAGCGAGATTTCTTACCAGCAAACAGCATAGATGTCGTATACTAGATGCTGGATAAACGCTGCCGCAGGTTTGCCTGTCAGCACATGTGCAGAGATGATTCCAAACACATCAAAAGTGAAGAGGAGATAAAACAGAGGCTTGTTGTTTTTGTGTTCTGTAGAATCAAAGTGAGATGGCTCTTTCATGCTGTGGCTGTGCCTGTCATCATTGACGAATGAGGTCCAGTTGCAGACTCAACAAAAGCAGAAAAGAAAACAGAAAAAACTTCTACAGTAAATTATTGCTCGGTGAGTACTTTTGGGACACAAAGAAAGATGAAAAGTGGTCGGTCACCACAGGCAGACTTTGTGCTGATGCTGCAGGATGACTTCAGAAAAACTGCACCTTTAATGAGCTGCCTGATGTCCATATGAAAGAATCATATGGGCTTACTTATGACACACAGATAATGTTCAAAAATCTTTACCTGCAGAATCTGAACCTTTTAGGACAGCAATCTGCAGCCTTAAGGTGTGCAGTAAAGATAAAAAACACATGGTGTGAAGTGTATAATACACATACCTCACTAAGGCTGCCATCTTATACTCAATATTTGAATAACTGCTCAAACTTGGGGGTAAAAATCTGTTATTTATTATCCACAAAGAAATCCACCTTGGGAAAATGGAGGACAGCCAAAACTATGCCAAACCATAACTCAGTTTGTCATTAATGTTTTTTTCTTCTCTGTTTCAAACTGTGAAAATAGAATGATGATATGCAGTAGATCAGGGGTGGGCAACTGGCGGCCCGGGGGCCATGTACAGCCTTCCGCTTCACTGAATGTGGCCCGCCAGTCATTTTCAAAAATCAGCAATTGTAAAAATGAAGAAAACTCAAATATCCAATCAAAATAGTTTTATATAATCTTGACTGATATTTTTATTGGCTTTTGTAAGTTATTTACGACCTTACTTTGCTATTATAGTGTCTCTAAATCTCTTTCATGAAGCATTGGAACATTAAACCAACACTATGTCGTTTTTCAAACATAATAGTCCTTCTATATTCATTGTGATGGTCCACCACTTTACAGTGAGTTGAATGACACCTCTGGAGTGGTCTGTATCCTTTTCACCGGTGCTATGTAACTTCGAGGTGGATGGTGGGAACCCTGCCACACTAAAAAACTACACATTTGGTCTGTTTTACGGCATAAGTCACTTCCCCTGATTCCGGATTTGTTTAAAACACGGAAGTCTCGGCAAAAGCCAATCGCAGAGCTTTAACCATGGCGGAGGCAACAAAGAATGTAAGGAAGAGAAAAGTTTTGTCGGAGGATACAAAACAAAGAAAGCGAGAGAAAAACAAGCTGAATGCTCAGACCAGAATAAACATCGGTTCGGCGTTCACTCGCTGGCGTGAGATAAAAGACGAGGAGGGATGTCCGACTACTATCAGGTATGTTAGCGACTAATTTATGACGAAGTTCCTCAAAAAAACTTGACAGGAAAAAAGTACAGCACAACAAATCCAGAACGTACCAGATTGTAGTTTGGCATAGACCTATTTCAAGTGTGTGATATCACCAGCTCGTGGTTGTCTTTACTTTTATTTACTTTATCGCTTCAACACGACGGGGGCGACTTCACGGTAATAAAACCAAGTTGAACTTAGCGATTTTTAACATCGTCATTTCGTCAAAAATAAATACATTACCTCATCGCTATCCATCCTGCAAACAGCCGCTGAAGACAGACGAATACTTTTGAGCGAAGTCCTGGCTTCTGTGATTCGCCTACAAAACAAATGCATTCGACCGGCAGATCTGTATCCTTACGACAGTAGGCGCGCGCTAGTGCTCATGGGTAGTTGAGTTCTCATTGCGGTCAAGCGGGGATCTTCCGTTGTGCTGCTTTAAATCAAGTATTACTCAAGACTTTATTTAAGATGGATTCCATGTATTTTGGCTAAATTTGCTTAAAATCTGTGTCACGTTCATTTACTTATGCATAATAACTTTTATATGTGATGTTACACATGAATATTGGTATGTTAATTTTAGGGTTAATTAATATTCTCTAATGGTATTTATCCAAAGTCCTTTTTCCCCTGGAGAATTTCCGAAAATTTGTAACAATGCGGCCCTCAGACTGGGAAAAATGGTTTTATGTGACCCTCTTGGTAAAGAAAGTTGCCCACCCCTGCAGTAGATGATGGCACTGCATTGTTGTCATGCAGCAATGATAGCTAACTTTTCCGCCTAAAATACATTGTTTCGGAGTTGGTCTGATAGTACACATTCTGACGTGAATAAGTCGTATCAAGTCGTAAGTCGTATTTCTACAGTGCACCAGTCACCTGTTTTGTAACTTTGTTTGAGGGTTCCTTTAGAAGTGCATGAATCTTTGCAATCTTCGATACACCTGCCTTCCTCTTGAAAGAAGCCATAGCACTTTTTCGTAAAGTTTGATGTGGTGGCTGATGATAATTTGTAAATGAGAACACTGACAAATAAAGCCAAGAGGAAAAGAAAGACCAACCAAACAAGAGGCCACAAAAATGTAAATACAAAAGAAGTCATTGTTGGGCTATGATCACACCCATGAAACCAAACAGCATCACAATGACAATCATTTCTTCTTATAGGGTGCAGACAGTCATCTTAGTATGTCTACAAACAAATGAATGAATCCATCTTACACCAAAAACTGCTCCATTCAGTAGAACCTTACATAATAGAACAAATTCCCCTCTCCAGGACATCAGTTTAGCCACAGACTATTTCCATTATGCCAACAGTTGAAATCATGTGTTTTAAAAACAGTGTGCAAGCAAAAGGCTGTACACACCAGCTGAGGCATACCTGTATTATATCCGCACATTATCCATAAAGAGAAAACAACTCCATATTTAGATGAATGTGCACCGAGAAGACCTTGACTAAGCCCAAAATTTCCCATTATGCAGTGTTAAAATGCAGTATGGCAGTTTTATCGCACACACTAGTATACTATATACTGTATATTGCTGAAGCTGATTCTTAAACATTACATTTAAATCAACAACATAACACCATCAAGTCTGCATTGAAATCTATCATGTATCATCAGATCAGCAGTATCTCATAAGGTTTGTATCCCAGCCAATCCAGCAGAAAGTCTGTCTGAATCCATGAGGACTGAGTGAGTTTCAGGTTTGGACGGTATTTGCAGACTTGGCTCAAAGCTGCAAACAAAGTCTGAATAAATTGGCATTGAATTGTCGCTTTTTCTGTAATACAAGTTTGACAAATAAAAAAAAAGAAAGACATTTAATCCAAACAGATGCAATGAGTTTATCAGATATGGTAAACAAAACATTGGGATCATATAGTTATAATCTAAATCCTTTTGGACCAGAAGTTTATTTGGACTGCATGATTTGAAAAAAAAGTGTAAACATTGTTAAATGTGATAACTATGAAGTGTGAGAAGTTAATTCATTCAACAGACATGATATTGGCAATGACTTTAGCTCGTAGGAAAACAGGTCTCATGAATCCAAAATATCGATCTATTAAAAAGTTTCCAGCCACTAAACTTGCATCAATCAATCTGAAAAATGTCCCTCACACCCTTGGATCAGCTTTTTTCAGCTCCTACCTTTCCCGAGGTAAGACACTCCGCTTCTTGCTACAAGCTGTTTGACTGTTAAACACACCAGTGTCTCAAAACTCAATTTAACTGTTTTACTTTATCTATTATCCTTTAAATTTTAAAATGTACTGTATAAATAAATGTATGTGATTTTGTCCTGGAGAATCGCTTTCTAGCCTTTTGTTGTTACCTTGGTATTGACAGAATGACAATAAACTAGAATTAGATTTTTTTTTTATTTGAAAGTCCTTGATGGGGGATGATTTTTCTTTGGCCAAAGGCTGCCACTTAAAACAACATAAAAAGTACAGTAAAATACTCAAGAGACAAACAAAATTGACATGGATGCCACTGGACGGACAAAAGTGTGTTAATGGTTAATGAACTTGAGCTTGTTTGTGGTTTTCTGGTCACATCCTGGTGTTTCACCACAGTTAACAACTTCCCATTCTCACACAATTTTGTCTCTGATGGTTGACATTTCATTGTTAGTTGTCCATCACTTTAAGCTCTTTCATGTCCATTTAGATGCCACTCATTCAGTGCTGGGGCAAAGGCAGTTACATGTCTTATCCAAGGACACATCTGCATCTGACTGCAGGACCTGGAGGAGACTTATTGGAAAAAAAACAACTCTCCCAACTGTGCTACTGTTACCTAAATTAACTGTCTGAATGAACATTGGCTGTAAAAGCATTGCCAGAAGTAAAGAGTGATTAATTAATTAAATAACATAAATTTGAAACTAGAAAACATGAGAATGTCATAACGCATGACCATTATACCAAGGACTCCACCTAACAGGTAAAATGTACATGTGCTGGGTCCAATATGCAAATAAAACGGCCTATCCTATTAGGTGCAATGAATAATGACATTGCATCATGTTTATTACCTGAGTTGTAAATACAGTAAGATTGCAACTAACTTTGCAATCATATAGTCAACCGAGGTCAGATCTTGTTTGGCTGTGTGAGATCAATGCGTTTTTTTTTTTTTTAACCAAAGACACTTAAAACCAAGTCTTTATCACAAAGCACGGTAAATGCAAAGTCATGCAAAATAACCAATACTTTAGATAACCAATATTATAAATAACCAATATTTCAAGTGTCTGTACAAGTGATTCATCACTAATGTCTAACGTAATCAGAAAGAAAGCTGTTACTTTTGAAACATTGATCAAAAATATGCAAAAATGCAGTTGAAACATGATGCGTTTTTTTATAATGCACAGGAACATTTAAATTTGATGTAACATTTTATATAATTAATTTGACAAAGGAGGGAGAAGAACATTTGAAATGTCTAGCTCCATTAACTGCAGTCTGTGTTGTTCCATTGAAGGTTACATGGAGATTGTCAGTTGTCATTTAATTTGGTTGCTCAAATTCCCAAAGCATACCTGGACCTGCCTGAAGGTACACAATTGCACCCCACCAGACCATCTGAGAAGAACCAATTTAGATCAACCAAGTTAAAACACACAGTGTTTGCCCTGGGCTTTTAACCAAACAATAACAAAACATGATGAGTTGAAACTGAGCTGCTGTCAGCTCTGTCCATTGTCATTACTTCTTCTTTTAAATTGAGAGCTCACCCCAATAAAACCTCCAAAAAGTGAATGTAGTTTAAGTACAAACATTTTTGTATTGTGGATGTAATTCAGAAATGAGGGTGGTCAACTTTGGTTCCAAAAAGGGCCCAAAAACAAAAATATTCAAAATGCCAGGAGGTCATACGGGCAATTTGAGGAACTGAAGAAATTTGGTAGGTTGGTAAGGTTGTATTGAAGACTCTGTGGCCTTTTCGGAGCATAATATATCAATATTTATGGTTCTGATCTCAAACACTAATAGACGTGTTTAATTTAAATAAGCTTAATACAGAAATTAAGCCCTTTGTGCTTCTTTCTCATTGCAATGTGCAAACAATTTACAAGTCATTGGATTTGATAAGGTTACCATATTAATTTTCATTTTTTATAAGTGCATTCAAAAAATTCAATAAAAAAAGATTTACAGAAATAGGTACTTTTAATTCTAAAAGAAAATAATATTAGGAAAGAAAAATATTTAAAGAAATGATCTATCACATTCAATGGATTGGTTCATTGGGTCTTTGTGCGTAGTAAGGATGTGAAAACTTCAAATCCTTCAGCACGGATTTCCACACCTTTAACTTCATCATTTTCTTTCTACGGTTAAAAGATTTGGGGGGGCTATAATAATTTAAGTGGAAGGCTGTGTGTGCCCCCTAGATGGCCAAGTTACCCATCCCTGCTCTTCCTGGTTTTGTACTGAAGCATTCTGGGACTGCTCACAGATTCAAGAGAAACAGTAAGTCACCTCTCCTCCTCATTATATGGTGTATACATCAACCCACCGCTTTCCCTATGCTTCACTGTCACTTCCATTGTACATTTCTCCATTTGGCTGTCAATTAATACATCCCTGTTTGTAAGTGTGTAGATAAATTTGACATTTTGTGATCTTAAATCCACATGATGTGATGTTTTCATCAAAGCCTGCAGAAACACATGTATATGCAGTGTTGCATCGTCTTTTAGGATTATATTCTTACAGGCTGCTCCACTCTGGGCTGAGCTGAACAGCAGGGCCGACTCAAGGAGGATATTCAACACCAGCCAAGCAGCCCCATAGAATGTTAGTTCCTGTGTACTGTAGTTGCTAATCCCATTAGACTTCATTCAGCCCCCTGGTTCATATAGCTACACCCACCAGCTCCAGCAGGCTATCTCAAGAGATTGGGCTGAGAGAATTAGAGAGGGGGCACTCAGCTCTGCTTACTCACTCTCCTCCCTTCACCGTCAAATCTCAGCTCTTTTAAAACACACTGTGGAAAGATCAGATGACATAATGTGAGGAGCATGAGAGGGAAAAGCTCCTTTTGATTCTCATCTGGCTGACACTGTGAAAGCATCACAGTTTGGGTTATTAGTTCTGACAGGAGCTTCTCAGGAATGAAAAGGAAAACAGAACAAGAGTAGCTTATATTTGACACTTGGGTGTGAAAAAAACGTTGCTGAAGCATACTGCTAGCATTGTTAAAAGGCAGCTAGGTTATATAGATGTCCCATGCCGCAACAATTCCCAGCGCACAGTTTAGCTAGTATGTGCGGGGTGTCTGTGAGGGACTGTGTGCTGCCTTTTTCACAGCTTTGACAGTGGCAGCTGCAGGGCAGAGGCATTGATCTGAGGTCTGAATGTTTGAAATGGAAAAGATCAATCAAAAGCAAAAGGGTTATCAGATTGTATGAAATCTAATAATGTGACTTGCACAGGGAGGGCTCTCTGCACCAGTGTAACCATCGATCCCTTCTCTCAACTTGCTGTTTCAATTAGACAGCTCTTATCAATGGCTTGCCTGTGTGGAATAATACCAGCCTAAATAGATCAGTATCTTCTATGTGCTGGTCAATATTACAAACATGTCCAGTGTTGAGAGCAGAGCCACCAGGGATGTAAATCTCTGAACAATGTTGTGGTCTGTGTATTGAGGTGTAGCACAAACATTTAGCTCAACAGGATGGGGTAAACATTAATATTGGCAAACTTTTGCCATTTATTCTCCGTGGTGTCCTCTGCTGCAGCATCAAGTATTTCTTCTGGTACTCCCAGAGTGATGGGAGTCTTACAGATCCTGACAGATACAACCAAAAGGCTCAGGTTACAGGCAGATTTATATCCAGGGCAGAAATTTGTCTTTTTGCTGGGGCCTTTTTTAGCAGAGGCATCCATTTGTTACAGCAGACAGATTGAGAGCAATTGTCCCTGAAGATTGTGTTCATCTCCTCTATTGTGCTACAAAAGAGTCTAATCAAAATGCATCAATATGCCAAGTATCAGGACAACACAATATGCCATACAATCTATTGATCCATCTGACTATCTCTCTATTAGGGGTGGGAATCTCCAGCGGCCCTGCTGTACAATATTATTATGATACTTGTGTCCTGATTCAATTCTATTGCAATATGATACGCTGAGTATTCTGATACTTAGCTTTGCAATACCTTGCAGTTTTTTAGCCTTTTAGGCAACATATACATCCAAAAAAGAAGAAAAATAATGACAGACTTACACTAAAAAATGTACATGAAATTGCTCTGTAAAGCCTCAGTGCTGCTGTGTTGCTGATATAATGCAGAGACAGAGGCATATTTCTGTGCTCCAACCAGCATGCAACAAAAGCCCTTGCTTTTCATGATACAATAAGATATATTTTCAAATATATTTGGTAATGGAATGAGCTTTTTTTCTGTAAAATGGGGGCACTTGGCAAGCTAAGAATGTGAAGTTTTGTCTGGTTTATCTATCTATCTATCTATCTATCATCTATCTATCTATCTATCTAGCTGTCTGTCTGTCTGTCTATGCATCAGCTTTACCCACATGATTCATTTGTTATGTCTCTTTCAAAATAAAAAATAAGCCCGCACACAAATGCAGTCAGTGCATCCCTATTGTCTTTCTCAGTGCTGCCAGGTATGTTTACCAAATTTCTAGTTCATCTGTCTATCTACGTATCTGTCTATGTATCTATGTATCCATCTATGTATCCATCTATCTATGTATCCATCCATCCATCCATCCATCCATCTATCTATCTATCTATCTATCTATCTATCTATCTATCTATCTATCTATCCATCAATTCAGCCATCCATTCATCCACCCATCTGTAGTGCAAATACATGACAAACTTTATCTCTTGATTTAATGATGAACACATTTATAGCATGATACTATTCCAAACAAATAATAGTGTAAAAGGTTAATCATTTTAATTATAGTATAAATGCAATGTGAGGCTTCTTGCTAGGGTTGAATTTATTGTAAGTAGCATAATCTATCATCATATAAGGAGTGTGTTGTGGAGTTTTAAGTGAAAACATATAGGGCTGAATAAAGATTACAAGATCTTTGCCATACGTTATGTCTTGGCAATAGTTGGAAGCAAAATAAGGAGCTCCACCAGAGGCAAACACAAATTGCCACCACTGGCTGGTAGCAGCACAGAGGTCTAAAAAAAATCATCTTGTTGTGTTTTTCCATTATCCATCATCTATACCATTTTCCCTTTCAGAGCTGTGAGGGATCAGAGCCAATCAGCTGTCAGTGGGTGAGAGGTGGGGTACACCCTGGACTGGTCGCCAGCCAGGCATGGGGTTTGCAGTCATTTACCAGAGCTAGAGGAGCAGAATTTGAGGTAGAAAAAGCTCAAATTCTGCTAGTCTGTCCTCATCAGGGCTGCCATCCAAGTGACATCTTTTTCAGGGATGTTCCTGCTTATGTCAGCAGAATAATGCCAAGCCAGATACTGCACTTGTTAAAACAGTGTGGCTTCGTAGCAAAAGAGCACGGGTACTAGACCGCCCAGCTGGCAGTCCAGTCTAGATCTGTCTCCCACTGAAAATGTGTGTTGTATTATAAAGTGCAAGAAACAACAACAGAGAACTCAGACTGAAATAACTGAAGTTGTAAATCAAGCAAGAATGGGAAAGAATTTCACGCTCAATGCTTCAACAATTAGTGTCCTCAGTTTCCAAATGTTATAAAGGTCAATTTGCACAGGAATTTCAAAATAATCAAAATCTGTTTTCATTTACATTTACCACAAAATGCCACATGGTTTATTGTTCAAGGAGGGAGTAAAGTGTGACGGTCACTGGATGTTCTCACCTTTATTTTCTATGTCTGGTTATTTACAAATGCAAGTATTCACATTTGTGAATATGTCGAAAAAGCTGGTCATCAGATGACACATTGTTCTAATACTTTTTTAACCATTTTTATTTGCTTTTGTTTTTCTCACGTTTGAAATAAAGTCACATTTACATCTGCCACATCTATTGTGCTTGTGACAAACTTCGTGCAAGTCTTTTAGTCTCAGAACAAAGTCTGCTGAAGTTGGGACTCTTAGGCTGCGTTTACATGACGCCGAAAACGGTCAAATCCGATAAGTTTTCGTTGCGTTTTGGCCTTGTGTTTAGATGAAAATGTGTTGCGTTTGCATCTAAAACGGCAACTTTTGAAAACGGCCTCCTGAGTGGAAAGATTTGATTCTTGTCTCCATGCAGCTCCGTGTAAACCTGTATCAGAGCGTTTCAGGGTGAAACGCTGATGTCACCGCATGCGCAGTACTCTTTCACATGAAGGCTGCGCGCACATACCAGGAACAACAACCGCTTCGGACGTCGGGCAAGTAACGTGTGAGCGTCTTACCATGCTCGTTTTTTTATCCAGATAAAACCATCCAGACAGATTTGTTGTCCGAACTGATTTGTTGTCCAGAAAAGAAACTCCTGCGTCTCTGTGCATCTATTTGCCATTGTTGTTTGTGAAAGTTTTTTCTTCTATGTTCGTTTGTTGCAGCAGCGCTGCCTCTCTGCAGACCTACACCGCCATCTGAGCCGGCATGCAAACTACAGCGGATTAACTCGTCTCCGAGCGTCGTCGTCTGAACGCAGAAGAATTCTAAAACGCAAAGGACAAATCTTTGTGTCTTTAAGTCAGGAGCGTCCGTGTAAACGCAGCCTTACTTGAGCTGTCAGTGTCACAAATTACTGTCACCATGGCTGAGTTTTCCATACAGCTTCGTTTAAGCCTTCTTTGAGCACAACACAACGTAAATGTTTAACACACAAGCCACGATCAGTTTTCCAAAAGACAACAGCAAAACTGAAAAATCACAGAAAAATCTAATATGTGTCCCTTAAACTAACTCACCACGTGCACAGCACTATGCAACGTTAAGCAAAATTACAGAGGAGAGTAAAAGCTGCCTTTGACTTGAATGAAATCTTGTGCAACCACACTCACATTAAGCAGCAATCTGCTTTGACTGTGTCGGACATATAATGGTAAAGAGGAAGACGCAGACAGACGGAGATGGAGTAGACAAGTGAATAGAGCCACTATTATGAACAAGATTCATAATCTTTTTAACTTTGTGGTTGTAATTCAGTAACAATAGTTTTACTCACAGGTATGACGGGAGAGAAACATGGCCACAGATTGCTCAATCATTTTGTCTCTGGTTAATATTGATCTCTCTCCAGAGGTAAATACTGTATTTGGCTTTTGAGTTCTGCTATAATAGCATAGTAGCGCAGATAGTCTTATTTAAATCCCCATTTAACATGACCTTCTTTCTCTCTTTCATGAAGCAGGAATGAGTCACCGAAGAGGGAGACTAAAAATCATTACAGAGGAGGCTTTGGGCATGAGCTGAAAGTGAATGCATGGCAACACCGGGCCAAAATGAGTCCCATAATAATGAGTCGACAAGGATTAAGGAAAAATCTGTTGCTTGTGTGAAAAACAATACATTCATAACACTTTTGATTAAAGACATATCCCCAATGGCTGTTTTTTCTCACAGTAAAATATGCATTTGCTGACATTTGCCAGAAATTAAATGTTGCGTTTGACTTTGCTAACAATAATAACTCTTCATCTCCTCCCTCTCTTTTCATCATCTCAAGTTAATTTTACCCTCCTCACCTCACTAACTTGCTATTATTGCCCTGATCCTCCGAAACATAGTCGACAATATCCGTCTTGTTCCATTTATTTCACTTTCATGGATAAAGCCTGGCACTGCACGTCTTCTACACCTCCCAATCGGCTTTCCTCACCTCCTGTAGCTACGGCGTGTCGCAAAGTAAGACCAAACATGTAAGAGTGAAGCTATCAGCTCAGCGCGGTCTGGTTAAAATAGACCATGACTATCAGCATTAGAGGGGAAACCAGCTTAACATCGGCCTGTTAGTTGTTCCTGTCTTTCATGTGAGCATGACGGCAGCTTATCAGCCCCCCCATGCCGTGACACCCCTCTGATAACTGTGACTTAAAAAACAGCATTACGCAGACACATTACAGGAACCTAATGGAGCTTCTTTTTCATTCTCACATTGCTCAGTTTTATTTAGAGTCCCATGTTCTTCAAGAAAATGAAGATTAAGGTTGGTGATAAGTGATATGGAGCAAGAATTAAATCTGTGATATTTTTCAGTTGAATGGAGACAATGCAGCAGTTATATTTTTTGTAAGGAAATAATTAACGGTTTTCATAAAACACCTTTTGAAACTTTAACATTGTTCCATAAAAATCAATGATGAAACCTGTTTGATATCACAGCAACTTATTCCTGATGTCCTACACACCAGTATTAGTCTTGGTTACTGAGAAACAGTTCCTAGTTTTCAAAAGTCAAAAATTTGATAAAGTGCTTCAGTGTCATTTCCATTTTTTAGTTCCTAACAGGTACCAGGGGCAGCACGGGCAAAGAGACAAGTCAACCAGTAAACTTTGAGGCTGTGAGATAACTCTTTTTGCTTGAATTTAACTAGTCACTGACATGATCCCGCAACAGCAACACAAACTTGTTAGACAAGATGTCACCTAATGAAAGAGGTGAGATGCAAACAAGGGTCATAAATCACAAAAATAGAGACTGAACATCATTGCAACTGGAGTTTTTATACATCTTCTGAGGCATCAAATGCACTTAATTTTGGAAAAACATATTGTTGTTTATCCATTGGAAAAGGTAAAAGATAATCCGCACACCAAAAAAGAGCTCCCTTGAATTTTTTGAAATTTAAATCAACAGTGATGTTTTGAACTGTATTGCTTATGTTGAGGAAGTCTGAGGAACAGCTGTATTGCTTTAAACGTCACTGTTGATACAAATAAAAAAAATTCAAGGGAGCTCTTTTTTTTATGTGTGTCTTGTACCTTTATGTCAGGATTTTTCCCCTTACAGTCCTAAGATTGCTCAGTAGCGCTTTCAATGTTCTTACCAACACCTGATATAATTCAGAAAAAAGATGTTGATAAGCAGCTGGATGCAATCAAGTGGAATTTTACTTGCAGCAAGGAGAACAATACAGAGTGTCAAACAGTCTGAGATGTTGATCTGAAGCTGACAGGTGATAAGAAGGAACAAGGAGTAGACTGCACAAGGTCATGTAGTGTGTGTGTGGGGCTGAAGAATTCATTTGCTAAGCAATGATTATACAACAAAATTAGGATAGAGTTAGCAAAGAGATATTCAAATACATGAAAAGACTATATACAGTATGTACAAAGGTCAAATCATTCTTCACACTTTCATTCAAGTTTTGGGATCCAGCACACTACATAGGATGTGTGTGTCCACTTTATCTTTATCCATTGGTTTTATTCATGACATCAATTAGTCAAAGTCAACTTAACTTTTATCTCATAAAGATCCACTTTATACATTTTAAAGTCATGCAAGCCCTAACTTAAACATCTTTTAGTTAAACTTCAGGTAAAGTACTGTCACTCATAAAAGTTTTAAACAACTTTCTGTGTTACTGTAGCAGTACGTCTTTTGTGACCCATCACACAAACTTGGTGTTTTGAGTTTTGAGAAGAGTTTCATGGTGGACTGTAGAAGCCAAACACTACTAAACTACCTGGGGAGATAATAGCAGCTTCTGCAGCAGAGACATTTTGTACAGGCAATGCAACAAAAAGGACATGACAAAATATTTCCTGTAACACGGTGGAGTTAAATACACCATGCTAACTGTGATATACTCAACCATCCAGAGGAAACAGAAGCAGTTTTGCCACCATCTCTTTACACAAGGATTGGATTACACAACTGATGGATGTATTGGAATACCTGCCTCTTGAGTAAAAGATATCTATAGAAAATAGGATTATTCCAATTTAGACCAATCATTTCAATTAGATTTTTTTATCTGGTTATATAAAAATGAGCAGATCACCGCTTGTCTTTTCTATTAGACCAGGCATCTACTCTGTTTTTAAATCAATTAGTTCATCTCCTATTGTTCCAGCTAATGGCTAAATGAAGTTGAAATAATTAACTCTATCATTCTAAGCAAAACAATCTATTTAACTTTCCCCTATATCTAATTAAAATGTATCCATATATCTTAGAAACTTTTTTTATGGTGCACAGCAAATGAAGGTTCAAGATTGGAGTGTTGTTTCAACAAAGGCCTGTGATTACAGCTTTAATCTGCTCTGGTTTACTGGAGGAATACAAAGCAACATGTGCAGCTCGAGTTAAGTGAGTTACAGCTGGAGCCGTCTTCATAGCCCGTCTCTGACAAATGATCAAACACTGGAGCCATTTAATAATTTGTTCTATCCTCTTTCTGAGTCTATAGGATTATCAGGATGCCCAGTTGTCACGTTCAAAGAAAAGAATAACAATCCAGCCTCTGAGAGGGTTTATCGGTCTTTGTCTGATCGTACAATGTTGATTTCAAAGACATGGGAGGAAAATGCAGCTGAGCAATTTCTGACTTTACATGCAAGTAGAACGAGAGGCAGCCTGAGTGTTTCTTCTTGTACAGTTTTGGGGTTACTGTACTAGATGTTAAAGTTGCAGCACAGAAAGATACCTCTGAGGATTCAGTGTACAATAGTCTGAGCCTGAGGGATTATGACCAGCCCCATGGAGCCTGTAATATACATATAAGTATGAAACACACCCACACATTCGCTCCCATACTCCTTTTTCTTGTAGTAACGCTGACATGTAAGACCATTGTTTGTCACTGTCATATTTCCTCGAGCCTCAGCTTAGGGAAGCATCCATGTGCAGTCGCCACTCATGCATTTTTCATGAATCCCCACTGGAGTTCCCTTTGAAAGACGACGTTCTATGGTTGCCATCAGAGTTTGGTTTCTCTGTGCCTGTGATATGTGGCAGAGGGGAGAAAATTGCATTGGCCTCTGATAAAAGCCACAGAAGATGAATACGCCTGACCGGAGTGGAACCTTTCAAAGTAGGGCAGATTAATTAAAATGACTTCAGCCCAGACCCACAATTTATCAGAAAAAGAGTGAGCAATCATCATTGGAGGTTCATCTTCTTTCTCAAAGACAATCACTCTCCTTCTTTTAGTGGTGCGCTTCAAATAATACCCCTGGTGACACTCCACACTTTTAGTATTTCACAGCAGAAGCTATGGTTCAACAAACACTATCAATCGCTGTAACGCAGAGGTCTGCAACAGACACTTAAGCGCACCCGGCCCCAGAGGCTCTGGCTCTGAATGGGACATGGTCAGCAGAAGATAGTAAGAATAACAGAATGAGGGTAAAAGTCACTCAAGCACCAAAAGCTAAATCAACTTCAAGGGAAACTAGAAATTCTTCCCTGCCATTGTGTGTCTGTGTGAGGTATCAAAGTGCTAGATACTAAACACATTGCGGGGTTGACATGAAGAAACATTCAGAGGGCTGTTGGAGAACCAAAAGGTAGGCTGGCTAGCAAACTGTTGTGATATTCAGCCAAATTCAATCCACAAAGTCCTGCTTTATGGTTTGCTTGCCCTGATGATCTCTGTTTGGTTAGGATGGCTTTTCCACCCACCATAAACCAGACTCTGGTTAGTTTGGGAATATGGACAACTGAAAACGAGATGTAGCATCTCAACAGGCTAACCTCTAATAAATTTGTTTTCAGCAGAATCAAATTTGACAACAACAGGTCTATGGTTCATGGATCTGTCACTAACTTTATTCTTACTTTAGTCTACTTGTATCCTCTTACCTCCCTTCCTCACACCCAACACAGCATCGTGTGGATTTGCTGTTCATCATGAGACTGGGATCCACATTCAAGATTTCCTGCTGTTTAACAGGTTTTCTTGCTGCCATGAACTATATGGATTCATGTTGGGTGTTGGATGTGTATATATGTATATGTGTATTTAATATATGTTTATATGTATCTATTCATATATGTGTATCCATAAAATGAAAAGTTTTAGGCTCTATTGTAAAGTGTCTTGAGACAACACTTGTTCTGGCACTATACAAATAAAAATTGATTGACTGATTGATTGAGATTTGTTAGGTGTGAAGACATCCCCCGAAGCAATTAATGGTTTAAATATGTTTTTATCAATATAATTATCATCTCAAAAGTAGTGGGTTTGAGAACTTGTGACCTGCAATTTAAATCAGCTCTTTCTTTTATCAGAGAGGACATTTATGCAAAACTAACTTATTTATTCAAAGTCTGAACGAAATCCTCAAAGTATTCTTGACATGTTCCATTCACAACCAAAGGCCGAGCAGAAGACTGAATGATTTTAACTTTCGCACCATGATCTCCAAAGTTCATCCTCCAGTCCGAATAAGACATTAGAAGAAAGTATAAAAATTCCTCAAAGTGGTCGACACACTGATAACACAGTGACAAGAGTGGCTCAGGCATACATGAACAGACAGACTGTAAACATAGAGCCTGTGGCCCTGGATTAATTCTGTCTTAGAGGCATGGAAACAATGTGGAATCAGAAAGAGAGCAGAGGGTGTCGATATCAAATGAAGAAGCAGAGTGACAAAACACATTTCAGAAAAAGAAAGCAAAAGGGTCCACATTGAAGCCAAAGTGGATACAAGGATGATAAAAGGAGGCAATGATGCAGAGGTGAATAAGAAGGATTTATTTTGTCTTAAGATGTAGAAATCCTCCTCCTTTGACTCCCACAGGTTCAGATAGATGCTGCAAGGAAGGGACGCTTAATTAACTTCATCTTGTTCACCTCTGAGCTCAATTTTTGAAAAATAAGCTCTTCCTGCAAAACGCCAAAAATACAATTATATGCTACACTTATTCCTGACAATTCAATTATCATCAAACATAAGAATTCTGAATTTCACACACAAGACATTTTTTAAGGCTCCATCCATTAAACACTACACAGTGTACAAAAAATAGCCAAATTAGGATCTAAGTTTAATATCTGTCAGCGAAATATTTATATATAAAAGAGTTTTGCAGCGACCTGCAGTTGTGTGTGACTGAGTTACTGGGGACAGACTCTGAGGGGCTGTTAGGGACAGATAGCAGTCCAACCTCAGATCGTTTTCATCAAATGTCAGAGGTAGCAGCAACTAACAAAAATCTCTCTCCTCTGCATCACATCACACAAAGGTTTGATTCGCTGTCACAAATATCTGCAGGACAGTGATAAAAAAATGTCTCCTTCCATTTGTTGATGGAAAAAAAACAGATCGACGTAAGTACGTCTGTGAGTCATTATAAATCTCAATGTCAGCATTTTAATCTTGACCTTGCAGAGTAGCTGGATCTGATTTAAAGTCTGTCATCAGATAGATACATCTCCCAAACTCCAAGCAGGAGGAAATGTAGAGGCTCTGACCAATCAGAGTCCTATGAGGAGAAAGAGGTGAGAGAGGTGAGCATGACACAGCGAGAGGTGACTGCAGGCCTGTTAACAACGGCCACTTTTATAGAGAGAGACAAAAACAGATGCTATTGCCGTAGTGGCAGAATCCAAAAACAATTCTTCATTAACGGGGTGCTGGTTTGGCGGAGTGGTAGCAACCAGGCACCCCATATACATACTTCTGCCGGTCCAGGTTCGAATCCCGCCTGTGATCAGTTTGCAGAGTGTCTTCCCCTACTCTCTCACCCCCTTTCACAAGCCTATCCACTGTCTCTCTCCTGCCAATAAAGGCACAAAATGCCCAAAAAATACATTTAAAAAAACCCAAAACAATTCTTCATTAACGTGCCTTCACACCTCATACATTTGGACCAAACAAACTCTGGTCCACCTGAAAATGAGGGTCTCAAGGTGTT
Organism: Scarus forsteni; assembly: GCA_036419115.1. Taxonomy (NCBI): domain Eukaryota; kingdom Metazoa; phylum Chordata; class Actinopteri; order Labriformes; family Labridae; genus Scarus; species Scarus forsteni. The sequence continues at coordinate 9,321,448 of JAZDUH010000468.1, forward strand.
TTCACATTAGGCCCACTTGTTTCGAGCCGTGCTGCAGCGCGGTTCTCCCCCCTCCCCCTCCCCCACTGGCTTGCATTCACGCTTGCAACATCGAACCATGCCCGGGCCTACTTGTGTATTTACTCAGTTTGAAACAGCAGGGGGCGATATGCACGTAACTGGTTACCAAACCTGCTACGGAGGAGAACGAAGAAGAGGCTACCATGGTAACCATTTCTTACACCAAACAACCAATGTTTACGTTTCGCTCTCTTCTACATTTCCTTCAAATGTGTTTATGTTTCATCATGTTTGAGACGGCATCAGCTACCTTCTGGACCCTCGTAAATCATTGTAATCCTCAACCAGAATAAACAAATCGACAAATTGAGTAAACAAAAGATTCAACCGCAGGATTAACAGGAAGTAATGCATCAAAAGTAGATCGGTTCGGACCACTTTGTTTCACACCAGTGAAACCGCACCAAATGTAGGGAGATGGAGCGGATCGAGATCACCCCTTCATGGAGGTCTCGGACCGGCTGATTTGTTGTGCACCAAAGTGCGGTGGTTGCATTGATACTAACGTACCAAACCCTGGGCCAAAACTTCCTTGGTGCGCACTAAATGTAGTTGGTGTGAAAATGTCCCAAAAGCCAATGCATTGTGGGTTGAAAATGGCCAACAATAACAACAGACAGGTCCCGTATGTTTTTAGAATTTCTTAATTCACTTAAAACAAACAAACATCAACAAAGGAAAAAGAACTGCGGATAGCTCAGTGAACATCTCAGAATTATCTGCTACTTGTCAGATCAGACATTTAATTTTGATTGTTTCCTTTGTCTATTTTCCATTTTTATTATTCTGTAGCAAGTCATTTTTTGACAATTCAGCTTCTTGGTGGTTTTCTATTTTATCAGAAGTTCTTTAATTTATTTATAACAACAGCCAATTTTCTGTATGTATTTTCTTATGCAAACATTTTCACCTCTGACTGCATGCAAACTTAAATGGCTTTGAGTCTACCAGTTTGAAATCTATTCAAATTGAGCACTTCTTAATATAACAATAAAAAATGTAACTACTGTTGCTGTAACTGGGGATTACAGGACTCTAGTGAGTCAGTTTTTTTCAGGCCCACCTGCACTTTCTTAAGTCATAACAGTGTTAAACCTTTCAGTAAAAAAAGTTCCTGAATACCAGCTCTAAGAGGCTGTGGGGGACTGGAGGCAATCCAGCCTCAGATCATTTTTATTTATCAAATGTCAGAGGTAATAAAAATATCTCACACTGGCATCATATCACTCAAAAAACAGATTCACTAAAGCACATATTGTAAGAGGATGAAGAAAAAGTATCTGCTTCCAGCTGCTGAGGAGTTTACCTTTCTTGTAGTTGAAGACAAAGAAGAATTTTACTGACAGACTTGCCGGACTTTTGAGTCTGCAGACTTAAGTCATTCATTTTATTCTATACTGACTTTGAATTACTTCAAAATTAACAACGATGTTCAGCTTTTCCATTCAAAGCCCCCTGTTAAAAAGCTCCACATTTAAACACATAAAGTGATGGATATTCCTTTTCAGCACTTTTCAAATATATTTACAATTACCAACACAGAAAGTTTTAAGAAATTTAATGACATAAAGTTAAACTATAGCCTATTAAACCCACATAAGTTCAGGAAGAAATAATAAAAATCAGACTGATATAAAATAAATTCTAATGTTCTGTCCCATCAGTGAGGTACACCCTTCAGTTTTAAATGTAAATGAGGGCGTTTTCACATTAGGCCCACTTGTTTCAAACCGTGCTGCGGCGCGGCTCAGTTTACTCAGTTTGAAACAGCAGGAGGCGATATGCACATAACTGGTTACCAAACCTACTATGGGGGAGAACGAAGAAGAGGCTACCATGGTAACCATTTCCTACGCCAAACAATCAATGTTTACGTTTCGCTCTCTTTTACATTTTCCTTCAAATATGTTTATTTTATCGTGTTTGAGACGGCATCAGCGACCTTCTGGACCCTCGTAAATCATCGTAATCCTCAACCAGAATAAACAAATTGACAAATTGAGTAAACAAAAGATTCAACTGCAGGATTAACAGGAAGTAATGCATCAAAAGTAGATCGGTTCGGACCACTTTGTTTCACACCAGTGAGACCACACCAAATGTAGGGAGATGGAGCAGATCAAGAACACCCCTTCATGGAGGTCTCGGACCGGCTGATTTGGTGTGCACCAAAGTGCCGTGGTATCATTCACATTCATACTAACGTACCAAACCATGGGCCAAAACTTCCTTGGTGCGCACTAAATATGGTTGGTGTAAACACCCTGAGACTCAACAGCATTAGCACAGTTTGAAATTATTTGTAACTGAACTAATTGCTCCTGAGGAATCAGAGAGTTTAACCAGAGATTGACCTGCAAGCAGTTTATAGAAAATCCAGACATAAGTAGCCTGACAGTCCTTAACGAGAAGAAACTTTACTTTCCCTCTCAGTGGGGAGACTCATGGATGAACTCTGCTTGTCCTTTAGGAGCAAAAAACGGTCACACAGACACACACACAGACACACACACAGTGTTTGGCTTGGAAGAAATTATCTTAACACCACATTTCTGAACCACTAATTGGATTGCATAACACATACGCAAACTGGATACCATTTTATAGTTAGACCTGGCATTATTCCATTTGTGTTTCACTTCAGTAATGAACCGAAACCCAATCATGTGTTTAACCTGAAAGAAACCCAACTGCGAGGAAAATGAGGCCAAAACAAGCCCAGAATGTTCACTTCAGGCTGGCTGCAGAAACCCCTGAAATTACACACTTATCCACTGCAGAGCCTGAGCTTACAGGTTAGATGGAAAGGCAAGTTTTGGGTGAGATTACAGGGTGACAGATGACCTTTATAAAGTTTTTAACATTATGTTATTATAAAGGATAAGAGTAAAATTACGGATGATAACATAGTGTTCAAAATGTTTTGAGTACTCTTGTACTCAAAGCATTTTTACCCTGCCGGTTACATCTACCCAATCACTCCGTGATGGTTCAGAGTTTCCATGTTATTGGCCGCCAATATCAGTATAACACATATCACATATTCATTACCATTTACACCATTGAACTAGCAGCAGGAGCAACTTGGGGTGAAGTATCTTGCCCAAGGACACATCAACATGTGATAGCAGGAGGTGGGTTAGGTCTCCAGACTTGCTGATTGATTGTAGAGTGTAGTACCAGACTCAGGCAGTCTAAACCAATAGACGGATGACTATGATGTAGCAAAAAGAACATCTGCCTCAAAACTGGACTGTCTGGCCACATCAAATATTAATGGTGGGGAAATACCAGAACTGATGGAATTACATCAACATCAGAAACCCAAAAAAGATTTCTGCACCACAGTCAACACAGATTTAAGCATGCTTTACACAGACATGTTGTGTTGTAGTGTGCACAAGGCACAGAACAAATGCCACCCAGCTTAACCAGTCAGCTATGATGCTGGATAAATAAGCGTAATATAAACCCCAATTTCAATGAAGTTGGGACATTGTATAAAACAAGTCAAAGCAGAATATAATGATCTACAAATGATTTCTGATCTTTTTACGATAAAATACACTACAAACATGAGATGCTTAGTGTTCAGCCTGATAAACTTCATTAATTTTTCAATTTCACCCCAAAATCTTCACTTGTTTTAAACTTGATGCCTGCAATGTGTTCCTGAGCCCATCTGGTTATATCCTTTCACACCTACAGCTCGGTTGCTTTGTAGTCTGTTGATAAAAACACTACAAATTGCCCATTTCCTTCTGATCAGTAAATGCTCACATGACAGCACTGTTCTGTGTTGGACAAAAAGATAAATCGTCACCCTTTGTGTGTCGGTTGCTGTGTTGATCGTGCGTCATTGCGTTATTCAAGAGGAGAGTTGATTATAGAATCATAGGGGTTTTTTTAAGGAAACGGGGGTTGTGGCCCGAAAGGTACCTTTGCTACAAAAACACATTGATGATTCCTTTGACTTTTTTAATTATACAGTGTACATACTGTTGTCACCAACATGACATGAATGCTGTCATAGAAGTTTAAGGTCATAAATCCCACCCTTTGTTTATATGTGGTCAATGCTCTGTCCATCTCTCCTCTTTTGTGTACAAGAGCTTGTAAGTAGCACATCAAACCTTCTGAATTCTGTTAAAAGTGTACCTTATTAATAAAAGATAAATAGAAAACTTATATGTAGAGAGAGTTTCCCCATTAATCCTGCAAATGCGTTTACTTGAATAGAACTTGGAACTGTACTTCTTGGAGATTTTTATGGATGAAGAGAAACACATTTAAAGTGTTTGCTGGAGTTTTAGCAGGGGGACTATAATTGGGAAAGTGACTCAAACTGAAACTCTTCTTTTATTGTAACTGAGCTTAATGTCGTCATGTCCAACAGTTTCCCTCATTGACTTGTTTTAATTGGTTTTTGGAAACAATGGGGGTGCATTGAAAAGAGGATTGAGCTAAATAAGGCTTTGGCTTTAGGCAAAATATGTTATTTGGATCAATTTGCATGAGTTTTGGTGGAGTAAAACTACAATGGAATATAAGTAGATTTTCAAGTTATATATACTTGTAAACTGCTATACACAGTCCTAGGTTTATAAAACAAATTGTTTTGTCTATTTTAACTATTTCAGGAAGTTGGGAAAGATAATATTTAACATTTTAAGCTTTCCAGTCTTTGGCTTTATTGTCTTTTAATCAGAAAAGCAGCTTGATTTTCCAGCCATAGTTGCCTCCATGAATTGGTCTATTATTTCAAGAATGTTTGTTTATCACAGTGCTTTTTTTTTTTCATCCTAACTGGTCCTCTCCTGCATTCATGTGGAGTTTGAGGTCATGTGTACTTAGCTGGGGATTCCTTGAGATGTAAACAGCCCTTAAAATGTTTTATTTTGACAAATGAGCAATGAGACTCCCTGTTATTACTGAGATGTGGTTAGAGCCAAAAGAGTTCAAGGCTTAGACTGATGATCTTAACTCAGAAAGGAAAGAAAAACAAATTAAGATATTTTTGATATAAAAATGTTTGTCTCTCTCTGAATGATTTATTCATAGGAATGAATTCACGGCTAAAGCTTGATTGATCTTTTAAACAAGACCCACATTTCTAAAAAAGGACACATTTTAAAATCGGTTTGATAATAAAAGTCATTCAGACATTTGATACATCTAAACAAAGAAACAAGACATTTGGCGAAAAGGTAACTTTAACTAAAGACGCTCAAGAAAACAATCATAATTTACTGACTATCCCATCTCGATGACGGGTCATCTGTGATTTGCATTAGTCACATAAAACCTGATTAGGGAGTCCCAACACCATATCCAATACCAGCAGGATAAAGTAAATAAAGTGTATGATGCTTAAGAGCTGTAGGCATGACTGTTCATGTTTGAGAAAACATATTGAAAATAATTATGGGTGTGTATTGGCAAGAATCTGATACATTGTGATGTGTTGCAATTCATGGTGATTAATCATTTTTTACTGAATACTCTAGTTTTGAACATTTGTATACTTTTAAGAATCAACCATTCTATCTGCATTACTAGAAGTGGTCCAATGCAAATAGTTAAAGCACAAATAGTTCGACAATATTTGCTCACATCCTAAAACACCTTGCTATTTTATACATGACCTTCCAATGTTGTAATACTCTAGCATAAGAAATACTTAAAAATGTAGTTATTTCTATGCATCTCAATTTGACATTAGATCATTTGCTAGATCAATGAGTAAACTACAATGCAGATTCTTTAATTTCTTTGTAAGACTGGTGAATAATAATCCTTTTTAGTAACACAAGCATGTTCTAATGCAAAAATCTGATATAAACATATTGCTGCTTAGAGTTCTTACAGAAAAAGCCCTCTGCCAAGGCTTTTTCAACATTGTTGGGTGAGTTATTGTCAAAAATGGGAGTAGCTCCCCTGTCTTTCACTTTGAAGAAATCTTTTAAAAATCCCTGGATATAGATTCAGATCACCACCAAAATCAAATCACCTTTTCCATGCACCATGACTAACTTTCACTGAAAATGTCATCAAAACCAATGAAGAACTTATGAAGTTAATAGCCAAAATGTCGAAAACTGCCCCATCTGGCTCTGTTAACCAAGTCTTAAAAAAATCCTAGATCTGCATCAGGATTTGGATCACCACCAAAAATGTAACCACTTAATCGTTTCCATTACGGCATGGCCAGTGTTGTGCGTGACGCACTACAGTAACGTAACTACTTTTTCAGGTAAAAGTAAAGTAACCTGCTACAACTGAAAATTTGGTGACGAAACATTCGTCCTTTTTTAATGCAACGCTACATTACTTTTACCCCAGACAGATCCGTCACCGAAGCTGCCTTCTCAGCTGCTCGCACAGACACGAGCAGCATTGCCAAGTCTGCTTGTTATAAGCTTCTAAGGGACGGAAATCTCGTGGGTCGTGGCCGCAGGGTGGTGTTTTTTGGGCTTGTTTCTAAACCTGAAGTTGCTTCTTGGGGCTCTTCTGTCAGTGTGAATCCCCCTGATTATCTTCCAGCCCCTAACAATAAAGCAAAACACGACTGCGGTAGGCAGTTTGTCCACTTCCTTATTTCCTGGTTATCAAGCCCCCAAACCCACTCACGCACATGGAGCATGCTCCAGAGCCAAAGCTGCCAGGTCTGCTTATTACAAGTGACGTTCTTTACTTGAATAGATACTTGGCACTGTGATATTGAAATGTAATGTAGACGAAAATTAATACTTTATGTAGCTTTCTCTTTTTAAAAAGTGATATATCACATTAGGAAAGGAAATAGCTGGACGTTGCTTATTTTGGGCTTGTTTTTATCAACCTGGTTGCTTATTTCAGAAGCAAAATGTGGAAACACTGGGCAGGAGCTCTCATTTCACAGAGTATGTGACATTTTGTAAAATAAAGAGCACAGAAGATTATGTTCTCTGTAGTAGAACTTTTTGTAGGCCTTCACGTTTAGGAACAGATATGGGGTTCTGTCCAAGATCGAGCAACGTAAAAGTAATGTAGAAGTAACAAGTAATGTGAAAAGTCACTTTTCATAGAGGGTAACTAAGTAAAGTAACAAGTTACTTTTGTCAGAAGTAGCGAGTAATGAACAAACACTACTTTTAAAAGTAACTTTCCCAACACTGGTCATGACTAATGACTAATACAAACATAAAATTTCATCATAATCTCTTTAAAATATTTAATATAATTTTGTTCACAAACCAACAAACAACTGCAAAAGCATAACCACCTACAGGAGGGGAAATGTTGAAGTGAGTACACCTGCCTGAAACACTGACAATACCTGCACCACATGTTGGTGTTGAGGAAAAAAACTCTTTTCTCTGATGATACCATCTGTTAATGGAAAATCAATTTTGAAGCAATACCGACTTTAACACTGAATGATGTTTGAACAAGTTTAGCAAGCCGCCAATATATCTTAAAAAGGAATTTGATGATGGTGAATTATTTATTTAAAAAATAAAGGGCAGCTTAAGCAACATGAAAGCTATTCTGCTGCAGGTGGGAAAAGTAAAGCAGAGTAATGATCAAACACATTTCTGGTTTAAACTGAATGCTAAAGGTAGTTCACAAAATTTAACATCTTCTGTTGTTTGCATTTATCCACCACAACAGCTTTTCTTTTCTGCACAGCGTACTTGTTTAAAGTCAGACTAACACCTGCTCCCTGTTGTGCCTTTGTCATATAATCCTTTCATTTCTCACAGATTCCCCTAAATGGATCATCTGAGTAGTTCACTGCCAAACAGTCTCTCCAGGAATACAGGCCCAAGTTTGCATCATCAGCTCTTATATTTAGCTCACTTTCAGGGGCTCTTTTTTTTTAAAAGCAGAGTTGTGAACAGTTGCACACCTTGATGCGTCATCCCACAACAATCTGTCAGAAGCTCTCCTGCCTGCTGTGTGCTGTCTATGTGCTTTAACACCTCAGAAACACAAGCACTCACACCCTTTCATCAACACTTAGAGAGATGGAGGCAGGCTTCATTTTGCAATATGAGCCGGTGGGTCTTTATAATCAAGCCTAAAACCAAGACTTTGGGACATTTCCTCATGACATCAAAGGTTAAATCTGATTTTAGAGGCATGATGGACCTTCTGAATTTTGATATAGAAAAACTCTAAGAAATCTTAAATACTATGGATTAAACATTGGAGTAAATACCATCTGGGTTTGTTGGTTCTAGCTCAGTGTTTACAAATCAACAACAGAGGGGGAGCTTGTTTGTGTTTCTCTTTCAGGCACATAAATGTATTTCATGTTTAACAGGTATTTTAACACAGGGGTGTCCAAACTATGGACAGGGGCTCACTTTTAAATGCTCCTCAGCAAACCCAGTGGTACAATTGACTATGGCCTGCATTTGAACATGAAGCTTTGCGTAGCTTACTTGAAAAGCACTTAGAGAGTGCAGACCTCTGGCAGGCAGCTCAGTTACGGCAGTGGCTTTTTCCAATTGGGCAGAAAAGTGTCTGCCCATGTCTGTCAATGTGGAGAATGCTGTGTGCCATTTATACAGGAATGGGGAAGAGAGGAGTGTTGAATACGTGACCTTATCAACGTTCCAGTTACAAGGTTAGAAAGAAGTGCTGATCCACCAGGCTGTTGTTAGCCATTGTTTAATTAGAACTCCTCCTTAGGCATTACAAGTGATGCTGGGAAATGTAGTGACATAGGCTTAAAAAACGCTGATGACAGTTAGCAGATAAACTACTATTCCCATAATGATGTAAACGAATGGGATTTGCCATTATAAACTTCAATGTTTTTCTGTGATGTCAATCTGGATTGGATCAGCACATAAATGTAATGGCTTCTTCCTTGGACCAAATCACACCTCTGGCAAAATTTTCATGTAAATCCATCCAGTGGTTTTGTGTTATCTTGCAAACAGACAAACAAACAGGCAGACCTTGGCTAAAACATAACCTCCTTGGCGGGGGAAATAAATAAAAACATGAAGTTTATGACAGCAAATAGCCCTTTTATGCCCTTTTTTATCTATTTGCTAACAGAACAAGGCCTAAAAATCATACTGTTCAAGCCATATAGATTTCATCAGCTTTAAACGTTTGGTCTTTTTTTGTTTCTAAATGTGAAGAGGAGCCATCCGTCCTTTTAGCTGCATTGTTGCCATTCCAACCAGGGGCCAGTCAAGTGGGAGCTAAGGTTGGCTAAAATCTAATTTGCCGTCCCATGATCATAAGCTTTGATACACTAAAGGTGAGGTGCATCAAAGTGGCCCTGTTATCCATAAAATTTTCTCTGTGTGGCCCTTGACTAAAAAGTTTGGTCACCACTGTGTACCCCTTCTTCTTCTACTGATAGTCTTGCCATCACACTGGAAGAGGATATATAGCCCTACCCACTCATGGTACAGAGGAATGGTACGTTACAAACACCTGACAACCAAATCCGCTCTGAGCTGCATATTCTCATTTTAAAACTTTCTGCAGTTTCTTGCTCTCATTTGTTTTGTTTTTTTTGCTGTTCAGTTGTTCAGCTGCCTTTACAAGAATGACCTCAGCTGGCTAAAACAGGTTGAGCAGGGCAAGGGGATTGGAGACAAGAGGGTCTGAAAATCTGCAGTGGAGTTCAAATATTCAACCTTCAAAGTAACCATGTTTTTTGTTCAGATTAATACGTCCTTCAGTGTTTTGAATGTCTCCTGTATGTGATAAAGAACATCAGAGCAAGATAAAAATTCTGCTGAACCAAGACTTCATCTTCCCTTCTGTACAACACCAGCAGCTCCCTGATGCAGCTTCTTCCACCATTACCCCACCCTTGAATAAACCTACCTTGGTGATGCACTCCCATTCTTTCATCTGCAGATTAGGCCCATTGGCTTGGGTTTGCAAGCCCAGTGTAGAGAACAGACTGTAGAATTAACACAGTCCTCAACAACATGGAGCCCACAGCACCGAATTGACCAATGACCACAGAGTTGACCTAAAAAACAATCAAAGTGGACTGGGCAGGAGCTCTAAAAGGGTGTCTCAGACAGGCTGAGAATAGAGATGTATCAGGGCTACAAGCTCCATCTCATTGAACACCTTGCAGATGTGTGAATGGTGTAATTTAGGGAGAATCCCATGGGCTGGAGCTCAGCTGGCTTTTGGCTGGAGGGGGAACACTGAAGTGGCTTCACCTGTATTTGTGTGTAAAATCTAAAATCTGACCCCTTCATTTGAGTGCATAAGATTGATTTCTCAAATAAAAATCCTTTTTGATGTTCTACATCAATGTTACAAAGACGTTGTGGGGAAGCAAGCCAGGAAAAGACGATAAAGTGAGTGTCTCCATAAATATGCATCAGTATGAGCCCTTTCAATCCGGCTCCATCATTTACAAAATCCATTTATTTTGCTTTGGTGATGCTGAAAAATAAAAAACATTCTTCAATGTTCTGTCTTGTGCATAGGGCAGCAAGTTTTTATCACAGCACTGCATATAATGGTATTAGGAGCTATTCGTTTTCCCATCATCCCCGACCAGTTTTTATCCCCGCTGAGGCAAAGGAATCAGCAGGGTGCTTCTATCATCCTGACCACCAGTAGAGACTGTGTTCTGCTGTTTTGAAGGAGTGATTTGATGTATTATTTTGTGGTTTCGCCCGCAGAGTCACACTTGGATATATGCCAAACTGTTCTTCAGTAATTAATACCACACGCCTCTTCTCCTGCTTTAATCAGGTTTAAAATATGCTCTCTTTCTTCTTCAGACTGACAATATCATCTCCTTCAAATTACGACCACACCAAACCACCCATTTTCAATCTTTCCTCTCAGGCCTGAACAACACAAGACACTTAAAAGTGTCTCACAGACATAATGGTCAGACTCCTCCACACAGTCTTGCCCTTGTTCTAAGGTTACTCCTCAGCCTCATGGCTCCCCTGGCGAGCCTGCCCCCTGCACCATCATCCATCTTTAAAGGACAGCCTGGTCAAGGTTGAGACCCTGGCTTGTGACAGGCTTCCAACACCTTTCATTATGGCTTTCACTGCTTCTGAGTTTTTAGGACAATTTTGTTTCTTTTTGTCTTTGAAATCTTTTCTTTCCAATCTCTCATCTGATCAAACACACTCAACAGTAAGATCAAAAACATCTCGTATGACACCAGACGGCTTGCTGACGCTCAGCAATATGGTGATTTTAATTATTCTAAGAAGAATTATTCAGTTGATGTCAGCTGAAATGTGCAGCTCTGCTTTGAAAAAGAATATAGTTAGTCTCTAAACACTTGGAGAAATATGACCCCAAAACAATCAGTTTTCTGTCATAATACTTTATGCAGTTAACATTAGCCATGTCAACGTGTAAATTATATTTAACTGATTAAAATCATTGTGATTTGCAATTTTCAGATTTACTGTTTACATGGGCTCAGTCTGATCCTGTTTTTTTTGTACAGGCATCAACATGTATTCAGAATAAAAGCCTCTGGGCATATTCGGAGCAGTCTTTGTGGTCTAAACTAAGAGACATCTGAAGGAACAGCTGTTCTTTCCAGATACAACAAAAAGTGCTTTAACTTGTGAAAATGTACTTGAGTGAGACTTTTAAGAGATTCTCTTTAAGAGTGCATCACAAAGATTCTCTCTAATATGAGGGCCAAACAATTTAGAAAATAGGTTCAGCATTGTGTTTAAACTCTGTTAATACTCCAGCTTGCCCGTATACAAGAATGGGAATCCAGAAAGGTTCATTCTTAATGAGTATTTACATGCCTAACATTCGGAATAATGATCAGCATAGATCAGCCTCTCATTTGGAATGAATTTTCTTTCTGACTGGTCCTTTTGGATCAGAATCATCTGATTGACGTGTTTATTCTGATCAACATTTATGCTGATTACTTGTCCCCACTATAAGCTGGCTATTGAGCGCAAATGCATGGACTTGATAACTGGTTGTGCGCCTTTATCAGGTTTTATGTGTATTTTTAACACGCTCTAAGAGAAACATTTTTAGTCATATCCCTGTAGCACTACAAAGGGAAACTTTGTGATCACTTTATACTCAATATTCTGAGATCTGTTTGATCTTGGGTGTAAAAAAGTTACATGAGAGATGTAAATAAACAAATTTAAGATTAGGGCGCGTTTACATGGCACCGAAAACGGTCAAATCCGATAATTTTTCATTGCGTTTTGGCCTTGCGTCTACATGGAAACTCGTTGAAAACGGAAACTTTTGGAAACGGGCCCCCGGGTGTAAAGATTTGAATCCGCTCCCCATTTAGCTCCGTGTAAACCCGTATCAGAGCGTTTCAGGGTGAAATGCTGACATCACCGCATGTGCAGTACTCTTTCAGATGAAGGCTGCGCGCCCATACCAGGAACAACAACAGCTTTGGCTGTCCACTGAGTAACATGTGAGCGTCTTACTGTGCTTGGTTTGTTATCCAGACAAAACTATCCAGACAGATTTGTTGTCCAAACTGATTTGTTGTCCAGAAAAGAAACTCCTGCATCTCTGTGCGTCTATTCACCATTGTTGTTTGTGAAAGGTTTTCTTCTTTGTTCGCGTATTGTAGCAGCGCTGCCTCTCTGCAGACCTACACCGCCATCAACTGAACCGGCATGCATACTACAGCGGATTAACTCGTCTCCCAGCGTCGTCATCTGAACGCAGAAGAATTCTAAAACGCAAAGGACAAATCTTTGTGTCTTTAAGTCAGGAGTTTCCATGTAAATGCGGCCTAAATATACAGCATGGCAGCACATTAAGGCACCAGGAGCAGTGAAGTGTTTGGTCCAACAAAGAGCACTTTTATGATATTTTTACTGTTTATCCATCCAGAGAAGACAGCTGTCTGTTAATCATGTTAATATCCTCAAATACCAGTAATATATACCCTGTTTGAATTTGATTTTGGGAGAAAGTGATATCTCTAGTAGATAGCCTACTGCCTCTTTGCCACTTAAATTTCCCTAAGTGAGTGCAAAGCAGTTCTGTTTGTAGGGGGGTTGTGTATGGAAACTGCCCTCAACCAGCCCTTTGTTACAGTGACCTGCAATGCTCAAGAAACACTCTGGTGTTGGACGTTGAGTTTGAGAAGTGCTGCATGAATACGAAGTGCAGCTATTAGCAAAATACCCCAAAACCCAGTCTCTTATTGTCTACAGTGTATTGTGTCTCCTGCTGCACTACTCATTTGCGTGGCCCCTTTTCCAAGGTCTACACCAGACTATGCCTAATGAAAGCTAATGAGTCAAACGCAACACCTCAAAGTATGACACAAGCTATGTCCCAATTTATCCATGACTAATCCTAAAAACACCTCACATTTTCCTCCTTAAGCACGAGTATAACAAACTGCCTCATCTATTGAAGAGAAATGATTCTAAGTTTACGTCTCCCTGTTGGTTCTCCTCCTGTTTCACTCTCTTTGTTGAGATGAGGTTGTCTTTAATTAAAAATGAGGTGTGAGCAGTGAGAGTCTACATCTGTTTAATCAGACTGAGACCTCGCTGTCACAGCAGGCTGGACTGTCAGCACTCCTGCTCTGTGTCTAGTCCAATCATCTGCATGTATATACATGACGTAGCATGACACCACGTCTCACAGAGTGACAGCCGAGCTACGACAGTCTCCTTGGTTGAGACAGCGAGAGAGGCAGCCAGAGATGATGGGGAAACAGCTTGTTGGAAGTGAGTTGATTCTGTTTAAAGATGACAGCTGCACCGGCTCGTTTTTTAAATTCAAGGTTCACTCCATTTCCACAACAAAAAAAATGGTCTCCTTCCATGCAAGAGAATTAAAAAAGTGCCACGCCATGCAGGTGCCAACAGGCAAATTTTATGCAAATATATGTTTACACCTTGTACAAAAAATGTGACAGCAAAGTTAAAAACAATGTGCTGTTTTTAAAGGGGATTTATTCACTCTGAAAGCTGAGAAAGTATTTCACTTTTATTTTGTTGGACCAATTGAAACTTTGTATTCATTTGCAACAAATAGATGTGCTCTGGGGTTAAAGATTGTTTTAGATTAATGTTTGTATGTTTGTTTTGTTGTAGTTATTCATTCTTATGTTCTCTTCTAAAATGTGTGGTTGATCATGAATGAATAGGCAGCTAAACAATAAAAGTCTGTCAGCACTAAAACTACTAGTAAGCTAAACCAAATATTCATCTTTCTTGATTAATTCATGCTCTCAAATCTGATCCAGCTCTACCTAAATTGTAAAGCCTCGTTCACACCAAACATGACCCGGACTACCTAGCTGACTACTCTTCCTGCCAAGTCAATGTATGGCCATGATCAGGCACAGCCAGGCGCAACCAAATCTCACGCGATGGGATGGATGCAATCTGAGAGGCTTGGTTGCATCTTGGGAGAAATACGGCAGCACATTTGTCCCTGCAGACGGATACTCCTGGAGTTCCTTGGACGCACAACCAGATTGTGGCGCTCAGTCGCAGCACTTGATCACCAAAGTTAAAGCATTTGAATAGATAGATAGATGTGTGCAGTTAGCTGACTAAATGATAAAAGTTGTCACCAGGACAACTAGTCAGTCACACCAGTTTTTCATATTTTTAACCACCTCAAGGCTACAATCCCAGCCAGATGCTATGTCTGAACTCTAAAGGTGCTTACACACCGGACGCTACTTGTACTACCTCGGCGATTACTCTCCATGCAAAGTCAATGTACAGCCGTGATGGGGCGGGGCTAACCCTCCCGCGATGCGTTTGCTGTGTACAAGACGATCACTTCACTTGTTGCGCGATGTCAAAGTTAAAATAAAGTTGATCTTTTCAGGTGATGTCATGTGTGGCTGTGCGGCAACAGCCAATCAGCGGTGTGTCCATGTGTGACGGTACCCATGACGGACAGTTTTCCATTCGGACTGCAGAGGAACAATTTATGTCTGTGTGGAAAACATTAGTCAGGAAGGACATTAGTTCTGCCTTGACGGACCGCCGGAAACTCACAGATAATGCTGCTGCAGGGCATCAGCTGCAGTGTGTTGTGGTTGATAAGTGAATGAAAAGGATACAGTTGGAATAATGTCTGCTTATATACATCCTATTTTATGGTATATGATATGGTCGCGGTGAAACTCTAGCAGACGTGACTTCACCGAGAGACAGCCAACGGCAACAGTGACCAAAATGAGGTATTTATGGACACGCGACGATACTTCAGTGGGCGGCGCAATTTTGACCACAGAGTCACTTGCGGTGTGAACACAGCTTACTGCAGCAACTCCCAATCACTGCAGCTCTAGATAAAAGTGATTTCTGTATTTCAATACTGTCTGACCACTCTTATTTGATCAAGCAGAGTGGAAAAACTGATAGCATCATATAGAAACAGCACAATTTGGCAGGACATGATCAGGAAAATTGGGATAAAGTTGTGTGTAGAAGGGATGAGTACAAGTATTAAAGTAATTCAATTTTCCAGTGCTTGTTCATTACGTCATCAAGGGAATATTTCATGATTTGCACAATGCATGCTACTTGATTTAGATTACATACTTAGAGGTGCTATGAGGAGAATTTATTTCCGCTGACATAAAGACTCAGCTACCCATGAGCATGCGCAGCGACTGTCATAAAGACGTGACCCAAGCAAAGTGTGCGTTTGTTGTGATGTTAATGAATGCAGCTCGGACCTTCCTCAGAACTCTGCATTGCTTTACAACTTCTTTTTTCAACAACTTACAAGATGCAAAGCAACGAGGTAATGTGTCTCTTTCTAGTTACCTAGTGGTAGTTTTTGATGTTTGACAATAAGCAATTTTTGGAAAACTTAGTATCGTAGTTCGTAGCCGGCTATGTATCACTACTTACAGCCCGAAGAATATAAATTTGCTCTAGTTTAAATTGTCTTGTTCCAGAAGTTGAGTATCAAGGCCAGTCCTGCCCTGTCCGACCCGACCGTGAAGCTAAGGAATAGCATTTATAGATAACCTATTTTGATGCTATAAAACTTAAAGTGTGTCATCTTAAAGTGTGTATATCGATCA
Organism: Scarus forsteni; assembly: GCA_036419115.1. Classification (NCBI taxonomy): domain Eukaryota; kingdom Metazoa; phylum Chordata; class Actinopteri; order Labriformes; family Labridae; genus Scarus; species Scarus forsteni. The sequence goes on from JAZDUH010000468.1 coordinate 9,337,535, forward strand.
GGCATATATCTAAAAGTAAGACTTTTTTGTAATTACTAAGAAGCTCCTCATAGCATCTTTAATCTCATTTAGTGACTATTTAGTTTAATTTTACCAAGGTTAATTTGGTAAAAAATCAAAAAAAGGGAAATAAACTTTTAGAGAAGTACCATGTCAGTGCTGAACAATGAGCTTCCTTCATGGACGTTCTGGTATCATCACTATCCCTGTTAGCCCCAGTGAGACGCATTGTTGTTGTGATAGCAGAGCAGGGCATTAGCTTGCCGATAATGAAACTAGTGATTGAAGATATGCTCCCATTAGGCCATCAAATAACTCTCTCTCCTTCCCGTTTTTACACACTAGGACAGCTTGTAAACATCTATCATCATTTCTATATTTCCTTTTTTTCCTGTGCTTTGCTTTTCTTTTCCTTTTGGCCACTTGAGCTAGGTCATACTAATTGTCTCTTGTAAGCTTACCAGAGAATAAGCTTAGCCCCGCACACAACTTTTGTTAGCCTATTGTTTCCAGTAACCTTGAGTTTAATCCTGTCCTGGAACTGGTGCTGTTCAAAAACAAATCTTCAGCTTTGCTATAAGATTCTCTCTCCTGAGTGTAGAGGAGAAAATTCAGCCAAAGAGGCCACAGATTATGACTTCAGTACTTTCAAGCTACATTAACTCTGGTTCTGTGCAGAGACAGGACAGCTTGTTATTGCAAAGAATAAAAACTTGGATATATATTTCTTAACTTTTGTCATCATGGATAAAGGTGATGATCAGCCTCATGGTCGTCATTACAACAAAAGAAAAATAAGTCATAATTTAACAAGATCCACTGAGACTCTTTTTCCTCCCCCCAAAAAATTCTCTTTGGCTTTTTCAAGCCTTTATTGGAGAGGGGACATTGTGACAGTGGGTAGGTTTTGAGATACAGGGTGAGAGAGAGCAGGGGAGGACACTTCAGCAAATGGGCCTTGAATGGGATTTGAACCCAGACTGGAGTATATATGGGATGTGCCCATGCCTCTTTAACTGACCTTTAATCAAGCCCTTCCCCCCATAGTATCTTTTACTAGATTAGGGAAAGTCTGTTGTTACTGGCCTCTCTTAACCTGAAACGCCAGATGGACAGTTTAATATATACCATACAGAATACATTTCACTAGTCCTTCTGGGCAACAGCCCATGTTTGGGAAGGGTAAAACTAGGGCTGGGCGATATAGCCAAAAAATTAAATCTCGATTTTTTTCCACTGAAATCCGATAAACGATTTTAATCGATTTTTTTCTGTGTAAAAAAAACACAATTAAACATTATTCAAAATAGCTATCTTTTATTGGATGCCACAACATCAGTATTTAACTATAGGCAATATAGCTATTGCTGAGGTAATTTTAACAAGAACACTTGCATGGGCACTGCATTGAAATATATAAATGAAAACTGGAGAAGAAAAGCATTTTATAAATTACCACTAACAAAAATAAAATGTTAATTATTCTCCATGGAAGTGCCAGCATATACCAGAAGAAAAACAAGAACAGCACCATTAACTTTGTGGTAAGCGAGAAAACTTTTCATACTTCATACTTGGGGTCAGGTGTTTTCAGCTGTTTTTTTAAAGCCGTGCTTTTCAACTTAGTAGATCGGCAACATCTTTACCTATGTAAAAGGCCACCGCGCTAGTAATGTCCTTCCATCCCTGTCCTGACTTGTCGTAAGGCGTAGCTCTGGAAAACACTGCAGCTACACTTTGCTGTGTTTTTGGAGTTTTGCTTCGTTGTTTGGAAGGTGACGCCTCACCATACCTGTCAAGTTTTGGATTTGAAAATAAGGGAAATTTTCCAGCGCTTGCTGTGATCTGTTCCACCACCCCAACCAAGCTCCAGTATCTCTTACATTTTAAGACAGGAGTAGAAGTAGGCCTGTCAAGATAACAAATATTGCTGGACGATAATAGTCCAAAAAATTATTGCCGATAAACGATATTATTGTCAATATTAATCTGATTTTTTTTTTCAATTTTTTTCATTGATGTAAATATAATATATGGCATAATAAAGTGAGTGCACGATATCAAAAGCAAGAAACTTTAATTTCTTAAGAATATTTAACTGTAATTGGAAGGTCAGGATATTTCAAATAAAATAAACAAAAAATATTGTAAATTTAACAAACAAAAAAAAGAAAAAAACAATGAAAATGAAATGGACTCTCTTAGGAAAATTGCATGTAAATAAAAATAATTATACTAGTCAAAAACAATAAAAAAAATAGACCCTGTCTCTAAAGAAAAAACAAAACTCACACAACAATAAAAACTCTGGCCTAAATGAAATGGAGTTTATTCAGTTCTGGAATTGTTTGTGACATGTACTTTCTCCCAGTCAATTCGTACTATCTGTCAAACGTTTGTAACTGCTGGCTTTTTAACCATATTAAAGGGCTGCATTTCTTTAGCAATGTAACGAACGACACTGTCTGTGAGCGCGCATCATTTTGGGCTTTTATCTATATTTTTCTTTGCCGACCAAACGCCTCAGTTAGTGTTGACTGTCAGGACGAAGGCTCCGCTGCACCTCCTCTTCTTTGTCGTCACTACTTTCAAACAAATCGATTAATTGATAAGCGGCAATTTTTCTGCGAAGCTGAATTCCCCTCTGAATCAAAAGGTTCCTTTCTATGAAAATGCTATCTTTCTTATGAAAGAGAAAATGCAAATCATATTCATTAATAAAAGATTTATTCCTAACACAATGTGACGTATTGAGGTGATAATTTAGCAAAGTTGTGGAGGAGTTGTACTTTAAAATACTTCCACAGATGGTGCATTTGGTGTCTTTGTTGTCATTAACCAAAGTGGTTCCATACCGAACTCCATCTTGTGATCTTCATCCTGCCAGCTTACCACTTCTCATTTGTCTTGTTGTTGTTGTCGTCTTTTTCTTCTTCGATTAATTGCAATTAATTTACTTTAATCAAGTAATTTCTTATCAACGATTAATCGATAATCGATTAATTGTTTGCATCCCTACTGCCCAACAATACATTTATTCTGTAATTTTGACTGTATCTTAGTTTCTACCAGCACAATCACTGTAGATTGGATATGAAGACATTCAATCAGGCAGGTCCAGCTGTACTGCAAGGTTAACTGAGATGTGTTGTCCCAGACTTCTTAAAATATGCATCCAAAAAGGCTGACAGTGACACAAAAGCGATGTATGGTGATGACTGCTTCTTAACAGGAAGATGACACTCCACTTGCCCAGTTACATGGCTGCTGATGTCATGGTCTGCCTGCTCATAATGTTTTTCTACATCAGCACTGTAATGAAGCTCTTCCATCACTTTGCTTTGCAATGCTCATATTGATCCAGGAACAGCATTGTTTTGGGTACATGTCTGCTAACCCACATCGCCTTGTGAGGGAGCAGAGGCATGGCTCTGTGAACATGAACACTTAAGACATGCACACACATGAATAGCTGCTCTAAGCTGCTGTAAAGCCAAAACAGAGGGGGGCTCACGTTGCCTTCTCTTTGAACCTCTGTGACAAAAGTAATGAAAACAAAATGTCTCTAGAAATTAATATCACACCTTGAAATGGCTGCGTGAGCCATCTGTTGTCTCCCCAGTTCATTAATGCTTTGGTTTGTCATCAGTCAGCTGCTTACCTCTGTCTCTACTTCAGCTACCTGCAGTTCATCCATCAGTGAGTCTTCTCTCCCTACTGCCAGCTCAAGCTTAAACAGCATTGTCCCCTCTGTGTAAATGCACTCTATATAGAAGTGTGGGGTAGGAAAGGTGGCACCAGCCTCAACAGGGTGCGAGAAGGAGGCTCTTGTGACAGAAGCACAGAACATTTTGTGCTTTTCCACAACCTGGTTTTAGAAGCATGGGTTCATTTTCCATTACAGTATGTAATTTGGTCAAGCCTCCTCATTGAAGGCAGGGTCATCAGGGCAAATCTGCATGAGAACTCCCTCGATACCCTCACATACTGTATAAAACAACAATGAGGAACATAAAAACAACAGTATCCCCTGCATTCAGTCTCTTTGATAGCCACAGCAAGAGACAACTTTAGCTTGAGAGATCTTTGCAAGTAGCAAAATAAAATACCAATTAAAGTACAGCAGAGTTTGGAATATCACAGAGCATTGTGGGGCTAAGAACAGAAGGTGTTTGATTTTGTGTAAAACATCTAGCTTATGGTGGAGTAGCAATAGTACTCTTTGACCATTCAAGACATTGGCAGAGTAGTCCCAATGTAGCAGCTGCTATGTTCGCTCAAGAAAACATACATGCACTCATAAAATAGTGGAGTCAAGTCAAGATAAGCTGATGCCACATAGGGGAAACGGACCCACTGTGGCTCATGAGACCCAGTCAGTGAACAATTGATGTCTGCATGGTGACACGTAGAAAGATATGGATTTCTTTCTTTTAAATTATTAAAGATAATTTGAGATGAACTGGTACCGTGGCTGACAAGAGCAAACTGCCACCACTGGCTCTGCAGTCATTAAGAGGAGCAGAAACGTGCTGCAAGTTAGAGACAAAGCAAAGACCAAAACAATCCAAACCAAGAAAAAACATTCAAGTGCAGAAATGCAGCACAAACAAATAAGATGATAGAAGTGCTCCAGGCCTACAGGGGCTCTGCAGTAGACATGGAAGACTGTGGCCAGGGCAGCAGTTCCTTCACCTGCTGTGGTCAAATCTGAAGTGCGTATGTGTTTGAACCTTTACTGTTAATGCTCCATGCAGAGCCAGGGGGTCAGGCAGGCAGGCAGCATGACATTATCATGTTCCTATTTTTCCCCTTTCCAAATGTGTGAATTATAGGAGTCTTGCCCATAAGATGCTTGTTTTGCCAACATGAATGAACAGAATCTGCAATAGTATAAAATCAAATAATGATATGCTTCCTGGACTACATGTGCAAGCACTTTGAAGTACTTGTACTGTATGTGGTAATCCACCTTCAAATACATGAAATTCTACAACGTTCAAATATTCTCACTAATAAAACAAGACGAAAGGTGTGTACATGATAATATTTATGTGACATTAAAACATAGACATACAAAATGTAAAATGAAAACACCAACAGGCAAACCAAAATCTAGAGGCACACCATATTCATATCCACACAGACTAACTTACAAATGTGTATCAGAGTACATCAGCTTGTACACATTGATTTTTAAATTTTGATGACAAATTAAGGATATGCAATTGAAAGATGTCATACTCATGAAATATTGATTGATGGAACAATTCAACACATTTGTAGCTTTTCTTAACATCATTAATTTGCCGACAATTATTGAAAAATGAATTATCAAACTTTTAAAACTAGAAAAGCACTCGGAGGGCGCAGACCTCCACCAGCACTTCAGTCCTCACCCATATTGTGACTGTCAGCATAAATATTAGTCCTACCTTTATTTCATCGAAATATTTACAATCCTTGACCATGAAAACATACCATTAGCGATTGAATTCACAATGATATCTATTATTGTTTAGTAGTTATTCACGAAAATCACATTTTTCGTCATGGCAGTTTGTATGTTGATCCGGATCACTCCTAAAAGCTGATTATTTGTTTCTTGTCCATATCCGGACATTTCCTGAAAACTTCAACGAAATCCATCCATAACTTTTGGAGTTATGCTGCTAACAGAGAAACAAAAAAACAGATGTCAGCAATAACATAACCTCCTTGGTGGAGATAATTAGGTGAACCGATAAACAGGAAGACATGAGAGAAGTTGTTCAATTCAGAGAACTTACAGCTATAAACAGACATTGAAACACCTGAAGTCCTGATAGAGTGCAAACCCATTATTTCATTGTTATTTGACAGCTACAATCACTTTTGGTTGTACAGTTTCCCAGGGCACAACTAGACTTTCCTCGGCACACACAAATGTCCCCACAACATTTGAGAATCACTGCTATAGAAAATATACTTCCATCAGAGCAGCAGCTCATGAAGAGTGTCTGGGAGGACATGACCTTTCAAAAGTATTTGAGGATGACTGGACAATCAGTCTGTCAATCACATTAATAATGTAGTAGGCAGGAACTACTGCCTCAGAGTAAAGCTAATAATGTGAGCCAATTCGTACCGCAGACTCTAACCATAATCAAGCGGGAAAGGCCAGAAATGCTGTCAGTGTTGTTCTTTGGCAGCATATGCTGATCTTTGTACAAGCAGTTATTGCTTACAGGCTTGCTGCTTCTTCCTACTGTTGTCCCACTCTTAGCTCCCACTGTATTCTCCTTAAAGGACTCTGATTGGCCAGTGCCTCTGTAGACTGGGCTCAATTCTGGCTTTTGCTTCACAAGACGGATTTGCTAAGTGGATCAAGCTGCACTGTGAGGTGGAGTTACGCCCATGTGCTCTTCAATGCACGTGAGATTTCTAAATGCTGGAAGAGCTAGGACACCAGGAATTCAAGAAAGGGAAACTTCCAAGAGTTTTTTTTTTTGTTTCATGACAGACTTGGATGTTTTACTTGAGTCTCTTAACATGAAATTTGTGTTTTATGTCATACCAAATATTTTTATGGCCATTAGAGGAAAACTACATGTCCAACAGTCACAGCTCACTTTGAGGAGAGTACTGATGCTTAAAAAGCTTCATACAGACACTCTTTGTACTTCATTTTCCCCCTCCAGATTAAAAAACGTTTTTAATCAGTCCATTACCAACATAAATTGTGTCACAGAGTGGTCTCCGGGTAGGTCCCCCCCTGTGTGGGCGTGTGTGCGTGCGTGAGCTATGTCAGCTGAGCCCGGCTTGTCTTGGCTGTAGCCTGTGTTCTCTGCGTGCAGCATCTGGGCCAGAGGCAGTTTCCATGGGAGGATGAGTTTCCAGATCTCTTCATCATTGCAAGCGTGCTAGACATGTGTGTAATGGTCCCTCTCATGCCTCGCTGCAGACTGTCTTCGGTCTGCAAAAACTACACCAAGAATTAGATAGCAGGCAGGTTGAAAAACGCTCCTTCACAATCCCCGACAGGTCCAATGGCCTTTTCGCAAACACATGTCCAGACTGCACACACAGGTTGGAAGCACTTGAGCACAACCACGAGCCCCCTCATGCCCACCTCCTCTAATATGTGCACATCACACACACACAAACACACCAGTGCCGCAGCAGACAGGGGGAAACAGAGCAGCTGAGTTTGTTTGCAGTCTCTCTGCCGTTCTGTTTGGCATTTGTCGACTTCGCTGTCAGACTGACAATCACTATAGGTCAGACCAAATTGCCTGTTGTCCAAGGTGTCTCGAAAGTAAACTTGCCTAAGTAATTACTCACTCAAGCGTGCTGCAGCAGCCTCAGGAGAAACACTGGAGCCTCTTGAGTCTAGATAGGTCATGATATGTCCTGTTTCATGAACCAGATGTCACTGAGGAGGGAGAAAAAAAGCGCCATAACAGGATATAACTTCTCTCTTCACCTCGGTCAATCTGACATTACAGCATCTTGACAATCGATCTGCGCCGCTCAGCCGTGCAGTTTGATAAGAAGAGCTCAGACTTCCCGTCAACAGCTGATTATGGTTGGTGGGTGCAGCCTGGCCTTTTCCCCTCTGACAGCAGTCTATTACAGCTGCGATCAGTAAGCAGCTGTAATCACCTGTATGGCTGTTGTGGGGACGATAAGGATGAAAGGTGCACAGCTAAGCCACCAAAGCGCAGGCACGGCCATCAAAGATCAATGCATCATCTTGTCCAATAATAAACCGCATCGACCTTTTGCCCGTCAACAGATATATTAGGACACGTCGCGATACAGAGCTTTCATGATGAATTGACATTTTCAATCAGCAGTTTGGCCACATCAGCACGCACAACCATCTGAAGTATTACATATCATGTATTTATCATGATACAGTGTGATGAAACACACAGCACATGAGCTTTTTGATTTTTCAGTAAGACAAGGACCAGCCATACGATGCAATCACATAGTTCACTGATCTGTAAATCCGCCCATGAAAATATTTAATCAAGCTTGTGCAGCTCAATATCAAATCAATGCACTTCCATTTGTTCACAGCCCGATTAGCACATGCCAAAGATCACTATGGCTTCAGGCGCACAGTGTGAATGCTGCTATTTATGATCTGGTACCATTAGTCATTTGAAAAACGACTTAGTGCGGGTAAATCTGGATGAAAAGGTCTTTCAACAATGAAACAATGTGATCATTTCATTTAGCAGATGCTTTTGTCTAACATGGCTTTCATATATGAAAACTAAAATACAAGCAAGGATCCAAACAGGAACAAAAAACAGAGGAAAGAGACAAAGTTTAGCTTCTATTCTTGCCTGACTTATTAAAGTTCAGGCCAGAAAAACAGTTAAAACTCATTTAGTCCATCCAAGTATGTAACATATTAATATAACGATACATTTACATGAAAAAAGTGTCCCCTTTGAGCACTCATGCATGCATCCAAAATGTCTGAATGGCATGTTAAAATATTAGGATCTTTGAAAAGGCATCTTATGCAGTAAAATGTTTCACCTACAAGACTTCAAATCTTTGACATGGTTTAAAGGTCTGAGATTTCACAAGGGATGGTTGTATATTTAAAATCAAGCATAAAAAAATACATGTTATACTTTTGTAGATACTGAAATGGTCCAAATACCAGACGGTTACTTATGCTACATAGCTTAATTTATAACATTTATTGTATAATTTTCAGCTGAGGAGTGTTTTCTCCACTGTTTGAAGTTAATTATTGTCTTTGAAAAGAACATGCTGTACAGCTTAAACCCTGCAGTGCAGATGGATCAGCCTGATTTAATGTCTGTAATTAGATCTTCACCAAATCTGGACTTTATTTATATCAAATGACAAACAATTAACGACATGACACTATTCTCTAAAGAAAGGATATTAACTACCAACAAGTGAAAGTGTTTAGACTTGAGATTTTTCTACTAAGAGGCTCATGTTCTTTTACTTGACAACAGTAGGGTCCGCCCACTATTTTATGTGATGTGACTGAAAGAACTATTGTCCAATCACCTACCAGATATGCTTTTAAAGTTTCTAACCATTTCCAAACACTTCCTATGGGCTCTTTCCCAGCTAAAAAGTGAGATATATCACATGGTTCATCTGGTGTTAGGTTAGAACAGATTATCAGCTGTCTATAATTGTAAAACAAACAAAAATCAATAAAAGAACACCATATTTATTTACTTATTCAATGGATGTATGCTAGATCTGAGAGAGTTTTCAGTGTTGGTTTTAGAAGGGGATCCCAAGTTTGTTTGTTTTTTTTTCATGGCTGTATGTAGAGTTTCAGCCTCTGAATAAAATGTTGGAGCTCAAAAAGTTTTCCACACCTTCACATATGTAACCCCCCCCCCCCCCAAAAAAAAACACATCGGCTAAGTCCTCAGTTTTAACATCTGATATGTCATCTGTGCACAATTCTAATTTACATTGAGTATATGGGAAACAGATTTGGGACAATATTGTTCACATATGTATATGTATTGCTTCACTAACATTTCCTATCATCCAAACTTCATAAGAAATAACTTTGTGGTCAACAAATGCCGTTTATGAAACTTTACTTACATCCTAAACCCAAAAACATTCTCTTCACTGTCACATAATCTCTTTTATCATGCTGCATCGGCTAAAAAGATGGACACTCTTTGCTTGCTTGAAATAAAATGTTTGATCAATTATTCAAAGAACAACGTCCCTTTATAATAAAAGTCATTGTACAACAAACCACAAAACAGTACCAAGAAAAGTTCAGACGTTCTCTGTAGAATCATGTACGATGAGAAACACTTGGCAGCGAGTAACTTTGTGGTGTAATGACTTCACTGTGATATAAAAGTGTTGTGAAATGTTAAAACATCCTCCTCTGTACACTGCTACATTGTTTGATATTAATAATGTATGATGTTTGGAGCTTTTTGTGTCAAAGTGTTGTAATTTATGCATTTGGTCAGCCCAATTCCCCTCGGCTTGCTTTGTCTTCTCCACCTCATTTCCCTCAACAACTTTAACAACAATGCTGAAACAGAAAAAAACAGCAGTGATGGTCCAGCAGATTTAGAAAGGAGGGGGGCTTTAAGTTTGTTACTGTTTTTCAGAAGGTGGAGAGGCAACTACTGCAGGACTCTGATGTTTAAGAACTAGAAAATACGAGTTCAAATTGAGGATGAAACAAACAAATCGATGTCACTTTAAGTTTGTCAGCCTTTGAGTTTTTTAATGAACAAATGATGTCCTTAAGATGGGTCATGCTAATTTATTGGGTACACCTGTTTCGTTTGGTCAATGAAAAAGGATAAAAAGGTTTGAACCGCCCGTTTGTGTTACACAGTCTATTACATTAAACATGCGCAACAAAGTCCACAACATGCTCTTTCCACACAGATGATTGGCTTTTCTAATGACATCTATTTTAACCACATGTTGTTTGTGATACTGTTTGCTTTCAATACATTAGCTAAGCTCTTGGTTATTGTAAAGTACAGATGTAGTATGGACCAGTTGCCTCCACTAGTTATTTATTTGACAGTATCACAAATTTTTTTCAAAAGGAATAATACAAAACCAGAGGAAATAGTCCAGCTTGGGCCATGCTGTTATATACAATGTATGGCTACTGAAAAGGTGACTTAATGTGTTAATTTGCATCGACACACTGCTGGATTAGGATCTTCTATTGAGCACTGCTGTAGGTTTTTCTCCAATAAGTTGTCTCACAATCACTGATGTTCTTTTCTAAAGCTCTGACACAGACTTAAAACGTGTTTCTCTGAGCATGGACTTGATCTCAGGAAAAAGGAAAAAAAGTCAAAAGATGTGATGCTGGATCAGAGGAGGGTTATCAGATACTCTGAAATCATTTTTGGGTCTGAAACGGTTTTATCAAGAGCACAGTGTGAGCTGGACCATTGCTGTGATGAAAGATGAAACCATTATCCAGCAAAGTGATATTCTTGATGCCAAAGAAAACAGTCTTCTCCAACCTTGGTGATGATGGTGTTTTCCAGTGCTTTATTATTATAAGAAGATCTAAGTATCACTTCTTGTTATCACTGGCCAAAAATTTATGTTCCCTTCAATGTGTTCTAAAACTGCTCCACAAAGTTTTCCTGCATTTTTCATTTTGATCAGAAGTCAGCCTTAACTGTAAACGTAGTTTCTGCTGTACCCCATCTGCTTCAAGATTTGAGGCTTTGGTCTTCTGCGTACACTGGTTGCTATAAGTAGTTATTTGAGTCATAGTTCCTCTCGATAATCTCAAAACAGGCTGGACATTCTCCTCTGGACTCATCAACAAGGCACTTTCACCTAGAGACCAGTCACTCATGGTATTTTCTCAAATCTGGACCATTCTCTATAGACGCTAGAGATGGTTGTATTTGCTAATCCCAGTATATCAGCAGTTTCTGAAGTACTCAGACTACTATCATGCCCAAGGCAAGGTCCTGCACCGGGCTGGGTGCCTTGTGAGTCCCTGATGGTTAAGTGCATATGCAGGTAATAAAATGAACCAAAGTAAGAGGGGGAGGGAGAGAATTAGACAGAAACAGATTAGATCTGAAAATTAATTTTCAGTCTCTTAAACATTTAATATCCTATAGCCTTACTTTTTAAGCTCCATCGCTCATTATGCTGCTGTCTGATCACTGCCCACCCCGAGCCTCTCACCATCACAGGACAGAGCCTTTCTGGAGTAAATATGAATGTAAGGGCATTTTCACACCAACCACATTTAGTGCGCACCAAAGAAGTTTTGGCCCAGGGTTTGGTACATTAGTGTCAATGTGAATGCAACTACAGCACTTTGGTGTGCACCAAATCAGCCGGTCCGAGACCTCCATGAAGGGGTGGTCTCCATCTGCTCCATCTCCCCACATTTGGTGCGGTTTCACTGGTGTGAAACAAAGTGGTCCGAACCGATCTACTTTTGATGAGTTACTTCCTGTTAATCCCGCAGTTGAATCTTTGCCTACTCAATTTGTCAATTTGTGTATTCTGGTTGAGGATTACGAAGATTTACGAGGGTCCAGAAGGTCGCTGACGCCGTCTCAAACACGATACAAAAAACACATTTGAAGGAAAATGTAGAAGAGAGCGAAACGTAAACATTGGTTGTCTGGTGTGGGAAATGGTTACCATGGTAGTCTCTTCTTCGTTCTCTTCCATAGCAGATTTGGTAACCAGTTACATGCATATCGCCCCCTGCTGTTTCAAACTGAGTAAATACACAAGTGGGTCCGGGCACGGCTCGATGTTGCAAGTGTGAATACAAGCCAGAGGGGGAGGGGGAGGAGGGCGAACCCATGGCGAACCAAGCCGCGGCACGGTTCGAAACAAGTGGACCTAATGTGAAAACTCCCTAAGAATCATGAATGCTATGTTAAAATCTTGTTTTTGAAACTTTGTATCAGCAAAAACAGGCTCAGGACTGGGTATGTTGGATAAAATCAAGTTGTCAAATTTGTAAGGGACTATATTTCTCGTTTTTAATGTTTAGACCAACATGGAAACTTTGATAACCTGATCGATAGCCTACCTGCTCTCCAAGGAGCACTAATGATACCATTAGCCCAAAGTTGAGAACTTCAGAAAAACATAAAATGTTACGTGAGTAACGGTGTGCTGTGTCCGTGGATGTCAGTGAATGTGATATATTGCTCTTAGTAAAGTACGGCAGGGCAGGTGTGGGTTGGAAAAAAATTGACCTGTGCAGGACTCAAGTTAAACTTCAACAGGTTGTATTGACCACATCTATAATGGCTAAATGCATTAAGTTGCTGTTGTGTCATTGTCTGATTAGCTATTTACATTAATGAGCAGTAAAATGGGTGTGTCTTTAAAAGTGGCCAGGGATAATAAAGCATTGTTCATTCTATGAAGGACATTTAAATGATACAAAGTTAGCTTGGATAAAGTTAAAACATAAATGTAAAAAGACGCAATTAAAAAAAAAACCTTCTCATCTTTGTCCACAATTAATTGATAGCAGTCCATCAAAGTGACATTTGTAATTAATCCCAACATTAACGTGTCTTACTCCCTCACTGAGATCTCTGTTAAATCTACATAACTGTGATAGGCTAAAAGTCTGCGGCCTCAAATTTGAAGCTTTTTCTGACATAAAATGATAAATAACTGCTCTCTGGTATCTGATTGTTTCAACTAAGTCCCCAAAAGACTTTAAAAACAGGAGGATCAGGAATCTGACAGAGAAACTAGTGCAATACAAAACACACACACACACGCTCCTATAGGCAATTTGGAGTCTCCAAACTGACCTGACCTACATGAGTTGGACGGAGACAGGAAAGTGGAGCAACTAACACCAGTACGAGGTAAACATTCAGAGCAGGGGAAAAGGAAGAAGGAGACAGGCTCAATGTTGTTTTAGGTGACATTTAAGAGATTATCTTGTCTACTAAATTCGTTTCAACAAGACCTGAAAACTCTAATGACCATGGGCACTGTCGGGACGCTCTTGACTATTTCAGATAACTCATTTAGCCAGAAGACTCATCTGCATTCCCATCCTCAACTTATCAGACAGTGCCTCTTCAGCTCTGATACACAAAGTGCTCACAGCCACAACAGTAGACCATCCACTTTGTCACTTCTTGTCCCCTCTCCTCCTTCTGGAGGCAGGTATAGACCCCAGAATCACCAAAGAAGTGAGAGCATTATTCCTGCAGCAAATTAGATTTAAAATAGTCGCCTCTTCCTGACTTAGACCGGCTGCACACAAGACAAATTTCAAATGCTCAGGGACTCCAGACAGGACAGTTTCAACTGAATTTAACTTTAAAATAGTCAGATAGTCTAAATCCACAGGCAGGACAATAATGTAGGATCACGATTTCCAAGAGGTGATAAAATACCAGCACGAGGTCTCACAGAAACTCATGTGATCAAATGTGACTTCAGGGGGGAAACTAAAAGTGAGTTTCACACTGTGAGGCTGGCTCTTTAGAAGAATAGTCTGTGTGGCAGTGAATATAAAAAAAACAAGAATAAACCACTGTGTTATGTCCATATGCACCAGGGACGTACATTGGCATGATCATATTTTTTCTGCTGATTAGTGTCAGCAGCTTTAAAATCTGTGTGATCAACCAAAATGCCAAATTCTTAACTGTGATGTTTTGTTTGTTTGTTTGTTTTTTGTCAGAGATCATTTTCATGTAAAACCACTGGGTGATGATAAGTCAAGTTTCCATTTATTGGAGAATTAAAATAGGACTTTAGTGATACACCTTTCCTCTAAGTATTTAAAGAAATAAGCTATAAAATTCTTTAATTTATCCACTCTGTTGTTTTCCGCAGTAAAGACAAGGTTTAGGCTATAATTCATCAGCTGCCTTGTAAAAAGATATTATCCTTATATATTTAAAATATAGTGCATAAATATAATCAATTTAGATGTTTACACATTAAAATTGATCAGAAATTGAATGTTGTTTAAAGATCCATACATTTTCCCGTGGATGACTTTAAGTGGTTGCATGAGCTGATGCAAAAAAAAGTGTCTGAATTCAAATGTCGGGGATTTGAAGGAAAAGAATGAGTGCCTTTACACCATGATTTATATTAACAAACTTAACTTAAATAAACTAACTAAATGTCCTTTCGTTTAAAAATCAAATTGTTTCTATAATTACTTTTGTCTCCTGCATTTTAAGCTCTTCAGGAAAGCAAAGGTAAGACTTAAAGTCTAAAACAAAGGTCACAATCTAAGAAATTTCTGAGCTAATAAATTATGTACCTGAAAAACTATTTAAACTGGGAGAAGAAATCCAATTTAACAAGGTTAAAGAGATGAATAAAACTTTCATTATTTCTGTTTTAATTTTGTATTGATGTATTTTGTTCACATTTAAATCAAGATTTAATTTTCTGATGAAAACAGCTTTTAACTTTTCTATCATACTTTGAACAAGGTTTTAGAAGCGTGCAGCCTCCAAATGAGGGGAAAATGTGGGTTTGCTATTTCTTTTGTCATATTTCCGAAAAAAAAAAAAAAAAAAAAAAGCAGAGCAGCTGTGCTTGCCACTCAAACTGTCAGCTGCTGTGCAGGATCAGCTGGGTCAGGATGAGTTGTCAGCATTTTCAATAACTTATTACAATTGATTTCCAGCATCAGACAGCAGATTTTTGAGAACATTTCCAACTCAGTGTTGGTGTCTCAAAACTTCATCGTCAAGTGTGTTTGGATACTTTACATCCTGATCAGGACTGACAGAAACATCACATCTTTAACTGCTGTGCATGTTCTTCGACAGCACTATTAATAAAAGATGATAATTAAGAGACAGTACACAGCTGACAAGTGTGTGAAAACATTGAATCAACTTTAATAATCTATATAAAGTCACCTTTAAATCACAAATCTTCTGTCCAACTTTACAACTGACAGGTATCTAGGAAATTCTATTGGCACCATATGTTCATGCTCATTAACTGTGAATTAACAAAAAATTTAACCATCACATGACTGAAAATCTTCAGTCATAATTAACAGTAGTCCTTTGGATTGAAAAGAAAAGCTGAAACATTTGATAACAGGCGAGGTGTCTCTCTCTCAGAAAACAAACTTGCATGATCTTCCATGATCATTTGTGATTTTTTATACAGTATCTTGGTGCTGCAACATTCAACCCACTATTAGTTTTTATAGCAAAATGCCAACATGCACCATCTTTTTAAGAGATGATTTTACAAGTAATAGATAGAAAAAAGGACATAATCTGATTAAAACATCAAAAGGAGCAACCCTGGTGGTTAGCATAGCACAAAACCCTGAGATATTTATGCTTCTGCTACTATGATGCTTCAAGCATGGCAGGCCAACTTATCACCTCCACTGTGGAGCTCTTACATTTATCTTACACTGTAAACTTTTGTATAAAACAGTTTCTTTTTAGTGTGACCCTGTCAGGTAAGTTCTCATGGCTGAATCATTTTACCCCTTAAATCCTCTTGTATTATATTTTAAACATACTTTTATGATACCTCTACCTAATCAAAGTGATCAACATGGTACTAAAAAAGCATCTAGATACAATCAGATAAATTATTTAAAAATGTCCTCAAATGGATCATAAGTTGCCAAAAACACCTAATGTGTAAAATGAGATGCAAAAAAAAATGTCTGTTAAATTGTATGCAATTTTGATGTTTTGGGGATTTGAGTAGAAAGTGAAATAAATATGCAATCACTTCCACTGGTAGTTATACTGCTACAGCAGAGATGAGCTAACTCGTCACCCTGTTTGGTTGGTTGAGCCAAGACCATCTCTTTCAGGCCAGTCCGTCTGGACCAAAACAGGAGTTGATTGCTGCATTTAAAGGTGTAGTCAGGGATGTTGGAGAAAACGAGTGGAGAGGTTGTTTATAAATGAATTTAGACCCGCTTCTCCCTTCATACCTCACCCCTGGCTCCACCCCCGAAAGCTGATGGGCGTGCATCATCATGGAAACGGCCGTAGAAACTGTGTAGCTGACCAACATAGCTAAGGTAACCCCGACTCGTCAGACAATTCGACTGACATTATCGATACCGACGGCTGTTACTGTTATGTGAAGCACCACAAAGCTAATGTTGTTTATCTATCCAGCAGACAGACGGCGACATCCATGTCCGTTTTCAGGTCTTTCAGTTGGCGGAGTTCCCTCCACCGTCAGAAAGCAACACCAATGTTGACCCGGGTCTTCGCTCTTTCATGGTCATAGCCCTTCTTTTTCACTTTTCACTCCTCTGACCTTTTTCTTTTGGGCAGTTTTTCAGCCATTGCTACTGCACCTATTGTATCTCTCTCTTACGCTAACTGCGTACACTACGCAATCTACTACTCCCCCTCCCCCGTCTGTCTGATCTGCACATGAGTATTATCACCCCCTGGATGTGTGTGTGTGTGTGTGTGTGTGTGTGTGTGTGTGTGTGTGTGTGTGTGGGGTGAACCCTGTTTTGGTGGCTCGGTCTGAGCCCCAGTATTTACCTGCTAAAATTCAGAGTCAAGGCTGTGTATTGAAACTGGACTTTTTTTTCAACATGCTGTCAGTGGGGACATCTTGTGGATAGAGAGGATAAATTTGGTGAATTTGACAAATACTGCATTAGATTAGAAGATTAGAAGATCGCTGACTACACTTTTAATCACATTAGAGCAAACCATGACAGGAAATATCCGCGTGGATCAGAACAGCTCTCTTAAATGACAAAGGTGTGAATGCTACCTGAGACAGCTGACTCACTCCACATTATTCTTGGGGTTTGAGCATATCTTGGTGATTACTGGAATATCAACATCAATCAATTAATCAATCAGCTTTATTTATGGAGCACTTTAAATACAGAGTTTGAGCCAAAGTGCTGTACAATCAATCAATCAATCAATCAATCTTTATTTGTTTAGCGCCAATTCATAACATGTGTTATCTCAAGAGCAACAGAACATGAGCAACAGAAATTTAGACCAGGGCGATCATGACTCAATACTTTATTTGATCTTGAACCTACACTTCATGAACACTGTCATGTTAAATCATAATCAACACCGGCAGATTACACAGCTTAAAAACAATCTGTTGACAGAATGTTAAGCAACGATGACACAGAGGCCATTTTCCACGCTGTTTGTTTTCATGTTGAAATAAAAAAATGTGTTGATTTGGTTGAAGGTTTCTTTCATTTATCTGAACAAATATACACTGTGAAATATGTGAACCAACTGCCTGGAGAAACACATGCACATATGTGTTCAAACTGTCCAGCCCACGCATATACAGACAAACACGAGAGTGTCTGCTGTGTGAAGAAAACTGACAGATGGTGGAGGGTCTGGATCTGGATTCTCGATGGACGTCTTTCAACTCGTAAGGAAAAAAGAAATGTTGTTAAGTCTGATTTGCAGGGAGAATCATTCCTCTGTATTTGGCGAGAGATCACAACAGAGACAAAATATGATTAGATGGTAAAACAATGTAATTACGCAGGAATACTCAACATGTTGCATGCGGGAGCCCAATGGAGGCCAACATCTGTCACTACTAATTTGTCTCTTTAAAGCAAGCAAAACAAAAAAGTGAGAAGAAGAGAGCACCTATCAGGACTGATTACAGAGACATTATCAGGACTCGCTCCAAATTAAAAAATAATCAAAATCACTCTCAATATTTCATCCTTGTGAGACCTTAGAGACGTTTGTCATATATTCTTACAGTTGTTATTATGAAGTGTCAGTCTTTTGGCCTGTGGTGTCAGAGCTCATTGGTTTTAGACAAATGAGTCACCATGAATCAACACTTACTCACCAAGCAGCAAAATAACACAAGTGGAGAATACAGTCATAAAAGAGATAATGTGCTATTTCCTGAACGCTGATATAAATACTCAGATTGTTCTTCAGCGGTTCATTCACTACAGAGCAAGAGTTGTAGAGCATTACATTTATTTCTTTAAATGAACTACAGTAAATTGAATAAAGGGACTTTTATCAGCATGCCTCGTTCATAAAATGGACAGAACCACAGCTATTTGTGTGTATACTGACAAATGTATAGACATGTGACCTGTACAGCAGAACATTTGGGGCTAAAATAGCTCTAATGAATGCAGCTGTTGACAACATGGAGCCAAGAAGCGCTGAACTAACAATCACCAGAGAAAGGACCTGTCAACCAGTCAGAGTGGACAAAGCCTGTGTGGGTAAGGAAGCTTTGAAATGACATGTGCACCACCAGAGCTTCCACATAGAGTGAGAATAGAGGCGGATGCTATTTTTTAACATCATGGCTGTGAACATACCCTCACAGTCATCCAAAATGAGTATATGAATCAGAGTTAAGGCAAATATGGGCTCTTCAGTGTGGTGTAATATTACATTTTGGAGCATGCTCCTGCCCCATTGAATGCACTTTTATGACCCACTCATGGGTCCCAGTTAACCAAATGAGAAACCCTGGTCTATGGCCCATGGTACACAGTGATTTTGGCATGTCTGTCTCTATAATGCTATCAGTAAAGCCCACAATCTGGGGCAATCCTTGGTATAGATTACAATTATACTGGCACAATATGGAGGCAACAGTGCATCAGAAAACTACATTTCACAACACTACAGAAAAGAGAATAACTGCTTTAACTTCTAGTATTAAGACCACTCATAAAAATCCCTCTAACAGTGTTATGTATGAATATAAAAGAGTATTCTGTGCTACATGGATAAACTTTATTATCTGTTCCACTGACACAATGAAGGTAACAGCAAGACATTGTCAAATGTCTGAATGCCTGCCGTCAACTAGCAGGCAGGGGTTGACCTACAATACAAACATCCCAATATTCACAAATGAAATATCAATGTTTCACTGTAAAAACTGTTTAAGTATCACACTGCTGTCCTGATACACAGAATCCTCCAAGTCACTTCATTGTACTATTGTTTTGTTTTGAGCTTTGTCAGGTTTACGGCTTCTTAAATTTCTCCCTTTTCTACTGTGCTACTGAAGCCCTTACAACATCAGGGGTGAACAAACTAAAAATGAATTACACTTCTGTATTTCGCAAAGAAAAGTTGAATTAATCATCAAAATCCCCATTCATAAATTTGCAATTGCATCAAAATAACAGTGGGGAAAAGGTGTGTATTTAAGCACCCTTAAACTTTAGCTGAGGTTCTATGCTGTCATAGGCTTAGTTGTTTTGTGTGTCCTCTATATAAGAAGTTTTATATCTGGTCCTCCCCTCATTTTAATAAAAAATCCACATCAGAGGGTTAAAAGGAGCCCATGTTTATTTACTGTTCAAACAGGGTGAGAGGACAAATGCATCAGGTGGAAAATCAGAAAGTCACCTACACTGCACACCAGAATGTTTTGTGCAAAGTGTTCAGTAGAGCCCTCTGACGCGATGTTATTTTTGAGCACAAAGCGTCTTTCCTTTACCTTCCGAGTCAGTGTTTTACTGAGAACGTGTCTCAGCTCAGCACACAGACACAGTCATGTCGAAGTGACCCTCTGATGAGGAAAAACTATCTCTGACTCAAAAGTTGTTCAGACGGAAAGCAATTTAATTACATGGAAAAGTTGCAGTTGTTTGAAGAACTGAGAAGAGATGTTGATGCCTTGGTAAAAAAGCTTTAAGAACTTAGAGCTCTAAGAGAGGAAAACTGGGCAAGGTACAAACAAGGCCTCACATTAGGATATACGTATATCAGGGGTTGCAAACGGTCAACTGGAGGATCAGTGGCAAAGGAGACAGAGTCATTTACAAATATACAAGTCAAAAACAAAATCAGAAAGAGGATCACGCATTTATGGAATGAGCAGTTAAATATATGAGTTTTGCCCCTAAAGATAATTTACCAGAACCTCTCCCCTCCTGGAGGAAAGCCAGTTCTTCAGTGAAGCATGAGTGAGGAGCTGGTCTTCACAGCAATCCAGAATTGGATCAATACATTTCAGTACCGATAAATTCTTCAAGAACCATCCTGATTAATCACTCATGTTAAACCTATTTGTATTGTCTTTATTTGAACTGCTGTATCTCTTTAATACCTCAATGTTCAAAAAAGATCATTTTAAAGCATTGTTCAACCTTCCTACAGTGTGATGAAAATAAATCAAATCGCTGAAAAAAATCGCACCAGAATTATGGGGACCAATGGAGAGCAATCCTTGAAAGAAAGAAAACAAATGACAGCCTTTTATTTACACTGAATAGCTAACTTTAAGATAATATTACATAAAACTGCAGCTCACGCAAAAATGTTGAGAGCAAAGCTATAATGCAACCACCACTGAAATGAATTGTTCTTTACCTTTCAGTCATCTCTGCTTTGTCCCGAATGAACATCCTGGTCATTCTGTTTTCTCATGCTGCGTTCACACCGCTGGTGACCCAGCTACTAAAATCGCGTCACCCACTGACATATCATCGCGCGTCCATAGAAACCTAATTTTGGTCACCGTTGCCGTTGGCCGTCGCTCAGTGATGTCATGTCCGCTCGATTTTCACTGCGATCATATATCATACAGTATATCATATAATAGGATGTATAAGCGGACATTCTTCCAGCTGTATGCTTTTCATTCTCTTATCCAACACAAATGCTGCAGCTAATGCCCTGCAGCAGCATTATCTGTGAGTTTACTGCGGTCCGTCTAGGCGGAACTAATGTCCTCACTGACTAATGTTTCCCATACGGACATGGATTGTTACTCTGTAGGCTGGATGAATAACTGTCTGTCACGGGCACCATCACACATGCACATACCACTGATTGGCTGTTGCTGCACAGTCACACACGACATCGTCTGAATAATCAACTTTTTTTACTTTGACATCGCACGACAAGCTATGTGGTTGTGTGAAAAGCGGCTATCGCATCGCGGCAGGGTTAGCCCTGCCCCATCGCGGCTGTACATTGACTTTGCATGGAGAGTGATCGCCGAGGTTGTACTAGTAGCGTGCGGTGTGAACGCAGCATAAGACTGCAAAAACTGAATCCTGCAACTCAAATGTTCACTTGGTCTGGACTAAAAAATGTGCAGCTGGTGACAAAGAGTTGAATAAAAGACAATGCTTCTTTTCTGGGGCTCACAGGGCAAACTGATTGGGAACAAGTGACTTAGAATCACAGGCATGAATCAACAGCGAGTGGTTATAATCTGCCCTGCACCCTCACCGGTCCGAATGCCCGGCAGAAAAATGGCTCAGCTGCACATTCATCAAACCTGAGCCAGTCTGTGAAAGGCTGAAATTTGGGAGGTCTGATTTCAGTTTTGGCCAAATCATGGGGAGGAAAAAAAGCTTTTTCCAACAAAAAAGTGCCCCTCTTGTGTGTCGAGGTTTGCTCTGCAGGAGCGGGGAGCGTGTGCATGAGCAGAATGAGATGATGAGGATGATGCTGAAGACCCTTTGCTGGTCAAAGAACAACAGGATGTCCTGGCAGGCTTGGATCTCTCTTGCAGATCAGAATCCAAACTGTTAGGCAGATGAGTGCTATCATTGTTCATGTAACATCACATTGTAGAAAGAGAGTGTTGGCTTAATGGCTGCACAATCAGACAGTCAGCATTTTGTTAATGGAGCCGTTGGCGGGCAGAGAGGGCAGAGAGGGTTGGTGAAAAACATGGCATAGGAAAGGACAGAAAATGGGAAAATATCACCTCCCTGAACCGAGCGGGATTATTATCTGTAGCTCACACTATGACTTACAGCATTCTGGCCAAAATGGCTCCCATTTTAAAATTACAAAGCAACAGCACTTTGTTGTATCCGCTCATTTGTGCTGCAGCTTACTCTTTATTCAGAAATAATGATACAGTGGAGCTACTGTACAATAAAACTGTAATATAACCTCAGTGCGTGTGAGCTCGTATTGAAACCTCAAAGAAAGGTACTTTTGTGTCATTGCTCTGCTCTTTGAACATGATTTTTGTCCATGTCAGACCTATCTTTGTCAGTATCCAAGTGCATAAAGCACACAGCATAATGGCAAATCCCCCTCTTTATCACTTTCAACCCATGTTCTAATGTTGAGTGATATTTTGCAGGGCTGAATGTTTCAGCATTTAAATTACAATGTCAGACTGCAGGAAGTGTAATGTCAGTCATGTAGCTAGAAGAACATTTTACTGACACTAATGCGTCCATCTGATTTCACCATTTGTAAGCTCATTTGGAGAACAGAACACAGCTCATGAAGAAGTTGAAATAGTTCAACCATAGGAGTGTAAGACATGATCAATACACCTATGTATGATGGTATTTTGCAGTTCAATACTGTATTGATATTTCCCGTGCCATATTATGTATTATTATTAAATAGCTTACTGAAATAAGATACATTTTAGCTAAGCCTCCTGCCTCTAGTTGGGAGCAGACGTTCATCTGTTTGTCTCTTTGTCCCTCTGTTAAATTTATTATGAACTTATTCAGACCATGATTTAAATGAATAACTCTAGAACTGCAATTTTTCATGCATACAGTATCTGGGTTGTTTCTACTATAATATTTTAAATGATTTTTTTATTTTACCATGTTAGACAAATTAGACTTCAGCTGATTTTTTTCTTATGATCATATCTATGACAACATTTGTTAGTTTTGTTTTTACATACAGAGACTTTTGTTGGTACACTTATTAATCTTTAAGAACTGTCTTAATGGCCAGCTTAAGAAGTTAAAAAGATGGGTCAGCTCATGGAGAATTTACTTTTAATATGTTGAAAATGCAAAGTAACATGTGACACAATTGCAAGTAACAAGTTCATTTGTTAAGTCTTCAAAGAATCAAGCTGCTGCACGCTCCCTGAGTGGGTGTATCTTGTTTCCATTTGTATTGCAGCATTAGTTTCCCTAACAATGCTCAGCTCCTACTTTACAGAGACTGGACTTATATTGGGGCTTTTCCGCGTCATAACATCAATTCGACTTCTCTGGACTTAACTCAGTAGTTCTGGCGGTCTATTAGGGATACCATTGGACCCTTGCATAGTTTGTTGTATCACTTCCATCAGAGTTCCATGCAAACTGACCTGAGATTAAAATGTGATGTAGAGACACTGCTGACCAAGGACGTAGGTTAGATTTTGACACTGGTGGGGACGTAAAAGCACACCAGGATGGCACCCCTGAAAGTTTATGTGTTTTGCATTTATGACTGTTTTTTAATGTCATGTAGAGCTAATCAAACAAACAAGCAAACAATCATATTCAGAAAAAACTACTCTAAACCTCTACTGTCTGTTCCTTGGCAGACATATATTGATGCATGACATATGAACATTGGGTTGGTTTGGGATCAATCAGAAATTTTGGTGGTATGGTTATAGTCTGATAAATATAGAACCAAAACCAAAAAGGACTACTGATAAGTGTATTCCCCAGCAATATGAATGTATAAAGTCATGTTATTAATTTGAGGTTTTATTGTGTTTTTTTCTCACAAACTTTTATTGTTAGTCTTAAACAGTTGCTGCCTTTTAATACACAAATAATCCATGGGTAATAAACAAAAAAAAACTCTTTAACTATCTCTTTGGCATTAAATATGAGCATTTTTTTTGCTATGACATTATATACTATGCTTGTGTTTTATGTTCGGGACCACTCGGTAGTGGCATGATATTGATATAGACGTGTCCCTAGCGTCCCGACCCAATTCTACGCCCCTGCTGCTGACAACCTAATGTTCATAGTATCTCCGCAAAGTGTCAAATCTGACCAGGAAAAGCAGCCTACCATTGTTGGTTCTGTAACTTTCCTCTGCTTTAAATTGTTTGTTGTTTTCCTGAAACAACATTTGTCTTCTCACTGAGACAAAAAGCCACAAACCTTGAAGGGCCAGCAACTCTGTTAGCTCTGCTTCTGTCTTTGCACTGGTGATAACCCAATCAGCCCTGAAGAGGTGCAATCAAAGTGTATACTGTAATTTAATAACCATACAGTATGTAGAGTCAGTCAGAGCTGGGCAGATCCCACAAATGAAAAAGCACCAATAGAGGAGAAGTCTATGAGGACTATCATACTGTCTGAGCCTCAGGCCTACAGTCCCAGTTAAATACTCTGTCTTTACTTTAATACGGCTTTCCTCTAAACCAGTCTCTGAAGATCCTGTTGATGACTACTGCCCAATATAAGTCCAGTTCCTCCCTTTGTCTGAACACAAAGTAGAAGCACAAAGTATGTTGGGAAAACTAATACTGCAATATTTTTTACTTGTGGGATATATAAATTGTTCTTTTTGTGAACATTCTCAACCCAGTAGTTAACACAGAACACTGAAATGAAAACTCCTTGTTAGAGCAACATTGTCTGTTTATGAAACAAAAATATGATGGTTAATATTTTGAGTCTAATGTTTTGGTAGTTATAGGGTTTTTGGTGGGCCTTGGGCTATTTTTAGGTCTCTACCTGGGTTTTATTTTAGTTTGGGAAAAGGCTAACTGGTATAAAGATAAACATTGTTATATACTGTCTTTAATCAAAACCTTAAGAAAGTATCACAGCTTTTTCTTCTTTAAAAGGTCTTTCTCTGGAGACACGACTTTTTCGTGTAACATCATTTAAGTGCATGAAGCAAAGAGAATAATGTCAAGCCCACTTTCTCACAGTCCTGCCTGAAGTTTTAACATCTTCAAAAATGATACTTCGAGTTCAGCTGAGGGGAATCTGTCTTGCTGTCTTCAAAGTGGGACAGCCAGCGTTAACCATCATATTGTCACTTACTCGTTGAATGAATGGGGCTTGGTTGTGGCTAGATGTGGCGATGGGCTGATACTAGTTTATCTTGATTTAGCTGTCATTCCCCTAAATGAGCTGCTAAATCAAATGTGACACAGAGCCGTCATTCTCCTGAGTCTCTGCAAGGTTTATGGGGGAATAAAAGCCATCAGAACACGACGAGATGGAGCATGAAATTTCATGACATGAACCTGTTTTTGTCTTGTTTAAGAGATTTACCATACGATGGCCATAATGACAGGAGAAGTACCGACAATATGGGCATTGAAGATCATACTGAAAACCATATCATTCCCATATTGTGTCATTTATCAGGCTGAAGCAGACTCATTAAAATGTAGAGGACCATAATGATGAAACGCTATAAACAAGGAAACAGTGTTCAACTAAGAAGTGATGAAACTCAGTGTAAAAATAATGAAGTGTCAAATACAACAAGCCATGCCAGATTTCAGGGACTGTCAAATTTCTTTTTATACATGCTGAAAAACATGGATAGAAATGAAAGTGTGAAGAAGGATTAAAACCAGACTTTTCAAGTGGGTTCATTTTTTTCTGAATAACCGATCTGATTCTGTCCTTGTCCGAATTATAAATTACCACAAAGTGCGTGCATTGAAAGATTTGATTAACTTTTCTAATAAAACCTACACCCGGTTATTGCATCATTTCAAATGAGAATAAGTGAGAAGCCTCCAGATATAAAATGAAAGTAATGTCTACAGAATGGCTGACAAGGAGGAGATCATCCTGAAAGAAACCCTTAAACGAACAAAATGCTCTCCATAATATGACTTCATCTAAAAAGAAGAATGGAAGTCATACTTTTATATGCAGGCAGAAAAGTCAAAGTGTACGATGAGCTGAGTCAAACTGAATGGTTACAGTCATTGTTGTGTGACGATTTGTAATTTGTCTCTACCTGATGATGGAGAGCATGGAACAAAGCGCATAAGGCTGGTTTGCAAGGTCATCGAAACCTGCTCACTCACTTGTCACCTTATCAGGCACATCTTATTAGCACCGGGGATCAAAGAGGGTTGGAAAACTGCCCCAATTCTTCAAGGCATAGATTTAACACAGTGCTGCAAACATTCCTCAGAGATTTTTGATCCATACTGACATGACAGCATCACACAGGTGCTGCAGATTTGACAGCTGCACATCCATGATGCACATCTGTGTTTGGGATGGGATTAGAAAAACCAATTCCAGTTTGGGATCAAAAACAAATAGGTTACGGAATTTATTATTTTGTATTTTTCTTTACAATCCCTTTATCAGTTCCCTGTGTGATCTGAATGCCTTGCTATTCAAGGAGACAAGGATTTGTGTATTTTTATTTAAAGCAAGGTAGAAAAAAAAACAAAAAACTCAGAGACAATTGTCTTACTTACAAAGCATGGCCACTTTTGAGACTAGTCTGTATTTCCCACACAGAAAATTCAAGGAGATTGAAAAGGGAATCATTTAGGAAGTAGAATAGATGATGGCATTAGTTAATCGTATGGTTCCCAACCCTATTATTTTACACCACTTTACGAGGATGAGGCCTGGTGACTTTGGAGGCCACTGGGGTACAATGAACTATTTGTCATGTCCAAGAAACAAGTCTGAGATTTAAGTATTGCGGTATAGTGCATTATCCTGCTTGAAGCAGCCATTAAAAGATGAATGCACTGTGATCATGAAGGGATGAAGGCAAGGCAAGTTTATTTGTAGAGCACAATTCCTACCCAAGGTAATTCAAAGTGCTTTACAGAACAAGAAAATGCATTAAAATCATCCAACATAAAATAATGAAAATAATCATTATAAAATGAACTTTAAAAGAGACAAGTGCAGTCATAAGCAGAGTTAAATAGAGCTACTTTAAGCCTAGATTTTAACATTGTCAGAGTAGAGGCCTGTCTCACATCCTCAGAAAGACTGTTTCAAATGAACATGGTCAACAGTAATTGACCATTCGCATGTGATGTTCCATTTCGGCTTGACATTGTTTTTGCCATCCAGCATGTAACCTAAAAGACATTTATGCAAAATAAATAAGAATGTCTCCCGGTGAACTCAAACTTACATATGCAGCCATAACTATATACTGCAGTGTGGTAGATATTTCTAACAAAGCTAAATGTCAGTTTTGTATACTTGCAAGTCATGAACCTTAAAGTGTCAAAAACACCTGGTGGGCTAACATTATTTCTAGCAATCATCTAGTTAATTTATCATATAAAACATGGCTTTGTCTTTGCCCAATAAAGAATTAGTGGAGGCCGAACACTTACTCTGAAGATAAACTTTCATTCAACTCTCATGGTTTGCTTTTGGGTTTGAAAAACATTGATTTTTGACTGTACAAGTATAAAATATTCATTCTTGCAAAGAGGATCTGAATGATAAAGTGTTGTTATGAGGTCACACTGGTAGTTCACCAAATTTGACAACACATTTCCTACACCAGCATCAACAGGTAATATGGATGTTCTTAAGTCCTTCAGTTCCCGTTGAGGTTTCTACCATTTATCATTCAAACCTTCTAAGTCTTCATCAGCAGATTTTTTCACTGTGTATACTCCTTCCTTTTTCATGTCTCCTCATGTATTCAAAACAAATGGTGGTCATGATCCCTAGAAAGGTCATTAGAATATCATGTACATTGTTTGTTTTTTCCTCTTTTGAGTCTCCCTGTCAAGGCGTGGTACTCCGCTGTATCCCACCTGCTTCAAGATTCTACATGTTGCGTGTAAGCAAATGGTGTCCTGCCTTTGTTATTACAAGAAGTCATTTGAATTGCAGTATTGTCCCCTTTCTATCAGCTCAAACCACTTTGACCATTCTACTCTGACCTACGGCATCGACATGACTTTTTTCTTCAGAGAATTTATGCTTACTTTCTCTATTTTTACTGGCTACTCTGGAAATGTGTGTACTTTTATAATGTTTTTGGACTTTGATTTTCTTTAGCATGCACATTTCTACTGAGCCAACCTTGACTGTCTTCTAATACATGGTTCTTTTAGTCTTTCCATAGATAACCTTTTAGGCTTTTTTAATTATGTCTGTTATTCTATTTTGTCATTGCTATTATTATTATTTTATTATTTCATCATCTTGATATTATAATGCATTCATTCAATTTCCCTTTTTGCGGTCGCAGGGGGAGCTGAGTGACCAGTTAACCATGAGCATGTTTTTGGTCTGTGGGAGGAAGTCGGAGTTCCTGAGAACCCACACATGCACAGGAAGAACATGCAAACTTCACACAGAAAGACCCTGTGTGATCCGGGGATCGAACCTTCTTGCTGTGAGGCACGTGCACTAGCTGCTGCGTAACCGCGCCGCCCTCATTATGATATCATCTTTTTATATTTGCTGTCCTGTTTTTTGCTTTCAACCCTCTTTTATTGCCTCTTCTTTCTTCTTCCATACTGATTATATGCTCAAGCTTTTAATATAGTTCTCATGGTCTCTTTTTATGTTCCAAGGTTTGTGTACTGTCTGGGTTCCTGTGACATATGGAAAGAGCTTTTGAGTCCGAGGCTCAAAGTCATTTGATATCAGGAGCACTTCTCTTAACTTTCTTTGCTAGTGTCTTTTATGCCTTTTGTGTCTTTCTCAAAGACTGCCTTGATTTGAACTGAGCTTTTTTTTTTGCTTCCTTGTGCTATAGCTCTTGCATTGTCATCTGTATGCTCCTGACTGTCCGTCAAACACTTTGTAAACCTCTGTTTTTAAAAGTGCTATACAAATAAAGTAATTATTGTTATTATTATTATATATATATATGATAAAAACATACTGTATCTGCAAAGTTGTTCATAATTTAGCAGGATTTTGTTTTAAAAGTTCGAACACAGTGTTTTAACCCATTGAAAGGTCAGTGTTGCCATTTTTTGGATTGCTTTGATACAAACACCTTTACTGGTACTCTTTCTGTGTGCCCTCTTGTTTTTTGAAGAACAACACACATTTTAATGATTCAACTTGTCACACAGTAGTTTGTTTCATTATACATCCATCATGAAAACTGAGAGTATATGTCTAAAATATATGATCAAAGATCTGAAATCGGCATTTTTTTAATCTTTATCACCAGATTTGTATAATATATGCTCTATTTTTCATTGACTAAAATAGCATTGGACTAATGTAAAACCATTTATAACAAAGGTTGTTATTTAATCTGTTAAGACTCCCCAAAACTACAATTCAGCTTTAAATTCACCCAAGAAGGAGAAGATGGAGAAGACTATATTAGCCCATCAAGTTCACCTAGCATTTAACAATCTGGTCCAAAACATAAACATTTGCCGGAGTAGATGATCAACTGGAGGGAAATAACCATTAGCAGACTAAAAGAGGCTGCAACAAAGCAGATGGTGAGCACCTCTGGGAGACAGGCATGTGCTGAAGCTTTGACCACACAAACTGCTGCAGCCTCTCATTTATATAAGGAATCTGGTGAGAAACTAACAGCTCATTATACCTGACATCCTCTTCAATGTTTCCTGTGTGATGGGGTTTCTTTTGCATTCATCATACTTTGAGTGAGACTGACGCTGATGGCTTTACCAATAGGCTCTCTTCATCACACATCTACTAAAAGGTTGTTTTTCCTTCATGCTCATACTCACTGAGAGATGAGTCATAACAAGGACAGTAATAGATTCACAATCTGCTTCTTTAAACTATTGCATTAATTTCAGAAAATTATGTTATGGGACCCTCAGTTCATAATTCATATGTTAGCTTAAATGTATGACTAATATTTTTAGCGTACATCAAATAACTCAGAGGACAAGATAATGGTGTAAAATATTTAAGTTAGTGACTCTAACAGACTGTTCACAGAGCATATGACCCACGGTCCAGCCGGCTGTAAACTTTACAAACTGAGTCCGAACTGACGCTTTAGTTTTTATTCATAACAGGAGATATCTTGTCCAGACTGCCATAATACTAAAACTAATACTGCTGTTACTAATGAAGCCATTGCAATTTTTTTTGCAGGGTTTTAAAGTATTAAGGGTACAAGTTATGCTCCCATCACTTCCTTCTGCTAAAGCGAGGTACACACATAAGGTTTTTTTTTAATCTGAAGAGAGTTTCTATCTGCTGGAGACCCCATACATGAAGATGAAAAATCAGGCTTTTGATCCTACTGTGTGGTATGCTCCAATATTCTCAACACAGCACACTGCACCTAACAATTCTGATGAAGAAGAAGCATAGCAAGAACCATTAACGTTGTCGATGGCAACAACCAGAACACACACCATGCAACATGGGAGAGGACATACGAGAAGAGGGAAGGATGGTGGTCTTTGTTTTTGATGGAAAATCAGGAACTAAATAAAAGAAAAGACTGTGGAAAAATTCCTTGAGACTATGTGAAAACATGAGTTGGTCTTCTGTTATTCTAGGTCCACCAAACTTGCTTATTTTTATTTACACCGGCTTCCTTGGTCAGCTCGCGTCTTGATTGGCTACATCCCATTTCACGTCACAATTCACGGAGTCATGACTTCAATATTTATGATTGTCAGCCCCAACCCATTTCAGAGCCGATTATTGGGATAAATTTATTCTTAACACAACTCAGACCACAGAACAATCTTATAGGATAATCTTATAAAACAAGATAATCCAGCATTTGCCATTCTTGGTCGGAAAGGGGGACAGTCGCGACAAAAACAGAGATAATCTTTATGTGTGTACCCCGCTTAACTTTAACACAATATGATGCTCTAAGAAAAGACCTTGGACTGTCCACCAAATGAATAAAAAACATAATTTAATGAAAAATCAAAGGGCTTAAAAGATCAATAAACAAGCATCCTTATGAGATAGATAACTTAAATATTTACCTCCGCCAAAGACGTTATGTTATTGTGGCGTCTGTTTGTTTTTTGTTTGTTTGCTTGTTTATCTGTTAGCAACAAACTCAAAAAGTTCTGGACGGATTTTGATATGATTTACAGGAAATGCCAGGATTGCGACAAGGAACAAATGATAAGATTTTGGGAGTGATCCGGATCACCGTCTTGATCCAGGAATTTTTTAAAGGATTCTTTACCATTGCGAGATAGGACCATTTTCAGCATTTGCGCATATTTGTATGTTTTAATGGTCAAGGAATCTAAATATTTAGATGAAATAAAAGCAGGACTAATATTTATGGTGAAAATCACAATATGGGTGAGGACTGTGGTGCTGGCAGTAGTCTGTGCTCTCCAGTGCTTTTCTAGTTCTTAATGTCTTTGTTAGCAAGCAAAACAATCACTTTCTTGGTCAAGAGCAGCTAAATTCAGAAACTGAATATCTTTAGGTGGGATAAAATCCAAAAGCTGATTTTGAGAAACAGAAATGTCATCTAAACTTTGGATAAGGAATTGTATAATTTATTAAAGAATAAGTGGAAATACTGCAGAATGCAAGGATACGGGGTTTATCTAATTCATTATTTAGGTAATTATAACGGTGTAGCTATATTAGCACTGGAGTAGAGCTTAACAATTCGCAGACTTAGGTTATGATTGTGAAATTAAAATGTGCCCTTCATATCATTAGCAGTTTAGGAGGATTGAGCCCCTGTAATGAAGTCCACTCAACACACACACAGTTTCTTACAGGACTTGAGCACCTCTGCCCTTCCCCCAAAGTCCGAACCTGAAAGTGGCCCTGATCACATCTCTCATAGGAGGAGCTGAGAGTGATACTGAGCTAAAAGTCAGAGAAACAGACAGCCAAATCTTTGTAATTCAGGCCTGCTAAATTCACCTGACAAAAAGCTGAGTTAGGTAAAGCCTTACATAAACACGTCTGATCTCCTTGAAGTGTAAAAGAACATCGATGGTTCTTTTATCTTTGGAAAACAGATGGTGGAACCTTTGGTCAGGGTGAATCTGCTTTTATGCTGCATGATGACACCAGGCCACATCAAATCTCAATAAAACTCGTCTCTCTGCTCCTGCTGTTTAAGGTTTGTCCAAATAACTCCTATTTTCTGTATTGCGTTTTAGATAACCACTCATTTCAAATTTTACAGGCCCTTCCTAAAGTGTTTATTCCTGTTTTATGGTGCACAGTTTAAATGTCACTCTAATATTTCTTTTGCCCATAAAGCACATGGAGATGTCGTTGTTTAAAATGTGGTGTATAAATGAAAGCTGCCATGCCGTGCCTTGCCTTGGATTACAGTTCTTGAAATAACTGACATTACATGCATAACTGCTAATCTGCCTTAAATATACATTATTCACCAGCATACTTCATAATTTACATGCTTTTACCAGCAACGTTATCATGTCCAAAATCCCACAAGAACTCACAAGAAATGAGGCTCAGCGACGGCAGCTCAGGGAAACCTCAAATCAACTATTCATTATCTTCGTGTGTTTATCCAGCACTAAATATTATTTGCTCTAGTTTTTGTTGTCAGCTTGGAGCACTTAACTCCTGAGGGCTCAGACCGTTTATCTGACTCACTTTAATTAAAGCAGTGCCATGCATGGGCCGCCTAAAACAGCAGGTGTCTGGGTGTTTAAAAAATGATAAGACCGGGCCAGATCTGGGTTACTGAACCTGCAGCTTCCTAGCAGAAAGCAGTTGTGGCTTTTTCAAGTTCTACTGCCAAAATCTCAACAAAGATGACCAGCAGAGACGATTTATTGCAGGTTTTATCAATTTATATCCACACCCTCTGCTTTGTAGACACACAATGTTTTCCTTATTGTGTTGTGGTGTGTGGTCTGAATTGATTAACATCACCACCTTTAAGCTTACCGATACTGATTATGTATTACTGATTATGAGTGTTATTTGAAGTTATTTGAAGGTCTGTGTCCACAGATCTCCATTTTCAAGTATAATACAATACTATGTATGACAGCATCTTCAGCACTTCGAGACCTGAGATGAAAAGTGCCCCAAGCACCAGGTGTTGTTGTGCTTCCATTGCTCTCAGATGAAACTGATTAACTTTTGGAACAGCGTTGTGCTCCCCAATGTTCCCTCGCAGACCAATCCAAACTTGAAGGGTGTAAAACCTCTGATGATTGATTTGTACACAACAATGGCGTAGGAGAAAGTGATCACACTCGCCTTTTAAAGGAAACAATTTTAGGGTCTTCAGCTGTAGTTAGTGGTACAACATGAATCTATCACTTAGTTACCTTGTTTTTAAGGTGATATTTTTGTGAACTAAGGCAAATATTAAGCACACAGAACTATTTAAAACAACCTTGTGGATACCACATAAAAAGGAAGTTAACATTTGTAACTTAGCAACATCGCCAGACTTTCAATTCAGTCAACTAGTTATTTACATTATTTATGACCAAAGTCTGCAATCCTATTAAATTGCTGAGTTGACATGAGAGTACTTGCTCTGTCTATAAACTACCACTTAAGCTCTGCTTATTGACAAATGCCTGCTGCCAAAACACCCTTAGACTTGGATGGTAACTGAGAACATTGAATGAACACTACAGAATCAGGAGACATCATCACAGGATAAAGTAATTTGGTTGTACATTTGAAGTTAGTGACTGAGGAGAAATCATATTCCACCCAGAAATCCATAAATCCACAGTTTACCCACTGACAGTGTGATACAGTGTTGAATAAGGTGTGATCAATTTTCACTATTTTCTGCATGTTTAATCAGTTTCAGACTAATTACTTCGACCCAGTTTCAATTTTTGTTTAAACTGATTTGGAATTATCCGCCCAGAACACCCCATGTCCCAATCCCTATTAACAGCATCATATACTGTGCTTGTTTTTCCTCAATAAACTATAATTTACACCCATATCCTGCACAGCAGTTTGGCTCCAGGGATGTTTTTGTTTGTAGCTATTGCAAAGCTATTTTTTTTTTGTCCATGTAGTTTCAGAGCAGGGCATGGCTGGGTGTCACTGGTCTGTGTTTACAAGACCTTAATAAACCCATGCTGTAACAGAACTTTTTCAAAGATCTGCAGAAAAATCTAAACTCTCATAAAGCTGCAGCTCACAGTGAGGGAAAAATGTCAGAATGAGTGGGATGCTGAAGGCCCCAGTGATGTAGCATGAACAGTAATTTTCTTTCTGGTTCCTTCTTCGAAATTCATCTTCTCCATTTTACCCCTCGGTGTGCCCCTGAACTTCTGAAACAAGCCACTTCATAAATGTGCCTTGGTCTGTCCAGCCAGCAGTAATGTAAAATGCCAGAGCAAGGAGCCTCCAAAATGCTTCTTGGTGAGAATTAAAGTCTAGGACACTCTGAACTTCTTATTCCTGGGTCAGTGGTTCTTTTTTGTGCAACTCATGCACGCCCAAATGAAACCAATGGAGAGTCACACAAGACACTTTGTCTGATACTCACTGAGCAGCAGACTAACTGTTGACACGGTTGAGTGGATGAGGAAATCCCTGTCAGGATGTCGTGCTGAGACAAATAGTAGTAGGGAGTTCAAACCCTTGTGCTATAAAGAAGCACTTCCTCATTTTTCAGAGCCTGAAAATCAGTAACATTTGAGTTTATTAATTACATTTAGGGCTCTAATTTCGTAGACCAGGCGCAGACGAGGCACACCTGCCCTGCTCCCCATCTGCACCTCGCCGAGAGGGTGTGTCAAGAGCACTTTGCAAGTTTCCTGCAGTGGGAAGAGAGGCGCACTGCAGGTGCAGAGAGGCGCACCCACGCCTCCGTCCCTGCCCAGCCACGCAAGTGCCAGAGAGGGAGGAGAAAAGGCGTGAGTGGGTTTAACACAGCCGAGTGCTGTCTTCACCAATCAATTGAACGCCTCCCCTTGCCTTTAAATGCCCTGCGGCCGAGGCGCAGCGTCTGATTGGTCTGACTGATCCCCGCCACCGCTGAAACAGTGTGCTGGAAAGACCCGGTAGTGGAGACAGTCAGAGCCGCTGTCCCTTCAGCAATCGGGAGAACGGACTGGCCATCGGGGCGCACATCGGAGGCCACGAAGTGTGTCACGGTGTGGGCCAGCTCCCGGGACAGAAGTAATCTGTTCCTTTGTCATTTATAGGGGTAAAAAATTAAGGGACAGTTACACAGCAGCTGGCTTATCCAATCATAATGCTTGTGATCCACCTGCACTCCTGGTTTGTCATCACCAAATAGCAGAGCCTTTGGTAATATATATTCTCCTGGTGTCTCCTCATCCTCCTTGCATTAATGTAGCCTACTCCATCTTTCTGGCATCTTTTTTTTTTTCAGCAGAGGGTGCGCTTCGCCGGGAATAGACCAGGTTGGAGCTGGCGAGCTTTCAGCGCACCTTCTGGTTTTTAGGCAAGAAATTCTCACTGCGCCAACATGAATCTGTCGGCACCTCCCCCTGGTGCGCCTTTACCTCCCCCTGGTGCGCTGTTACACCCATCTCTGCGCAGACGGTCTACCAAATTGTCAAATTGGCAGTACACAGCGGTGCGCCGGATGAAATTAACACTGCGCGGGGTGCGCTGGCTCTGCGCCCCCTGCGCTGCACCACGATATTAGGGCCCTTAGAGTTAAGTGGATGCTGTAACTTTATTCATATAGTCAAGTCCTGTCATGTTAATCAACACACTGGTGCACAATTGGTTTCCAAAGTATTTGTTAGAGTTATGAAGGAGCTAGCAGACAATTTGTTTTAACATAATCAACAAAGTCAGTTGAATAAATGCCTTTTGCCAGAACTAAACATTGCCAGGTAACAAGAGTTGACTTCGGTGTTTCTAATTAACTACCATGCCATATATTCATGTTTCAATATGAGGCAAATGTTTTACTAAAACACCCATTTACCAAAACAGCTAACATAGTTGTACCTTTCTACCATCTGCATCTGCTGTTAGAGCTAATTTGCTGTTTCAAGCTTGACCTGAGTTCATCAATTTGACAAAATTTGTTTGAAATTTGTCTCAACAAGCAAATCCTGGGACGTCATCATATCTAAAACGCAATTAGATTCAGAATCATTCATTAGCATGTTAGCCCCTGATTGTGAGTCATGGTATTAATTTCACCTGGTATGTTAATGTACTGTTTCGATAATCAAAATTCCACATAAATCAGTGGATGAACTCTTCATTCTTATAAAAATGTATTTCAGAGGCATTGTACGGCAAATTGAGGACTGCATTTAGCACCCTCTGTGAGGTGTGTACATGAAACAGAAAACCAGTGAGTCAGTTGTGGAAAAAATTGCAAAATGAAAGAGACAATTTTTTTAAAAAGATGTCATATTTGCACTTTGAACTTGCAAAGCATTCTGGGCTGTTATTGAATCAGGAAGTCAACTTTCAGAGGCACATCATGTGTAATTTATCAGTGAAACAGAAACATTTGATTTCCGTGTGAATACACCTCATGGAGTTACAATTTTGTCAACAAGAATCCTGAAACACTAAAGTACCACAGAGGGCAGACAAAGGGGGAAGCAGATCTTCATTAAAGTTGTAGACATACTCTATATTTAGAGAACTCAGGGGACGGTGTTATAAGAGGAGGTTTGGGTGACAGAATGGACAGCAGACAGAGATTAAATACAGGTTAGCAGCACAAAATATGAACAAGAAACTGAAGCAGCAGTTTTATTTTAGAAAATATCCCTCTAAGTAGGAGCATTATTGTAAATATGTTCATGTTGACAGTGTTACAGGAAATATATGAATTGTGACTGTCATTAGTTATTTTATGTGCCAATACAATAATCAGAATTTAAAGTTATAATCTGCAGGACTTGACTGGTTTATATTTGTTTATGTGAACCCAAGCTGTAATGAGATACTGGCTTATAATTGAATACTGCCAATTGAATGGTTAACAGTTACAAAAATGTATCAGAAGTGTTTTTATTAAAGCCATAGGCGGTAAAGGAATATCCACAATACTATCCGTACTGTGAAAGACGCCCACTTCAATTTAGAAAGGGCAGACCTGGGAGAAAAAGGGTCTAAGCCAGCATGAATTAACTCTATAGAAACATCTGCTCGGCATATGAATAATACAATTTTCTGGTATTACTCATCTGTGATCATGAATTATCATTTCCCAACTGCTTGTCCCAGTGGCTCCCACCCCTTGGATAACTACACCAAACACTTCTGGAGCTGCGGTTCCTGGTCCTCCTGTGTTACCTTACATAAGGTAAGAGTAAAATATTCATCAGAGCACATCTGTATGCAGCTGAGTGCTGAGGAAACACTTTTCTCTAACTACACCAGGGCGGCTGTGGCTGCTGTTCCAAGTGGTTGGCGTGTTAATGTGCTTGATTGCTTTTATTTCTGCTGGCGTGTAAAGTGTTTGAATAAATGGTATGTTTGTGTGTGTGTGGTTGTTTAAGCATACAGTAATTCACATGTGTAAGAGTCTGCCTACCCTCATTTGTATGCTCAGTTTGTCTTCATGTGGATGCATTGCTTTCATTTTAAGCAAACATTTATGTCTAGCCATCGAGCCTGTGGTCATCCTGTCTCTCTCTTCACACACCACATTACGTTTGCCTGCAGAGGCTGTATTATGCTACAACTGTAATGTTAAGTTAGTTACCTTGGGGCCATCAGTAGATCCATCAGGACCTACCCGTGGTTCCCCCCAGGAAGCTATAACTCAGAGCCCCGTCTGGATGACCACACAGCACTCTCCATTAAAGCTTTACTGTTAAATCTATACAACCGAATAGATGGTCTTACATCACGTCAGGATCCTTTTTCCTTTTTTTTGATTGTTGTAATGACTGTTATTCAATTAGAGTGGATGTTGATTGACTGGCAACTGCCTTGGACAGTGTTTGATTTTCAATAGTGCGACTCAGAAGTCCTTACTGAGGATGAACAGGCAAAATCTTTCTGTGTTGATCCAGTCAACCTGCCAGCTTCTTCTTAACCTCTAGCAGTTTGGATGTTTAAAGGCAGAAAAAGAGAGGGCTAATATATATATTGAGGATAAGGAGAGAGAAGATCAGAGAGAGCCGAATCAAATATGCAAGGACACCGCTTACTTGCATTAATGAAGAGAGAATGAGCGCAGTGGTAATGACGAAGGATTTAAGGCTTCCATGTGAGAGCGGGATCAAGAACACACTGCCAGAGAGGCTCATTACTGTGGTCCGCACTGGCTCCTACCTGTGTGAGTGTGCATATACGCATATTTTATGTCTCAGAGAGACAGAAAGAGAAATATAGAGTTCACGCAAAAGACTGTGGTGTTAGCATGATAAAAAGTACAGCATATGCACAAAACATTAACACATCTGGTTAGCTCTGTCACACTGGGCTCAGTCTAGTTTGGGCTGGGGGCCTCAGGAAGTAGGATAAATCTGTAACACTCTGGAATCAGGGAGCTTATCTAATCATACGTGTACTGCAGGCTGTTACTGGAGAGAATTAGATAAAATAATATGCAAAAGAAGCATAAGAAACTAAATAAGAGCCGCAAATCCCTCTCACTCATATCCAGGGCTCAAAGTATTACAAATCCAATAATAGGCTGACTCCAAAATACAAATGTCATACCTGAAGGTGAGTTAACTTTTTGTCATCATTTCTAGTGCTGTACTGTTCAAGCTACAATGAGTAGTAGTTTAGTTTGGTGTGCTCAAAATTACCCTGCTAGTATCCACAACTGACTGATAACATGAAAACTATAGACTAGGGGTGTCCAAACTGTGGCCTGCTGCAGATTGCATCTCATGGGCTATTTTCAGTTGGCCCCCAAGCAAGTTGGAAGAACGAAATGAAATTTGGCCCACAGTAGAACATGGAACTTGTGTTTTACATATGCGTAATGTCAAACAGGATTTTCTCTGCAATGTGCTTAATCTCAAGCTCCAGTGTACAATCGTTAAGTGCGTAATGTCGCTCTTGTTTTGTGTCTGAATGTGGAGACAAACCATTGCCATGGGCCTTCTCCATTGGACAGAGTGTTGGTCTCATTCGAAGAAGCAGATCCAGTAGTAGCCAAAGCTAAAAATGGCCTCTTAAAGCTGGGGTTGACAATTTTGGAAAACTAGCATGAATTTGAAAGTAGCATCTCCTCAGGGCACGGCCTAACCGCCCCCCCCCCCCCCCCCCCCCTCACATGCACGCACTCACGGTTGATATATCCAGAAGACTGATTCAACCCCAAACCCTCAGCACAACGTGTTTGTTTTACACTACACCAAGTCATGTCTCAGTCAGCAGTAAGAAAACACCAAACAAACATGTAAAGTTAGTTAGTGCTCACAGCCGATGTTGATCGAGGTATAGGTAGTTCCTCTGACATTCTCCACATAGCTGTAAAATCTTCCGTTTTGGCCATGAAACTACCGTATTTTCTCCTCTTTTCCGCCATCCTTCTGTATCAGTATTCTCCTGTAAATCTCCCGTGTGATGATATAATAATAAAAACATTCCTCCGCCTCTCCAAACTGAACTCTGTCTCTAGCCTGAATGGGGCGGTAATGCTCCAAAATGATGGATGCCAACCGCCCTAAAACCAAAGAAGAAGAAAAAGCCTTGCGAGAACATCCACCTGCAGTAGCCTGGCTGGCAGCTGTCACGAGATTAGAGCAGCAGAACAAACTTAGGAAAACAAAGAGTTTATTTTAGATTTCTTGTAAATCTGTCTTAAAATGTGAGGGATACTGGAGCTTAGTTGGGGTTGTGGGACGGCTCACGGCGGGCTTCCCTTATTTTCAAAGACAAAACTTGAAAGGTAAGCATTATCCGGCGGACTCTGATATGTATAAGCTCGGCTAGACGCACCTAGTCTGTGCACGCCGGGAAAATGCACGTGCAGTAGGCGGGCAGAATGGCGACGGGATTTGATTGGTTTAAAAACAGGTGTCCCGGCATGATTATTGGTTGGTGTTTTCCCTGTTTTACTCCTGCTGTAGATAGCGGATATTTTTCGCTCTGTTTTAAGAACACATCATGAGTTTATTGCCATCGGGTCATAAAAAGAACATTTTAACCAGTATTACAAAAAGTGTATCTAAATCAAATCGCCAACCCCAGCTTTCAGATCAAGAGACTAACCTAAGAACCTTGACACTAATGGCAATGTTCCCTGTAAACCCATAAATAAAAACTTTAGAGGGGTTTGTCTAGTTTAAGGGCAACATGATCGATGTGGTCCAATAATAAGATCTATTTTTGTGTTTGGCCCTTATTTGTGTGACTCTGCTGTAGACTCTTATTTAACCTACATCAAGAGTCTTTAAGTCTGTCTGATATCAGCCTCAGTTATTAAAGAACTGAGAACCATGATTGCATAGTCTGTGTCCCTCCTGTATGCATGTTTGATGGTTTAACGCCAACGCTGCTCCAGTTACACACACTGACATGACGCATGAGGCAAGCATTTATGCACAACGAGTCTTTTGTGAGAGTCTCCAGCTCCAGAAATAAACTGCCCTGCTGCCTGTCAATGCTCTGACCAAATATACAGTCTCTCAGTAGCACGAAGATGCAGCCGCAGGTGTGGCCTGGTGAGCTTTATTTCTTTTCAAGTTAATGTCAAGTAGCAACTTCTATCATTGTAAGGCCGGCCACCCAATGTGCTGATCCAAAAATCCTTCTCCCCAATGGCAATCGCAAGGATTTACATGAAAATCAATGGGGGCTTCGTAAAAACAGACCTCTGTTGGCTAATTTTTGGTTTATGTTGTTTAGGTGGATTTATTTTTATTTGTGGGAGCTTTAAAATGCGACTCTGAACTCATCAGTCTTACATGCAAGTCTTGAAAGAAATAAATGAGTCCTAATTAGTTTTGGATGATCTTGAGATCCAATGTGAGTTGGTTTAACAGCCAACATGAGAAGTTTCTGATTGGTTGGACTGCTAGTCTTCTGTGTGTTGAAAACACCAGATTTTCACCGTCAGTGATAAAACAAATTTGTGTCCTGATCATGGATCTGTGATGATATTCTGTATCTCATCAGAGCATTAGTCATGCATGGCTCTGGCTGAGATGGTGTTGATGTCACTGGAAGACTGTGGAAGCAGTGCCAGTGTCTGGACGGGGCTTAAATTTAGCTGCAGAGCTGGAAGCATTAAAGGACAGTTATTTTCTTCACTGACTGATTGGCTGTTGTCTTTGTTCATACATTTTTAAGCCTTTAAAATATTTTATGAAAATCAAGTCATCACCACAAAGCCGTAGGATACAGAGTAAAAATCTTTTTCTAGCTTGCTTCTCTGTAGATGCTAATTTTTATTTTCACATATGAGAAAAACTAAATCATTGTGGCAAAAGTGTTTGCCTCCAACCACTCAAGCTGAAGTTTTTCAGCCAAAATATCATTTAAAACAGTTATACATAAATATGCACAAAGCTGGAGTTATTTCACTTTTAATCACCCACAACTCACCTATTCACCAGACACCAGACATAATTGCGCAAGAATTCTTGTGTTATACCCAAACAATGTTATGTGAGGTTGTACCAACTCCACATTTGGAATAGATGGCCGACCAGGCAGGAGAACATTCAAACATTGTGTAGGCCTGAAGTTTTTCTAGAATAGAACACCCAAAAATACAACTCCTCTGGCAACAGCTTAAACCAGCAGGGAGGCAAAAAAGCAACTAATCCTCACAATGGAGAAATTGTAGTTTGAGAATTAGGCAAACAACATATATCAGTTATCCTTGAGCCTCTTTTTTGCAGTTACTCAGCATTTTCTGTCCCTTAAACAACATGGGGGATAAAATGTATGTTGACAAATGTTTTTTTAAGCATTTGAATGCCTGAGTGAACATTCACTGAGGACTTAAACTACTAACTCTGTTTTTGTTTTACTTTGGCTCAATGTAAAGGACACCAAGCTGCACTTATAACAAAATTACTTAGAAAAGCAAGAAAAAAAGGAAGTATATAGAACATATACTGTTTTCAATTGCAAAAAGTAAATGAAGACCCCCGGGGCAGCCATCCCACCACTCTCCACAATGAGAAAGACCGACTTTCAGTTTACAGGAAAAAAAAAACTAAAACTATTTTCAAATAAGTCTTAAAAACAATATGAATCTAATAAAGTCAGAGACTAAATAAAATATGCAATAAAATATGATAAAGAAAGTTTGTGAATCTTCATAAGTCATCACTAAAGAGTCTTTCTCAGGACACTATTTGGTGTGTGTCCCTTTAAAGGAACAGTTCAGTTTCTACAGCTTTCACATTGTTTATAGAATGAAGTAGAACAATATACTCACCCAGAAGGCTTTCCTGATCCAAACAGTGCTTCGGGAGATATTTAGATCCAAAATCGAGTGGCGGACATCCGTACAATGGTAGCACACAGGGCATGTATAGCGCCGCTCCTAAAACTGCATTAATCGTCCAAAAACTCATTAGTTTCACCCATGTTTTTGTGACTGTGCTGACCTCTGAACTGGAAACTTTCTTCACTGCTGCCGTGCATTTGAGTACGGCTCATTGTTTCAGGGGCCACAGCCGGCTACACAACGACTTTCTCCTTCCAGTTTTGTGCAAAATGGACGAATATCTATCGGATGCAGATGTTGTGGACGAGAACTTTATGACAGTTGTCCTTTCAAGCCAGAGTTTACAGATGAGGAGCTCATCGAAAGGAGGATGGGGAGGCAAAGAGAAGAACAGCTGGCCAGAGAACAGTCTTCAGTTCAGAGGTCAGCACAGTCACAAAAAAACATGGGTGGAGCCACCCCGGACTG
Organism: Scarus forsteni; assembly: GCA_036419115.1. NCBI lineage: Eukaryota > Metazoa > Chordata > Actinopteri > Labriformes > Labridae > Scarus > Scarus forsteni. The sequence continues at coordinate 9,380,482 of JAZDUH010000468.1, forward strand.
TCTTGGAGGAGTAGCACGAGCGGATCATGATGAAATATTGGTGAAACTAATGAGTTTTTGGACGATTAATGCAGTTTCTATACATGCCCTGCGTGCTACCATTATACGGATGTCCGCCGCTCGATTTTGGGTCTAAATATGTCCTGAAGCACTGTTTGGATCAGGAAAGCCTTCTGGGTGAGTATATTGTTCTACTTCATTCTATAAACAATGTGAAAACTGTAGAAACTGAACTGTTCCTTTAAATTGACAGAGTTCCTTTGGCCACATTCTCCTCTTCTTGGGGGTTTGACAACATGAGTCCAATGCTTCATGATTGCAGGTTGAAATCAGTGAGTAGTGATTTTTGGTGAGATGTGGATGACTCAGATATGTCACACTGGAGCAAGATTCTGAACATACCATCAGATTTTATGTGTCCGTACAAAGGACTGGGTTGCTCATATCACATCTTGTATGTCAGAAGTTACTGGAGATACCCAGATATATGTCATTCTGCTGTCTGTAGACATACGTGTGTTTCTTTCCTTTAAACAAGCTCAGCACATCCTTGAGTGGATCAGAGATTAGCGGAAGATCTTGAAGGTACTGGAAAAGAATTGTAGCTCAAAATGTGGCAGAAAAAAACATTACCTACAATTTGATCTATGTGTTTACCTGCTTCTAGACAAAAGCTAATTATTTTCTATTAGCATGAACTGGTGCCATTACATTTAATAGCCCACTGCACTGGGAAAAACAAGCAATAAACTTAAGTGCTCCGAGAGCTTAAGCTCCACCAAGGCATTCCTGACATTGTTGGTCAGGTTATAGCGAAAAATGTGGGAAACTGCCCTATTGCACAATGCTTAAAAAAAGATAAGAAAAAAACTCCTAGGTCTGCATCCAGATCACCAAAGTCCAATCGGGTCTCCCTTGTGTTATGACCAACAGTTCATGAAAATGTCATCAAAAGCCCTTTATATGTTATTAAATTATCTTGCTAACACCCGGACAAACACTAGTGGAATTATAACCAAACTGGTGGAGGTAACAATTAATTTATTTGGTGCAGAGTGCACTGCTGGGACAGAGCACTGCATGGACTATACCGGATTAAGAGGTTAGTAATGATTGCTGGTCAGAATATATGCAGCTGTCATTGAAACTTCCACTCTGTTTTTAGTGGATTTTGTAAACATGTGAGTGCGGCCTTAGACAAAATATTGGATCTTTGATAGCTAAACCAGAGGCCTATATCACGAAGCGCGGTCAACTTATCCCCGGTAACTCACATCTATCCAGGATTGAGTTACCGCAACAATGGCCATCAGGATAACAGATAGCACGACGCAAGTTATCAACATGGTAACTCAATCCAGGATTGTCTCATCAAGAGCCGTGAACGCGCACGTATAAGGGGAGGGCTCAGAGGCAGCTGACCAATCACAATCATGAGCGGAGAACATGCTGAGAAGTGCCGGGAATACACTGACAGAGCTTTATATTTCACATGTGAAGAGCAGCGTCTGATAAAGTTAAAATATGAGGATGAAAAAGCCTGTAGGCTATAATGGAGAAAGGAAACACATTAGCAGCTGTCAATCACAGAAAAAATGGGTGGTGGACTGTGAAAATGCGCAAATTACTCATCATTGGCTAAATCTGACACTGATCACACTCATGAATCTCATGAAGCAATATAATGTGAAAATGTGTTGCATGTCTGACAGTTATCACCCCATTTCCTCAGATGTAAGCCCTCTGTAGTGAGGAGGTTGTGGGAGCAGATAAAAAATAAATACAAAAACATAACTGCGTCTGGGAGGTTGGTCTGTTTCATGTCATAACAGCTAAATTTAAGATTTAAGTCATCGCCTCAATTAAATCATAAAAACACACCGATCTGAAGTCTGACCCAAATTAACAATTTAAAAATCAGCAAGAAAAAAAATCCCTCAAACACATGAATAAAGAGCAGGAAGGACATGATGGAATAATGTGCTGTTTCACATAAGAATTAAATCCCTTTTATTTGTCAAGCACTTTATGATGCATTTGAATGTATGAAAGGTGCTATAGAAGTGAAGTTTATATTGCAGGTCGATGCAAAACAACAGCGGGACAGTTCGTGCACCGCTCCTGCAGGTCACACGGGGAATAAACGGCTCCAATATATCACATAGGTAGATGATTCCGGGCCGTGAGAACCAGTACATCTAATAGCGCATTGTCAGGTTGATCTAGTGGTTCAAAACGTTATTGTGACACTCTTTCTCATCTTCATGCTCGTCTCAAGAGTTGTGCACCTCCTTCTACCGGGTTCAGGAGAAGAGGGCAGGGCATTGATTTGGAGAAGCTGATTGGCTAGTGCGAGGGTCATCTCGCAGGATCAGATTCAACCTCCAACTTATCCTGCTCCAGAGCAGGATAGTCGTTCAGAATAAGTCACCATGGTTATCTACTCTGATAAAAAAGGAACCAGCTTTGTGCTATCGATAATCAAGAGTTGACCCTGAAGTTATCTTGCTAAGACATTAATCCTGCTTCGTGATGTAGGCCTCAGCAAGACACTCCCACACACACACACAACAACAACAACAACAACAATAGTCATAAAGCAAAACTTCAAACACTTCACCTAAAACTAAAGTGCTCATCTGCAGATCCTTTATTAGTTTGAGGTTCATTTTTGTAACTGTTGAGCACATCCATGTTTTTGGTGTCCTTAAATAAAGTTGAGAAACTGCTGCAGGGAGAGTTTAACGTCCGAGCCAGAGACTGACCTCCTAGTTTCTCAAAGCAGGGCGAGAGGGAATTTCTACTCTTGATTAAACCTGCATTTTTATGCAAGATCAAGGTGTGAGTAGACTTTGGAGTCTGGATTTTAATCAGGTTTTAAAGGTGAAAGCTGCACTCAGAGGCCCTGAAATACATTTTGGGGCTGGTTATGAAATCAGGGTGTTATCTGAGGGAGAATCTCTCTTTTTAATTACCTCAGAGTTTTAATAAGCCAGTTTCCTGTCTGTCCCTTGGAAAATGATTTGAGTAATATGTGTGCTAAAACGTGTAATTACCCATGAAACAATACCAAACACCAGACAGAACTTCATGGAAAGTAATTATTTTCAAAAGTCAAAGAAAGGTGTATCATTTTGCAGCGAGCCGAGCAGTAAATAGCAATCACACCTTCGGTAAAGTAGAAAGAGCTATTACGCCGGCTTTGGCTGGCTGACTGGGAAGAGAGCATGCATGTTAAATAATTCATCATTTGTCCAAATGTTCATGAAAAGGACAGATTTTTTCTCCCATTGTGTGAGCGGATGTAAACAACAAAGTGAATGGAAGACAGGGGTGTGAGGGTAAAAATGAAATCAAGCAGATCCTATTAATCACTTGTGTACTGTGACAGGCAATACCTCTCAGTGCTTAGCAACCAACTCCTGCAGGGCATAAGTGATGAGATTTACCACAGGATCTCGTCTCTAAACTTATGAAAGTGTCCGCTGTGTGGGAGCAGATATCCAACACATATTGCTCTCTCACACTGTAGCAGCTCCTGTTTTTGTAGCCAGTGTTATCAATAATTCAAACATATACTGTATGAGGGAATCAATAAGGCAAATACAACACAAATCACAGAAGTTAGTTTCATACAGTATTCAGCAGCAGAAACAGCTTCACGTCTTTTGTCTATTTCAAACATACAAAGACTTGGAAAACAAACAGTTTTAGTCATTTGGAGGCCCTGGGCAAAGGCAAATATGAGGCCTCTCTTACAGCAAAAAGCAATCATTTTTGTAGCTTTTTGAAAGAATAGAAATATCATGATCACCAGTCAGATGTTAACAAAAAGCGAGTGCACTGTCCAAACTGTGAGAATATAAAATGTGCAGCAATGTTAGGAAAAGTGGGTAATCGACTTCTGGCCAATTTCATTCACACTGCAAAACATTGCTAATCAACTTGTGGAATTTGAAAAGTGAGTGTATTTGTATGCACACATTTATTCCATGACTGGATATTTAATGGGGCTGTTAACTCCAGCAGCTTCCCAAATGACACATATTCTGATAGAGAGGCCACTGTGCGACACACATAAAAGGTGGACAATGACATCATTTTCAGAACTGCTAGAAGCTACTGTTTTTTTTGTTGTTAAAAAAGCAAGAGTTGGGGTGCTGGTTTGGCGGAGTGGTTAGCAACCAGGCACCCCATGTACTTACTTCTGCCGGTCCAGGTTCGAATCCCGCCTGTGACCAGTTTGCAGAGTGTCTTCCCCTACTCTCTCGCCCCCTTTCACAAGCCTATCCACTGTCTCTCTTCTATCAATAAAGGCACAAAATGCCCCAAAAATACATTTAAAAAATAAAAAATAAAAAATAAAAAAAACCAAGAGGTTTAAAGGGTCCTACAACTTAAGGCACTAACATTTCAGGACTTAGAAACTACTTTAAATTAAGCACATGTAGCTTGGTTTATACCATAGACTGTATATAGTGGACAGCGTGGCTCCGCCTTCCACCATTTAACGGTTTTGAAGCCTTAATACCCCCTGTCAGGGTGCCGCCATTGTGCAGCCAGTAGAGAATCTGGACCATATTAGCTGTCGTAAACGTTCGCAAAACTCTGCAGCATACACGGTACACAATCATTGAGAAACTGCCATAAACCGCGGTTATTTTTTAAACTCTAATAACTGATGAAAAAGAAACTTTTCAGAAAAAAGAGGACTTGGAAAAAACGCAGCCCAATAATACTTTCATATCACCACAGCATACGAATGGGAGAAATATTTCTACGAGGTGTATTCATTTTTTGAAGTTTCACTACGGCCCGTTCAGATGAATGGGGGAGACAGAGGGTTGACCTATACTGCAGCCAGTCACCAGGGGGAGCAGTTTTTGTGGCAACTTCAATTCGAGCCCAGCAACATGACATCCATGTTTTTTACAGTCTATGGTTTATACCACCATCTTTTGATTTTTTTTTTGTGAACAGCATCTTGAATGATATGTTGTTTTTGTTCTAGAAAATGAGTATTCTATGGAGGTATCGTTAAGAAGTATGTGATATTTTATGTGTGTTTGTAGCACAGCTCTAGAACTTAATGGTAATTATACAATTTGACATGTTTACATGTCCTTTAATAGTGTGTAATTGAAAATTACTGTGCAGCAAAATTAACAAAATAATAGAGAAAGTGAAGAAGCACACTCTGTATCTGATGGTCACCTATAGGTCTGCATCCTGAGGACTCTTGGAGCATGGGAAACCACCTATACACAAATAAAGCAGATTAAATGTCTTACCTTAAACAGGCGCAGTATGTTGGCCACCATGATGGAGACAGAGCTGGAGGAGGCTCCAATGACACCCACCACCCTCTCAGGTTTGGTGATAATTGGAGCTCCCCCACCCAGACACTTGACGTCAGTCCCATCCTTCTCGATGAGCGCCTGCACGAAGGTGAGCGACTGCTCCAAGGCGTGAGTGTCCCTGGAGCAGGTGTCCAGCACGCGGGCCCCCAGCGTGATGTTAGGCAGCAGATTATTGTCATTATTGATACGGTCAAGGGCAAAGAGCATGGCCTCCAGTCTGTGGATCCCCTTCTCCTTCTTCAGCTCCCCACATGGCTTACCATCGTGGCCTCTGGCGTGCACTGGGAAGAGCCCGCCTAAGGAGATATCCCCGTCAATGCGGATGGAGTTCAAATGCGTGTGGCCCGGCCCTTTGGGTTTGGCAGCCTGAGCGGCCTTCAGGGAGCTGTAAAGAAGCAGCAGCAGGAGAAGCAGCGGCACAATCAGGCTGTGTCTTTGGCAGCCGGTTCGATCCGGTCTTGACACTGGGGGTTGGAACATGGCCGCGGCCTGAGTGCACATCCGCAGCGTAGAACCAAACCCAACAATCAGGAAACTACAGTAGCCAGGTATTGTTTTATGATGGCCACAGGGTTAATTGCAGTAGCTCTTGAAGCAGTTGGCATGAAAAAGGCTTCCTCTCATGCCTGCTCTCTCTCCCAGGCATTCAATTAATGCAGAATAGGAGCTGGGCTCGTTCACAGGATGTGATCCTGCTCTCTTCTCCTCTTTCACTCCATCGTCTGACCGCGGCGGTGGTAGGCGGCTTTTCTTGTGTCTGCTGTTACTCACAGACTTTCCAATGGAGATCCTTCACTTGTGGCATTAAGGAGAACAAAGGTGAAAGATAAGCTTTGTCCCTGTCTCCCTTCTATCTCTCTGTGTGTCTCTTTCCTCTCCACCTCAATCAGAAGTTTTTAATCTCCCTGTTCCCCTGGGCAGGGATTTGGTATATGTCAGAGCCCTCAGGCCTGCTTAGGTCCACAGGCTTCAGAGAGAATTCCTGAAAGATGAAAAAGAGAGGAGTTGTGAGAAAGGGGGAAACAGAAAAGGCAAAGGCATTTGTATTGGTGTGGGCTTTTCAATACCCTTTTTTGCTCAACCTTTTTACTGACGTATTATGTGAAATGAAAGAGCATTTCTGCCTCAAACTCCTCTCCTCTTTCTTGCACCGCCTTCCTACATCTACCATTTCAAATTCTAAAGGTTTCCATGAACTCCCAAGGTTGACGAGGCTGAGTCACGTCCCTGTTCTTCCTTTTCAGCCATCAGCCTTGTTGGCAGACACACTCAACCTTTATAAAAAAATACTGTGGCATTCTTAATTTTTATTTTTTACCATTGTTGCTTTAGATTTTACATCAGACGGACAAACAAAGAGTTTAGAAAAGGAATGCTGTACAGTGGCAGAGGGTGCTGCAGGAACTGAGCCTTAAATCCACAATATTCCCAAGTGACTACAGTCAAATCAAGTGAAACACAAACTTGACCACATTACACTCAACACAGGATCACAACACTAGAGGAAAAACAATAGGAGTGGGAATGTCAAGTGAAAACTAAAGGTAGCCTTGCTAGCACCACCAGCATTTAATCCTCTTACCAGGTTTAAGTCCACATGCCTGTACCTCATTAACATTCACTCCAGTTGAGTAGTTGTATGCAAGTTAAGGCTGACAAAGGTTGTATACACTTTTAGAAACATTTTAAAGACAACAAACTGCCACAACAAGTCCTTCCTACAGAGGTGTCCACATTTTTGTACTGAGTGCCACGAATGGGCCATGCACTGTCGGTGTTTTGGGGCTATTGCCCTGTGCAGGTGGTCTGGGTTTGATTTCTGCCTGTGGCCTAGTTTCCCATAAAATGTCTTTCTCTACTCCCTTGCATCTTTCTGACTCGTTCCCTTTCTCTACATTATCAATTAAGGCAAAAAATAAACAAAAAGGATGACAAGTCACTGTAAACAATTAGAGCTAGTAAAATCAATCCACTGTAGGCGCAGAAATCTTTAATTATTAAATATAGTTTAAGAAAAAAACAGCCTCCATCACAGTTTTCCATTTATTTCTTTACAAAGCAAATTATAATTTTAAGAGATTTTAGGGCAGCCAATCAGATTTCAGGGTGGATGTTCATGGCTTATCTCCACTTTTAGACTCCAAACATGAGCACGCTGCTCAAAGCTGACGACATTTATAGAAGCTCAGACATGTTTTTAAAGGAAACAGGCACACAGTACTTTGTAAGTCAGACTGTGAGGTAAGAAAGACAGTGAAGGAAATTAATGCTGCTCTTAGATGCTGTAATCAATGTGTGTTCAGTAGTCAAGAGCAAGCATCATAATTTTCATGAGGGCCAAGTTTCCATTATTTTTGACCTTGCTTAGGGCCTAAAAGAAGTGAATCATGGGCAGCAGTTGGCCCGTGAGCTATAGTTTGACGCCCCTGTTCTACTATAACATTTTAAAGATTCTGTCCATCCATGATGTTTGTTTACGTCTGAGTTATAGAGCGCTACGGCAGCATGGCAGTTATGAGTCAGAGCTTCAGTTTAAACATACTTAAAGGTGCTATGAGGAGAATCTATTTGCGGCGACACAAAGACTCTGCTACCCATGAGCACGCGCGGCAACTGCCGTAATGCTCCGTTCCAAGAACCTCGGAACTGGGAGTGACATCATCTCTGACTTATCAGCGTTCCAGTTGAAGTCTGAAAAAAACATGCCGATCTATCAGGCTATTGTTAGCTGTTGTTAGCATGCCCTGCGTTGTTGTATGAAGAATGTGATTATCACTATGGCAGCATTTTTGTAAATATAAGTCTAACAATACTATGTATACAGCTGATCTAGACTGACACACCCCAGTCAGAAGTGCAAATAAACTGATTATTATGGGAGTTAAATAACTGTTCACACTGGGGGCATCCATCTTCAATTGTCAACTCGGGGGTGGTGAGGTTTCACCGAGTTCCCAGTCGGAAATTCTGACTTCGGGAAACGTTCCAGTTGCATTTTCCTACTTGGGACCCAGAAATTCCTACTTCTGACTACGACTGGAACGCACCAAAACGTAACCCAAGCCAAAGCGTGTGTTTGTTGTGATGCTCGGACCTTCCTCAGAACTCTCTTTACAACTTCTTTTTTTAACAACTTACAGGATGCAAAGCGACAAGGTAATGTATCTCTTTCTAGTTACGTAGCGGTAGTTTTCGATGTGTGACAACAAGCAGTTTTTGGAAAACTTAGTATCGTAGTTTTGTAGCCGGCTATATATTGCTACTTACAGCCCAGTGCTCCGAACGTGTCTGAATAATATAAATTTGCTCTAGGTTTAATTGTCTTTTTCCCAAAGTTGAATATCCAGGTCAGTCCAGTCCTGTCCGACCCGACTGGAAGGCTAAGAAATAGCATTTATAGACAACCTATTTTGATGCTATAAAACTCATCTTAAAGTGTGTATTTCGATCAGGCATATATCTAAAAGTGAGACTTTTTTGTTATTACTTAGAAACTCCTCACAGTCCCTTTAAGGTCCAAAGAAATAAAAAAAAATAAAATTAGAAAATGTTGGAAGATCAGGGCCCTTTATTGATGTTATGGCTAGGGTGACATATTGATTAATTTATTGTTTTTATGCAGACATTTAAAAAAGGAAAAAAAAAAAAAGTTAATAAATAGCTGTTAGTAACCAAAGCATCAGTCATCTGGGAACTCTACACTGAATGCAGTGGGTTCCAAAAAACTGCAGAGCTTCACAACCATCTGCACAAAGGCCCAGGAGAAAAGACCTCTGACAGAGCACCTACGTACAAAGGGCGACACCACCTGTCATGGGGCCTCTGGGCATAGACAATATGCTTGTGTTTACCATGCATGTGATAAAATATCCATCCACCATTTCCCCCCTGAGACATCATTTGATGTATAACTAATTGACCAGGAAATGGTTCTGGACTGGTGGTTCGACAAAACCTTCATTCAGCCCATTAGAGATTAAAGTTAAATACATTTGTATGGAAATAATATTTTATATAAGCATTTTTTTTGTTTCCTTTCAGAGGATGAGCCTCTGTATGTGTCTCACTGTCCAGGTAAAGTTCTTGAGGAAAACATTTTCAGGATGCCAGCACAGTTTCAGACTTTTGACTAAACAAGTATCATAGACCACAGAGTTTTTGTTTTATACTCCAAAATGCAATGGCAAAAAAAAAAAAAAAAAAAAACCCACATAATTCCTAAAACTGTCTGCCACAGTATTTCCTCACATCTGGTAAAATCACAAGGACCATTATGGGCCTAATGCACTTCAAAAACAGACCTCCATAAATGCATTTACCAAATGGACCCTCTCTGTATTACCTGGTTAAATCAAACACATACAAAATCCTATTAAAGTTTTTATGAGGTCTTCCGTACAGCATGTCTCAGTTTTCTGTTGAATGGGAGAAAGTAAAAAAAAGAAGAAAGTCCAAAAAAGAAGCTTCAGCTTGTTTTTATGAAGCTGTAGCTGGGCAGCCTTGAAGACAATAATATTCTGTGAAAGAAATCACTGTATTGAACACTGACTCCTGCTTCTAGGCTGCCATTCACATGGCCGAGTTCATCTGAAATATTATTCAGATCACTAGGCCCTATAATTTTGCTCCTGGAGGAGTATAAATATTTTGATTTATAAACATAAACAGAGACTCAGTAAATTGCAGACTTGGAAATTATCTAAACTCATTTTCAGCTCTAATATTTAGTGAGACTTGTATCTGACTATGGGCTCTAGTTTTCCATCTATTCATTATCATTTTCAGTTTTATTTATTAATCCAATTTTTTATTGATTTCTCATTGGTTATTCTTACACAGCGGTGTTCAGCATCAACTGCAGGAAAAAAATGACTCCGTCCTAATCTGGATGGACAAATGTGTCTGTATGTGGCTGCTGTTTCCAGTCTTACTTGAAATCACTCAGACATGACATGTTACACATCATTCTGTTCAAAATTAAGCTTCCCTGGATTCCACTTCTATGTCCTGTCCAGCATGAGAGCTTCCTCAACTATTTTGTTTTTGCAGTGCTAACTGCCTCTCATTGGAAAGTGACATCACTGTTTGCCACAATAGGTAAAAACATGATTTTGCATGTGAGTGGCTGTGTTAAATATGGGCTGGGAGGGTGGGTGGGATCCTCTATTTTAATCTGTGTCTCTCTGTTCTGCTTCTTTATTTTAATGCACAGTACTTTGTGATATATCTTATGTATGAAAAGTGCTTTATAAATAAAGTTTGATTGATTGATTGATTGAAGAATGGAGCCATCAGCTACAAAAATGACCGACAGCAACACAATGATGAAACCATTTAAATGATAAGTTCGGTTTCTACAGCTTTCACATTGTTTATAGAATGAAGTAGAACAATATACTCACCCAGAAGGCTTTCCTGATCCAAACAGTGCTTTGGGAGATATTTAGATCCAAAATCGAGCAGCGGACATCCGTATAATGGTAGCACACGGGGCATGTATAGCGCCGCTCCTAAAACTGCATTAATCGTAGAAAAACTCATTAGTTTCACCAATATTTCATCATGGTCTGCTCGCGCTACTCCTCCAAGACAGTGCGGGGTCGCTCCACCCATGTTTTTGTGACTGTGCTGACCTCTGAACTGAAAACTTTCTGTATGGCTGCCGTGCATGCGCAGTACGGCTCATTGTTTCAGGGGCGACCGCCGGCTACTCAACAACTTTCTCCTTCCAGTTTTGTGCAAAATGAACGAATATACATCGGATGAAGATGTTGTGGAGGAGAACTTTGAATAGGATGGGTGTCTTTACAGTTTCGAGCCAGAGTTTACTAATGAGGAGCTCATCGAAAGGAGGATGCGGAGGCAAAGAGAAGAACAGCTGTCCAGAGAATAGTCTTCAGTTCAGAGGTCAGCACAGTCACAAAAACATGGGTGGAGCCACCCCGGACTGTAATGGAGGAGTAGCCCAAGCGGACCATGATGAAATATTGATTAAACTAATGAGTTTTTGGACGATTAATGCAGTTTTAGGAGCAGCGCTATACATGCCCCGTGTGCTACCATTATACGGATGTCCGCCGCTCGATTTTGGATCTAAATATCTCCTGAAGCACTGTTTGGATCAGGAAAGCCTTCTGGGTGAGTATATTGTTCTACTTCATTCTATAAACAATGTGAAAGCTGCAGAAACAGAACTTATCCTTTAAGCTGGTTCATTTTCACTTTCACCTCGGTTATGGCTTGGAAGATCGCAACCCCAAATTGCTGTGCATTCCAAAATTGACAAAAAGCAACCAGATCTTAAAAGACTGGTAGATTTTTTTAACATTTCTAGCAGATTTTAAGACTTAATGTTTTAGGTCTTAATCTGAAACACTTAATGGACTGTTTCACTGATCCAAGACACAAATGGATCAGATTACTCCAACAAGAGCAACGGTTTTGTTTTGAATGTAGAAGTTATAAAGGCAAATCTAACTTCAAGTCAAACCACTTTGTGTTTTTACTCCTTCAGGTTATCACATGGATGGATTGAAGATTGAATCTACTTGACTGAATTTGGGTCAAATTAATTGATGATCTTTGAAAGGAACAATTTAGCTGTGGTTTCCTGAATAAGGGTGTGCACATCTAGCTAGCACAACTATCAGATGGGATCTTTACTTATAGCAGGGTGATGACAACTTCTTGACATAGTCCATAATGCCAATAATAAAGCATAACAGTGATTCTACAGGAATAGACATACTGCAGAAATACCATTTACTAAACAAGGTATTTTAATTTGTCCCAATAGGACAAATTATCAGATTTGTCTATTTATGCTAAAATTTAGTGTACTATTGTCTGAAGCTGACCAAGGCAAAGAGGAAACAATCTTTGTGTTTTCATATTTCAAATTATTACAACAACTTTATACAACTAGTAGAGCAAATAAGTGTACAAACATACTTCTTTTAATAAGTAAAAACATACTTTGGGAGTCGTGGGATTTGATTTCTTTATTTGTAAGCGTATAATTGAAAAATCCCTTTAGTTTGATTTTGTGAAGAAGTCAGTCCTACTCTAAGAAACTCATATTTTCTCTCTTTTAGATCCAAGGTACTGCTCAAAATCTTGTCACCAGTGTGCACAATAGATACTTTAACTGACTCAATGTGAGTATTTGCCTCTCTGCCAGAGAATGTCTAACCCCTGCCTCCCTGACAAACAGCAGGGGTTTGTCAGAGAGGCAGGGGTTTGATTTTCTACCCCACTGGATTGAATTTGGCCCACTAAATCGTACTTAATTTCCAGTGCATGTGAGACACCAGGTGTGCTTTAGACATTGTTTTCCTTGGAATGGGTTACCTGTTGTAAGTGTCTGTCTTATTTTCCCCAAACAGAGCCATCACATGACAGAGCTGGCATACGGAAGAGGGCATGTCCGAAAGCCTAACACAAATATTCCAGAAAAGCCGACTGGTGTTGGAAAGCCTCTTAGAATTGATAAAGTTTGAACAACCATATTGGTTTGCTCAGTTCAACATAACAGAGAGAACATTTCAAATCCCTCCCATTTAATGCTGCATCAAAGAACCGTGTGCAGTCAGTTGTAATATTCATTGTACACACTTATAACTACATACCAGACCATTCATTCATTCATTCATTGGAGCCTTTCCCAAGTGTCATTGGGCAAGAGGCAGGGTACAGCCTGAACCAGTCCCCACTCAATTGCAGGGCCAGACAACCATTCACGGCCACACTCATACCGAAGGGCAATTTAGAGTCACCAGTTAACCTAATGAGCATGTTTTTGGTCTGTGGGAGGAAGCCAGAGTGCCCGGAGAGAACCCACGCATGCACGGGAAGAACATGCAAACTTCACATAGGAAGGCCCCTGTCTGACCCGGGAATCGAACCAGTTACGTTCTTGCTGTGAGGCACGTGCACTACCTGCTGCGTCCATACCAGACCATATATTCATATATTTATGTTTTATATATATTATATAACCATAAAAAGATCACTTCAAGGCCCCCCATGAAAAAGTCTGTGGGACAATATGGCCACCCCGTTAACAAAAAGGCTTGCTTGGCCACTGATTGATTGCATTTATTTTTGATAAGTTCTGTATTTGTTCATATCGAATGTTTTGCATTGTAGAACATTGTTCAGTCCCGATTCAATAAACTCTTCCAACTTCAGGTGATCGCAGCAGTAACAGCAGTTCGTTTACTCATATCTTTGGGACCAAACAACAGATCTTACAAAGGGGTAATTGTGTTTGGGACCCTTTTGTCTGTCTTTCGAGGGTTGTTTTTGAATGCTTAGATTTTGTTCTCCTAATAGCAAAAGCTTGTCAAAACCTATTCCAGATTTGGAAATGCTAGCCCATGCTTGCTGTGTGTGCAAATTTCATGTAGTTTTGCATTTTTAAATTTGGTCACAATTTCCCGGTTTTGCACTTATAATGGTTTGACTTTTAAAACTTAATCCGACATCAGAATAAATACTCTGGTAAAAAGAGATGATCTTAAACCCCTTAAAAATGTGTTTGGTACAACCTTACCATTTTCTGCTTTTTTGGGTCCACCCAGAATTTTTTGCAGTGATGAACCTAAGTCTTAATCCTGTCATGCATAGTCAAGTCGGCCGTCAGACCTTCAGCATTGGCCGTTTCGCCCCTGGTTGATCAGGCAATGGCTTTGTTTACTACAGTGGAAGATGTCTGCTGAATAACTCTGGTTAGTCTGTGCCTGTCCTGGCTAATGACTTGTAGTGCAGCGAGTTAGCCTGTTAGCCGCTAATCGTTAGCATTGTAAGCTGAGCTGGGGAGGACAGGCCGAGAAAGATAAATCCTCCCCCACAATCGGCTCCGCTCTGGCGGTGCCAGACCCACATTGCCGCCGGTCCAATTGAAATGGCTACTGCTGTGTGTTACAAGGGGGATGTCTGTCGTGTTTGATACTTTTAGTTGAGCTGAGCTGTTTCTGATTGAGTTTGCTGCTGATATATTATGCTAGTCGCTCGTAGCTCTGTCGGGGGGCTTCACGAGCTGGGGGCGGGATCTTGGAACACGGAGGGGAGAAGTGAGGGAAGGGGGGGCAGGCTGCGGTTTCAAATCGTAGACCACAGCTTTAACATCGCTGCTACATTTTCATTCAAGAAAATGTGGTTAAAAAATAATTATTATGATTTTTGTCTTCTGAGGTTGAAGTAAAAACTTTTTGTGAAGGATGTATTTGATCTGAAGCCATTTTTAAACTGACCAAAGTGTGTTGTCACAGTTGTCACCATTAAGATCCATCATATGGATCAGAAGTATTAGTAAATGATGTAAAAGTTACGTCTTGGGGGTGCCGGTGATCCCATGGAGCTGAGGAGGGTAACTTACTTGAACATGTTGAGGTTCCTCATGCATTATTACAAAACAATCCAGCCAACAGAAAATACAATAATGTTAGACCTCACAACATCTGGTGTGGTTAATTTATTGTTTCACTGATATGACAACTCTACCCTGTTAAATACATGATCACACCCTTAAGGATATCCCTTTTGTCTTCCTGTAACACATGAATACAATACAAGAACTCCACAGAGACACAAAATATGCCCATACAAGCTGTCCTGTATGTATGTATCTACACTCTTTTCAGCCCAGGAGCTGTAATAGACTGTGAAAGAACAATCTCCCTGCACACAGTGGCAGAATAGGCCTGTAGACATTGGTTTTCCAGCGGAGTGGGTTGAAGCCTTGGATCGGCAACGGCTGAGATTCATTGAGAGCATATTGGAAGTGACAAGGTCCTTTGAATACACCCAACTATCTCCTACTGAGAGAGAAGTAATTTTTCAGAGTTGATTCACTGCAGGTCCACTTTAACTGCTGCTGAGCACATGACAACCGGAGAGGAAGCCCACTCACCTCGGCCCCCCTACCCTTGGTAACCAAATACAGACCATGCACCGGTGTATCAAACATTCAGCCCACAGTGAGGAGAAGTCTGGGAGCTGCCAACTATGATAGGTAGAGAGAGATAAGCAAAGGAAAAAATACTCTGCTCAAATATGAAACTGTTCTGCTGGAGTGCAGATTTCCAGACAGATGTCATCAAACTTCATGTTTGTACAAAAAGACGAGCGGTGGAGAGACAGCTCATGTATCTCCTTCAGACTGTAAAAGTGCGAGACAATCTGGAGGAGTATCTTGAGTGCAACTGATGGAGGAGATGGTGCAGCTGGCGTAAGATTAGGACTGGCATTATCACATTAATCCCCTGGTTTGGTCTTGTTTCCGATGAATATCTTATAATGTTTTTCTCTGACCAGGATGGAAGTAATTCATTCTTTAATCGTATAGATCTCGGCGCCGTAGGGGACGGCTGATATACCTGCTGAATAAATCATTTCAGAAACAACCATCACTCTGTTGAATTCACATTGTAATCAGGCTCAGGGGTTAGGGGGAGACCACCTTGCAGTTTTCCACTCAACGTGACATCTAGTGAAGCAGGAGGCGAGAGAAAAGTGCTGCATTAGCATGCACAGTGAAGTCTGTAGTACATTATCAGTGTTTTCACTGAATATCTTTATACCACAAATTAGATTTAAAATGTTAAATAAAGACTCAGTACAGTGATCTATTTGTGTTAGGTAACACAGACTTAAAGTTGGTGGGATTGGAAGTCATTTGGGCCTTTTCCTGATTGCTTAATTGTTATTTTTTTGCAGCATAAGTGTCCTGCATTAATGCTTTTGACTGAATAAGAGGGCAGTAATGTTTCCTCTGTTCCCTGTAATGTCCTTTTCTTTTAAGAATGCAGAGATGCACTGGTTTAAAATCTGCATCTGCTGATGTCTGCTCCTTTAAAATAATATATATCAACCATCAGCAAATATGCTACTCAAAAGAAGATTTAGATTCTTGTATCATTTTTTCTCCCCTTTAATAATACCCATCAGTATTGTATTTTATATGATTGAAGAGCCTGATTAGTGACCTTTACAATAAGGTACAAGAAGTAGAGATTGTGCATTCGTGGAGTGAGCAACATAAATATGTTCTAAAATCCCCTGCTACAGAAAACTGATGTTTTGTGAGAGGCAGCATTATCTGGTGTCAGCCCAGGTACCATTTCAAAACCTAGGCACAAGTTCCAGCATACTGGTGAAGTCAAAGACAGACTGCAAGGTGGGCGAGCCAACAACCCAAGAACACTGATCCTTCACTGATGAACAATAGGTTTTATTTCTGGGGAGGAAGAGATTTTGGCATATTGTTCTGGGGCACTACTCACATCTTTAGCTGTGTTATGAATTCCACAGATGCATAGTCGTTACCAGTTGTACCTCGTTGTTAATGTAACAAATCAGCTTCTTCAACAACATAAAATGTGAAAGCAACTGGTACTATTAAAACAGACATAATCAACTAAAATAAGGTTTACAGACCTTTTCTTGAGGACTATAAATATGAGGTGGGCATACATCAGTTGTAGATGTTTATCTGTAATGTTGGATCAACTAAATGCTAGCATCAAACACAGCATGCTACTGATTTAGAGGTAGTTTCTTAACGGGTAGAGGAGATCATCTGTTAGACAAACTCTGATCAGTGTTTATGGTCAAACACATGAGAAGTATTAAAATCATGGCAGACACAAGAATAAAAGTGAAGAGAAAACCATCAACACATGCATCAATATCCACTGGCCCTGATTTTTGCAATCAGTACAACCCTTTTCTCTTTAGTTAAAGCGGCACAGCGGAAGATCCCCGCTTGACCGCAATGAGAACTCAACTACCCATGAGCTCTAGCGCGTGCATACTGTCGTAAGACAGATCTGCCAGTCGCGTGCGTTTGTTTTGTTGGCGATTCACAGAAGCCAGGACTTTGCTCAAAAGTATTCTTCTGTCTTCAGCGGCTGTTTGCAGGATGGATAGCGACGAGGTAATGTATTTATTTTTGACTAAATGACGATGTTAAAAATCGCTAAGTTCAACTTGGTTTTATTACCATGAAGTCGCCCCCGCCCTGTTGAAGCGATAAAGTAAATAAAAGTAAAGACAACGACGAGCTGGTGATATCACACACTTGAAATAGGTCTAAACCAAACTACATACTGGTACGTTCTGGATTTGTTGTGCTGTACTTTTTCCTGTCAAGTTTTTTTGAGGAACTTCGTCATAAATTAGTCGGCCAACATACCTGATAGTAGTCGGACATCCCTCCTCGTCTTTTATTTCACGCCAGCGAGTGAACGCCGAACCGATGTTTATTCTGGTCCGAGCATTCAGCTTGTTTTTCCTCTCGCTTTCTTTGTTTTGTATCCTAAACTTTTCTATTCATTACGTTCTTCGTTTCCTCCGCCATGGTTACAGCTCGGTGTTGACGATCGGCTTTCGCAGAGACTTCCGTGTTTTAAACGAATTAGGAATCGGGGAAAGTGACGTATGCCGTAAAGCAGTCCAAACTTGTAGTTTTTTAGTGTGGCAGGGTTCCCACCATCCACCTCGAAGTTACATAGCGCCAGTGAAAGGGATACAGACCACGACAGAGGTTTCATTCAACTCCATTGTAAAGTGGTGGACCATCACAATGAATATCGAAGGATTATATTATGTTTGAAAAACTACATAGTGTTGGTTTAAAGGGTATCATGACTGCAGCAACTTTCTGACGTTTTGATGTCAAAAAGGATCAAAATCTCTAACTAAAGTTTCCAGCACCGCCTTGAATCTATGGTATGAAGACTTAAGGGGGTTTGAAAAGCAAAAAGGGTCCAAAACATTATCAGCAAGGTGTGCCTTTGTGATGATACAAAAAAGAGAAATCAACAATATTACCTTACTCAGTTTCTTCTTTGAAAACACAATGCTATATCTTGCAAACTTTTTTTTTATTGCTCAGCCCAACTTCTATTTTCAGTTCTGACCACCTTATAAATAAACCTTAGCTTTTTGGTTTATTGTTTGAGCCATTCAAATAATGTTTAACAAGAAGGGAAAATGTTTGTATATTTACAAGTAATCACATAATGGCATACACATTAATAAACATGGAAGACAGGAAACAACAAAAATGGTTACAAGCTACACAAAATGTCAAAGACTGCTGCAGGAATTGATTCATATCAGGAGAGAACAACCTTTCCTCAGGTGCAAAAGGGTGTTCAGAGTATGCATTCATTTAAAAAAAGGACACACAATAACCTTCAGGAAAATCAGAGTGTGTTCTTACTACACCACCACAGCAGTTTAACACACACCTGCACTCTGAAAAGGACACAACTGAATAGGACTGCTTAGTGGAATATGTTTGATGCCATTAAAGTTGTTTGTTTTGGTGAATTAGTCATGAAAAGTTTAACTTAATGGCCGTTTGGATTGAATATTGTGCAAAGAAGTGATAGTTTTAAAGACGGAGTGTGGGTGTTTTGAGTTGTGTCGGGTGTCACTTTGCCCGCACATTAATCTCCAAGACGAATTCTCAAGCGTACAGAACATTTCTGTGTGGGTGTTCAAGGATCCTCAGAAAAACAGAAGATTCAATTTTTAATAACATTTGTTTTGCACTAATTGCCACCTATATTTCCACATCTCTATAAACAATAACATAACAGCCATCATGAAAGAAGTAACAGTTTTTATTTTTTTTGTCTGGAGAGCATAAATGATGTAATATATAATCATCCTAGACTTAGAAAAGGAGGCGGAAAGCTTTTCTGCTTCAGATAATTGAAGTGAAAAGCTCTGTTTGTACATTCTGCACTTGAGGCTGTTGATTTTGACAAGTGGGTACCATGGATTTAGTCTATTAAAATGTTTTGACTGATATAAGAGTGAGGCCATCAGTGTGGACATGAGAAAAGAGCAGCCACTTAATGATTTACACTGAATTAGGATCAGCAATCTGCCCCATTCTAGTGCCCTGTCTGATAAGGAACTTTATGTCACTGTGACTGTAACTGGCCAGAAGTCACAAAAATGTCTACGTCAGACAGAGAAACAAAAACTACACTCATCAAACCAAGAACAGTCCTTACTGGTGAGGTTCAAGCATCTAAAAACTGAAAGAAATCCCCCAAGTTGTAATAAATAAATTACGTATGGGGCATTGAAACATACTCATTTTAAGCTGATGGGTGCTTTAAAGACAAGATAATTCTTTTTATTCATAAAAGCAGCAAAAACACATTTCAAGACTTGTTTGGCTTTCTGATTGGTAAACTGACCAACCAATCAGAATCAGAGAAACCTTGATCGAGCATCATAGCGGCAAGGGTCAGGTTACATAGCCAAACACTTTCTGTGTTGGCAGAGTCTAAATAAATGCATTTATATTTTGGATTATTTTAAAGGTTTATAAAGATCTTGAGTTTTCTTTATATACCCTACTGTAGTTGTTCTTAAATTTTTCACTTGAGCAAAAAAAAAAGAAAAAAAAAAGGATAAAATAAGTAAGTAAGTCAGGAGGGTGGGGCTGAGCAGATGATTACTTCCTGGAAAGGATAGAGCTTGACAATGGGTCAGTTAATCCCAATTATACGTGGGACACTCTGAATGTGGTGCAAGTCATTAAAAACAAGTCTTTTAATCCAATCAAGCAATGTTTTAATGTATATCAGCCCAGCCTCTACATCGCTTAGGTGCAGTCAGACTAACTAACACCGCGACTCGCCCACTGCAGTCACGTTGCGGGTCCCTGAATACCACATTTTGGTCACCGTTGCCGTCAGCTGTCGCTCGGTGACGTCAGGTTCGCTCGAGTTTCACCGTGATCATATCATATATCGTATAATAGTATGTATAAGCAGACATTATTCCAGCAGTATCCTTTTCACTCATTTATCAACCACAAAACACTGCAGCTGATGCCCTGCAGCAGCATTATCTGTGAGTTTTCTGCGGTTCATCTTGAAGGAGCTAATGTCCTCACTGACTTATGTTTCCCACACAGACGTAGATTGTTCCTCTGTAGTCCGGATGAAAAACTGTCTGTCACGGGTACTGTCACACACGCACACACCACTGATTGGCTGTTGCCGCACAGCCACACACGACATTGCCTGAAAAGATTAACTTTTTTTAACTTTGACATTGCCCGACTTGTGAAGTGATCGTCTTGTACGCAGCAAACGCATCACGAGAGGGTTAGCCCCACCCCATCGCGGCTGTACATTAACTTTGCATGGAGAGTGATCAACGAGGTAGTTCAAGTAGTGTCCGGTGTGTAAGCACCTGAAGGCTACAACTGGTCATAAGACACGTGAATGTATTTTAGCCAATTTAGTTTAGGTACATTTTCTTTTGTTTCCTTTGAATTGCAGAAAAGGATGTTGAAGCTGCAAGTGTTTTACAAGAAATGGAGAAAAGTATGTGCTGGGATGCAAAGTCATAGCATTTATGCACTTTGTTGCTTTTGTTGAATTATCACAATCCATATCTTTGCATTTGTATCCAACACTTTTCTGAACATGTGGATAACTATCATGCAATTTTAGCAAATCCTCAACAAAATCTCTTGATCCACATCCGGGTTTGGATCACTACCAAAATCTTATCAGTTCTCCCTTGTGCCATGACCAGCTCTCCCTGAAAATATCCACTAAATCTATCGTCAACTTGAAAAAATTTGTGGAAAATAAATGTTTTTTTCTGAAGTTTCAAGCCACTGTGAACCTTGTGCTCTTCTCCAGAGGAAGAAATAGAGGGGTAATGTTGGTAAAGGGAGCATAAGCACTCAGGGGGGGATAGTTACACCGAATGTTTGTGTGTGTCTGTCATTGTGTGAATGTAAAACAAGTCCCATGCCACACTCTCCTGTGCTTCTTTAAAGACAATTCCCACCATGAATTGACACAAATATTCAGCAAATGCTCTGTGACAAGGGCTAAAGAAAGAAACCACAGAGACTGGATATATTCAACGCTGGGGAACAGTCTGGAGACTAGTGAGTGTCCATAAATATGGATCTGCCCATGGTGCTGAGAGTCGGTGATCCATGACACATCTTTTGTTAAGTCATAACCTGACAATAATTCTACTGTCAAAGATACTAGGAGGTTTTATAATTGATTGATACAGAAGATCAAATGTCTACCAACACACACAAGAATTGAATGAGCAGAAAAAGAAAGACAGATTCTGTTCATATTTGGACAACCTGCAACACCCTCGTTTTCAACAACTTGACATCAGTCCAATGTGTCTCCAGAGCACATTTAGTAGCTTCAACCCTTCAAATCCACTGTTAACTCCTCTGTTTCAGCCTGCCAATGAAATCATTCAGATTATAATGTTCTGGATCACTGTCAACATGGACACATTCAGACCATGGCACGTGTACCTGCATCTATTATCATGCAATTTTAGCAAATCCTCAGCAAAAATCTCTTGGATCCAATCTTGATCCACATCCAAATCAAATCTTATCAGCCTCTCCTTGTGCCATGACCAGCTCTCCCTGAAAATATCCACAAAATCTATCGTCAACTTGAAAAAATTTGTGGAAAATAAATGTTTTTTTCTGAAGTTTCAAGCCACTGTGAACCTTGTGCTCTTCTCCAGAGGAAGAAATAGAGGGGTAATGTTGGTAAAGGGAGCATAAGCACTCAGGGGGAATATTTTGGTTTTAAACAGAATGAACAAGGTGTGAGCTCATGGACACTGACAAGGAGATATGTTGTATTTGTTTGAAAGTAGTGGTGATGAAGAAGAAGGAGGGGAGGTGCAGCGGAGCCTTCCTCCTGACAGTGAGCGCTTACTGAGGCGTTTGGTCAGCAAAGGAAATATAAATAAAACAGCTAAAAAATGGTGCGCACTCACAGACAGTGTCGTCCACTACATTGCAAAAGAAATGCAACCCTTCAATATGGCTGAAAAGACAGCAATGTTACAAACGTTTACAAACTACGGATTGACTGAGAGATAGTACATGTCATCAACAATTCAGGAGCTGTATAAACTACATTTGATTAATTGTTTTTATTTTTGTGTGTGTTTTTATTGGAATTTCATTTTTTCTTTACAGAGACAGGGTCTAGTTTATATTGTTTCTGAAGAGTATAATTAGTTTTATTTACATGCAATTTTTCCCGAAAGAGGGTCCAATTCTTTTTGTTTTTTTCTCTTTTTATGCTTGTTAAATTCATTATATTGTTTGTTTGATTTATTTTATTTAAAAACTCTTGACCTTCCAATTACAGTTAAATACTCAAGAAATTAAAGTTTCTTGCTTTTGATATGGTGTACTCACTGAAGTATGACATATTTTATAACTACATTAATGAAAAAAATGAGAAAAAAAATCGAAATAATATTGACAATAATATCGTTTATCGTCAATAATTTTTTTGACAATTATCGTCCAGCAAATTTTGTTATTGTGACAGGCCGAGAATCAGACATGGATGTGACTCTCTCGATGAGAGCATGTTGACAAAGATTTTATCCGTTAGAGTTCTATAGTGTGATTAATACTCCATTAGTATTTCAGTTTGTCTTTACATGAGAGTCGACTCCTCCTCTGTTATAAACAAACCCCTTCATCCGTCATTCATCGTTCCTCATGGAGGGGCAGAGAATTTATTCTCCTGCTGCTTTGGTGACTCAGGATGTCTTTATTTTCTGTTCTGAAATGAACCCAAATATTGGTCTGCAAACATTTTCCTCCAGCTCTTTTTTGAGAAACTAAAACTCCGTAGATAATAAGACAAAAGCAGAGAAAGGGTTTGGTAGCTTTAGAAGCTGTCTGTAGCAAGACCAGACAAGGAGCAACTGTAGAGTGGCAGCAGTGGGACTGAAGAGTTGGGCCCCTCTCCTCGACTGCACGTGTGTAATGCACACCTGAATAGAGAGGAGAGGAGAGAGGGTGAACCAGGAAGTTCTCCAGCTCTTGCTGCTTGGCCTCGTTGGCCGTCTGAACCAGGAAGACTCGCTAAGAATGAGTGTTTACACGAATGTCCTTCAGAATAACAATCCAAGCCTCCATTTCTTCCCCTGTGTGCTTTTTCAGGTCAGAATTTTCTGACTGACATGTTTGCATGACGTGTTTCTATTTTGATCAAGTGTTTATCCTGATTACTTGAGTCCATGTAAACATACCACTGTGCCCCTCTTAGCTTAGCAGCCCCGTGCTTTAATGTTTACTGCACAGACATGCCGAGCCGTGTCTACTGGAGCCTGTCTGATGAACAAACATCTGGCTCTCATGTGTCCCATCTGGGGGAGATAGCATATCCACTAGTGACATCAGAGAAAAGTTTTGGACTTGTTTAAGCAAACCTTTTAAAATGAACATCTTGAAACTGTGACTTTTGTACAATGAAGGATCTCAAGGGTTATTTTCAGTGATTTGTTCAATGCCTCAGTTTCAGGGCGCGTGCTTCCGGCACTTAAAGCTGCTACGAAACAAATGTTGACTTCAGTGTTCTAAGTAACACAAGTATTATTGTTTAAAGGTGCTCAATGAGCGTCAAATTTTCATTAATTCAATGATAGATTAACCAGAAAACATGAAGACAAAGTCATGTTCTAGCACTGACAGAAGCTGAGGACCAGGAGAAAGAAAGCTCCCCTCTAAATACAATAGCACAAGGCAGCTTGTTTTCACCTCCGCCAATGTTATTGACAAAGCCAACAGCACAAGTTTTATCCCTTCTTAGTTGTGATTGGTCAGTGAGGGAGAAGTGACATAGACAGCCACAGTGCTCTCTTATAAGTAGAGCTATTTTCAAGAGAGAGAGCTGGGAGTGTCAAACACTATCTGTGGACACAAGCCCTCAATCAACAAGTCTAATTGATGGGTACCACCGTATTTTTTTTAATCATGACTGTTCTTTAGATGGTATTTAAGGTATTCATGTATATAAAGGTGAAAATCTTGATCCAATATTTTATTGATATTCCCAAATGAACATAAATGTAGAAAGAACAGACGCACCCAGCAGGCTGCCTGCTTGGTCGCACAGTTTGTGAGCTTTTCACTGTTTGCAGAGGCTTTGAAATACATCCTGTCTCTTTCTTTTCTTTGGACAAATTTAAAGATAAGCAACTGCAAAAGCAGTGCAATTCTTCTTTGAATCAGGCCTGCAGTGTAGGAGTTGATTTATACTTTGTCTGGTGTCTCTTTGCCTACACATCTGTCATCAAGAGCTACTTTTTAAAGTCTGCAGAATGAGTCTGAAGTCCCATCAAAATTAAAGCAGAACTATACTTTGTTTGTTTTAAATGACATCTGGCTCAGGCTGACTGTGCTTCCTTAATTCTAGCATCTGTTCAGACAATAACAAAAAAGATACTGCATGTAGGTACTCTGTGTGCAAATTCACAGTTAGATAGTCTAACCCGTTAAAAATCCTGCAAATAAACAATCGTGATTTGATCACAAACCTGATGAAGGACTATAAAACTTCTTCATGTGTGAAGCACAAAGTCCTCTGAATGTCAGAACATTTTTGGCTGTGACACTTGCCCATCAGATCTACAGCAAGACCCCCCAAACCTGGAGCGATGTATCTGCCATTTAGAGGATGACTGCATGCTGATACTCAACAAGAATATGAAGAAATGTGTTCTAAGATAGTAAACAATGCATTCACAAGGTAAGATGATTTCCAGAGAGATCAGCGAACATTTTTAGACCTGGTTTTCTAAAAGAGTAACAGTGCAACAAACAGAAACTCATATCACTGAGAGATATGCACCCTTTCCACCCTCCTCCACCCTCCTGCCCTTACAAATGCACTTCAGCTGAAAACACTTAAGATGTGTTTTCTTTGAAGCTGCTGAATGTGCTGTGTAGTCCAGCACCTACACCCTCAAGCTCCTTCATATTCATACTAGAATTTTCTCAGCCTGAGCCAGAGCATTTTACAGCCTATCACTATCACAAAGGAAGCATTATAGAAACAAACAAGGATGCATGTGAAATAAATGTCTATTTATTTTCAGCAGATCATTCCTCTCTTTGTCTTCTGAGATCTGAGCAGCTGCTGGATGGAGGAGGCAGCAAGGGAAACTTTTAGAGCCGTGCTGTAGCTCTGCTCTCACAGATGGGCAGGAGGGGCTCTCTAATTGACACTCCAGCATGTTGATGCTGCACAGCAGATCAATAGGTAGGTAGAGGGAGGCTGCCCTCAGGAAAATGAATGGAGAGAACAGAGCAAAGCTGCACACCCAGAGTGGAAAGCTTAGAAGAGAATGCTGCTGGGCTTCTAAGAGCAGAAAAAATATTGAAATCAGCCTTAAAAGATGCATCAATAGGAACACATCAAACTTTCAAAGTTTCTCTTTGTTCATGTTTGTCACTGGCCGGGGTAAAATACCTCACTGTCCATGCAGCAAAAGCAGAAAAGTGCAGTGCAATAAGTGCAACACACTGAATGGGCTCAGCCATCTGCTACTGATATGCTTTATCAGCAAATTTAGAAAGCTTCAAGACGGACACTAAAGAGACGACGCTATAAAAACATTGTGCTTTAGTTTAACACGCAGTTTAGTGTATTGCCAATGTCAACCCCAATGTTAGTTTCAGGATCATAATCAGGAGCAGTAGCTATACTGCATTAATGATTTGTTAATATCCAATCTAGGAAATGGAGTTACACAGACTGAGAAAATCAAGGGAACATACACTGAGAAATTTGTCTTTTCAGGTCAATTGCAATTTGGAGTATTTGAAAATAAATAAATGATTCACAGCAGGGCTGGCAGTCTTAGGGGAGCTCTAAATTTGATATAGTGCATGATATGAAACATTTTTTAATAATAATGCAATACAGCAGGGCTGTGATGTATTACAAGACTATTTCCTGACAGTTAACTAAAGATATCTGATAAACCTAGGAAACTAAATTGCTAATGCTTTTACTTGAAGCAAGTGTATGGTAAAAGCTGGCAATGGGAATTAATAAGGTTTAATGATAAAAATAAAACTGTCAATCTGGACTCTGAGTGTGGAAATAAAGTAGGTCTCCTGAAGTTTTCTATGTCAACAACATCACATACTGCAGACATTTAATGCCATGCAGCAGTTATGACTATTTAAGTATGGAGGAAATTGGCATTAATAACTAAGAGAATAGAAATGATGAAGGATGATGACTCATTGTCAAGCTCCGCCCTCAAGAAGCAATCCTCTGCAAAGCTCCGCCCACTTAGTTACTGTTACCGGGTTAGACTTTTTTTTTGTTGTTGTTGTTCTCTTCCGTCCCAACTAAAAATAAGCAAAACTATCAGTTGAGACAGCAGTGATGTCATCTAACATTTTCTGCTCACATCATCAAGATCATCATCTAGAACATCTTATGTTGTCTATAACTAAATTTACTCCTAAAACAAAGTGAAACTGATTCTCAAGTGGAACTGGTTCTTGAATTCCATCCAAAGAAAGGACTTAAAAAGTTGAGTTTCTTTTAAGTCTGAGCTGACAGCAGTGCCTGTACAAGAATGCATGAAGATACAGATGTCCTCAGATAAATTCCCATGACAAACAAATCTGCTACAGCTACAGAGTAAAACTGTGCTGTGCAGCTCATACAAGAAGGACACATCCAAGCTGCAGGAACTGATCAGACGGGCTCTGTGGTCAGCATGAAGCTAGACACTGTGGTGATGGTGGCAGAGGAGAGGACATTCACCAGCAACCAGACGAGCCTGTTCAGCCCAAGACTGCTCCATCCCAAGTGCAAGACAAACAGACTGAGGTCGCGTTTACATGGCGCCGAAAACGGTCAAATCCGATAAGTTTTCATTGCGTTTTGGCCTTGCATCTACATGGAAACTCGTTGAAAACGGAAACTTTTGAAAACAGGCTCCAGAGTGGAAAGATCTGAATCCGCTCTCCATTCAGCTCCGTGTAAACCCGTATCAAAGTGTTTCAGGGTGAAACACTGATGTCACCGCATACGCAGTACTCTATCACATGAAGGCTGCACGCCGAACCAGGAACAACAACAGCTTTGGCCATTCGCCGAGTAACGTGTGAGCGTCTTACCGTGCTCGGTTTGTTATCCAGTCAAAACTATCCAGACAGATTTGTTGTCTGAACTGATTTGTTGTCCAGAAAAGAAACTCCTGCGTCTCTGTGTGTCTATTCATCATTGTTGTTTGTGAAAGTTTTTCTTCTTCGTTCGTGTGTTGTAGCAGCGCTGCCTCTCTGCAGACCTACACCGCCATCTACTGAACAGGCATGCACATGTACAGTGGATTAACTCGTCTCCGAGCGTTGTCGTCTGAACGCAGAAGAATTCTGAAACGCAAATGACAAATCTTTGCGTCTTCAAGTCAGGAGTTTCCATGTAAACGTAGCCTGAGAAACTCCTTTGTCCCTCAGGCATCAGACTGTACAACTCCTCACTATGGGGAAAGAGGAATAACATGAAGACTGAGGACAGGAAGGAGCTGTATAAGTTAGGCCTGTGCTCAAAATATCGATACGGCAACATATCATCATGCACTCTTTGCTGATACGTGTAACGATACAGATTCTACAGAATCGATGCAGCCTTAAACGCTCTTACGGCTGTTTTCAATACACTTTGGGTGATGTTATCAATGATACAGTTCAAAGTAAAAGTCAAACTTCATTAACCCTTTCATGCATGAATTACTAAATCACCAAGGAATACCTTTTAAAATGTTATCTTTTACTTTCAAACATGTTAAAAATCATGTTCATTTGTTTTTTTAATGTTATATTTTGAGGGAGTAATGCACCTGACCATGACAGTAGACATCATGCACCAACGGTATAAACAGTGATTTAGTGGAATTTATTAAAGATTCACAAATACTGTACATTTGTAACAAACATTTATTGAGAGTAAATACAAGAAAAAATTAAATCTGAAGTGTATGAATTGTTGCTGTTTAATAAAACTACTAACACGTGAATTACACCAAAATTTAAAATAAAAAATACTAAATGATGTAAAATCTATGTATGTATATTTTCCCTTCATTGGACCTTTTCAATTTATGATGCAGTATCTCCATATGGTAAAAATGTGCAAAGATAATATTTTTATGAAATTTGTGGGAAGAGTTTGGGAATTCACTACCTGGTAGTTGGACATGATATAAAGGTGATAATTTTTTTTCCCAAATATCTTACTACTGTGGTGGACATCATGCATGAAAGGGTTAATGAAGCACATGCTCAAAATTTAACTTAGGTCTAAAGTCTTTGAGGACCTAAATTAAAGTGTCTTGAGCTGTCAAACAATCTTGTTCTTTTTGCAATAACAAACAAGTTTAAAGCTATCAGGAATTCTAAATAAGGCATTATAATTGTACATAATTAATGCTTAATGGGATACGTATCGTTTCATAGCCTCGGTATCGGGATACGCATCATATTGTGAGGTTGCTGGAAATACCCACCCTAGTATTAGCCAGCCTGAAGAAATATTTGTAGACATATTTTGATGAATATTTGTTCTGACGTTTGTTCATTTCTATGTTTTTTTACATCTCTCTATCTGCTTTAAAAGCTGCTACTATAAACTTAATTCGCTGAAGGAGTCTTCCAAAGAGATTAATAAAGTTCTATCTAATATAATCTCTAATCTAAAATGACATTCTGTTCATGGTCAGATAACATTTCTTCAAATCTAGTAATAAAGCAGCTTTTGCAATACAAAGCCTAGAAAAAGCAAAGCCTAGAAATCAAATCTTACTTACAAATCCAATGCCATACTATGCTCTCTTGGAATTATGTAATTAATATACCCACTCTAGTAAAAGCAGTGCAGAATGTTTTAGAAGAACCAGAGGAACAAGAGATTTGGACTGTCTTTATGCTGAGTGATTTCTATTGTGTTCAGCAAAGTCCACCATATGTCCTGTCTGCACAGCTGTGTGGCTCTTTTAGTATCATCTGTTTGAGTTACGTAGAGTCTCTAGGATTGTCATCTGCTGTCATTGAAGCTCTCAGTCCATACAGTGATGACAGTGAAGTACAGGCCTAGCCTTGAGTCATGTTGCCCACCTCTGCTGGTCACCTAAACTTCAAATCTATTATTTTCTATCAGAACCTCATGAGGAAGGACAGCTGTTCCTAAATATTGCAATGTTGCAACCCCCACTGGCCTGGTCTGCAATGATGCTGTGCCTAAGAGGATTGTGAGCAGTGTTGAAGTTTTTACAATTCACTGTGAACTGGAGCAAACTTTCAATCCCATCATCTATGGTGCTGGCTGTACTTGGGGTCATGACAGTATATGTCTTAATATTAATAGGCTTTTAAGATCAAAACACAGGCATTACAAGAGGGTCTCATACACAAAACTGTTTGGGAGTTGGTGGGAAAAAAACTGTCACTGACTTCTATCAATCAATCTTTGTGCCAATTCATAACAAGTGTCATCTCAAGACACTTTACAATAGAGCAAACGCTCTTCATTTTATGGATACACATATATGCATAGATACATATAGACAAAAATACACATATACATATATATACAATTATATAGATCCAACACCCAACATGAATCCATATAGCCAATCATGAATCCCTCCATCATGGCGACAAGAAAAAACCTTCTGTTAAGCAGCAGGAAATCTTGAATGTGGATCCCAGTCTCATGATGAACAGCAAATCCACACAACTGTGTTGGGTGTGAGGGCGAAGGAAGGGAGGTAAGAGGAGACAAGTGGACTAAAGTAAGAATAAAGTTAGTGACAGATCCATGAATCATAGACCTGTTGTCTGATTTATTAGAGATTAGCCTCTTGAGATGCTACATCTCATTTTCAGGAGGGTCCTCGTGTCTAAATGGTTGTGGTGATAATTTTATAGGTATGATCTATTATTTTCTTACTGAAAATAAGAATTTATGGTAGTGATGAACTCATGGATGCCCAGACCACAACTGCATCCCTACCATATTTGTCTCCGTTAAGTATAAATGTATTAAAGGCCTCTTGAGATGTGACATCCCATTTTCAAGAGGGACCTCATGACTATGTGGTGCTAAATATAGACACTATAGATGTATCAACCATGGATATGGAGATCATGCTAATATCTACACTAACAGCTATTATGATAATAGGAATGGAATGTTCCTAATGAAATGGCCAAATATGTGTCATGTTTGTAATCGTAGTTATTGAGGCCTTGTGTCTCGACAGCAGCAGGAAGTCTCCACTTGTGTTGCCACTGTCACTCCCTCCCACTGCAGCCCTGAACCTTTGAACCACAGATGAACCGAAGAGGTAAAAAGTCAAAACATGGAGGTAATTGGATCTGGTTTCTATGATTTATATTGTTTGTTGAGATTTGTTCAGCTTTGGGCAACACACTGCAAGCAGGCTACCTCACAATGCTTGTTTAAAGTCTGTGGCAGCTAAAAACAGCAACACTGATAATTAATTCCAACATCTGAAACAGATGCTGCTGCCAAGCCAGAAAAGTGTGTGTTGTGACTTGCTAAAGACAGTGGATGTCCACATATACATAGGAAAATGGGTAAACATAACAACCATAAAAGCCCTGAAACAATCTATATATATTTAAATATGTGGCAACAAGCTTGTTTGGTGTTCCAAATCATTTGGTTGGAAACATAATTATATTCTGTTCTGAATCCAAGTCATCTTAACTTATAACATAGTTTTTATATGCAGGCCACTCACTTCCCCAAATCAATTCCCCAATGTCTCCCTCCACAAGACTCATGTATGTAACTGAAGCAGATATCAAAGAGAGTTAAGGAGAGATGTGCTGCTCAGCTCCTCTCCTCTGTAGTCTTGTTGTATTTTTTTGCTTGTTCTCCAAACACTAAAAGTGACACTGCACACCTTGAGGTTTATTTGCCAAAGTACTCGTCCAATTTCACAGCTTGTAAAGGGGGTTGTCTTGGTTTGGATCATGGGGGGGAGGGAATTAAGAACAAGTTTCTGAAAATGGTTCCAGCAACTTTGGAGAAACACAATCACTTGGGTTTATGCTTTATAAATCCCTTTTCAAAGCCTAAAAGCTCCACATGCTTGCAAACAACCACCCTGCATTGTCACATGAGGCAGTCAGCACAAACTACAACTAAAGTGATGTAGAAGTTGTCATGGCACATTATAGACAGAGGTGTAATAGAGTTTTCCTTAATTTCACACAAAATGACACAGCACAACAGAAAATACCTGTAGCTGTGATTTCCAGCAAAAATTTTTCAGTCATTCTTCTGCCAAAGCACAATATCAAATATTAAGAGAGCCATGTGTTAGGCAAAGCTGACACAGAAAACCTGTGGAAGTTAAGCTTTATCCCACAGATCAGGGGTGTCACGCTCATTTTGGTCTGGGGTCAGATTTGCTCAAATAAGATCTCCTGAGGACCTCCTCTATTTTTTCTTGAAAAATTCCTGCAGTGTGTTGTCCTCTCTCTCTTTTTGGACTGCGTTTTTTCTGAGTTGGGATATTACAGCAGTGGCTCAGTGCTTGCTCTGCTGCTTATGTGCACTGCACAGCTCCTCTTTACCTCCACCAGGAGGTTATGTTATTGCCGGCACCTGTTTGTTTTTTTGTTAGTGTGTTTGTTTCTCTGTTACCAACAAGACTCAAAAAGTTATGGACTGATTTTGATGAAATTTTCAGGAAATGCCCAGATTGGGACAAGGAACAATTGATTAGATTTTGGGACTGATCAGAATCGCTGTCTGGATCCGCCATGACGAAAAATGTGATTTTCATGAATAACTACAGTACTGCACTAAAGTAGATATCATAATGAATCTAATTGCCAGTGTTATATTTTCATGGTCAAGGAATCTAAATATCTTGATGAAATATGGGTAGGACTAATGTTTGTGGTGAAAATCACAGTATGGGTGAGGATTATGGCGCTGGCGGAGGTCTGCGCTCTCTCAGTGCTTTTCAAGTTTTAAAAATGTTACACCCATGGCTGCAAAATTCCAGAAATTTTCAAAGTTAAAAACTCTCCCTGGAAACAAACTGGAATAAAAGGAATCCACGGGATTAAAAATAAACAGGAAAAAACCCTGCATCTACAAATTTGAAAGTGGGCCCGTAATAAAGGATTTTACATTTGTTACAGAAAACAGATAACAGCATAATCTTAGGCGTCTGAGGCTGCGTTTACATGGTGCCGAAAATGGTCAAATCCTTTAAGTTTTCGTTGCGTTTAGATGAGAACGCGGCATGTATCCATCTAAAACGGAAACTTTTGAAAACAGGCTCCAGAGTGGAAAGATTTGAATCCGCTCTCCATTCAGCTCCATGTAAACCCGTATCAGAGCGTTTCAGGGTGAAACACAGATGTCACCGCATGCGCAGTACTCTATCACATGAAGGCTGCGCGCGCATACCAGGAACAACAGCAGCTTCGGCTGTCCGCCGGGTAACGTGTGAACCTCTTACCGTGCTCAGTTTGTTATCCAGTTAAAACCAGTGTTGGTAATAACGACATTATAGTATAACGGCGTTACAAACGGCGTTATTTTTTTCAGTAACGGGTAATCTAATTAATTACTTTTTCATTCGTTACAACACCGTTACCATTACTAACAGGGAAATGTGGCGCGTTACTTTGCACCGATGTCAAGCAGCTGTTATCCGACCAGCCTCACCCTCAAATTCTACAGCACACGGAAGCGCCGCGCAGCGCCATGGTCTTGCCCTGACGGACAAAACCCACTGAAAGAGCGCACCGAGCAGAGCTGCGGCTACAGCTCCGAATGGGGCAGGGCTGATCCCCGGAGAGCTCTCATGATGAGCACAGCGATGTCACACGCTCATAAAACATGTTATACACTGAAAAAGAAAACAACACCTCACTTCCCTTCTCTAAGGTCCCTTTGCTGGTCCCAACCACACAGCTTTGTGATCTATTTAACTTCTATCCGCCTATATCCGTGTATAAAAGTGAAAAGTGACCGTGAATTTACGAGGTTTGGACGCGGCCGCGCAGAAAATAGATCTGAAGCGAATCTCCAGCGCCTTGCTGCACGCTGGCTCTCACCAATGCAGCGCTGCGCGTAGGTGAAGCTCACTGCGGAGCACTTTGCCCCCATTCTAGTCTATCAGGCAAATTCCCCTGCACGTGCTGTTGGAGAACCGTTAGTAATTCAATTACTTTTTTGGGAAAGTAACTAGTAACTATAACTAATTACTTTTTTGAAGTAATGTGCCCAACACTGGTTAAAACCATCCAGACAGATTTGTTGTCCGAACTGATTTGTTGTCCAGAAAAGAAACTCCTGTGTCTCTGTGCGTCTATTCACCATTGTTGTTTGTGAAAGTTTTTCTTCTTTGTTCGTGTGTTGTAGCAGCGCTGCCTCTCTGCAGACCTACACCATCTACTGAACCGGCATGCACACTACAGCTGATTAACTTGTCTCTGAGCGTCGTTGCCTGAACGCAGAAGAATTCTAAAAGGCAAAAGAAAAATCTTTGCGTCTTTAAGTCAGGAGTGTCCGTGTAAATGCAGCCTGAGGAGTATTGAGAGCAAGCCCCTACATGCACTGTGCATTCCTGCATCGTGTGCACAGATGGTCTATTGAGGACACATTTTTTCAAAGACTGTTTTAGCCAAACAATTTAGCCAGTGGACCTCACAAAGTGAGGCTGGAACTGGTTGTTCAATAAAATAACTTCAGCCTGATAAAGTTCTACTTACAAATAAATCTATTAAAAGGTAATGTTTTAAATGATATAATGTTGCATGGATGTTTGCTTTTGGCACAACAATATTTAAATATTTATGTTTGGATATGATACAGTTAGTTTCAGTTAACACCGTTTTCTTGTAACTTCCAAAAAATTCACATAAATTCATGGAAAGTTTTGATTTTGGAACATTTCCAAAAATTACCTAGCCACATTTCCCATAGAAAGTTTCTGGAAAGGTTCTGGGAATTTACCAGAAATTGTTCAGCTCTTTGCAACCCTACTTACACCTCACTTTTTTTATCATTGCATCAACATCTTTATTTGCTTTTTTACACAAACATAATGAGAACTGAGTGAAATATGCATGACATTTTGAGTTCATGAAAAAATCAAATCAATAGTTTTACAATGGGCTCAAAAAGGTCCCACAGGCTGGATAAAGTCTTTTGGTAGGTTTGGTTTCAGCTAGCAGGCCTTGAGTTTGACACCTGCACCAAAGAAAATCCACAAGAGGATCAACAAAGCACCAGATAAATAAGCAGAATAAATAATGGATTTAGTTCGCAAAAGTCTTTTATCACAATATTCTCAGAATGCTTTAGCTCAGGGTGCATAACAGGTGGAAACTTAACAGTTTTTCTTTCCCCCTACGCGAAACCTGTCCATGGACTTAAGATAGTGGTTCAGTATTCAGTAGATGCTCTTTTGGTTGCTTTCACGAGGGAGGTTTGGTTGATTTGGGAATGAAGAGGTAACACTGTTTTAAGTTTTATTCACTTGCTTTGTTTTCATGTTCACTGTATCAGGGTGAACAGAGCAGTCCAAGTGATGCAGAAACCCCCACCCACTGCAGGCAGCTGCCCCTGCCATTAGGGCCCACAGTGCTCTTCTTCTGAATGACAACAGAACACTGAGGAAGGCATTTACAAGCAAGACGCATTTCAGCAGGATTTTGGCAGGATAATATGTAAGATTTATAGATTATAAAATGAGATTTTTTTTACCATCTTACTACATCAAACCAAAATTCCTTGCTGTTTGATTCAGTCTATTTGATTGTTCTTTGTTTGATTGAGGCTGCATCACAACAAACTAGTGCACTCGTGAACCAAGTCCATGTTTTCAAGCTCCCTAAAGTTTGGTTTTTTGATCTACATCAGTTTGTTTTCACCACACATACTGTGGGTTTACTGGTATTTTCCTCTGTGCAACCATTACAGATCACAAATCCTACAAAGGTATATTTTTCTTGTGAGATATACATTTTTGAAACATATAAAAATTTCATCATTGCAGTGTTTCTGCTACAGCGTGAGCATAAATTTGTACAAGTAAATCTTCAGGCTCTCCTCCGTGCATCACTACAGAAGCAGTCTTGATGAACAGAGTCTTTACAGCCTGCTGTCACAGTATGCAGTCGAGACAAAGAGCAATCTTGATAGCAGCTTGTGTTGTACTTCACAATAGAAAGAAGCCTCCTCTCACTCAGATGTGTGCTGCCTGAATGTGCTCTTTTTCTCTCTTATGCTTCTGAAGTTTTTTTTTTCAGCACCACAGCCGAGCCGCACAGAAACTGAGCAGTGGTTCCCTCCATTTTTGCATACTTCACAATGATACTGACTGATTACAGTTATCACAGTAACAGATTGCAGTGAGGAAACTACCTCTCCTAGCTGCAGAGTGTGCTGAGCAAAACAACACAAAATTATGCATAAAACCTTCAACTCAATTGGCATTTTAGCTGACCACTCAGTCCCGTTAGACCTTCATTTATGCTGGTTTCTTAAGCGTTTCTTGTAGCACAGGGACAGGTATAAACGCTGCTGAGGAGAAAGGAAACAACTAATCACAACATATTTTGACAGTAACCCCTGTTCTATTTCTTCAACAGAGTGGCATATTTACAATCCTGAGAGAAATCAACAGAAACAAACGATCCTCTAGTAACAATTATCTGTGTGTCAGTATCAATTCTAGAAAAAATCTGTAGCAGTCGAAGAGAACATTTATATTTTTGTCATTTCTTATAACTCAAACATCTTCTCAGCAATGAAAGTCAATAAAGAGAAAATCAACGTTTCTGGATCAAAACCATCTTCATATCTTGGCTTGTTTGTCTTCCATGTTTATATTTTGCCTTGCATTAATACACCTCAGTTTCTGTCCATATACAGTACAAGGACTATAGATAAAACAAATTATTATTGTCATTAAAATTCCACAGAACATTTTTTTACACAATCAATGATAGTTTAAAACCAAATGTGAATCCACAGGGTACGAATGTGAGAGCTTTTAAAGCTCTATATGCTTCACATTAACGTCCACTGTTAATGATTAGATACATGACGAAAAGTCTTAAAGGGATGCTTCAGTATGTTTAAGTGGTAATGCCAATAATACATAAATCAGACACAGTGATTCTGCTCTGCCCAAACACAAACTGTATACTGTTCTACTGTATACATTTACAGCGCTTTACTGTCCTCAATATGTAGACTGTCGGTTTTGGTCTGGCTACAGTTCAGTCAATAACAAATTTATCTGCAAAGTTTATGAATGAGGGTGTCACTACACTTCCTCCTATACGTGTTCTTCTGTCAGAGGGCTGAAGTACGCAACTGAAGAATGAGAGGGTGTTTTGAAAAACCAAATGAGGATCCATTTTGAATTGAACCTACATTACAAATAAGAAATAAAAACCCAAATGTGCCTGTATAAAGTGGCAGGTTCTGTCATTGAGAGACAGTAAAAAAAAAGATGTCAGTGTTTGTATATTTAATGACTTACAAAGTGTTACTGTGGCTCTGTTGGAAGGAAACCCTGGGGGAAAAATTACCCTTGAAAGTCTAGCAGGGCCAAAATAAATTACAGTAACTGGAAATTACAATTTGATGATGTTTGTATCGAGGTGCTTTCATACTGTACGTGTTTGGTAGGCCTGTGCTCAAAATATCGATAGGGCAAAATATTGTATCACACTCCTTTGGGATACATGTATGGATACGGATTCTACAGAATCGATACAGCCTAAATATTTTGACAGTTGTTGTAAATACACTTTGGGTAATGTTAACAGTGGCACAGTTCAAGGTAGAAGACGAGCTACATAATGAAGCATATGTTCTAAATTTGAACTTAGGTCTACCATCTTTGAGGATCTGAATTTATGTCTCTCAAGTTGTAGAACCACTTAAAACTCATCCTTGTTCTTTTTCTTCTTATAAGAAAAAACTAAACTTGTCGAGAATTTTGCTTAAAGCATAGTCAATGTTCACAATTTACGTGTATCGGGATACGTATCGTATCATGGCCTTGGTATCGGGATACGTATCGTATCGCGAAATTGCTGGAAATACCCAGCCCTAATGTTTGGTCAACACCAAACAAACCCTGGAACATAAGAACAAAAGTCCAGTTCATTTGGGCCACTGTGAAAAATGAAATGAACTTTGGTCCACCAGGAAACGGGGGTCTCCATTTGCTTCCAAATGGACCAGAGTTCAGTTTGCACTGGGTGTGAAAGAAATCTAACCCTACCCAACCTAAACCTAACCCCAAACAAGCAAGGACCAAACAAAGCAAGCAAACAGAAAACTGTTTACTGACAATGTGAAGCCAAATACAGCTTCGCTTTGCTAGTACCGCCAGTCACCTGTCCTCTTAACAGGTAAATAACAATAAAACTGCATGGGATATTTTTACACATTGCTCCTGTATATAAAAGTGACACCAAATTCGGTCTTAAGACAGCTCTATATGTATTTTATGGTTCTGTTTGCCTCTGAACTGAAGCCGAACAGTTTTATTACTCCAAACTGGTTATGTACTTCCATCTCAGAATCCACAAACATATTTTGCTGAGTTTAAGGTGCTGAAATGACCCCAGATTAATTAGGAAACACTACAATTGATCAATGATCAGTAAGCACTTGAGTTGGAGTCTAAATGATATCAGACTTCAATAATGTTTCCTGGTGTCTTCATCCGTTTCATTTACATTTCAAGTACTGAGCATCTATGGCATGTTCATTCCTGGTATATTTTCTGGTCAAACCTCTGCAAAGAAATGTGAAAATAAATAACATTTTACTTTTATCTGTTTTTGAAAAGCTTATTCATCACTATGTCTGCGGTAAAATGAGTGACAGCAACCAAATTATTGTTAGCTCTGGTGATTAAATTAGTGCATGTCCCCTAAAAACACAGTCAGGCTTAATCATGGTTATTTTAGTTGGGATGTAAATGGATTTGATTTAACAGGAAATTGGGTAATGATATGCAGAAATATTTTTTCAATCTTTACTTTGTCTCCAAATCAAAACTCTGAAATTAATACAATTCTATACTTTTTTGCAGCTCAGACGCTCTGTTTACAATTACATAATTTCGTAATGTTATATAAGGATTTAGAAAAAAATCAGAAGCATCAAAGTCTGAGAAACTGGAGCTAGTTTTTAAAATATATAACTGTCTCTCAATTCATTTTTACATTGACTGACCTCTAATATAATAAATTAATTATCCACGGTGTGAAAAAATGCATATTGCCTGCAAAAACAAACCCTCTACATTAAAATTCCTGCAAGACTGCACATAAAACTGTTCAGTCATGGATGGGATGAAGTCTGATATGAAGTGTGTATGTTGCATGTAACATCCCAGAGTGTCCTCAGGGGAAACATCTTCAAAGGAAAGGAAACTTCTGAAAATGATCCTGATCTCTCTTCGTTGATGTCTGATGTGTTTTGTCATTTCTGGTTATAAAGAGACTGAGGTCGGAGTGAGAAGCTTAAATTTTTAACTCTGGGGCACATTAATTACAGAAACAGCAAAATCCATTTGACAGTTATGATTTATTTAGAGCTCTTATGTACGTGGTAAATCTTGCTAAGACATGATATTATGCAATAGCCGACTGTGGCCGCTTGATTTCTGTTCTCGGAGCACCCTGAGGAAACACGGGTGCAATTTATCTCTCGAAATATCAACTACATGACACCCACACCAGAGAGGCGCTCCATTTCTG
Source organism: Scarus forsteni (assembly GCA_036419115.1). Classification (NCBI taxonomy): domain Eukaryota; kingdom Metazoa; phylum Chordata; class Actinopteri; order Labriformes; family Labridae; genus Scarus; species Scarus forsteni. Next base: position 9,419,494 of record JAZDUH010000468.1, read on the forward strand.
CGCCGGCTGAATTTTGAAACATGCAAACAGGGCTTGTGAACGCAGAGCCATGGCTGTGCCTCTTCAACGCAGTGGATATAATGTGCTGTTTTGAAGAAAAGAGGGTGATAAGAGAAAAAGAAATGGGCCACTGCAACATTTTTTTTTTGTTTACTTGCACTGGATGCCTTTCCATGGCAGCTAATGGAGGGCTAAGATCACTGAGCCGCATCTAGCGAGAGATAAATGGACTGAAATCTGAGTACAAGTGTTGATTCTCCGGCCCTGGAAGAGCAGAGGCAGAATCTCATGCTGCTCAGAAAGGATGAAGATGCTATAAGAGGGGAAACCATTGGGGAGCCGGGAGAGCGTATTAAAATCTGTTGACTTCCTGTTCACTGACTGACTGATCTAGTGACTAACATCTTGCTATAATGATGAAATACACACCCACGCATATTCCTCAGTTCCCACTCTTTCTCCTTTACAGACTCTTATCCTTTTATTCACTCAGTCTTCTCTGCTCTTGTTTGGTACCCAGTGCTACTTAGTATTCATAACTGCTACCAGGTTTCCTCCCTGTAACGCTTTAGATTCCCACCTATCATCACACGCACACCTTCAGGCCTAGATTGAAAATGATTCAGGGGCAGGCTTGAATCTGGAATCTATAGGTTAAAATAGATCCAAACGTCCAGGTCTCTCAGAGCCTCTGGGCACTGAAGGCTGATCTCTCCCTCTCTCGCTCTGTGATACTGGGTAATGGTCCAGTAAAAGGATGGCATGAGGGGCCTCCTGTTGACTCTAAGCGGTGCTTGTTAATGATGCTTAGCGCACACTTAATCTCGTGGGTCAAGTACACGTTTGTTTTTAAACCCTCTAAAATTATGGTGGCCACAAAAGGGCCTGATTTTAATATGATGTGAAGAGTTTTTGAAGTAAAACTAGACAGCAAATGCATTTTTTTTTTCTAACAGAACACATGGCCTGCATCTTTGAGGCATTCTGATGCATCATAGGGATGGATGAATCAAACATATATACTATTTGAAAGTTACTGACAATTCCTCAACTGTTTTTTTATTTCTTACTTCACATGCAAATCCTAAGTGATTATAAGGATAATGCACAATTATGGCTTGACCTGTCAGTTATAGGGTTTCAGGATCCGTCCACATTAAAAATCTGTTATTTCAGTGTTGAGCCATACATTGCTTTTCCACCAAGTGGTCTGATTTAGTTAAATACCGCTGGATAGAGTTTGGAGTGGTAAGCCCTTATCTCACTTGTATTTCTACTGCCAGCTGTTTAACGCAGCCCTACACAGTGCAGCATTGAAATGGTGTAAAACAAAGAGCATAAGCGGAGGATTACCACCACTTCCACCCCGTCCAGCACTGTCTTGTGCCGACATTCTTTACAGTGAAAGCAGTGTCGAAGTCAATCACTGTTGACCCTATTAAAAACAAGATACTGCTGCTCAAGGGGCTATCCTAAATCAGATAAAATGAATAGTGCAGTATGTTTTGTTTTAACTGCTGTCACTAATGCTGCGTTCACACCGCAAGCGACCCAGCTACCAAAATTGCATCACCAACTGACGTAGCGTCGCGCATCCATAAATACCTCATTTTGGTCAGCGTTGCCGTCGGCCATCGCTCGGTGACGTCACGTCCGCTCGAGTTTCACCGCAATCATATTATATATCATATAATAGGATGTATAAGCAGACATTATTCCAGCTGTATCCTTTCATTCACTTGTCAAACACAAAACACTGCAGCTGATGCCCTGCAGCAGCATTGTCTGTGAGTTAACCCCGGTCCGTCTAGGCGGAACTAATGTCCTCACTGGTATTAGTTCCATGTTTCCTACACGGACATGGATTGTTACTCTGTAGTCCAGATGAACAACTGTCTGTGGAGGATACCGTCACACGTGTACACACCTGCTGACTGATCAACTTTTCTTACTTTCACATCGTGCGACAAGCTATGTAGTTAGTGTGAAAAGTGGCTGTCGCATCGCGGGAGGGTTAGCCCCGCCCCATCGTGGCTGTACATTGACTTTGCATGGAGAGTGATCGCCGAGGTAGTACAAGTAGCATCTGGTGTGAACACACCTTTAGCCTGTCACGATAATCTATAGATCAATTAACCACACAATATAAAAACATCCTTGATTAGTTTTCTGGCCTCGATAAATTGACACGTGCATGCATGTTTGTTTCTTTCCCTGCTTTCTATGTATGTAAAAAGCATGTTCAACAACAGAGTGTAAAGAATTGAATTTCCCGCAAGGGATTAATAAAGTGATTCTTCTTCTTCTTCTTCTAAACAGGCTGGATGAGAAGATGGCTCACTCCGTACATCTTTCTCAACACCTGGGAGCGTTGGTTTTTTAGCAGATTTAGCGGAGTGGTCAATCCGTCAGCTATTCAATCTTTGGGGGGGAGGCGGGGCCGCTCGCTTGTACACACACAGATCTGCAAGTGAGCATCATGAGGAGTAATCAGGAAACAAACAGTAATATGAATGATGGCATGAAGCGATGGTTCCTAAACCGGCTGCCTCAGTCTCAGTGTGGGAATATTTTGGTTTTAAACAGAATGAACAAGGTGTGAGCTCATGAACACTGACGAGCCGATATGTCGAATTTGTTTGACTGTAGTGGCGACGAAGAGCCTTGTCCCGACAGTCAGCGCTTACTGAGGTGTTTGGTCAGCAAGGAAATAAAAATAAAACAGCGCAAAATGGTGCGCTCACAGACAGTGTTTTTCCCTGCATTTCAAAATAAAAAAAAATACAGCCCTTCAATACGGTTGAAAAGCCTGCAATGTGATAAACATTTGACAGACAGTACGGTTTAACTGGGAGAACTCACATGTCACAAACAATTCCTGAACTGTATAAGCTATATTTTACTTATTGTTTTTATTGTTGTGTGGTTTTATTAAAGTGTTTTTTTCTTTACAGAGACAGGGTCTATTTTTAATTGTTTTAGATTAGTTTAATGATTTTTATTTATATGCAATTTTTCCCAAGAAAGAGTCCATTTCATTTTCATTGTTTTTTTAATTTATTATATTTTTTTTAAATTGATTTTATTTAAAGCTCTTGACCTTCCAATCACAGTTAAATACTCTTAATAATTTTAAGTTTGTTGCTTTTGATATGTCGAACTCACTTCATAGATAGATAGATAGATAGATAGATAGATACTTAATTTATCCCCATTTATCTGTATGTATGCGTATCTGTCTGACATATATTACAATTACATTAATGAAAAAATGAGGTTTCAAAATAATATTGACAATTATATCATTTATCGGCAATAATTTTCTGGACAATTATTGTCCAGCAAATTTGTTATCGTAACAGGCCAAGCTGTCACACATGAAGTAACAATTCTTGCCAAGCAGCCAACTGCAGTGTCATTAGCTCCACCCTTTGGGGTCACCTTAGAATTCTAGGTACCCCCTTTAGAAAGGTGTCAAAAATGTTGGTAGTTCTTCTCCAGTTGAAATATCTAATTGCATAATGTACTAAACTGAACCAAACTGCTTGGTAGAAATGCATGAATAGTGAACAACACTAAAATACCAGTCAGGTTCGTCTCATGTATCCACGACACAGAGTTAACCATGTTTGTTTTTCCTCTTGCCTCCTACAGTGTTTTCCTTTGTGTCTGAAACATTGTCCAATGAAAGAAAATGACGCCTTTCATCATGATCACAGATGTAAACAGACCAAAGTTGGTGCCTTGAGAGCTATGAGACAGAAAAAAAGGTTGTCAAGCTCTAAAAGCAACTTCCCTGCCTTTACAATGTGCTGCTGGGGAGCTTCCATCCGGCTGTAAACAGAGAAATGTTGGACAGTGATGGATGTTGGTAAGTGAGTGCTTGCATTTATCATAAAGTAAACATATCATTCACTGTAACATTTGGAAAGACAAGTATATTGGCTCGCTGTTGGTTATGTGCAGTAAGTTTCATTTGTGTAGTTCAGGGATGGCCTGGGTGCAGTCTGTAATTTATCTACTGGGTCTTTGTTAATTCTAAAAATCAAGTGAAACATGGCCTTGAAATGGATATGAACTTTGTGTTTGACTCTTTTGCACTTCATAGTTAAATCAACAGCCTCAATTCGAGGTACAACATGAATTAAACATGTTTTTACGATCAAACTGATGGAAAAATCTTAATGCTCTGATGATCATGACAGCACAACAGCATGAACTCATTTGCTCAGCCATCTGCTCTATCTTATAATCCAATTTACCAAAGATATTGTCCAATTATTGTTGGAGCACCAACACTGCCTCAAAGTTTTCAGATTTTGGGTTTGTTCGTGTTTTGTGTTTGAATGTGGAAATAAGCTTGCGTGCCCCCTTTCTGCTGTTGAGAGTGCATTTCTGTCCTTAATAAAAAATGGATCCAATGCCACTCCTGTCAGCTAAGACCAGGGGACTAAGACAACAGTTCACACAGGCTCACGAAATTTTGATGATATAGGACTGAAAAATGTAACCTGGGGCCTGATTCATAAAACTGTGTAGGAGAGATCACTACAGGTGGTGTACGCAGGAAACACAGGAAATGCATGTGCACAAAAAAAGAGTGCGCATGCAAACCTACACCTGTTTCCTTTTTTAAAATCACTCCTAAAGCTGTCTCACGTGAGGTAAAGTTTTGCCTAGGCCATATAAAAAAGCCAGGTGAATGTCCTTGATGTATATTCAATGGTACCAATTTCAGGATGGATCAAGAGGGAAAATGAGTAAAAAAAAAAAAAAAGACATTTCACTCATTGTGAGGTTGACATGTTAATAGTTGGGCCCAGATCAGGCATCACTAATGCCAGAAAGGTGAAAGAGTGGAAGCATGTGGCTGACGCTGTAAATAAGGCTGCCTCAGAGTGTCCAACTGTGGCTAAAGTAAAAAAAAAATAGTTTGACATAGAAGTGCAAGTGATAAAGTGAACGCTCTCCATATGAAATGTCTGAGTGACAGCTTGGGGAAAGGCGACAGAGCTGTCTTTACTTTTACCCTTCTGCTGGTTGGGTCGCAGTTTCCCCTTTCTGCAGATTTTGTGCGTAAGGCGGGGTCAAAGCTGCCGTGGAGGTGCACACATTCTCCTATCAAGTTTGTCTTTATAAATCCCAAATGTTGCTTACAAGTGGCGTTCGCTTTCTTTTGTGCATCAGCAAGCTTTAAAAATGAAGCTCGTGGTCTGTTGCCTCAATTTCTACATCACCATTCCCATAACAGAGTTGTAGACATATCCTGCCTTGCATCAACAATTCAGGTTGGTGATGGTGGTGTAGTTGTATGAGGCATTATTTGGGCCCTTCAGCACCAACTGAGCTTCATTAACGCCCCTTTGTGACCACGGTGTACCCATCCTCTGATGGTTAATTCAGCAGGCCATTTCACAAAGCTCAAACCATCTCAAACTGGCTTCTTGAACATAACAATGAGTTCAGTGTACTTCAGTGGGCCCCACTGTTACCAGATCTCACTCATGAAGAGCACCTCTGGGATGTGGTGTATCTGGAGATTCAAATCTGTTCATCTGACAAATCTGCAGCAGCTTCATAAAGATATCACATCAATATGGACATCCCTGAGGAATGTTTCCAGCACCTTTCAAAATTCATCCCATTAAACATTGAGGCAGTTTTGAAGGAAAAAAAGGATCCAAACCCGTAAAAGGACTTTGGACCTAATAAATAGGCCAGTGATTTATATGGCTTTGTTTAAAGGTGCTATGAGGAAAATCTATAAGCGGCGACATTAAGACTCTGCTACCCATGAGCATGCCTGGTAGCTGTCTTAATGCTGCGTTGGGAGTGACATCATCTCCGACTTATCGGCGTTTCAGTTGAAGTTGGAAAAAAACATGCCTATTACCAGGCTATTGTTAGCTGCTGTTAGCACGCCCTGCGTTGTTGTTCACAAATATCACATGAAGAATGTGATTATCACTATGGCAGCATTTTTGTAAATATAAGTCTAACAATACTATGTATACAGCTGATCTAGAGCGACACACCCCAGTCAGAAGTGCAAATAAATTGATTATTACAGGAGCTAAATAACTGTTCACGCTGGGGGAATCCATCTTTGATTGTCAACTCGGGAATGGCGAGGTTTCACCGAGTTCCCAGTAGGAAATTCAGACTTCGGGGACGTTCCAGTTGCAGTTTCCTACTCGGAACCCGGAAATTCCTACTTCTAACTACAACTGGAACTCACCAAAAGACCCAAGCCAAAGCGTGTGTTTGTTGTTATGCAGCTCGGACCTTCCTCAGAACTCTGCATTGCTTTACAACTTCTTTTTTCAACAACTTACAGGATGCAAAGCGACAAGGTAATGTATCTCTTTCTAGTTATGTAGAGGTAGTTTTTGATGTGTGACAACAAGCAATTTTTGGAAAACTTAGTCTTGTAGTTTTTATAGCTGGCTATATATCATTACTTACAGCCCGATGCTCTTAGACGTGTCCGAAGATTATAAATTTGCTCTAGTTTTAATTGTCTTGTTCCTGAAGTTCAGTATACAGGCCAGTCCAGCCCTGTCCAACCCAACCAGAAGGCTTAGGAATAGCATTTAGAGATAACCTATTTTGATGCTATAAAAGTGTGTATTTCGATCAGGCATATATCTAAAAGTGAGACTTTTTTGTAATTACTGAGAAACTCCTTGCAGTCCCTTTAAACATGTTTTTATTCTTAAATAAAAGCTACAAATATCTGGTATGTAAGCTCAAAGCTTCATGTAAAGACTGACTATATCACAAGGCATCACAGAGCAGTGTGTCCTAGTCAGTGTTAATGTGAGGAGGAGGGAGGGCCAGAGTCGATATTGAGGGCTGCTTCTTCTCAGACTCAGTGATTGATTTACTGTATCTGTTGAGCTAGACCTGCCTGCCTGTCAGGATTAAAGAATTTGTCTTATCAAACCTGTGCCCCTCAAGGACCTGCTTCAAACAGCTCCACTCCGAGCTGCAACATATGGAAAAAGTAGGGCATATCAAGCGGAATAAGTCTTATGGAAGTGCTGTTTGTGTTTGTTAGATTTTTCATGATGATCAGAACTACACAATGAACCTCAGCACAACATAAAGTGCCTCGGCGAAAGCTGAAGTTGACGTTAGAGTCTCAATCTGACCTCCAATCTTCTTATTGAATCTTAATCCTGTCAAGTCTCTTATCAAAGCATCTTACATAAAGTGTTTGGGGAAAAGAGAAAAATGCACAGCAGAGTGAAGTCTTCAAAGACCAGAGTCATGACCTGCATCACCTTCACAAAACTGTGCACACACTTTTTATCTCCTTCAGCTCACTCAAGAGGCAAAAAGAATAAAGGGAGTCGGGGGAGTAAACACTGCACCAAGGCCTTCCTGAGCTTAATTTAGAATTTAGCCTCAGAAGAGATGAGCTTTAATATTTCAACATTCAAGTTCTCATTTTGAACACTAGTATTTTTCCAATAAACAGAGTCACCCCTGTATCTGACCGATGTCTATTATGTTTTCATAGAGCACCCACACGGCCTGCTTTTAGCACTGTGTAACTTTGACAGCAGACATACTGTGGGAGGTGCAGTTAGCTTCAATACACAGGTTCACACATCAACCTCAAGCTCCATAGCAGCCAGTTAGCCCACTGCAGTCCTGTTTGACAAAAGGCTGAGACTGATAAAGACGGTGAGAGGTGAGGCTCCAAAGAATAAGGGGCCGTTTACATGGCGCCGAAAACGGTCAAATCCGATAAGTTCTCATTGCGTTTTGGCCTTGCGTCTACATGGAAACTTGTTGAAACGGAAACTTTTGAAAGCAGGCTCAAGGGTGGAAAGTTTCCAAAACGCTCTCCATGCAGCCCCACGTAAACCTGCATCGGAGCGTTTCAGGGTGAAACGCTGGCGTCACTGCATGAGCAGTACTTTTTCAGATGAAGGCTGCACGCGCATACCAGGAACAACAACAGCTTCGGCTGTCCGCCGAGTAACGTGTGAGCGCCTTACCGTTCTCGGTTTGTTATCCAGACAAAACTATCCGGACAGATTTGTTGTCTCAACTGATTTGTTGTCCAGAAAAGAAACACCTGCATCTCTGTGCGTCCACTCACCATTGTTGTTTGTGAAAAGTTTTTCTTCTTCGTACATGTGTTGTAGCAGCGCTGCCTCTCTGCAGACCTACACCACCATCTATTGAACCGGCATGCACGCTACAGTGTCTCATCTCTGAGCATCGTCGTCTGAACACAGAAGAATTCTAAAATGCAAAGGACAAATCTTTGCGTCTTTAAGTCAGGAGTATCCATGTAAATGTAGCCTAAGAGAAAGTGATCATGCTAGAAGGGCAACAGTAAATATTACATGGGCTTTTATAAGGGAGCCTTGCAGTGCTGCTGGATCCACCTGAATCAACTGTTGTCAGACTGATTTATTTTTCCACACTTCAATCTACTAAGATTGCACCCAGCCCAGAGACACAAGGTTCAAACATCGTTCTTCAGAGCAGGACAAGGTGGGAGCTACAAGCAAAGGACAGCAAGAAGCAACAGTCTGTACAGAGATTAGCATTTATGCCAACAGCTTCAGTAAGTTTTATGAGATCCAAACCACAACTAAATAATAAACACAAAACAACACTGAATGCTCTTCTTGATAGAAAAATATTTTGCTCCACTTCTGACAGGGTTCGGTGAGAGTTTGCTCTACAAGAGGCTTATGTTTTGTGCTTTACACTGCAGCAGTGGTGCCTGCCTACTGTATGATCTGATTGGCCCATGGTGATTGTGATTGAGGAAACAATCGTCCAATCACATGCTTGGCAAAGTTTTGAAAGGTTCTGCTCATTCCCACACACTTTCAATGGGCTTGTGTATCATTGGATCAGGATGGGGTGCTGGTTTGGTGGAGTGGTTAGCACCCCATGTACATGCTTCTGCCGGTCCGGGTTCAAATCCCACCTGTGACCAGTTTGCAGAGTGTCTTCCTCTACTCTCTCTCCCCCTTTCACAAGCCTATCCACTGTCTCTGTCCTATCAATAAAGGCACAAAATAATGCCCAAAAATATATATCATTGGATCAGGATAACATTTTACAGTCCATCCAGTGTGTCAGGCTAATGAATTGCATGATATTAGATTTTTTTTTTTTAATTCCTCAATATAACAGTATTTACATACAGTGGAAATTTGGATACAGGAGGTTTCAGAAAATCGTTTCTTTGGATTAGACCAGTCTAGTTCTTGGTGATTTTTTTCAGTCACAATTCAAAGTCTCTTTCCTTGTCAGTCCTTAAATTACCAAGTTTGCACCGTGTCATTGGATCTCAAGTCATATGTGATATATATTACCTTCTCCATGGAACAATTTAGCCATGAACTGACATCATTATAACAGGTGAATACTGCATATTAAATTTGCAACAACAGGCTGGGGGTGCCTACACATTCATGTCTACAAAGAGCTACTATAGTTATTAGAGATGCATGATATTATCAGAGCAGTATTGGTAATGGCATGTTGTGGCCTAAAACGTCAAATAAATATATTGTCCAATGCTGAACAATTGATTGATCAGTCATCTATATCCCTGTAATATTAGCATAAAACACAAATGTACCATAATGGTTCACCTTTTTGTCTGTACATAGGAAGCACCGAAGGCTGGATACAAGTATTTTTACATTTTTCAATATCCAGAGACAGCAGCTAGTTTAGAAATAGTTAAGATTACTTTGTTTTACTTTTTTTTTTAAACAGCTGAAGATTTCTATCCCACGAATAAGGACAGTAAAAACAAATAGTTTAACAGCCCTCCTCAGAGCAGCTGCTATGTGATACATGAGGGACAAAAAAGTACTTTTGTCCAAAAACAGCAGCAACAGTCCATTTTGTTAGGTGTTTCATTAAAGTACCAAATAAAGCAAGAGGTGAGGAACTTTTCTAGTCTAAGGTACCTGAAGGCAGATCCTAAATGTTCTGATTCAGTATATATCATATGTTGGCATCCATCACTTTTTAAAGGTTGACAACAAACATCTGTAAGAGAGAACCATTGAAAATAACAAATAATGAGAGGGATATGGAAACCAAAGATTTCAAACAATGTTAACTTCTTCTGAAAAAAATAAGGCAGACTTCAACAAATTCACTCTTCATTGAGACAACAGCTGGGAAATGAGGACCAAAACTATAATGTAATAGTGTGATCACCTATTTAACAGATATACTCAATTAATTTAACAAAAGGAATAAACAAGCTATTACAAAGACTAATTAACATATTTACTGATTATTCCACACTGTAACTGATTTTTGTAAATGTAACAGTACTTTACCGTAATATCTACAGCTACCAGCTGTAAAAAAAATCTATACAGTAAATTACTGTAAATGGCAAAATGATTGGGAAAACTGTTTTTTATAAAATGAACACTATTTAACCATAAAATCTACAGTCACCAACTTTAAAATATCTATACTTAAAGTTACTGAAAAGGGAAATAGATTAAAGTATTTTTCCCCAGAAAAACTGACCAGTAACAGGTGAGATTTTATAGTAAATGTTAAATATCTTTGAGTGTAACAAAAATTGGGTAAAAGTATTTAATTTGAATGAAAAATCTTGCACATTTCTTTTTTTTAATCTTCCTAATAAATTATCAGTAAAATAGTTGAAGATATAGTAATATAAATTAAAATACAGTAAGTTCACCATAATATAGAATACATTTAAAAAGTTCATTACTAAAACATGATAATAATGCTGTAAATAAAAAACAGTAAGGATGCTGCTTTTGATCATTTAGTAATTAAGCTGTAAATTGAAAGACAGTAATTATACCTTAAATACAAAATACAGTAGTACAACTATTATAGAAACTACAGACGAATGATATTAATGAAAACAGTTATGCTACTGTAACATACAGTAACTTCCTGGCATCTTGTTGCCAGTAAGTTGCTGTAAAATTACAACAACCTTTTTACAGTGTTAGATATTTTCTTAAAGGTCTGCTTTTTATCAATGCTAAAAAGATTTAATGATGCAGATAGAACATTTTTTTAAAGAAGTAAATGATGCAGTTTATTTCTTGCAGATGCATGTCAGGATGTTTTATGAAGTATATTTGATAAAGATGACACAAGAAAGTGTCTTGCTACAAATATGCATTCATTGAAATGTTAAGTTCACAACCTTCCTGATTGTAAGCTTTTTGAAGCCCTCTGCTCTTTGATAGACTCTGTTATTTTCACCGCTCCATGACTTTGTGTGTAATGAACGAGCAGATGAGCGAGGTGAGTGAGGAGTTACTCACACTGTCTGTACCTGTGTGTGGGCATCTGCTTTAAAACATTTGAGGTGAAAAGTTGAGATTTGAGGCAGCTCTCCTGTGGCACCCCAGGCAGTTACCTGTATGCAGCAGATGTGGTGGGAGTTACAGGTGGTCCTTATTTACAGTGAGCCAGACCTGAAATATGATTGGGTGCAAGTCAGAAACTTCCAAGTTCATGGGAAGTCACTCATGGTTGCAACTTAAAGCTGGAAACAGACTTGCCATTTCATCATGGTCCACTCGGGCTACTCCTCCAAGACAGTCTGGGGTCGCTTCACCCATGTTTTTGTGACTGTGCTGATCTCTGAACTGAAAACTTTCTTTACGGCTGCCGCGCATGCGCAATACGGCTCATTGTTTCAGGGGCGACCGCCGGCTACTCAACGACTTTCTTCTTCCAGTTTTGTGCAAAATGCTTGAATATCTATTGGATGAAGATGTTGTGGAGGAGAACTTTGAATATGATGGTTGTCCTTACAGTTTCGAGCCAGAGTATACAGATGAGGAGCTCATCGAAAGGAGGAAGCCGTACTGGGCATGCGCGGCAGCCGTAAAGGAACTTTCCAGTTCAGAGGTCAGCACAGTCACAAAAAAATGGGTGGAGCGACCCCGGACTGTCTTGGAGGAGTAGCCCGAGTGGACCATGATGAAATATTGGTGAAACTAATAAGTTTTTGGACGATTAATGCAGTTTTAGGAGCAGCGCTATACATGCCCCGTGTGCTACCATTATACGGATGTCTGCCGCTCGATTTTGGATCTAAATATCTCCTGAAGCACTGTTTGGATCAGGAAAGCCTTCTGGGTGAGTATATTGTTCTGCTTCATTCTATAAACAATGTGAAAGCTGTAGAAACCAAACTTATCCTTTAACGTGACTCAGACGCGGTGTACATGTCAGCAGTAGGATCAGTGTAAAGGCAGAAGAGACATGACAGACAGATCACAGCAGCAGAAACAATAACAGAACAATTTAAAGACAAACTGATAAATCAAGACCTCAACCATCAACATCTGAATAATGTGCAACACTGAAAAGATACAAGCATGACAGTTTGGTCTACGAGTTCAAATGGTGGTCGCAGCAAGTATTACTTGACACACTTAAGTACTGAAGGGTATACCCTCTGCTTTTTCAAATGCTTTGACTATGATATCTATCAGCACAGTCAAGTCATCAAGTCATTATCATGGTAAGTCATTGCATCCAAACACCGGGACGTTGCCAATAATGAACAGAGGAAAATGTTTTCGACAAAGCTAATGGTGAGGTTTGGCAAGTGGTCACCAGTTGTCAACACATATTTGATGATGATGTTGATTATGGTATATATTTTGTTGCTTTAACTCTCAGAATTACTGCCATGTTTGTGTTGTTATTCTGCCACTAGTTATGCACAGGCTGTGATCTCACGCACCCTCTAGTGTCCTCCAATAAAATCCATATATTTCCCAGCCTTTAACAAGACTTTACAGAACACTTGGGAAAAACTAGAAAAGTCTTGGAAAGAAAATCCAGTTGCCCGTCCAACTTTCAGCACCTCAGCCCATACATTTTAATAACCTCAGCTGCCCCACTGAGACTGTCCCACAGAGCTTCAGTTGATCCAACAGAGAGCACCAGCCCACCATCTCTCCTACTTAAGACCGACTGTGAAAACACTTGAAGCTATCCACTCACCTACCAAAATAAAATGTCTCAACAGTCAGTTTCTACCATAACTCAGAATAATATTGAAATTTCATTGAGATTAATGTTCAAACCAAGAGGTAAAAGTGCAGATCATACACATATTAATACACTCATTGGAGACACTTTGAATAAAAATCCCTTTTCGTGAAAGTCTGCAGGTTTAGAGGAGGGATTAATAAAACAAACCTCTTTTACTTCAGCAAAGATCTCTTTTACAGGCTTTGGCTTAAGTTATCAAACACAAAACTTAGGTTTATCTTTCTGCTTGGGGGCAATAACAAACTGTATATTCAGTTCAGTTGTGTTGTGCGCTTCAGTTACAACTCCAGCTTCAGGATAAGATGCAGTTACACCGAAAAACAAATCATTACGGGTACTGCACAACACCATCTGCCAAATCTAAAAACAGCCATTTTATCACACAGGTATCAAATATGTGTTTTAACCATGTGCCGAGGAGAGATTAGGTTTTGAATGTGTGCACAAATACTTTAAAAAATCAGCACACTAACTGCAGTCACCAGGGATGCTGCCAGACATGTGGGGTCCCATTAAAACATGTCAGATTTGGGCATATCTTAGAAAGTGAGTTCTGCGCAGTTTCTTCGGTTTAAAGACACAAATTAGCTTCAAAAATTGAAGAAAACACTCTTAATTTGAAATGATTGAATAACGGTGAATTAATTTTTTTAGAACTTAGAGAACTTTCTTTCATTTAGACCATTTTAGACATTTAAAATGCTGTTATTTATCATAAGATCATTCCTCTTGAATCCCTGGTATTTAAACTCCGTAAAAGATAAAAATTGTGTGCAGATTTTCATATGTCTAGCTCCATGACCATTTGTTCTTTAGACCACTAAATTAAAACATGTTATTGTGGAAAATGCAATTTTGGAACAGTGTTTTTGGGTAGGGACACGTCCCGATTGGTATTATGATAACTACTGCATGGTCCCTAACACAAAACACAAGCATTTTAACACAAAATCACTCTTCCCATTGTCTTTTCGATCAGTCAGTACTGCCGCTTGGGTAGCATTTGTTCTGCTTGGGTCACGTGACATCAGTGGTTTCATTCACATTAACATTTACACTTGTATCTGTGTGCTTACATGAGTGTGTGTGTGTATGTGTTTGGTAATTAGGCTCAGCAAGCATGTCGAAGAAAAGAAAACTGAACATAAGAGACCTCTTTAGAAGTCAAATTGTAAGTTATTCAAAGGGTTTAAAACGTTTTAAATAAAATAGCATAAAGTTAAGGCCAACGAGATGCATGTTTTGGTTATTTTATTATTATCCATGTATTAATTGTGTTGTGAAAGGAAGCCACCATTTAAGACCAAAAGTAAAAGTTTGTGGGGAAAAAAACAGTAAAAACTCAGATTAAAAACATGATTTAATACATTTAGATTGTTGGAGAATAAATTTCACTTATCGGTAATAATTGTTAAACTGTGTTTTCTCCTCAGCCTATAACCATACCATCAAAATTAAGGATTGTTGCATCCCAAATTGTCCTACTGTTCATATGTCATGCATCAATATATTTTTGTCAGGGACAGATAGCAGAGATGGAGGAGGAGAGGTTTGATGTATAGTATATATGATATTTTTTTCTGAATATGATAGTTTGCTGGATTGTTTGATCAGCTCTACATGACGTGACATAACAGTCAGAAACATGAAACACATCAACTTCCAGGGGGGCTGCCTCGGAGAACTTTTATGTCTCCACCAGTGTCAGAATCAAACCTTTGCCCTTGCTATGGGCATTCGCATTCACCAAAAGTGTTGAAATTAAAACAAGAAAAGAAAATTGTGATTAATGGTATTGCTTTTAAAAAGAAATAACTTCAGAGGCATGTTGCAAAATGTAAATACATTTCTATGTAAAAAAATATTGATAAAATAATTTTATTTGGGACCCTGTCTGTCGTGGCCTCTCACAATCTTCCCTAGCTTTCCCCACTTTACGCCCCCTTTACTGGCACATCTGTCCGGTATTTAAACACAGATTTATACGGGTAAGCCTCCAGCTGTTCCAACTGTCCAGGTCATGAACAGGACCATTTTAAGTTAAACTAATTGAACAACTTGAGGATACATCTCACTCACCAAGTATTTGTAGACAAAGAAAAGCACCCTTCACGGTGGAAGACAGTCCAGTAGTCTCATTGTTTTCAGTTGCATTTAAAGACCCTGGTCACTTTCATCTGCGTTTTAATCAGTCTGGCTGACGAGAGGAGAGTCAGATTGAGAACAGGTGAGTCCGTGGGGAGCATGCTGATGACATTAGTTTTAAGAACTAGTGGATAAGATAACAGGACAGCAAGTCCTCCAACAAATACAGGATCTACAATTTCCACACTGTGTGAAGCTGTCATAAGTTAGCATGTTTATTGTTACCTCCACCAAGGAGGTTATGTTTTCGGGAGAGTTTGTCTGTCCGTCTGTCTGTCCGTCCGTCTGTGAACAAAATAACTCAAAAAGTTATGGGTGGATTTAGGTTAAATTTTCAGGAAATGATCAGCATGGGAAAAGGAAGAACTGATTCGATTTTGGTGTTGATCCGGATCAGCGTCTGGCCACCATGGCGAAAAATGTGATTTCTGTGAATAACTGCTGAACTAAAATAGATATCATTATGAATCCAGTTGCTTATGGTATGTTTTCATGGCCAAGGAATCTAAATATTTTGATGAAATAAAGGTAGAACTAATATTTATGGTCAAAATGACAATATGGCTGAGGACTGTGGCGCTGGCGGAGGTCTGTGCTCTCCGAGTGCTTTCTAGTTTTAACTGCAACACCACAATTCCCTTGGTTAAAAGTATAATTGCAGTCCATTTTTTTTTAATTTCATTTAAAGGATTATGAGTGTGCTGCTCATAATTCTTTAAATGACAAGAACCTTGTTTAATGTTCTGTGCCTCTGTAAAATCAAATTACACTGAAGGTAACACCATAGGAGCCTTTATTCATGGGCATACATATAAACTCAGTAACTTCTGCATAATGTTGCTGAAGAATCTAATGACTGCTTGGAAAATATAACTCTGAGATACCACTGAGAAAAATATGTCCGTCAGTAATGATCAGAGTGAGAATGATGGCCTCACTGCTATGTACTCACTATACTGTCTGGGCCAAAATGTCAGAACAGTACAACCATAATAATAATCATTACACTCCAACTGCCTCCCTAAACTTTATTCAAATTATAATTTATTCATGTTTTATTTAACCAGAGTACTCATTGGGAGGTATAATTAGTTGTACTTTAGTAAAACTGCATTAAGACCACATTTGTGTGTTTATTTCCTGCAGTCTGTTCAAACCAAGATGGCAACTTGAAACATTTTTTCTCCTTCAATATGTGAAATTATGGTGAAAATAGTGGTTGGTTGTGAAGTAAATCTCCTATAAAATTGATTTCTTGATCTAAAACAACAGGAGGAATGAGCTTTAGAGGTGGGCTATTCTGACAGCAAATCTCAACATGTTCTTTTTCGTCATTGTTCTGATAGCGGGCACGTTTGTGACAGAATTCAACATATAATGATTTGTTCAATTGTTTGTGGAGCTGTATTAAAATGTCAATTGTACCCTTTTACTTTTACTGACTAAATGTGTATGAAATGAATATCTAATATAGCACCTTCTATATGCAAGTTCTGCAGAGGCTTCGCTTTTAAATGCATGTGGGGAATCTTTATGCATAATTGATGAAATTATACTGCCAGCTCATGAGCATGAACACCTGTTCCCTAACCTTTGAGTGAACCCCTCAGACACCTTCAGGATGTATTTTTAGTCACATAGAAATACTAAGTACATTCAGATAATGAGCATGAATTTACTTTTTGGTGCTTCTCAAGAACGGAACTCACTTCATCCCCTAAACTGTTTGGTGAGAAACAAATAAAACACATTTTTTAGAAGTGCAGATTGAGCAGTCTGCAGCCCACAGCTCCTGCGAGACCTGCAGCAGATGTTTGCAGCAGTGGGTCTTCTTCTAAAGCTGCAGGTGGGCACAGGCACTCACCGTGTAATGCATGGTCAGTGTGTAGGCCGTAAAAAAGCTCTCTGTTCATCGGCTTAGGCTCTCAACACATGAGGAAAAATGGCATCTGGCAGCAAAAGTCAGCAGCAGCTACAGTCTTTGTTACAATAAAACAGCGAAGGGAAGTTTGGCAGAGCTTTTTAATAATGGTGAAGACATTTATTGTTAAAATGGGACAGTTCAGGTTCGATTGAGGCTTAGGGGAGATGGATTTTAAGATTTAAAGATTCTGCATGACTCAATATGGATGTCTGTGAAATTGCTACTCCTGCGGGGGGAGTGAATGGAGAAGAGGATGGTATCAACCAAATGGGGATTGAATAATCCTTTCCCAAAGACCTCTGTGCTGTCGATAACAGCAATTTTGTGGGTCATTCTCTTGATACACTGTGTAAGATTGGTCTTAACAACAATGATTGCAATCTGTAACAGTCTGCACAACAACAGAATTCAGCACATCGATTTTAATTATATCAGAAATTCTTGTTGATATTCTCTGAAATGCTCTTTAACTGTAAAGTACTACTGAACGATGCACAAAAAAACACTGATAGATTGTGCTTGGCTTCCTTTGCTGCCTTTTTATGATGCTTCATTTTATCCTTACCATTTTTTCAGCTTATGATGTTTTTTTTTATAATACTAATACACATTTGCAGGGTCCAGCATACAGGACAGGAAACACTCTCTGCATGGCTGCTTTCTTTTCACATATTAAAAAAAGTTCAACAATTGGAACAGTGCTGTACTAGTTAGTTAACCTGACACACATGATGAATTATTCAAAATATTTACTATAGAGACTTTTAGGACAATATCTGGCAGGTGATTGGACAATCGTTCCTGTCAATCACATTCATTACAGGCCAATCAGATTAGGCTGTAGGTGGGCATTACTGCTGCAGTGGAAAGTACAAACTTCAGTTACTTTGCAGAACAAATTCTGGCCAAAAATGGAGAAAGTGTAGTGAAAATATCCTTTCTGTTGAGAAGTATCTTCAGTGTTGTTACTTGTTTTCGTTTGAAAAAGAAACATGGTCCAGATCTGATAAAATTGCTACTGAAGCTATTAGCATCTATGCTAATCTTTGTATGAGTAGTTACTGAATGTTGTTGTCTCATCTGTAGCCCCCACCTATTCCTTCTTTAAAGGATGTTGATTTGGCCGTTCAGCTTTGGGCTGAACATAGTCACTGTAGATTAAATGTGCAGCTTGTACAAATTGGCATTTAGTAACATCTAGCGTTCAGATTTTGGACTGACTCCGTCCATTACACCATTAAGTGACGACAGCCAGTGAAGACCAAAAAAGATCTTTAACAGGGCATCATTTACAAAAGTTACAAGGTGAGCGTTTTTTTCATTCATATTTGTAACTATTATTTTAATACATTATAGTTCGGTTGCCACATGCCATCCAGGTAGATTTCAGGACCGGCGGCCAGACTTGTGTTCAGAAATCATGTTTCGCCTTTTTTTGTCCCCAAAATTCACCCATAGACAACATGGCGGCTCGTTATGTTGACCTACATGAGCATGGCCCACGGTAATGTAATATGTTTTAAGCTTTTTCTAACTTAATAAAAAAAAAAACATGTTTTACAGGGATGATTGTGCTCCTATTTTGACATAATTTGAATTTACATACAAATAGAAACATTATATCCCATATTCACCGTTTCTGTTTGGCAAAATGCTGCCAAATTCTACACACTGCACCTTTAAAGCTTGGCAAGATGTATCTGACCAACTATAGCTGTTGAGTCCAGCAGATCCAGCAGCGACACCTGGTTACTAGTCAGTGTCATACCTTCCTCTCTGACCCCCCAAATCAAAAGGGTGATAACCACTGTGTAAACAAGATTGGTAAATGTAGAATAAAAGGTGATCTAACTCATCTCTTTATGGAAACACTTTCCAGGTACCAGCCTCATCCAAAGCCAGGGCATGATTCATTTACTTTGTCTTACGTGTTTCTGGATGTTTCCTTGGATAAAGCACATATTAAATTAAACAAATATTAAGTACCTGGGCTAATTTAAATACCTGACATAAATTACAAAAGGAAGCAGTTGTCAAACTTTTAAAAGAAAGTCAAGAGCTCTGAAACTTTGTGACAACTGCAACTCAAAAAACAGCAGCTGTGGACACAGGTCCTATGTTACTGGCTAGCTGTGTCAGATTATGCAGCCAGCAGATAGCCAGAATTCTTTTTCATGGTTTAACTAACTTTATGCTAGTTGGCTTTTGAGTTTGACCTTGGAACTACTTGCTTAAGAGCATCTCCAGTTTGGAGAAAGTTTCTGTAGCTGCAGTCACTCTGGCACTGTCAGAATTTCAAAGCAGCCTGTCTTAAGTTGCCAAATGTCAGAATCAACACGTCTCACAGTGTGATCTCTGAGCACAGTTCTGGATTGATTCCCAAAGATTCCCCCGTTTCTGTCTGGGGCTGTCAATATTCTTCCGTGACAGCTCAAATTTGCTCAGAGCATTAAAGGGTAAAATGTTGACAACTGCTTCAAAATGTTACTTGCTGTTGTACAGAAACACCAGTGAAAACATACATAAAGATTCAAGAGTATTACTCTTGGGGGAGTTATCTAGCAAGCCTGATAAACAGGACAACAGGAGGCCTGCACAAGCAAATCCACTGTATCCTATTGAGGAAAACAAAGGGAAGAAGACAAACAACAAATCCAAGAGTTTTTCAGTGAGCCAATCAGAGAGAATAATATTCCCTTGTCTGAGTTGTGCAGGCTATCGCAGGTCTTTACGAGTATGTAATTGCTATGTGACACTTTGGCTGACAGCCCAATAATACAATCTCAAATGAGATTATCTGAATGAAGAAGAAAGGGGACATTGTTAAAGGAGGAAGATGTCTCCTCCAGAAAATAAAACTGCTTCTCTGTCTGCATTCATGTCACATTTCAAACATCAGTTTACACGGCCATGATTTCACAAGTCGCCCTGAACACTGTAACAAGTCTTCAGGGGCAAGAGAGAAGGATGTCGCTGACAAGTTTTAAAGTGCAAAGCTTGACTGCTAATGAGACAACTTTTTCCTGCCACCAGCTCAGAGAGCAGCTTGATTCCTGCATAAAAATGCCTCTGCTAAAGAACAAGATGCCAGTGTTTGGCATTGAGAGGTACTTACAGGGTCAAACATTTATGAAAAAGAGTATTAGGTTTAATTATTAAAACTAAAATTAAGCCTCAATATCTTTGAAAACAACGGTTTCTTTTTCTTAAGTCTTGATTCTTTGTTGTCTTTTTCTTGGCGTTTCTAATGGTGCTTTCCATTGTGCTTGGAAAATGGATTCTGGAGCTGGAACAGACGTCACACTTCAGTTAACTGTGCTCCAAACCGGAGCTTGTAAACACACTGAAAACTGAAGATCTCATCTGGCTTGGCCCATCCACCAGAGAGTAACTTCATAAACTTCTCAAAAGAGATGCCAATAACATCCACAAGATCTTTGATAATACATAAGCTTGTCTTAATATCATGGCTTAGAGGAATTTCCTGCCAAATAACATCAATCACCAGCTTTAAAAAAAACTGAAAAATACTCAGAGATGCACAATTTTGTTACCACAACACAACCAGACATAACCTATCGCTGACTTTACCTAAAGTTATCAGTGTATGTGTGTGTGTTAGTATGCAGTGTAAAGCTTTATGTTGCTGTGCTGCTTAGACCAGTCTCTGGCACCATGTTCAGTTACCACCATTGGTCTATTTGCTTTTCTTTTTGTTTGTTTGTTTTGTTTGTTTTTTGTCATTTTGAGAAAGATAACTTAAATCATTATGAATGTATTTGATTACATTTTCAGTAAAAATTGGTCACAGCACAATCTAGAAGTTACTACATTTTTTTGTTGTGATCCAAATCCAGATGTGGATTAAGGATTTTTTTATTGTCACATTGTCTACATTTTTGACGGTAACTGTCCCAACAAGTTTGGAAATGTCTTGCTGAAGTGCTTGTCAGCGACATGTTTTAAAGGTGACCTGCCTAGGGACTGCAGATACAAATTAGCTTTAAGCTAACTCTGGTAAAATCCATCAAATAAAAATATTTGCACATTGTCCACTTACTAACAAAATGAATTACATTAAATTGATTTAGGAGTAGAAAAGGGATGTTGGCCTCTCTTAAATAGAGAAATATCTGTATCAGCCTGTTTGAAACAAACATGTAGTAACTGTCAGGTTCAATCCTCATTTCTCCAAAATTGCTACTTTTCAGGAAAATTTAATAAATTCTATACTGAATTAATTGTTATTGTGTGGTCCTTATCACAAATTAGTTTTTGTACTTTAATTTTGTCAAAAGTTGATCAAACTCACTCACTAACTTGGAAGGTGACCAATAACACTGTTTTTTTTTTTAAATATGAAAATCATAATTAATGTAGATCAGAAATTCATGCTTTACAGAAACTATTAGAAAAGTTGCTATTACTGTTTCGTCTTGGGAGATTTTGCAAAACCACTATATGCACATATAAACTAGGT
Source organism: Scarus forsteni (assembly GCA_036419115.1). NCBI lineage: Eukaryota > Metazoa > Chordata > Actinopteri > Labriformes > Labridae > Scarus > Scarus forsteni. The sequence goes on from JAZDUH010000468.1 coordinate 9,441,111, forward strand.
ATGGTCATCTCAGGGAAGGTATTATAGAAATCAAATGGCAGCTTGTTGAATAAGAAAGTTTATTTTGACTCTTCCAATAACAGCACAGATTTCAAAACTCTATCTTTAACTTTTGAACAAGTTGTTACCAGTTTTCTGTCAAGCTGACAGTTAAATGTATGTCATTTTGGCTTAATTTGATGCTTAATACATATGCATCTGGAGCTTGTAAATAATTGATAACCTCAAAAAAAAATAATACATTGTTAGGTTCTTTAATGCGCAAACAGGGTCTGTTTAAGTCTCTTCTGTACAGTGATTTTGTTAATTACTGAACTTGCTTTATTATACAGAGATCAGAGGTTACGATGCACTGATAAAATAAATTAACAACAAATCATCAGCTGCTGCAAGGTTTAAGTAATAACTCACAGCTTGAAAAATTCTCTTCACATACCTGAACCCATCTAGAGCTACACCATTCTAGAGCCCCTTACCTTCTGTATTAGCTTATGCACATGTGGAAGTCCGTATGGGCAAGGAACAGTGTAGCATGAAAGCAGACTACTGTGTGTTTGGGTTCTGTACAAAACAACCATTTCTAATGTGAAAATGTAAAAATGAAAATGATAATGTGAGCTATATCAGTCTGTTTGTCAACCACGGCCCTGAAATACTGTCATATATCCTTGATTTATTTAAAAGAGTTTCTGCAGAGGATCATTTATCTGTTAGCTCTCGCCATCTCCTTCAACAACATTACATGGTTTTCATCACACCTGCTAAATCAGGCGCTAATTAACTGACAAAACCATAAGAGTCAAATCATGATGCCTCTTCTCCCATTCACGGCCCGTTATCGCTTCTGAAAGTAAATTCAGAATCCATTTTGAGGTTTTGTAGAGGTTACAACCAAACAAGAAAAGGCTATATCAGGAAATCAATTAGATTTTAAAAAGTTAGAACTGCTTATTAAACCATCCTTTTAATTCACTGTGATGGTTAAAGTGTTTAACAACACAAACACATCAGCTCGAGCCCTGCATCCCCTCTCAAAACAATAACACCTGTGAATATGAAAAAGGCTTCTTATGCAACCGAGTGTGTCTGATGAGACATGCATAAATTCATGAACAGGTGTAATGTGTTCTGTAAAAACTTGATATGGCCTTTCAGCACAAAGTGAGAGTGGCTGCCGGTTATTTATGTTAATTTTTGAATACACACAAACACAGTCTCACAAAGGACCAGAGTAATACATCCTTGTATGCTGATAAACACTCGTTTCAATGGAGTTTTGGAACCAGTGGAGTTTTTATGAAGGGAAAGCTTTGGCAATTTTAGTATGAATGGATGACCTGAATTATTTAATCTAGTGTAAAGGACCAGGTTGGGGCAGATTTGGTGCTTCTGTGCACATTAAAGGATAAGTTTGGTTTCTACAGCTTTCACATTGTTTATAGAATGAAGTAGAACAATATACTCACCCAGAAGGCTTTCCTGATCCAAACAGTGCTTTAGGAGATATTTAGATCCAAAATTGAGCGGCGAACATCCGTATGATGGTAGAAGAGCGCTTGCCTCTGCACATGCGCAGTACGGCTCATTGTTTCAGGGGGAGACCGCCGGCTACACAACAACTTTCTTCTTACAGTTTTGTGCAAAATGGACAAAAATCTATCGGATGAAGATGTTGTGGACGAGAACTTTGAATATGATAGGTGTCCTTACAGTTTCGAGCCAAAGTTTACAGATGAGGAGCTCATCAAAAGGAGGACGCGGAGGCAGAGAGCACTGCGCTTGCGCGGAGGCAAACATTCTTTTTCTTCAGTTCAGAGGTCAGTACAGTCACACAACATGTCTGGAGTGACACAGACTGTCTTGGAAGAGTAGCGTGAGCAGACCATGATGAAATATTGGTGAAATTAATGAGTTTTTGGACGATTAATGCAGTTTTAGGAGCAGCGCTAACATGCCCCATGTGCTACCATTATACGGATGTCCGCCACTCGATTTTGGATCTAAATATCTCCCGAAGCACTGTTTGGATCAGGAAAGCCTTCTGGGTGAGTATATTGTTCTACTTCATTCTATAAACAATGTGAACGCTGTAGAAACCAAACTTATCCTTTAAGGAATCCAATGTCTTGGGGTTCATTGCCCTGTATCCATATAACAGAAAATAGCAGTCAACAGTTTCATAATTTTGTTAATAAAGGACATTATTTGCATTTTGCTGCAAATAGTGTTAATGAAGCAGTAATTACAATGTTTATGAGCTTTTTGGAAGATGATGTGAAAATCTGAAAGGAATTCAAAACAGACATTTGATACTCAAACAGATTCATGAACACTGCTGCTTTCGGAGGAAATTCCTCAGGTCCAAATTTTATATATTTACACGACCATGATGAAAATAAGATGTGTCTCACTGCTGCAGCTTGTGAACAATTTTTAAGAGCAGAGAAAAAGTTTGAGTTATCACATGACTGCTGATCTTGAATGGACTCCTGAATATAAGGATGAAACTGCAAAGAATCACAATCAGTCCTTTTTTATTTTTTTCTTTATAGTGCAAAAAAACATCCAATGAGAATCTCATGGTTGAGTTTGAGATGAACAATCACAAAAGGTTTCTAATCTTATGATATTCCTTTACATAATGTATGAGTGTGAAAGTGTTTAGTGCAAAATGAGATCGATCAGTAAAAAGATGAAAAACCAACAGCTTGTAAGTCTGCATGTGTCCACTGGATGACCCCGCTTATGAATCATAGTTTTTTGCTCCTGGACAGAAAAAGAAGCTTTAGTGATTTAATGTTATGATAATTTCAAGTCCAGTGAGATTCAATTTGAGTATGAAAAGGTGAATTCAGTTTGAAAGTCTTTATTCCTGTTGAAAATGCATGTCCAATAAATATAACATTTCATTTTTTTTCATTTCAAGTCTTAAAAGATTTTTTAAAATATCCATGTTTCTTATGGCAGGTGGTCTAATGAATGTGTTAAGCAATGCACATTGAAAAATACAATCTTCTTCCACAACTAAATTACAAAACAGTGTTAATAAATCTTATTGTACTTCTAGTAAAAACAGAGCAGCCAAGGTTGTTTACAGTTTGCATGACTCATTGTTTACATACGTTAAAGCATGTTTTCCATATGAGATAATACATAAACATCTAACTGATCTTTCTCCCATTAAGACACTAACATTTCCAAGGTGATCTCTGTGAAATCCAATGATAACAATAGACTCCATATACAGTAACAACAACAACAACAACAACAACAACAACAACAACAACAACAACAATATTCTCTCTCTTTCTCTCTCTCTCTGCAGAGCACCATCACGCCTGCCATCACTGCACAATGCACTGGAGTCCTGCTCCACTCACATTACCGTCATAATTGTATTATAATTGCTTTTTCTATGGCCATGTAATCTTGATATACAGTAAGCCTGTATGGCTCTAAAATTGCTGTGCCATCATAAGAAAATACAGAGCGAGTGCAGTGATTATTATATGCCTCAAAAGACACATGAAAACCTCTTTTGATGTCGTCTCAATTGGGAAAATGGACACTTTTCACTTCAATTTCTGAACAATGTGACAAAATAGCATGTAGTACTTGAATCAAATTGGATAAAAAACAGAAAAATGATCTTTTTAGGCTACAAAAATCCCAACCACTCCCAAACCAGGAATGAAACTTAAATAAGGTTGTATTACAAATGCACTTAATGTTTCATTCGATCTAAAACATGCCATGTAGATCACAGCCTTTAAATTCAATTTTATTTCATACTTTAGTTTATATCTACTTTCATTTTACCTTTGCACAATTTGCAAGATTCGCAGTTTCTCTAAATCAATTACCAACAAAAAGTACAACCCTCTCTTTTCTCCTTCACCTAGAGACTGTTGTTGTACATTAATCAGGCACAACATCATGACCACTGACATGTGGAGTGAATAACACTGACTATCTACTCTTCATGGTACCTGTTAGTAAATATTAGGCATCAAGTGAACAAAGCTTATGTTAGAAGCTAGAAAAATGGGCAAGTGTAGGGACTTGAGCCAAACTGTGATGGTCAAACAACTTTCTCAAAGCACCTCCAAGAGTGCAGATCCTGGTCTGCAGTGGTTAGTATCTATAAAAAGTGGACAAGGAGGGACCAGTGGTGACCTGGCGACAGGGTCATGAGCGGCCAAGGCTCACTGATGGATGTGAAAAACAAAAGCTGGCCCGTGTGGTCTGATCCAACAGATAGATATGGGCTTTGCTGAGGAACTTGAAGCTGGTTCTGATAGAGAGGTGTCTGAATACACAGACCAGCAGTTTGTTGTGTTTGGGTCTGTTTAGCCAAATTCCAGTCTTAGGCCCCATCCACACGAAGACAAAATGCTTAACAGTTTCCAAAACGATCGTCATTAAGACCAAGGCGTCTCAGAAAATGTGTGCATCTATATGAATGCACTCGATACGCATGAAATGCTGTAAAAACACAGGCCAGACCTCTAGGGCCGCTGTTACGATATGACGGAAACAAGCGAAAACAGACGAAAAAACAGTGGGCATGCGCACTTGCGGCAAAAGTTGTAAACAGAGATTGTGATAAAGTGATCATAAAGTGCCGTAATGTGTCCTCGATAATTGTTTGTTCAACTCGGTGGTGTCTAAGAAGGGGATTTTGCTGCAACAGGGATAGTAGGGTCACTAGCTTCATCAGCACATATGCTTCACATACGCCGCCATTGTCGTTTCCGGGTGTGGCACATGCGTGTCAATGAAGATATGAAACTATGACGTAAGAGTATCTGAAAACTTGCGAAGAGCCAGTAATCATGGAGCTGCTTATATGGCATTTCAAAATCGTTCCACTCTGGAACCTGGTTTCAAAAATGATCGTTTACAGACCCCCAAAACGTCATCTTCATATGGATGATACACAGATTCAGCAAAAAACTTCAGCATTTAGACCTCGGTTTGGCTTCATGTGGATGGGGCCTTAATGGTCATGGTTTTAATGTTATCCCTGATTGGTGTATTTCATTAGAAATCAAAGGAGGGTTGTAGTCAAATCCACACATTTAGCTGTGATGCACAAATGGACAATTCTTACAAGTTGCACCTCATCGTAAAGGAAGTAACCAATCAGGCTTTCCAATGTTATAAAACATAATCAACCCAAAGAATGCTTCCAAACTACTATTGAGGAATATATTTGTATGTATTCATCAAGATAGATAGATAGATAGATAGATAGATAGATAGATAGATAGATAGATAGATAGATAGATAGATAGATAGATAGATAGATAGATAGATAGATAGATAGATAGATAGATAGATAGATAGATAGATAGATAGATAGAGGCATACATGTATTGCAATGAGACAAAGCAGTGTTTTTCCACCTTCCTCTTCCTTAGTGTAGATTCTGAGCTAAGAGCGAACCAAGCAGGAGAACAAAGCAGGAGGGGAAAAAATCAATGTAATTGAACACTGTGTGGTCAGTGTGACTGTAAGTGTAGATACAATCCTTTAAACACGCGGAAGACTTATCCTGTATTTAACCAGAGCCAGCGACATCAAAGCTAGAGCTCTAAAAGTCCAATATTATCTGATTATTTACTAAAACAAGATAACAAAATGGTCTGAAACCTGCGTCATGCAAAGGAGAAAGAAAAGGAAGTCCCTGTGACTCCAATCTTTTCTTGCGGTCCTTGTCGTCATGGAGATGGTACTAAGTTGTGGTAATGTCAGGATTTGATGTTGCTCATTAGGGCAGTAATGATTTGTGGATGGATTGAAGGTGTGGGAGCGGTGTCTCATTCAAAGCTATACTTAGGCAACAGAGGTACTTCAGACACTGGTTTTTACAGAGAGATCTACGTTATTATATTCCTGCTTATGTCATAATTTACTTTTCTGTTTGTGGCTCTCTAATGGATCCAAAGTGACGCATCTTCCACTTCTGTTGAACTGAATAATCAGTGAAGATGAAGATTCCAATCATACAGCTGTTATAATTGTGTCCATGACGACATTGCTATTAATAGAGGTACTGTATCTGTTTTAATATTCCTTACATAATTGTTATTGTTGTGTGTTCAGGCTTGTGTTAGATGTCTTGGAGCAGCTGGTTTGCCTTTTCTCCTGTTTTTGTGCCAAAGTCTCGCAGGGGAGTTTGCTTTTATTGAAAAAAAACAGTTTGACTCCTAAACTCTCCAACAGAATCTGAACATCTGTCAAAAATCTCAGCAGTGTGACAGTATGATGGCGGAAAAACTGTCAATATATTTCAGCTCCACTGTGCAGCATTAATCAAAAATCTAATGGGATCCCCATGTTTCCTTTAGAAGATGCAGCATGGGAGAGTTTCACTTTATAACACATTTTGTTGAATTAAGCTGCAAGCCACCACCCGTCAGGTGTAACTGAGACAACATTGATTAACCCTGTTTGCCCAAATTAAATCATTGTGCTGGTACCCAAACAAGAGACGGATCAGATTTCAAATCAAAGAAGTTTGTCTAATTAGCAGAAGGCAAGTTATTTAATAAGAGACAGAATGAGACTGAAGGAAGCTTTCTTCAACAATATGAGACTGCATGCCTCCTCTGTTTCTTAAAACACTGCATAAAATGGCTTGAAGAAGTAAAAATGCATGCAACGTACACACTGGCCACTCTGTTAAAGGAATATTTCACCCAAAGGATGATATGCCTTCATTTTCTACTCACCCTCATGCTGAGCAACACTCTGGAGCACTTTTTTGATGTCTCAAATGCAGCCGGAGGTCCGGGGGGATTTTTGCTGTCAACAAACTTCCATCTGACAGGGGACAATGGAGCCCGAAAGAAAAAGGTCCATAAAAGTCCACAAAAGCGTGCCTGTTACCTTCATACTGCTCGTCCGCTGTAATCCAAGTGTCCTGGCGGGTGGCGTCCATAACTAATTGAAGCGAGGTCATTTAGTACATTTTTCGAGCCTAAACAGTGCTATATCGTACTTCCGCAGTGCGTCTGGCGCTCCTGCACTCGTAAGCGCGGCAGACCAATCCAGGCGGCTTCGTAGTGCAGTGCAAGCGTGCACTGTTTCCAGAGTGTTGCTCAGCATGAGGGTGAGTAGAAAATGAAGGCATATCATTCTTTTGGTGAAATATTCCTTTAAGTCCAAATGAAAGTTTAAGCAAAAACTAATTAGCCAATCACATGGCAGTAACATGCATCATTGAGGCATGTATACATGGTCAAGATGACTTGCTGAATTCAAATCAAGCATCAGAAATTGAGAAGGTAGGAGATGATTGTGACTATGAATGTGGCATTGTCATTAGTGCCATGCAGGCTGTTCTAAGTATTTCTGAAACTGCTGATGTACGACAATTTTCACCCACAGACATCTCCTGAGTTTACAGAGAATTGTATGAGAAAGAGAACATTACCAGTGAGCAGAAGTTCTCTCAACAAAAAGAAAGAGGTTAGAGAATAGCAAGAGTGGTTTGAAGTTAAAGAAAGGAAATAGGAATTCAAACATCCACTTGTTACATCTAAAGTGTGCAGAGGCTCATTTCTAAGCATACAAAATTTAAAACTCTTGAAGCAGATGAGCTACAGTAGCAGAAAACCGCACAGGGTGTCTCTCCTGCAAGCTGAAGAATAAAATAACAGTAGAAATGTTTCCCGTTTTGTTGAGTCTCAAACCCTGCCGTGACATTCAGATGGTAGGGTCATGTGTAAACATCTTGAAAGCTTGGATCCATCCTGCCTAGTGTCAGCAATTATTGCTGATTGTGGTGTTATGATGTGGGGATATTTTCTTTGAACACTGTGAGCCCCTTAATACCAACCGCCACAGCCGACCAGAGAAATGTTGCTGACTGTGTCCATCCCTGCATGACTACAGAGTACCCGTCTTCTGATGGCTACTTCCACCAAGATAATGCAACGTGACAGTGAGTTCACTATACTCCAGTATTCCTTCGTCGCCAGATGTCAATCCAATACAACACATTTGGAAAGTAGTAGAAATAGGAGATCAACAAGGATGTGTATGCTTCATTCATCTGAACTAAAGTTGATCAGAAAGCTTTTGAGGTTTCTGCACCTTTACCTTGGAATAAATGGAAGAGTGATTTGAAACTGCAGGCTTGATTACCCTCAGTGTTTTTAAATCCTTGGAGAAAATTTAAATTCAATCCTGTTGTTTATTGTATGAGTTTGTGCATTTGTTGTGGTCACTGTGGGTTGCTGCTCTTCTTGGTCAGGCCTTCGTAGAAAGTCAGACCTCTGTCTCATTGTTACTCATCCGGCTAAATAAAGATTAAATGAATAAATAATTCTGCAGCAACTGGGTGATGCTATCATGACAAACAAAATCCCTGAGGAATGTTTCCAGCACCTTGTTGAATCTATACCACAAATAATCAAGGCAGTTCTGGGGACAAAAAGGAGGTCCAACCTAATAGCAGCAAGGTGTATCTAATAAAGCAGCAGGTGAGTGTAGAACAAGTTCATTTTTGGCCAACAATCGAAGACTAAATTTGAATTTGTGAACCTGAACTGTAAAAGAGATTGGCACAATTTAAGGTAACTTACGGGAGTTACTCCTGAAGTGACACAATGGCTCATTATGTCAATTAACATGTATGCAAATAATGCAGATGTTGTAAAGTAAATGAATAATTATGTTTAATGATCATGATCTCATTAAAAAACTAAATTATGGTAGCTAGAAGTGCTTCAGGATGGTACAAACCTCCACCAAGGTATATCCAATATAGTCCAGCAATTTAATGTCAAAAATGTAGAAAACTGCCCTTTCTGGCACTGTCAACAAATCCATGAAAAAATGTCTGCATTAATGTTTCCTTGTGTCAAGTCTAACTGGAAAGGTCAGAAAAATCAGTCAAGAATTCATTGAGCCATTATCAAAAAAGTTGAAACTGCTCTACCTCGCAATGTTAAGAAATTCTTAACAACATTCCTGGATCTGCATCGGAGTTTCTGATCAGCACTAAAATAAAACTTTTTTTATGTTATGACCAACAGTCCCTAAAACTCTGGATCAAAATTCATTCAATCATTTTTTAGTTATCCTGTGAAATGGGCAACTGGACTTGCTAGAGGTTCTTGAAGACGTTATGCCTCTCTTCCAAAAAGCGAACTCTAGCAAGTCCAGTTGCCCTGTTTAACAAAGAACTGGATAAGCATGACCTCGATGAATGAGAACCGACACAGACATCAAACGAAGACGCAAAGAAATACCAGGGAAAATGCCACAATGTCATGCAGTCCTGCTCTTTGCATATCAACACATGACTTCCATCAAGCTCAAACGTGATTCATATTTGAAGACGTTAAATATACGAGTTGCAGCCTCAGAAAAGATTGAAATATCCAGACCCCAAAACCTGAACAGGAAAACTGATCTGATGAAAGTCATTGCCCAACCCCAGACTATGACTCTATTCACTTTCGTCTTCCGCTGATCAATGTATAAAAAATCTCAAAAATAAATCTTTGAAAGGAAAGAAATCTGACTCTGATTTATAGTTTTCTCCTGGTGTAAAGGTTAAAATATGGTAATACCGGGAATCATACCAAAACACAGAGTAAGACAGCTTTGAGATTTCTCTTGACTGAATTTCTAATCAGACACAGCCATGTGTGCTCTCTGCAGTTCGATGACTTTCTATGCCCTGAGTCTGAGCAGAAAACTTCAAATTGTCCCTTAAGTTACTTGCTGCCACCATTTGAAATCCAGCATCACAGCCAAATGTAGCTTTAAGCAATAGAAACCCATGTAGTTAATGTTTCCTGCAGTATCTACAATGTTGATAGCTTGTGACAATTTTCCTGGGAGCAGGAACGCACCTCTCTCGCTGTGCCAATGATTGCGGGCTCTGAGTTTCCGAGTGTGCAGCGTGGTGACATGCAGGACTCCCTGGCATATAAAACCACCCAGAGTTTGGGCTCCGTTCTGCAGCTCCAGTCCTCTCCCTTTGACATTAAGACTGGTACACGCTTGCTCACAGAGAGGTCCCAGCGTCTACCTTTTAATGAAAGGTGTTCATCATCACCTTGTCAGCAACAGTATGTGACTACGACAGGTTGACGCCACTTAGTCTCCCTGAAGGGAGCAGCGGCTGTCAGGCAGAATTTGCAGTCCTGCCATTTCACCTTGACAGACGAACCTTCCCGGCCAGGATGGGAGAGTTGGGCCACATAATGGGCCCTGCAGTTGTCTTCGACATTAAAAAAAAAAGTGAATTGGATGACATTTGTGTCTTATCTGAGTCCTTGAAGCTTGATTTTGCTGTGCTAGTCACTCTGTGTTTACACCAACAGATGATTCAGGGCATTACTTTCACCATCATTCATCGCCCACGCTGCTGCATCCCAACCCTCGAAAGGCTCCCAAAGGTCAGAGCGGCGGAGCGACGGTCTTTCCCTCGGCTGCTGCGAGCGAGTGCCCCAGTTCCCCCCGCATGGGTGAGTCCTGATCACAGGCGTAACGGGGTGAGAGGGCGAGGGAAGGAGGGGGGGGTTACGGTAATGCTAGCTGACATCCTGTGAAGCTGTGATTGCTCAGAGGGCTCTGTGGGCGGCCAGGGTGGACAGAGAGGGTGGCGGCGGAGGGATAGCGGCCGTGTCTCACAAAGACCTTTAACAGCCTTTTAAAAGCTTTGAGAGAAGGCCGCTCTGACGCCAACCACTCACGGAGGAGAAGTTGCTGACTGAGCAGAAAAGAAGGTGAGGAATTAGGAAAGAGAGGGAGAAGGGGCTTGCAGCAGTTCCTGGAACGCTCTTTGGAATTCGGAAAGATGTCCTGTAATCCCTACTACGAGCCCGGCACACCACAACCTGATCCCCCTCTCTGTAGTTGCTGTGTAATTACAAGAATTTGCACTAAATAATTCACCAAGTGCAACCCCTGAAAAAACATCCGACAGTCAATGAATGCTCTTCTTTCTTTCTCTTTTCAGCTGCAGCAGATCACTCCTCTTTAGCCGATCTTTAGAGATAAATAAAAACAAAACAAAGCAAAGCAATCCTACATTCTGGTGTCACTGAGGGATGGGAAATATGGACTAAAGATTAAATATTTAATATTTCAGATATACAATAACCATGTATGGAAATTTTATCTGATCTACAAATATGGCTTGAAACATCCTACCATTGTTTTTGTGTCAATTTAAGTCCACTGTTTGAAGGGCCCAGTGCAGAGGAGAGATGGCTGAATGAATACAGAGCTGTTGACAACATGGCACCAAGCAGCACTGTCCTAAGCAATTACCAAAGAGTTAACCTTTCAACCAGTAAAAGCTGTCTGGGGAAGGGAGCTTTGAAAAGGCAGGAGCTGTAACAGAGCATCTCCACTAATGCTCTACACAAATGCAGCTGATTCAAAGAGTGACTGTTAAAAGTAATATATTAACCAATAATAGTAGTAATAATAATAATAATAATAATACATTCTATTTGTTTTGCACTTTACATTTTTGCAAACTCAAAGTGCTACAGGGTAAGATAAAAATGATTCAAAACAGTTTATAAGATAAAAAAATTTTCAAAGAATGGAGAACCCATTAAACGAATAAGCATAATGCTCCTAAAAAAGACAGGTTTTAAAATTTCTTTTTAAATCTTCTGCAGACTTAATCAATCTCTAAATGAACAAAATAACAATTTCCAAGTTTTGACAGAGCTGTTTAACATAACATTTTTTTTTTTTACTATAAGATGAAAATAACTGTAAAATGATGAATAAAATGAAGCTTTTCTCCCACCTCTTTGATTAGGGGGTACTGATTTTGCATCCTTATTTTAAACTAAGAAAAATAATTTTGGCCAACATTTGTGGGAGTATTTTGTGGTATTGTATACCATAGAAAATGTTGATTTTGAAAGTGAACTAAAGGTTTTCTGACAAATCTAAAGGGGTGTACTCATTGATGCTGAGCACTGTATATATGTATTCCTTCAGTGAACATAGTCTGAAGGCTGGAAGAAACACTTCAAGTCATGAGGTCACTTATAAAGTTTTAGAAGAAATGTAATGCTTCACTCTTCCTCCTCTGTGTGAATGTGTGTACCATATTTATTGTCAAAGGGCTGCAGTGAAGAGTGAGTGGGTTTATGGGAGAAAAAAAAGTTCCAGTTAAAATAATTGCACATATGAAAAGACTGCGTTTATCTGGAATGTTCCTGAAATATTATATCAAATACTGCAGGAGGAAAAAATATATATATTCGTTTTCCAAAAATCCCTCTTCTCTTATTGGAACCTGTCCCAGCTCTTAATTGAACGAGAAGTGAAGAACACTCTGGACTGGCCACTAGCCAATCACATGGCTGATGTATAGAGACAGACAACCAGGCACACTTACTTACACCTTCAGGCAATAAAGACTCACTAGTTAGCCTGACAAGAATGGCTTTGGTCTTTTGGTCTTTGGGAGGAGAGCAGAGTGCCTGGAGAAACATCACGCGTGTACTGCAAATAGAAAGAACAGAAAGACCCGGACTGGGCCTCAGTGCAGCCACTCTAGCTGTGAGGCAACAGCACCTTTCATTGTATCACTGTGCATCTTAAGTGTTCTTCTACATGCCTCTATTGTACAAAACACTGACAACATTGACATTTAAAAAAGAAACACTGAAAGATGTTATCAAAATCTCTTTAACCTTAATGAGTGGTGTACAACATGTACAGAATCTTGAAAATATTTTTTTGGATCTTTAACTAAAAGTGAAGGTCTTTCTAAACTGTGAAGATGTGTTGATTGGCAAAGTAATTTCCTCCACTTCTCATCAGTTGCATCGACTTCTTTAAATGTTTCACACTGATGACATATTTACACAATTTGGACAGAGTGCAGGACTTTCCCTCTCATTTTTATGACTACAAACAATAAAATCAACAAAATTGGGCATTTAGGAGTTCCACTTTTGCCCCTGTACTATGAAATGGGCATAGATTAACTAAAGGAACATAAATAAAAAGATTATGCTCCAAGGATAACAGTGGCCCCGTTTACGTGGGTAGTTTCCTCAATCTGATTGAAATCGATCGGATTAAGTGAATCTGATTCGATCTGTATACATGAACTTCGAGTAAAGAGATCCACGTTCAATCCGCGTTTGCATGGCCCCAGCTGAATCCGACTGTACTGTTTTTTTTTACATGTGCAGAAGGTCACTCTGCCACTACCTGCAAATGTGTAAGAGAAGAACTTACACTTCCTGCTTCCTGTTTACCTCTAGAAAGATGGATCCACATCGTGTTTTGTTGTGGATGCTTATTGTGTTATGGTTACATTTATTTGAGGCTCTGAAGTCATTTTTAACTCTTGCAGGGCTTCTATTAAAAAGTTTGTTTCCTCCACCGTCCAGTTCTTCTGTTTGTTTGCCATGTTTGTTTGGGCACGCTCTGCGTACGTCACTACGTGCCTCTTACGTACTACGGAGTGTCTGCGCAGACCGAACAATCCTCTCTATCAACCCAATTCGCTCCACTCAGCCGTTTACATGAAGCATGGAGCGGATTATCAATCAGCGTAGACTACCTCTTACAATCCGATCCGAAATACAATCAGATCCGGGGGAATCTGATTGGCTAAGGTGTTTACATGAGACATTTCTAATCTAATTGCCCTTTCAATCTGATTGTAAAAAGGATTTTTTGACCCATAAACGGGGCCACTGTCTACTCTGAACAAAGCGTTATGCAGGACAAAATTAGGGTGCAGACATTAATTGTGAGCTCTACCACCACAGTCCAGACTAACCCTCCAAAATCCCTTTAAGAGGTCATATTATGATTCCCTGAGTTTTACATGTCCCTTTAGTGTGTTTAACCTGTCTCTTTTGCAGGACAGAGCACTTCTGTGAACAAGATAAAGTCTGACCCTCCATGTCTCCCGCAGCCAGAGCTGTTAACAAGCAGAACCCATGAAAAAGGCAGATCACTGTGACTTCATACCACTGTTGCATCAGCAGTTTAAGAATGCCCATTGTAGAGCATACACTGTTAAAAGAATGTAAAATATTTGAAACTGACAACAAGCCACGACAAACATATTTATGTCAATTCATAATGTGGTATGACTTTGGATACTTTGGAGAGAGCTTGACACAGAGTATGACACAAAAGCAGACATACGCACTCAAAGTGCCCCTCATAGTGGGTGTGGATATAAAAACTAAAATGGTGGCTCAAATGAGGCTGCAGAAATTATATATTTGAATCAAAGTGATGCTTTCATCACACATCAGCTTTAAGTGGCTGACATTGAAACTCTGTTTGTTGTAAAATCATCCAAATTTCTGTGAAAGCTCTGTGCTCAATGCAGGTCAAGGTATCGAAAGCAGAGAGAATCACTGTGCTGGTGTTGTATGATGTTTCTCTGGCTAATTGCAGCTGGATTTACGTTCGCAAATGACAATGTCATGCAACGGCATGTTTGGATGAGGGACACTTTGGACTTGTGTGGCTTCGTGCAAGCTGATCGTTATGCAAACATATTATGGTGTCACTCAATGAAAAACATACATAGCAGATGTTTATGCCATTTCACCATGAGCAACTCTTCTCAGTATTCCATACCATACCCAAATGAAGTTGGACAACAGGTGACTTCAGGCAGACAGGCCGCGACAGAGATGCACACATGGTTGATGATAGTAAAAGTGAGCCGATGTCAACTCTTGCTGAGGTTTAAAAGCATGTTGGATAAGACATTTTTAGCATGTGCAAAAAAAAAAGGGGGGGGGGCTCAACCAAAGCACATCAGCATTGTCCATCTGACATTAACTTAGTCCTGCATGGTCTGACTTAGCCCATTGTGTTTCAACCTTTTCCCCACACATCAGTGCTTCTCAATTATTTTCTGTTAAGCCCCCCCTAGGAAGAAGAAAACATTTCGCGCCCCCCCTACTCTCCACCGCGCCTATAAATAGTAGCATTTGTCCAAAATAAATGTTATAAGCACATCTCTACATAACACAGTATATTTATTGACACTAAATAATACAAAAAACATAAAAGGGAGAAATATAGATCAACTTACGACGTAGAATACCTTTATTAACAGTGTTTTTGTCTGTAACAGAAACGATTTAAAATACATCATTTGCCTGAAATTCAAAAATAAATAAATCTTTTTTTTTTTTTTTTTTTTTTAATGTATTTTTTGGGCATTTTGTGCCTTTATTGATAGGAGAGAGACAGTGGATAGGGTTGTGAAAGGGGGAGAGAGAGCAGGAGAAGACACTCTGCAAACTGGTCACAGGCGGGATTTGAATCTGGACCGGCAGAAGCAAGTACATGGGGTGCTAACCACTACGCCAAACCAGCACCCCAAAAATAAATAAATCTTTATTTAAATTATAAACATTTTGACTAAACTAAACCAAAGTCTCCTGAAAGCCAAGACGAGGAAATATGACGAAGTGTTCGTAGCGCTTGGCTTCACCGGACCACGGTGGGAGACGAAGAAAGACCGGTGTTTTATTGTGTCTAAAAATGTTGGCAGCAGACAGCATAAAGCCAAAAAAATTACTTGTTACTAATGGCACTTAGAGACATTGCACCCCAGTCACGCTGATAAGTCACTGGAGTTTTTTTCAGCGAAAACATGCTGAATATTGCTTAACTGTTAAGCAATGCATAGTGTCTTTACTGAGTAAACACACCGGTCTTTCCTCATTTCCCACCGTAGTCACAATGAAGCCAAGCGCGACGTACACTTTGTCATTTTTCCTCGTCTTGGCTCTCAGGAGACTTTCGTTTGTATCATTATCTCCGCCTCTCTCTGCCTTTCGTTTCAGTCCCGTGACATATTTTTCCATGCTGTCTCTCGAGGGTTTGTTTACTGCTCTTCGTATTTCCTGCTCGGTGCAAAAAAACCCAACATCCACTGTAGAGATAATACTCCCTGCACACGCTCTGACAATGACAGCGACACTGCCACCTACTGAAGTGGATTTACAATTACACTTTATTCTAGTATGGCCCAAAAGCCATGTTTCCCAGTGTAACATGCGCCCCCCCGGCATCTCACCACGCCCCTCCAGGGGGGCCCGCCCCACTATTTGAGAAGGACTGGCCTAAACGACAGTGTGGATGCAGCTTTAAGGCAAACTGTGACACTCACAAACCACACCTAATTTAATCACACAAACAAGAGACAATAGCACCTGTTTGCGTTAAGAGACCACCTCATACACTTTGCTTAACCTATCAAAAAGTTAGCAGAACACTTTTTGTCTTTCTATGTATGCAAACAAACTACTAGACTAAGACTAGAGTAACAAAACAGAGAAGAATAGTTGGGAAAAAAAACATGTACAATCGGTCAGTTGGACTTATTACTAATTAAATAAACTGTTTTCTAGTTTCAAGCATTTCATAGTTTTCTGACAGTCATAGGTCCTTGGAAACACCCCACTTTTACCCCCTGAAGACACCATCATAAACAATATCGTCTCACCCTACATCTTGATTGAATATATATTGGTATAACTTATAAACTTGACCCATGTTGCCATTGCACCACTCACAGAATCCATGTTTGTCCTGTAAAGGTTTGACCCAAAAAAGCCTCTAAATTGCTTTTCTGGAGAAACACCTACTGAGGGGAGAGACGATGGAGAAAATACACATTATCCCAAAAGAACACTAAAGTCTCAGAAGCTTTATTACTCTCATTTCTTCAATAACTCCCTCAGACTTCCAGTTGCGTGCCATATTTCATCTGTGCGCTGAAGAATGAGTTTCCCGACAGAGAATATGAGAAATGCAGGAGACTCCATGGGCACGGCTGGAGGGTGGGCAGCCTACCCACAGAAGATCACAGCAGCGGCGCTGAATGCATCAGAAAACACTGCTGAAGGCGATCATAAGTCAACAGCGCCTAATGTGAGCCCTTGGTATGCACAATGTTAAATAGATTGTGAAAATGCTCTTTTCATGACTAAGATGAAGCTTTTCATTAATCCTCCAGCCCAACCTGCCTCCGCAAAACAACGACAGCCCTCACGGGAAAGACAAAACACCCACGGTGGGCTACAGAGACCTCAGAAAAGCTCTCGTGGACTCGTTCTCTCTCTGCAGCCGCCCCCTGAGCTCTGCGTGCCTCTCTGATTTGCATGTTAGTAGATCTATATGTGACATGTCATGTGTAGCATGCTGTAATAAGTGTCTGAGCGGGTTTCATTTTACGTGTGTTTTAGCCTTTCTACACGTGCTCGTACGCTTTTCAGGCTGCGTGCAGAGTGTAGGTGGATGTGGATTTCATATTGTGCCTTTTATGTGTACATGCCCAGCAGTCGGTCAGAGGAGATGCAGCTTTTTGATTTTGTTTCAGGGACGCCTCTGTTACTGATACCCACATGTGGCGGATTAATGCAAAGCAGGAGATTGGATACATATTAACAGGTGGGAGAGCTGATAAGTCTGCTCACACTTGTTTGAGATGATATTAAAATACCACAGGAATATCTGGCAAGACTCAGTTCAGCATAAATCCCTCTCTGCTGGCGTTCTGCTTCTCTCTACAGAATCTATTTCCCTCCTCTATGTCTCATATGAATTAAATGTCATTGCAGCAGGAATGTGTGAAAACACATACGAAGAGCTCTGACACCTGTTCTCCTCCAAATACCATCTCTATAGCTGCTTTTTATAATTAGAGGAGAATAAGTGTCATTTTGAATGTGGTGTAAAAGAAAATTGACGTGTTTAATTAGTTTATCAGCTGGTATGTTTGCCAAAAGAGGTGCAATTATCAACTTGGTCTTGACACATCCATATTTATACAACAATGCACCACTGCAGAGAAGGTCTTTGTTCCAAAACAACATGTGCAAAAAAGTCTTGCTTCCACTAGTGGTCTGGTTTGGTCCAGCATAAGTTGGTATCGTTTGGAACAGTTAATTATGGTCTTGCTTGCATTTCTTCCACCGCAGCTATATTTTCACTTGAGGGTGGGGTTTGTAAGCCAGGAAGAGAGGTTCATGCCAGCCACATAAATGCATGACGTCAAAGCAGCGGCAGAGGTCTATTATTTGGGTCCCCTTTCTTCCTGTTTAACAGCTGGAACACCTGTAATTGCATATTGTACCAAGCTGAGCTGAACTGGACTGCTTGGTGGGGAATTAGCCGTTATATACTGTAGCATTGTAAACTAGAAAGTATTTGGCAGCACAAACCTCCGCCAAGGTAGCTCACATATGCAGTTACATCTATAAGCCAAAGTTCCATGATAAAGTTACCATCATAATGTCATTCCTTGACCCTGAAAACCCACACCTCGCACTCAGAATCATGTTGATGTCATTATGAGTTAGACAGTCATTGAGCAAAAAATATCATCTGCTAACGGTGCTTTCTGGATAACCACCAAAAATCTCATCATTTGAAAGTCGGGCTGTTACCAACATCTCCTGAAAATTTCAGCAAAATCCATCCAGTAGTTTTTGTGTAATCCTGCAAACAAACAGACAAACAAACAAACATGCCGGCAAAACAAAACCTCCTTGGTTGAAGTAAATATAAAGGGTCCCATTTTAAGGGTGCAAAGTGTGTTTGTCTAAAGCGCACATCATTTTGGTGAGTGTTTGTCTACATTTTGCCATTTTGAGGAGCAGGACCTCAGCGCACAGCCAGGCTCATAGGGGATTGATTTTGTGCTTTGATTGAGAATGAGAATGTTTTGGTCATAGGACAGATTAAACCAATCAGTGTGCCTTGCTCATGTGCTGCAGCTGCACCTCACATTGACACTTGCACAGCAGGGTGATTAGAAGGAACCAGTTTTCAGATAGTATTTGCATTGAGTCAAACGTACAAAAAAAAAAAAAGGCTGGACACAGGTCTCAAACATCGAGTCTGAGTCTAGTCATGTCAGTGTGAAATAACTATGACTTGAGTGTAAGTCTCCAACTCTCATCGCCATCTCTGTTTTCTGTACACAACTGCAAATTCAGGTTTAAAAAATCTTTAAAAGAAAAATAATTGACTGATTTAACTGTAAATGAAGTTAAAAAAAATAGCTAAAAGTGTTTGAAGCTAATTGGTGCCTTTAAAGGGACTGTGAGGAGTTTCTAAGTAATTACAAAAAAGTCTCACTTTTAGATTACTCTCTCGACAAGGTTACTGATAATGTCGGAAATAGTCAGTCATAGCAGAAGCATGTGTGTACAGCACAGTACTGGAGCACTTTTGCTCCAACAGAGAAGCTGGTAACATTATTGACTGGAAGCGCCACGGCGTGCAGAACACCAACATCTGTACAAGCAGCAGCACACTGGTTCAGTCAACAAGTTACAAGACCCCTCACTGACCAGGTCACTCCATTGAATGATATTCATATCTACAATTATAATTCATGCAGATTGACATTTTTCATCCTACAATGTGCATATAAAATAAATATGGGACTATAATGTTGGGTGGAAATCACAATTTATGGGTGGAATTGAGCTGCTTGGGGAGGTATGTGATCTCTGAGAGCTTTTCTAGTTTATAATTTATTTGAACCATATTCATTTCTTTGCTTGACAAACGCTTGATTTGAGAAATTGTGCAGAGCTGGTTTGGGATATGAGCCCAAAGTCTCATGAGGCCCAATATTTCTTACAGCATCCCTGCCTGGAGTCACCTGTCATGTGATATATTATATAATTATTCAACAGACAAAACACAGAAGTGTTAATACGACCAAAAATGCAGTAACAAATTATGCATGATTTAATAATACAAAATAAACACAATATTTATAAAACCTAAGACAGATGTCCAGCCTCAAGCAGACACTCAAAGACCTGCACTTGTTTGCTTCATTATTCAGTACACAGGGTTGCAGTGTGGGAACAACGAAAACCCAAACAAATTAAATCATGACCACAATTTAAATTGTAAATTACAGTGATGGAGACGACACTGAAGTGGATTACCACCTTAATTGAATGATGTCACTTTGCTTTTGTGTCCCTGCTTTTAAAGGAGCAGCGGTGATGGGAAATTTTTCTTCATGTGCTCTTGACACCAGTAGCTTTAACACTGCGGCGCACACTCCAAATAAAACAGGTTTTACTGTCAAACTGTCACCGATGTCATGCTTTGTTAAAAAGACGGCAGAGACAGTTTAATCAGCCGTTGCAAAGTTAAATTAATCACCGCGGGACATCAGAGGATCCAGACTTCACTCTGACGCCCAAAGACACTAATTCAGGTGCACATCAGCCGTATAGCAGCGATAAAGCCCCCCTTATGTCCTGTCGATCCCCCACATCCCCCCTGCACACACACACATACCCCACACACTAATCTCATCATAGCAAGCCTGGCAATCTATTTCTGAGCGCAGCCATTTTTTTGAATCAAACACCTTTCTCCCAGCTGGCGGAGTATGACTGTGGGAACTGGAGCTGTCTGCAGGTAGCGGCCCAGGCGTCCATTTGTAATGCTGATGTCTGAGCCAATAATTGCAGGCACATTATCAACACCTGTGTTGATAAGTGATGGCTGCGGAGAAAACTCTCCTGGCACAGAGGGAGTCATTGTAGACACCAGGCTAAAACCTGCGTCGACTGTCATAAAGAGTGATGTTTTTTTTCATTTGAAAGTGACACATTGAGCAGAAGCAGTGAGTCTGAAAGGATTCATTATACGTTTCTGTACTCACCACCTGACCCAAACCCCCATGTAAAAAGCATGCCACATGAACTCTGTTGAATGAATATTTTCAAGGAGTTTTTGGAGAGTGGAATATGAAATTTAGACTTGGGCTCATTAAACAGGGCCATATTTGGAGGATACTTTATCACACCAAAAGCATACTGCAGTCTGTGTGTGCACTCGGCCTCCGCAGCTCTGATCTTTAGGGGCTGGAATGGATCCCAACGCGCCCATGACTGCTATAGCTGAAGTATAAGAATAGCATTTTCCATATGGATATCTAAAGAACTGCTTTTCCGGGGATTCAGTTTATTGAACATTTAGGTTGCAAATTATAGAAAACAATGCAGAGGGTTTTAATAAGGTGCCAGGCCATCACAGGCAGCCAGAGAAGCTTTAATGCTCATTGGCAAAGAGTCAACTCTGCGAGACTCCATTAGAGAAATAAACATTTCTCCTAAAGATATTCCTGCTTTTGTTGTTGTTTTTTAAGCTATAAAGCCAGAGCACACAGTCTAATCTTTGGTCCAAATTCAAATGCTAAAATAAAACCCCAAAAGTGTCTCCAGAGAACTTTGAAGATAAAACCTGATTAAAGATATAGTAAGGAATAAGGGTGGATCCTAAATGTACCCCTTAGCTCTTCTCCTTTATCTTAACTCTTCCCTATAGCCCTTTGTTCTGAGGTCAAGGAGAAGGCGTGAAAAAACGCTCCTGAGAAACGAGACACTGCTTGATTCCCGCTACGTCATCACGCAGAGCTGCTTGCTAGTTGTGTGGTAGGCAGATGTGACAAGTCATAGCTACAGCTGGGAAAGCTAGCTCGTTATAACAAGAAATGTTAAAATATGACCAGCAAGTTAAAACATAATTAATATTTACTTGATGAATTAATAATTACTCATAATTATGCTCTTCCTTCAGTCTCCACTCTGACTTCTTGTCACAGGCGCGGTGTATTATGGGAAATTTTCATACCCTTCCTTTCAAGTGAGGTCCTGGTCTGTCTTCATTTCATGGGCTGTGTAGCCATTCATCTTAGCCTGTCCTCTTGGCCCGATGGAGAATTAGGACACCACTTCACTAGACGGGAATGTGCAAAACCAAGGGGTAAGGGGCAAGACAAGGACTAAGAAGTAGAATTGGGATGGACCCTAAAGTTTTGTCTGAAAGGTGTAGTGAACAGCAGTTTGGGCATATCAGTCCAAATTTGCTGTTCTGACAAAACATATAGCAGGTTATTGTACTGGCCTCTCAGCAACAAGACTGCTTGTTTATCGTTCCCCGTATCAACCAGGGTGTCCCTCGCACATGTTTTCTTTGGGCACTCTGATTTCCTCCCACAGATCAGAAAGATGCGTGTTGGGTTAACTGGTGACTAGGGATGTAACCGTATGAAAATTTCATGTCACAGTTATTGCAACCAAAAGTATCATGGTTATCATTATTACCGCGGTATTGTTGCAGTGTGCTCAAAATGTTCAAAAAGTACTTTAACACAGTCTTGATATCATTTAACCACTTTAGTATTATCATTTTAACAGTTCTTTTGTTCTTGTTGTCAATAACTTTGTCAGGAAATGTCCTATAAGTAAATTTATTTAAAAATGTGTTGTCTTTTATCATTAGAAATAAAAGTAAACAATTCTGGCAAGTATTTGTCATTATTATGTAATGAATGCTTAAACTGTGTGTAATTACAAGAAAAGAAAACAACAGATTTGAGGTTTCTCTTCATAAACAATTGTTAATGAACATTAATAAATGCAACCTATTTTACATACACTCACACATTTTAGTTTGCAGACAGCATTAGTGTCCATGCATGTTACAGCTCGTTATATTAGACCATGTCCAGGCCTTTTTTTAATTATGTTTTTACTAACGATAGTCTCTGAAGCAGTTAGCCCCCTTCATGACTCTCCTCAGGTCTCCCCTTTCCATGGCAGAGCTCTTCGACATCTCCTTCTTTAATACTTCCAAATTGCAATTGACTAAATTCATAAAACACTAACTATGATAGAAAAGACGATCTATTACGATGAAATGCAGCGAAACCCAGCAAATAAACAGTGAAAGAATGGTAGGAACACACTCCAGATTGACACTTATGCCGTTAATTGACGGTTGTGACGGTTGTCAATCAGTTTCCTCTCAACATCCTTGTAAAATCCAAACTTCGACCAGACTTTAGACTTCAGCCGTTTCGACTGTATTATTGACACAGTGTGGTGATCAAACACGGTATAACGGTATATTCAATAGAACACGGTAATGATTACCGTGGGAAATTTTATCACGGTTTACCATTTTACTGGTGACTCTAAATTGCCCTTGATCGCAAAGTCGCATTCTGTGCGAATGCAAACATAAGAGTTATTCGAGAACTTCATCCTGAGTCAGATTAATAAATATTATATTTTAATGCAACCTTACAGCTCCAAAAACGTATTTAGTCATCTTAAATGTATTTAGTCAAACTAACATTTACATTTTCTACATAATCAAAAATAATTAGGTCTACTGAAATGACTAAAGACTCAGCAGTTTTTAGATGAATTAAAGTGTGTTAATGTTTCTTACCAGTAACATCATTTACTTAACGTTTTTTTTCTTCGCCACTCACTGAGTGGAACTGCCAATCTGTTGCACAAATTATGAATTTAATTTATACCCTCTATCATACCAAAAGTCCTCATTTTGTCAACTTTTAGTGATCTCATCGTGTTCAGGACTAAGGTAGTCTTTTGTCGTCATACAGTCACTAAAACTCTGTGTCCACTGCACCAAGTTGCAAAAAGTTTCTATGTGTCCACCAAAAGGCCAGAAATTCTTGTCATGATGCTCTCTGATGTCCAGTCAGTTTTAACTGGGTTGAAACAAGTGAAGATTTATTTGTTGTGCCCCTTCATCTCTCCTACTAACCTCAAAGTAGCCTAAAGTCCTGATCAACTACTGTAAAATAGAACAAAAAATGAACAAGGTAAGGATCATCAGGGGAAATTCTTGTTTCTTATCATTGCTGAAAACATCAGATGATTATGTATTGATTTTTGCTTCATTCTGGGGGACAAACACACCTGCTTACTACTTAATGTGAAGTCTTAAACTAACTTGCTAAAAAGTCCTGTCTACTTTTGAAAGGGAGTGAAAAATAATGGCAAATATGAACGTGTCTGCAGTTTTTCTTTTGATTAAATAATGCAGTATTTCGTCTGCATAACTATGGCTTCTGCTGCTCTGGAGGACAGTAACCCTGAAACACAGTATACGGGCTTGCATGGGGAGATTTAATTTAAAATAATAACTTTTAATCATAAAAGTAGCTATCATAGCTGTGAAAACATGCACACAAAGCAAAGTCTAAATATACTTCTTGGAGCAGAGGTGTGAAGGGAGTGTGAGCACAAATGGGATGTATAGAGAGTGTAGAGTATGCAGAGAGCAGTGCAGCGTGATCACAGCGGACTGCTGCCTCGGACCAGCTACACCCACACTGAGAGGTGGAGAGAATATCCAAAACAGAAGTGTTCCTGTGGTGTTCAGTTTTACGCAGGACACTCTTAAAGTGCAACTCAGAGAAGTGTCTATCTATCTATCTGTCTATCTATCTATCTATCTATCTATCTATCTATCTATCTATCAGTTGTTTTGGGGGACATTAACATGGGACTTGTCTGTTATGCCCCAGTTTCTCATGGCGATTGTGCACGATTGTCATAATCCTGATAAAACGTGCTTTGGTCGTGGTGCATGTGCTACTTGGTCTGGATCAGCGTTGTATAGTTGTGGATGAACAGCAGGGAACGTGGAAGGGTCCCAACAGTTTTGAACTGTTCAAAACTGTCGTGGAGAATTGAGGCTCTCAGTATAGCGGGATGGAAGCCTAATGCAATCCTAGGGCGAACGGTATTAGCGCAGCATGTACGGGGCTCAGTTGGGCTGATCGTGGCTCAATCCTGAAAGCTTTATGAGGACAACTGACAAGGATGTATCCATTTGTGCCCCAACTGTGTCCCGTTCAAGACAGCGCAAGCGACAGGGCTCAGTCGGAGCTTACGTGACGCGAACTGAGCTCGAGCGGGGCTGACGTTGTGTCAGCGGGATGGATATTCATGGAATCCTCATCATATCGTTGTATTAACCTAATTGGAGCAGGACGAACGTCCCCGAAGTGCTGTAGAAGCGCTAGTGACGGTGTATTAACGGGTGTGTCCAGGGGTGAGACAGTCATTTCATCCCGTATCATAGCGATCACACCAGCCTCCTCAATCGTGCACAATCACCATGAGAAACGGGAATGTGTGATTTAGGCATTAGAGGATCTTTAAGGGATATTTCAATATTTTGAAGTTGGGTTGTATCAGGTGTTGACATAAGTCAGTGAAGTGGCTGAAGGGGCTTCCAGCAACATTGTACCTTTAAGGAGAGTGAGCTTAGACTACTGGAAAGGTGTGCTGCTTTTGGGCAATTCTGTGAGTTTTTACATAAAAAAAAGTAACCTTTAAGGTGAAAAAATTCAGAGCACTTTATTCTTCCTTCAGATAGTTTCTGTGTTTGGCACTAGCTTATGCAGCAAAAGATAATGTGTTTTTGTACCTGGATGCTAGGATTTCCACTCACTAAATTTCAAAATGTATTCCATTGTGTACTCTGGCTCAGAAAGGCACTGTACATCCACAGTAAAGGAACTGCATTGTCACTTCGGTCAGAAACAGTTTTACTTCAGTGTTTGTTTCCTTTGCTCTTTGTCATCCTGAGTGAAACAGTATATCAGCAGAATCACAGATGCCATCTGCTGCATCTCAAACTAGTGCCTGAGACTTCCTACAGGTAAAAAAAAAAATCTGACGTTTTCTGCCTATTGTGCATTTGATTCAGCGTAGCTTTGTAGCTTGTTTATATGTGAAACTCACACAATTACACAAAATTAGTGATTTCAACAATAGCACTGTACCTTACCAAAAGTCTAAGCTTGTTCTCCTTAAAGGTACAGTGCTGTCCGGAGCCTGTTCAGTAACTCCACTGACTGTTGTCAAGTAACTGATACAATCCATCTTGGAGAAGGTCAAAAAGGTACCTGCTTCACAGTGTGTATCAATATGCTAATCAATGGGAGAGGCTAGGATATGCAATGAATGAATGAATGAAGCCATTTTTCCATGGTTTTTTTTGTTCGTTTGTGTGTGTGCACGTGTGTGCAAGATCCACAAATAGATCTCTTTATAAGGCAATCTTTTTTCCACAATTTAAAAGAATGAAGGAAGTTTGTATGGGAATACATGTTCTCTCGTGGCTTCCGTGGAAACCAGCAAATCTTACTCATCATGCATGAACCGCAGGAAGGAAAATCACAGGTGATACTTTGTGAAAATAGGAGGAAAGTGTCGAACTGGAGCTGTCAAGGCTTTCATTTCCCTCTTGGTATCTTGCTGAGTGTCGGTCTTTGTGAGGGAAAGAAGGGGCCACAAGAATCTGCAGCTCCTTTTATATGGCTGCCATAATTTCATGTAGAGGTAAAATATGTATGCAGGTGCTGCATGTTAATATATTTTGTCTTGGAAATGCCCATATCTGTATGTTAATGTGCTCTGTGAAAAATGGAATATTGGAAGGCAAAGGATATGGGTTTGGTGGACTGAAATGTGGCATGGAGGGAGCTCGAGGGCAGCTAAGGGCAGCAGGAGGACAGGAAGGAGACTGTGGAGATCTAATATCTTGATTTTGTGGATTTTACTCGGTCTGATGGATATTTATTCAAGGACTCACACCTCATAAATGTGTTCTTCAACTGACTGAATTTGAGGGGTATTTTGTGATGGAAAAGGGAAAATCTCATTGTCAGAAAGCTACCAAGACATGAATACATCATGTGGTGTGTTTAAGCAAATTCTGCACATGTAAGATTTACCACATTAATGCTATTGAGTTACAAGACCTGGCCTCATTTTCTTCGTGACTGCTTCATCAGTGAAACAAAGTTAAGTCTGATCAACGATCTGAGATGTACCACTTCAATCTAAAAGATATACAGTGCTTAAGTTTTTCTTTAGAATTCTGTCCTGCTGCAAATTTGGCAAGATATACAATAGTTGTGGCATGCCGCAGTAAAAGCAGATGTATTTCTTTTTAATCTAATGTGGATTAAATGCATGGAATATCTGTCCACCAACTGAACCTACTAACTTCTTTAGCAGAAATGTCATACATCTATTTTTTGCTCATTCCAAGTATATTTTCACCACTCATTTATTGTTCTTTAATAGCCCCAAAAGGCCACCATTTAATGAGCTCAGAAGCATAGTTGAGCCAAGTAGTTCTATTTCCCATCAGGAGTTGATGTTGATTAAAAAATCACAAAGTTGAGAGAGAAAAAGACTTGCACCTATGCACCAGGAGGACCATAGTGTTATTCTCTATCTTAGTCTTTGACAAGGGAGAGTTTGTTTGTATAATCTCTAAAAAGAAGATGTTATCAATAAATTAGACATTAAAATACACACATTGAAATGTCAGAACTGAGTCTACAGCTTTCCTCACTGTGCCACAGAAGCCAAAGTAATTCCTTTTACAGGCTTCACTAACGTTATTAATGTGTAATAGATGATGCCATCAAGATTTACACGATGACAGTGTGACATCTAGACAGGGATCTTTCAAGATTATTTGGGGGGTGGGCACTGACTTCACTCACGCCATATTTGAAAATGGATAGTTTGGCTTTTTGAAATGAGGTTGCTTGAGGCCTTTTGGATTGCTTTCATTTCCTCTTGTTTGTCACCTTTTGTTTCTAAAAAATGCTTTTCTTATCCTTGGCATGCTGTAATTACGTATAGCATTGTTGTGTGTTCTTAGTCGTCGCATTTTCCCACTTTATATACATGAACAAGGATGTCTTTTGTCTCCTGTCAATCATCCATATCAACAACAAATTAGTAAAAACAAAATAGGCCCAAAATGCACAGCACATTAGCATGAACCTTTTTGTGCTTGTCTCACAGCAGAGAAAGTGCTCGGAGCTGTATTTTTAGTCACTTCAAAAGAGCTGTTTATCCATTATTCATATAATTGATGGAAAACACATATCTCTTTCATCAATCTGACAGTCACACTAGCATCTCTAAATGAGACGTTGTATTCGAGGATGGAGAAAAATTATACGAAAGATTTAAAACTCAGTTGTTGTTGGCTGACAGTCATGAGAATCTGGCTCTGTGTGACTTTCAAAGGCACCGCAAGTAAACTTCAGGATTTAAGAACAAAAATTATTGAAAAATGGTGATGCATGCAGAGTTGTGTTTAGTGCTGTCACCTCCAAACAAGAAGAACTGACTCCAGCTCAACTGGAGACCCTGCACAGTCTTTTGTAATGTTGATAACATACGAATGAATGGATGGTTTGATTTTAATGAAACTGTACAAATATGTTAAAAACTATTTAGAAAAGTGGCTGGAGCCTTTCTTTGGGCCAAGTTCACCCAATTTCCAAATATTGCCAGTCTGTTTGTGCATTTCACACATAATGCAGAAGTATGCCTGTAAAGATGCGTTCACACCGGACGCTACTTGTACTACCTCGGTGATCACTCTCCATGCAAAGTCAATGTACAGTCGCGATGGGGCGGGGCTAACCTTCCTGCAATGCGACAGCCGCTTTTCACACTACCACAACCCATGTCCGTGTGGGAAACATTAGTCAATGAGGACATTAGTTCCACCTAGTCGGACCGCAGGAAACTCACAGATAATGCTGCTGCAGGGCATCAGCTGCAGTGTTTTGTGTTTGATAAGTGAATGAAAAGGATACAGCTGGAATAATGTCCGCTTATACATCCTATTATATGATATATGATATGATCGTGGGGAAACTCGAGCGGACGTGACGTCACCGAGCGACGGCCGACGGCAACGGTGACCAAAATGAGGCAATTATGGACACGCATCGCTACGTCAGTGGGTAATGCGATTTTGGTAGCTACATTTATATTTTAAAAAAACAGAGCAAAGTCAAAATCACACTTGTTGGTTGGTGAAATCAAAGATGCAAAGATCCTGGACCACAATACATGTCTGCCAACATGCAGATCCATTTTGCAGAGCTACAAGCTTATAAATTTGTTAGGTGTCAAATAACTACTAGATTTGGTGTCAATGGCATAGTGGGTCTTGCCTGCGTTCTCCCATGTGTTCTTATCCTGTGGGTGGCCCACCAACAAATCCACCTAAAGTCCACCTCTGGTGTTTTTGCTGCAGGTCTTCCCCTGCCCTCATGCCCCATTACCAGTCCCATCCATTATCTCTCCACAAAAAAACAACCAACCCATGTGCTGAGGTTATCAAAAATGTTTTGACTATTAAAGAGTATTTGGTTTTGAATGTTAATATATCCCGTGTTACAATGACCGGTGGAGTCAAATTGTTCAGATTTTAATGATCCACTGCCACATTTTAATCAGAGAAGCAGCACGAGGGAAGGAGCACAATCTATTTTCTAATTTCATTCTCAATAAATGTCATAACAAAACAAGACCAGAGGATGACCATTAGAAAGATGATCAATGTAATAACCCCCATTCTGATGAAACTGGGATGTTGTGTGAAACATAAATATAATGTTTCACAAATCCTGTTAGACCTATGTCCAACTGAATACTCACACAAAAACCACGATATTTTGTGTTCAAACTGTTTTTTCTATTTTGGTATATATTCACTCATATTGAATTTGATGCCTGCAAATTCATTCCAAAAAAGTTCAGACAGGGGCATGTTTACCACTGTGTAATATCACATTTCCTTTTAAAGACACTCAATGAGTGTTGAAGAACTGAGAATACTAATTGTTGAGGCCATGTCGGTGGATTGGCATTATTTTGCAGAAATAATCATGGGGGTCCATGAAAAAGATGTTGGTTGAACGGCAGCACATGTTGCTTCAGACCTTGGATGTACCTTTCAATATTAATGGGTGATGTGAGGTGAACAGATGTGCAAGTTGCCACTGCCATGGGCATGCCATCACAAATGATGGCTTTTTGTAAATTTGTGCTGATAGCAAACTGAATGGTCGTTTTCCTCTTCAGCCTAGAGGACACGATGTTCATGATTTCAAAAAAAAAAAAGTTGAAATGTGGACTCATCAGACCACAGCACAACCAGCTCACCTGTGGAATGTCCCAAAGAGGTGTTTTGGAGCATTTCCCTGCTTTTTCAAAATTTGTTGTAGACATTAAATAAACATGAATGAATATTTGCCAAAAACAACAATAATGTTTATCAGTTTGAACATTAAATAGCTTGTCTTTGTAGAGTTCTGAATTGAATTCATTGGAGTTGGGTTTGTAAATGTTCTTGTCTAACCAAAAAATTATTTGAAAATAGGTCCATGTTTCTTAAAAACTGGTTACATTCCCCATCCCTAATCTAAAGGCTTTCCACGTGTCTTGAGCTCAGGCAGAGATTGATTGCCCCGGGGCATGCTGGGAACATTATCTGGACTTGAGTAAAGGTGAATGTAACTTGATGACAGATTTTCAGGGCGGAAGGCTTGATGCTCTCGAACCCCGGTGTAAGATAATGTGTATAATCCACTGCAGGGATGTTAAGTGCACTCATTTCACACTCCATTTCACACAGCGCTGCCCCAGGAAGTGTGTGTGTGTGGCTGTGTGTGATGAGTCAGGAAAAGCACAACATCGCTCTCCCCGATCTTTCTGTTGTTTCTGTCCGATGTTCATAATTTGAAATCGTTTCTCCACGCTGTTTCAGAATTAATGATATGTCGGGGGATATAATAAGGGGCGGAATCCATGTTGTGTGTGAAATTCCTACTAGTCGATGGAAGTCGATGTTTGGGAGCAAATTACTGGAAAAGATGTATTACAGACATTAAAATGCTATTTGAAGGTGTAATTTCTACCTGTTGCTTTACCCTTAATAAACCTCCTAACAGACCAAATGAAACAGGAACTTTAAGAGGAAAAGGAAACTGTTTCCATGAGATTACAAGGACAGAAGTTACATTTGCATCCATCATGTGTAAGAACATAGACTCTGTCAGGAGGCGTAATTGAGCCTAAAGAAGCAAATTGAGTCCATAAACTCTTGGGTCACATATCCTGATTGTTTTTTCAAATCTTCATCCACTTTTCAAGGGTAACATTCATAAAACTCGTGCATGAATTAAGTGCAGCTGTCCTGCCAAAGCAACTCAAGGGAAAATGCCTTTTCAAGCATCAGAGCCTGGATGAGCACAGGTTTTTTTTATCAAATCACATTTATCAGCTCTCTTATTTAAAAGATTTAGATTTTAACGGGCTGTTTCTTTTGTGGGTTAAATGCGTTCAGTGTTTATTCTAGTTTATAAAGTCCTTGAAAAGGTCTTTTACAGACATTGAAATATAATTGCAAGGCTTTTTCTAATGGTTGCCAAATTCCAAAAACACAAATCTAATGAAGTTGGGACATTGTGTAAACATAAATGAAAAAGAATACAATGATGTGCAATTCCCTTTTGACCTATATTCAAATAAATACTCCACAAAGACAAGATATTCAATGTTCTAACATATTACTTTTTTGTTGTTGCAAATATTCACTCATGTTGAATTTTATGCCTGCAATACATTCCAAAATAGCTGGGACGGGGCAGGTGAACAGTTTAACTGAAAACAGGTGAAATAAAAGGAGCATCTCCAACATTCAGTCATTCACAAGCAAGGATGTGGTAAGGTTCACCACTTTATGAACAACTGTGTAAGCAAAGAGTTCAAAAGTTTAAGAACGTTTTTCATTGTGCAATTGCAAAGAATTTAGAGATTTAATTGTCAACAGTCCATATATTAGCAAAAGATTCAGAGCATCTAAAGATGGTTTTGTAAAAGATAGAAACAATATTGAGAGACCTTGTGTCTGTGAGTATATACAATTTAATTGCATCATCTTATGTATCATATCTTAGCCTCTGTATCTGGAGACGCTTCATCTTAGGAGGTAGGGGTACACCCCATTTCAGCATGTCACCATTAAAACTACCTCAAGTTGACTTTGCAATGACATGACAACTTACTGCTCTGTGCATTTTGTTTATATCCTACTCCCTTCTGTTGATCTATATATGGCATATGCTATTAAAAAATGAGGCTACGCTCATATTGATTAAACCATGTGGTTCACAGTCAAACTGTTATTTAGTAAAGGCTGGGTATTCATGTACAACTTCTGTAAGTTTACAATAACAAACGTCATTAGTTCACTGCTAGCTACTGATTGAAGTTCCCATGTTTTTGCTGAGGCATTGGAAAATGATTAGCTTTTAAGCTACATGAACTTCATACATTTTTGATGAAATTGAACAAAACAGCAGCCAATTCTTCTTGCACATTCACTGACGTGTTTAAGGAACGCTGTATGTCATGTGCACATGTGTTTAAAAGCACAAAAGATTTTGTAAAGACTGAAAGAATGTCCAATACAAAGAACAACCTCAGTGGCCATGTACATCAAAAACCTCAGCAGCAAACCATTCAACGAAAGGAACTAAATGTTCAAATTGATAAATGACTTAGTATGAGAATGACTGCAGAGGCTTTTAAAAGGTCCAACTTAATAAGATTGTGCAGTCTTGGGATGAGCAACACTGCTAAACATGTGCAGCACTCAAATAAATGTGTCAAAATCCAGCCTAGGGATGGGAATTGGTAAGATTTTATCAATATGGATGCTTTTAACGATCCTGCTAATCGATCCAATTCTTTAATGATTCCCTTATCGATTCCTGCAGATTTTTCATGTGAGCAAATGTTGGTCTGATTTTCAGTGGTAACAATGTCAAACACATGTCACAGCATATATAACTACCTCTGCAAATAGCTGGTGTGTCCACTGACTTAAGGTTGTGTAGTAGGTGTAGTTAGGATTAAATCACAATTCTGACACTTCTGAACCCTGTCAGTGGATGGAATTGTGAAGGGAACTGATTAGCAAAAAAATTAATGATATCGATTCTTTGATGGAGCTGTTAATGATTCTCAACTGGAACTGGTTTTCGATTCCCATCCCTAATCCAGCCACATGGAAGCTGGTGTTTGGCAGACTGGGTAGCAGCATTATTTGGTGTCAGCCTTGGTACCATTTTCAAGTTTAAGTTCTATGAAACTGATGTAAGACACCACTGAAGAGGAAGACTGGTTCCTTGACCCCATCACTGAGGAATGATAGGCTTTCTTCCAGGAGAAGAGGGGGTTTTGGGACACCTTTTGGGGGGTACTCCTCAAAAGTTGTACTTTGTTGTAAACTGGTGACTAATCAGCAGATCTAGCCGGCCCAAGTTGAAGTTCACCTTCAATATATTGGTATCAAAACTCGTTATTACTATTATCTCTTAAAATGGAAAAGCTGACATTAATTCAAATGTAATTCAAAGCTCTATTAATATTAATACAAATACCCATACCAAATGAATCTGTATAGTTAAACCATTCAGTTTTTTTATAGTCATTGCATAAATTGTGTAAATGTAGCTTATGTATGGAGTTACTATGTGGTTATTTAAATTGCATGATGCCAGTTGTTGTATGTATAATTTATAACCATTATTATTTATTCACTTACTTACATGATTTTTATTGGGGGGAAAGACTTCATATTGCATTTCAGATATTTTATGTATTTATTGTAATTTGTTAAGCATGTAAATTGGGTGACATGTTATCATGTGAATTAAAGACAATGGTAAAGACAATGCTATTTGATTTCTATTGTGTATGTATGTAAAACGTAGATGGAGGGGGCTGGCTCTGCTAATCAGGCTTTTCTATGATATAAAATATGATACCAATTGTTGTCATAAAAGGGTAGAAATAACCGACTGAATTTACATTTCAGAACTTATTGTCGAGGAGTTTGAAGCATGGGTTGATCATCAGAAGAGTGTTTGGGCCTGTATAAACCAGCTTTTAACAACCTTTCACAGGACAACACATTTTAGTGTGTGTCTCTTTAAATGCAAATAAGCTCTTCTTTTTTTATAATTCAGGTTTTTATTTCTTTCATCCTTGGCATTTGACAGTACAGTGTTTTACATTGTGAAACATTTCTTTTTATAGATACTACCTATACCATCAGGGGAATATAATAAACAATAAAAATAAGAATAAATAAATGATAGTAATAATAACAATAATATTGAAAATACAGCAGAGATACAATCAGGCAGTGTGATGTGAGTCCACAACAGATCCCAGATTGATGCCGTATTCTTGTTTCTGTTGTTCATCTTTCTAAGCATAAGTTCATATAAAGTAGGGCTGGGCGATATGGCATAAAAATGAAATCCCTGATTTTTACCCCTCAAAACTTGATTTACTATTTTAATACATTTTTTTCCCCCTCTCAAAGCAAAAAAAACCTCAAAGTTACAAAAAATGACATGAATCAAGTTCTACCTTTATATTGCCAAAATATATTCCTAAATCCATCAGAATTTCATTCTTAAAATTAAAGTTTGTGTCATAAAATGTTGATTATGTTGTTCTAGCGCAGGCAGGGTTGCCTACATAAACACTAAATGCTGAGGGATTTTCAAGACTTGTTAACATGTTTTTCTCTGATCAATATTTATTCTAACCTAAAAAAAAATACAAGCCTATAAAAGTGCTTGTGCAAAACCTGACAGTGCCACCATCATGAAAACTGTAAACTGGCAGTGTATTTTTCAAACTTTGCAACTATTTGCAATTTAAAGGTGCTATGAGGAGAATCAAGTTCCAGCGACATAAAGACTCTGCTACCCATGAGCACGCGCGGTGACTGTCGTATTGCTGCGTTCCAGTAACCTCGGAAATGGGAGTGACATCATCTCAGAGTTATCGGCGTTCCAGTTGAAGTCGGGAAAAAACATGCCGATCTACCAGGCTATTGTTAGCTGTTGTTAGCATGCCCTGCGTTGTTGTTCACAAATATCACATGAAGAATGTGATTATCACTATGGCAGCATTTTTGTAAATATAAATCTAACAATACTATGTATACAGCTGATCTAGAGTGACACACCCCAGTCAGAAGTGCAAATAAATTGATTATTACAGGAGCTAAATGACTGTTCACACTGGGGGCATCCATCTTCGATTGTACAACTCGGGGGTGGCGAGGTTTCAACAAGTTCCCAGTAGCAAATTCAGACTTCGGGGGACGTTCCAGTTGCAGTTTCCTACTCAGAACTCGGAAATTCCTACTTCTGACTACAACTGGAACGCACCAAAAGACGTGACAGTTTTTGGAAAACTTAGTATCCTAGTTTTGTAGCCAGCTATATATCTCTACTTACAGCCCGGTGCTCTAAGACGTGTCTGAATAATATAAATTTGCTCTAGTTTTAATTGTCTTGTTCCCCAAGTTGAGTATCCAGGCCAGTCCAGCCCTGTCTGACCCGACCGCGAAGCTAAGAAATAGCATTTATAGATAACCTATTTTGATGCTCCAAAACTCATCTTAAAGTGTGTATTTCGATCAGGCATATATCCAAAAGTGGGACTTTTCTGTAATTACTTAGAAACTCCTGATAGCATCTTTAAGTGAGTGAATGTAAAAATCTTGATTTTTAATTTTGAAATCTTTTTAAATCTGCAGAAAATAATTCAAATCAATCGATTTAATCAATATATTGCCCAGCCCTAATAAGAAGCTGGTTTTTATCATAATGTTCATCCACTGTTTTAGCTTCGGAGGCTTAGTTGTTTTCCAAATAAGCTCTTCTTAACCCAGGTTTCTCTCCCCAGGGTGCTGACATAAGTTCAGTTGTTCCTGCTTTGGCTGGTGGGAGGAGATACCTGGTGAGGGGCTTGATGGGTGACTTGAGTCAGAATTCATGCTGTTAGACACAAGTGACTCAGGACCTGGGTTTGTTTATTGATAAGATACTTGGGATGCTCCAATATATGTGAAAAATACAAAGTTCCTAAAAAATGTATTTCATGGTATACCCTTTAAGACAAAACATCACACACTATAAGCCCCTCAATCCTATAAAGCCTGTGAGTTTAAACATAGCACACGTGCTAATCTGGACAGGTATTTTTTACTTAGTCATGTGTTTATTTAGGTGTTCCTCTTTAATTTTCTTCAGATGGAGCCCCTTTTTTTCATCTCATATAAAACCCCTTGCGCATGCTGTGTTTGAAGTGTAGCCATGTTTCTTATTCCCCTTGTCTTTACTATGGGATTGTTTGGAAAACCTCCCCAGCGAGCAGATGGCGTCTGCCGAGCAGAGAGCCGAGCTGGAACCTGAGCATATACGCTGCAGAAAAAAGAAAAAAAAAGTGTCTCCAGCACAAGCCTTTGTAAGAAAAAGGGAACACAGGGGGGTCTGTGGGGAATTTAACCAACGGTCTGTTTTGGGAAACAGTGCACACGTTTGTTTATTGCAGCCTTGCTCTCTCTGAGGCTGCTACAGTATAAAGATGTGGACACGAGGAGTCCCTCTGCAAACCGGAGAGCATGATCAAACCTCCCTGCCTCTCTGCCTCCTCTTGGAATCATTTCAATCACTTTGATCGCTTTTCTTTCCATCAAATAAATGATGTGTTCTTGATTTGACCCCTTGCCAACTGTGTGAAATGTAAAGAGGCCTTTGTATCCATCCTGCAGGCTAATCTACACCATGCTGCTCGTGTATTATTAAGCAGA
Organism: Scarus forsteni; assembly: GCA_036419115.1. NCBI lineage: Eukaryota > Metazoa > Chordata > Actinopteri > Labriformes > Labridae > Scarus > Scarus forsteni. Next base: position 9,477,480 of record JAZDUH010000468.1, read on the forward strand.
GAAAGAGGCGATGCTACAGTATCTCTCCATAGCTGCTCACACTCTGGCCCATGACATATTAACGAGAACTTAGCAAGCAGGCAAAGCAGAGGTCTTACGCTGAGTCGGCACTTGCTAAACTAACTCGGGGAGGACAAGATAAGCCCAGCACGGCTCGGAAAAGTAAATCTATGGCTGTTTGAATAAGCCCTGCCTGCACCTCTCCCCAGCAGCTACAATCTACACACACAGTATTCCCTCCAATCTCTCTCAGGGGGAGATTTCTTAAGCGCGCTTTGTAGCTAGATCCAGGTAGGCTATCAGTCACTGTTGTGAAGAACATGCCAACAAGAATAACCCAACGCAAGACATAAAATCCATCTGCTGGGAGCTCAGGGGCTGAAGGAGATTGAATTAAAATGTGCCTTTTTGCTGAGTCAGACTCTTTAGATAATTACCCGCTGATATGAGGAACATTTCCCCTCTTGGCTGTAAGTTCAGAGGGAATGCAGACAATGGCATATTTGGCTGCAATCACAGTCAGCCCCCCCACCATGAGTCGCAGCTATGAGAGTGAGATAGCACAAAGCTAATCTCCGGCCCCACAAAAAGGCCTGAGGGAGCAGACCAAAATGGAAGCAGTATTAATGCTGGCGTGTCTTTGTGTTGGAGGGGAAACTTGGCTTGTTTTGTGGTGCTTGACCACAACCTCCAGCGTTGTTTTATTATCCGGCAGATGATCACGTGTGTACAAATTCAGCTCATGTGTGGGGTGGGTCTAGTTATTTCAGTGCCACAGCTATACTAGACCCTTGACCTTTTAGCTAAAAACAAAGCGTGCATGAATAAGATATGCAGGACTGTTGGGGGGCTTTTGAGGTACAAACACTGAAAGATCTTCAGTCATACTTGGATCAAATGGCCAGAGCACCATCTACATTTCATAAATATGTAGGCAGTGCTCAGCAATGTTTGGACATGTGAGTAAAACTGGAAAGGAGAGAAGGAAACTCACAATTTTATTTCAAAAAGAATGTTGGGTAAAAATGTTATCAATTTAAGCCAGGCCTCAGCAGTACGTCAATTAAATTGGTTAATTACCTCTGGAAAGGAGGTTAATATGTTTTGACCCCTCTTGTTAGTTTAATTATTTGTTTGTCAGTTTGTGAACGAGATAACTCAAAAAGTAATAATTGGATCATGATGAAATTTCCAGGAAATGTTGGTCACTGCACAGGAAAGAAGTTGATATAGGATTTTTTAATCTCACCCAACAATGTTGGAAATGCTGTGGTGGAGGTTTGTGCTCTCGTAGCACTTCTCCATTGACTTTTTATAATCGTTGTTTTAAAGTAGAAGACTTTCAAAGAAATATCAACACTTTTTTCTCTGACACCTTGAAAGCTGTTGCAGGCACCTTTCTAAGTTTGTATTTTTTAAGATCAAACAACAGCAAAACCGTTTCATGTTAATATGAGAAAACAGCGATATTTTCAGTATTAGGGTAGTGAAACCTTTCTACATCCATACAAAATGATTGCCTGCACGGGATGTAACGGTTACCGGTATAATGGTAAACCGCGGTAAAATCTCCCACGGTAATCATTACCGTGTCCTTTTAAAATTACCGTTATACCATGTTTGATCACCACACTGTGTCAATAACTCATGGTGATGTTGCCCTTTGCCTGAAAAAGGCGAAACGATGTGTGTCTGCCCCTCGATGAAGCAGACAGAGGAGCACATACGTAGCTTGTTGTCCAAATGTAGTTTTTTTCTATTCTTGCAATTACACACAGTTTAAGCATTTATCACAAAATAATGACAAATACTTGCAAGAATTGTTTACTTTTATTTCTAATGATTTTTTTTAAACAAATTTATATATAGGACATTTCCTGACACAATTGTTGACAAAAGGACTGTTAAAATTATAATATTAAAGGGGTAAAATGATTTCAAGACTGTGTAAAAGTACTTTTTTCAACATTTTGAGCACACTGCAACAATACGAACATAATGATAACCGTGATAATTTTGGTCACAATAACCGTGATATGAAATTTTCATACCATTACATCCCTACTGCACACCCTTGGAAAACAAACATCGTTAATGAAATTTAATTACAAGTGGGAAATTCAGTTGACATTTGTTACAAACAGTATTTTGAACAAAACTTTTTTGCGTATTTTTGTGTTGTTTGTAATTATTTCACCACGTTGGCAAAATATTTCTGAGTAAATTTAGAATTTTAGGAGGAGTCAGGGCTTTTGTATGTGATATTATTGACAAAATGGTAGACAGGGTACTGACTTAATTTCACTAATAGATCACTGAAGAATTACTAAAAATAAAAACTGATGAACAAAATTATTATTTTCCTTTTTAAATGCATTCTTAATGATCTCATTTTATTTGTTTTTAACAATTAAAAGATGCAACCAATTCATCGAACATTATGTGGCAAAATAATTGGCAATCAAGTGGGAAAACCACACTTATTGCCTGTTTTATCCACTTTCTTAATTCTTACCAACACATTTGCACAATTTAAACAGTGTGCAAGACTTTAGCTGCAAGATTTGTAATCAAACCACAGAGAGCACTCTGGGTGTAAAATCCTTTAATCGATGCATCGTAGTGCAGACGTAGTTGATTCTGCACCAAAGCGGAGACATCATTAATCTGTCAGACGCTGCTGCTAGACTGCAGTATCACTTTATGTCTGAGAATTTAAGAACAAGTACATGTAGACAAGATTCAAAAAAATATATATTTTTTTGGTTTAAAATTAAGAGACAGTTTTGCTTATGTTGATTTAAGTACTGTCTAATTAATAAAAATAATTCATATTTATCTGACTGTTTGTATTCTTTGATTTTAAAAAGGTAGCCCGGTGGAGTAACATAAAACAGGGATGCTCCACATTGTGTTGAACAAGATGCATCGTTATATTGAACTAAATAGTGAGACTAGTGAAAATATCCCCACACTGTCTTCATGGCACATGGCAATAATAATGTTCACCCCTTCTTTGTCCCACTCACTCCTCCAATCACTGTCAACCTGTAAATGCATTTGGGACACTGACAAAAATAATTTCTTGCCATCATTCAAGATGAAAATATATGTTTTAAATTATTGAGTTTTCCATAGTAGTTGTTGTTTAGTATTATCAACCTGCCTGTCCAACTTGAAGATGTGCTATACATTCTAAGTATTTTAATTTATCATTTTTATCTGCTAAAACTGGGCCTATCCTCTTTATCAGCCAATCCCAGAAAGTCACTTAAGACGCTTCAGCTGGTTGAAAATGCTGCAGCACTTGTACTGACTAGAAATAGGAGAAAAGACCACATCACTCCCATTTTAGCTTCTCTGCATTGGCTCCCCTTGAAATATGGAAGAGAATTAAAAATTCTTCATATAAAGCTCTTAGTGGATGGGCACCAACTTATCTTAAAGGGACTGTGAGGAGTTTCTAAGTAATTACAAAAAAGTCTCACTTTTAGATATATGCCTGATTGAAATACACACTTTAAGATGAGTTTTATAGCATCAAAATAGGTTATCTATAAATGCTATTCCTTAGCCTTCCAGTCGGGTCGGACAGGACAGGGCTGGACTGGTCTGGATACTCAACTTCAGGAACAAGACAATTAAAACCAGAGCAAATTTATATTATTTTATTATTTATATTACATGTCTTAGAGCACCGGGCTGTAAGTAGCGATATATAGCCGGCTACAAAACTACGATAATAAGTTTTCCAAAAATTGCTTGTTGTTACACATCAAAAACTACCACTACGTAACTAGAAAGAGATACATTACATCGTCGCTTTGCATCCTGTAAGTTGTTGAAAAAAAAGTTGTAAAGTAATGCGGAGTTCTGAGGAAGGTCCAAGCTGCATTCATTAACATCACAACACACACACGCTTTGGCTTGTGGTGTGTTCAAGTTGTAGTCAGAAGTCGGAATTTCCGAGTTCCGAGTAGGAAACTGCAACTGGAATGTTCCCTGAAGTTGGAATTTCCCACTGGGAACTCGGTGAGACCTCGCCACCCCTGAGTTGACAATCGAAGATGGATGCCCCCAGTGTGAACAGTTATTTAGCTCCTGTAATAATCAATTTATTTGCACTTCTGACTGGGGTGTGTCGCTCTAGATCAGCTGTATACATAGTATTGTTAGACTTATATTTACAAAAATGTTGCCATAGTGATGATCACATTCTTCATGTGATATTTGTGAACAACAATGCAGGGCGTGCTAACAACAGCTAACAATAGCCTGGTAGATCGTCATGTTTTTTTCCAAATTCAACTGGAACGCCAAAAAGTCAGAGATGATGTCACTCCCAGTTCCAAGGTTACTGGAACACTGCATTACGACAGTCGCCGCGCGTGCTCATGGGTAGCAGAGTCTTTATGTCTTCGGAAATAGATTCTCCTCATAGCACCTTTAAAGAGCTTGTAGTGCCATAAAACTCCTGTAGAACATCACCATCAGTCTGTAGAAGTAGTATGGGAGGTAGAGCCTTCAGTTATCAGGCTCCTCTTCTCTGGAACCATTTACTGACCACGGTCCGGAAGGCAGACACCCTCTCTATCTTTAAGTTAGACTTAAAACATTCCTCTTTGATAAATCTTTTAGTTCAGGTTGGCTCAGGCCTAGACCGGCTCATAGTTAATTTGCAATAGGCTTAGACTACCAGGGGATTTGGTACACTGAGCCCCTCCTTGCTGTCTCTCCAACGCTCTCTCCTGTCTCTCCCTCATTTTGTCTCTTTATTTTGTTTGTTTTTAGGACAAATTTATGGTCTGGGTGTGTGGAAATCCGTCACCGTAATGAATTCTCATTGTAGTCTCTTTGTCTCTGCCTGCTTCACTATTCTTCAGCATCTCTTGTAACCCTTAGATTGATGGTTTATTTTTAGGTGATCTTGTTTGTCCAGCTCAGCTCCGACAGTAAGTCTAAAATACACTGTGTATAAACAAGTGTTACATTCAAACTGTTAAGCACCAAAACATGCCAGTGAAACCCACTTTTTATTCAATTTCCATCAAAGCATAAAGCATACATTTCATCATAGCTGGGTGTTGATCAGAGTGTTTGCCTTGACTGATCATTTTTACTGCTCTCCACCAGATGGTGTCGTTGTGACCATATCAGAATGAGTGTGAGTATTTGACACTGCACAAAAAAAAATATAATCCATAAAAATAAAGCAGCTGTTAATCATGATGTTGGTCTAAAACAAAGCCTTGAAAGGTTGAAAATAAAATCATGTATAATATTTTATAGCTACATTGCAAAGGCACTTTTTTTGCTTAGCTGTGTGAGTCAGTTTGGGGCATTGCATACAAAATGAAAATGCTTCAAAATTAAAGTTGCTTCCATATGCTAACAGCTTCAGTGACAGTTTTATCAGATATGGACCTCACAAAAATACATTTTAATCCTGTTCTGACACGTTTCACCTTGAGTTTGCTCTACAAAGTGGCTCATGTTTTGTACTATATGCTGCAGCAGCACCCGCCTACTACATATTCTGATTGGCCTGTAATGAATGTGATTGACAGAACGATTGTCCAATCACCTGTCAGATATGCTTCGAAAAGGTTCTGCCCATTCCTAAACCATTTCTATAGACTGTTGTCCAGATGAATGTGAAATTGTGTGTTTCGTTTAGTATACCTACAATTCATCTTATGTGTCAGGTTCCTTTTTATATAGTATTTTGGAAACACTTCATTTTCTGTTTTGTTTTTTTATCTGAAAACATAAAAAAATCTGGCGTTTAAAGGGTTAAAATCTGTTATTTTTCGACATAAATATATATACATATCAATAATTAGGTCAGATGTAGTAGAAAATAATGGCCCAATGAAAGCAAAATATGATATTAATGTTTGAGCTTTTTAAGAGCTTACTTTTGGAAAGAACATTTGTATGCTTAGTGAGCATGACCAGCTTTAAAGAGTTAAGAATATTAATATATTTATATATTTTAAAGAATACAATAAAATAATAAGAAAGAAAATGTGGTGTTCTCCTGCTCTTTAGATAACTCTAGTCATGAGTTGGTGGTTCATAAATAAAGATTGGCTGATTTTAGAGGTAAAGCAGAGATTTCTTGCTCATATATTTTGAGTGTCAAAATAGGTGCATATCTTTGTTTAGTGGTAAAACTGTCTTAATGCTTATCATACATCATCATCGACAAAACAGGCGCCTTAAAGTCACCAGGAGGCTGTTAAAGTTTGGTAAGAGATGCCCACACACACATGCACACACACACTAGCAGCAGCAGGCTCATATCACAACTGTCTTCTCCCATCTTGCTCTCTGCCAGGAGGCTGCACATCTGCACAGCACACTGACTGACAATCGATGCTTTACACACCGTGCGCCCCCTTCCCTTCTTCCCTCTCCCTCCCTCATCCACCTACCCCAACACACTCTCACGAAAACACCACCACCACCCAGCCAGCCAGGGTGCTCCCCTACCTCCCCTACGTGACTCAACTTGTTTCAGGGCTGTGAGGGAGACACCGACGGCGAGATGTGGAGATAAATGTGGACATTCAGAAAGGAGGGCTTGCCCGCTCTTAGGTTCACTCAAAGCTCCCAAAACTACACCTCTGATTACGTCTGAAGCTTGAATCTCCAGCAGTTTTGGCTGTTGAGTCATTCTTTGATGGCTTTCTGTGAGACTTCAGGCTCCTCTGCATCGCAGCGAGGCACACACAGCTCCGCACAAAAACGCTGCGCCTTAACGCGTAAAAACAATCAATGCACATCCAGCCCTGGGCGTAGCACTCAAAGATGGCATGTGCCTCTTGAAAACTGTCCTAATATCCGCAACTATACATTTATTTGAGTATTTTTAAGGTTAAAAGCATGTGGGTTATGAGTGAAAGCGAGATTTGTATCATCTTTGTGAGCTCTGTCTTCTCCATACTGGATTTAACACTTATATAAGTCACGATTTTCTTTTTAAAAGCACAGATCGCCTTATATGACCCATCTCTGCAGCTTGTGTGGCTTTACTTACCCCGGTATCAAGCCCACGAAGAATCCTTTTTATAAGAAGTGACCCATATCCAAAGCGAAAACGTGTCTTGTTTGGTGTGTCAACGCGCGAACAGAGGCACTTTCCCCGTGAAATTCTGGCTTCTGTGCAAACAAACATCTACACATTGTTTCCGAGGAGTATCCAAAAGGAATTTCCACGCACATATCGAGGCTGCGCCGATCCATCCAAAAGCATTGCGAGCGCTGTCCACGGAAAAGTGGTGCTGAAAAGTCTCAAGTCCCAACTTTCGACTGCGTGCGGATATGAAATAAATGTCTCGTCCAGTGCACGGTTACTCACTTGCACAGCTCCAGCGCGGAGGAGATGAGATTTTTACGGGATAACAGAGCGGAGAAACACATATCCCACACCCGAGGCGAGAGCACTTTCCCCGCTGATAGACGGAGGAGTGTACGCGCCCTGCGCTCTGGATGTGATTGATGTTGAACGCATCGCAGCACAGCGCCTTTATCAGAAGAGAAATGCACCATCAACGGAAGGGAAGAAAAGGTGTGAATGCCAGATTACAGCATGTAATATAGACAGCTCCTCGGCTCCGGCTGCATGCAGTCAAAGTGTGACATAAAGCTTTGCCTCCATTTGTGAGATATCAGCCAAGATTTGGCCGCCTGCTGCCTTGTACCTCTCTGCTCAGGCTACAGTTTTGGGCATTTCTTTTTTCTGTCTGATGTGACAAACAGACAGGAAATTACCCAGACTGTCTGCGCAAGATTAAACTTCAAATACTAACAATTCAGGAGAACTGATTTATGCCAATTTGATCTCTTGGATCTGCAAGAAAAGAGCCAACAGCCAGTCTCACCGCTTCAGTACTCTTGTCCCTATGATTTTGATTGTTTCCTAAATCATGTGTACGATCATCTGAGTTGTCTCGGTGGGTGTCAGGGGGTGTTTGCTCTGATTGTTTCTAAGATGACGCTTCTGGGTCGGCTCTAACGTTACAGGTGCTGTTGCGCAGACGACGCAGCATGAGGGGTCTGTGAGGCTGTGCGTAAACATTGACGAACATATCAAATCCAATCACTGAGAGCCACTAGCAGGATCATATTTATAATTGTACTTCACTGTCCTTATTATGTACAAGCAATTAAAAATGAATGCATCTTAGCCAAAGAAATTACAGAAGCGCCTACCTTAAATCCCCGAGGCGTTCATCTAATGAAGATTGTTCTATGGATGTCCAAATTCACCTAAAAAGTATGGGAATTATAAACCATTATTAAAATTTCAACACAGGCATCATCATTTTAACAATTTTATTCATGATTCTAGGATACAAGGTCGATACAAGAAGTCGAAATGATGGGATTAAATCACTATTTATTGAAAACAATATTAGAAATATCAGACTGAAGTCAGAAGGTTACAAAAAGATATACTGTGTTTACTACTTATTGTTGCGAGTGAGCCTAAGTATAAAAAAGTAATCTTTACTGAAAAAAAATAAGTATTTTGCATTTATTTTGCATTTTTACACATGAAAGTGATTGTTACTTAATAAATACTAGACATAAAGGCAAATTTTTATTAACTTAGTAAAGTTAACTCATGTTTGCAAGTCAAGGCAGCTATTGGATTTTACATGTATCATCAGAAAATAATGACACAGAAATCTTAAAGAACATAGTTGTAGATCAAATCTAATTTAGATTAAATAAAAATATTCTTATTACTCATAATTTTGAGTTTTTAATCCACATTTTAACCATTTGTATCATTTTTACCTCCACCAAGGAGGTAATGTTTCTGCTAGTGTTTTAATTTTTTTTTTTGTTTGTTAGTTTATTAATTTGTTAACTGGATAAATCAAAAAGTTACTAGTCAGAAATGGGCCCAGGACCAATCCATTAGATTTTGGTGGTGATCCGGATTCCAGATGCGATCGGTGTTAAAGGGCAACTCTGTTTTTTTGACACCTGGACCTTATTTTTAGGTTTGTGCATGCTCATATACTCACTCAGACAAACATCGTGCAGCTCGGAGTCCTTCAGAAGTTATTTAGATCCAACCGATTTAGCCACACTTAGCGGGGGCCACGGCAATGGAGCTTCAGCGCGGGACCTAATCTCTGCAAAATCGCTCATTTCGGCTATATTTTTTCATCTATCGCCAGTGTTATCATAAAGTCAGCTCGTCTACCGTCTTCAGGTGGGTCAGCTGACCTGGGAAACAAACTTTCGATGACGTCATAGCCGCGCGACACAAGGGTACAGCTGATTTACTTTTTGCCGGGATTGCTGAGCAACATGGCAGAATATCTGATGCCAAAGAGTCAGACTACGACGACCGGTTTGAGTCTGAGTACACGGACGAGGAGCTCCATGAAAGAAGAATGTGGAGGGAGAGAGACGAACAGCTGGCTCGAGAACAACAAGGAGCACGTCCACGACTCAATGCGAACTGGTGGTGCGCTTGTGGACAGTGTTTGCCTATAGCAACAGAAGAGGAGTGTGTTAGCTGCTCAGAGTGGGACTTGAGACCGGCTGACACGCGTATGGATCTATCCAGGAATATATGTCTGACTACTCTGGATGATTTCTCTGCTATGACAAACCGGGCTGTGGTAGAGACGAGCGATTTTGCAGAGATTAGGTCCCGCGCTGAAGCTCCATTGCCGTGGCCCCCGCTAAGTGCGGCTAAATCGGTTGGATCTAAATAACTTCTGAAAGACTCCAAGCTGCACGATGTTTGTCTGAGTGAGTATATGAGCATGCACAAACCTAAAAATAAGGTCCAGGTGACAAAAAACCGGAGTTGCCCTTTAATTTTGCCTACTAATTATTGTCGTCCACAACCTTACTTCTCCTGATGAAAACTAGACTATAATGAAAAATAAACAAGTGTACATTGACAAAAAACTAAAACTTAATTAAATGACATTTTCATCAACAGATAAAAACTAGTGTTTGACAGAGACTTAATCCAATCAGATCTAATTTGGTCAGGTAGGAAGTAGAGACAAGGGACATCCAATCACAACTGCTTTGGTTGTGTGGGAAGGTTGGATGAGTTAAGAGGGACATCCAATCACAACCACCTTAGCTTTGTGGTGGTGGGATCCAAGTGTAGCACATGACTACAGAAATTCAAGGAAACATAAAAATGCCTTACACGTTACACTTAATACTTTAGTCAACTTAATTTACAGGAGATTTCGTCGACTAAAATTTCGTGAATTTTGTCAAATAAAGACTAAAATGAAAACAATTCAGATGACTAAATTATGACTAAAACTAAAAGATATTTTAGGCAAAAGACAAACTAAGCTAAGAAAGTATTGTCAAAATTAACACTAATGAGGATCCAGGAATATCAACACCTATCAGTTCTCCCTTGTGCTGTGAACAATGTGGCTAAAGCCTTCTTTAAAAGTTGTTTACAATTTTGTTGAGTTATCAGAGAAATTATGGAAAACTGCCCTTTCGAGCAATGTTGATAAATCCCTCATATAATTCAAACCAAATACACCACCAAAACTATATCCTGTCTTCCTCTTACCATGACCAACACTCCCTGAAAATTGGATGAAGTTCAGTGGAAACTTTTGAGTTATATTGCCAACAGACAAACAGACTGACAAATGCCAGCAAAAGCCTGGCAGAGGTGATGACTGCTGGGCAACTGCAAAAAGAAAAAAGAGGTTGAAAGTTTTTTAAGTCTGTGATTAAAGTCAGAATTCTGGGGAAACCTCAGTATTCTACAAAAGTAAGATTAAATGTGGAATTCTGAACTTTTCACAGAAGTCTGACTTAAATCAGACTTTACATTAAAATTCAGTCACTAATGTTTTTTTTAGCCAAGATTCAAGATTAAGATTAACTTTATTGTCTTGCAAAGTGAGAAATTCGTTTTGGGCCCAACACCCATGCTGCAGCCACATACATCAGACAACACATCATACACACATTACATACACAGAATACCTAACATGGTGCCAGGGCGCAACCACATGGTGCCACTACAATATAAAAATAGTGAATACATAAGAGCGAGTAAATAAAAACAGTTAAAACAAATGAATAAATAGCAAAAGTGCTAACTGTGCAAAACATGCAAAAATCAGAGCACTGGTCTCAACTGTTCTTATTGACCATTTTAATAGACGCAGGAATAAATAAATTTTTGAATCTGTTTAGTGGTCCTGATTCTCTCCTGTAAACATGTTTCTGAAGCTCTGCATGATGGATCTGCCTGACAGCAGACATGAAACCTGGAAGGCTGCAAGTTTGTGACCCAATGACCTTTTCTACTTATATGTCCATTCACCTAATTTCAAAATAAGAATGAAATCTCCCGTTTTTGTTACTCAGCAAAGCAAACTGTAAACCTTTTTTTGATGCAGTTTGTCATAAGAAACCATTTTAGCCTTTAAAGCTCTTAGTTTTAACGTTGGTTTCTCTATATTTTCACACATATTGTTAGTTTCCAAGTCTTATAGAGGAAAAGAGGTGGGTGTCTTTTCTATGAGTGCAACAACCACGATCCATTATCTTATCCTTTTGTTTCCTTTTTTAGTTTCACATAAAGCAATATTGTCTGACTCTATCTGTCAGGGAAAAAATATAAATCTGTTTCACGCAGTGTTAATATGTTTGCAGCCAGCACAAGGTTACAGAACACGAGGCAAACTTGTGTTTTTATGCTAACAACTTATTTCTGTGTGAGGGGGCCGATCTGGGCAGTAGGACAAATGTTGAAGATCTTTCCATGATGTGTTTATCAGAGGCTTTATTGTATTTAATTTCTTTTTTTTAATAGAAGTTGAGCTTCCTTGCTTACAGTAAGCGTTCTGTCTTGCAGCTTCATTGGCTACATAACTGAAGCATGTCCTGTTGCTGAGTCCCACCTTAGATCACGGCTGTTTGGAGAGTGACATTATTACTGCACAGAATCTGAATGACTTTAAGAGTTAGTGAGCCTCCCAAGATAAGGGACTAAAACTCAATATACTGACTGAAGGGACAGACGAAGGTTCTCGCCACCTTGTCTATAAAACCTTGATAATGGAGACATCGTCTGGTAATCACCCCTTACATAATCCATGGTTGATGTTTTTCTTTGGCTTGCCCTTTTGCATTATTACCCTGTAGGAGAGGAGCTGGAGCAGCAGTTCAATTTACATAAAGGTTGTGTTTTGCCAAATGTCATTCAAAACAAACTGTGGTATCACTGAATCCAACGCTGTCTGGGGTCTCCATGCATAAGTCCAGAAGCTACGACCAAAGGTTTTTTATTGCATATGTGGTGTGTGATTGGTGTGTGTGTGCTTGAGAGATGGACAGCAGCCACATCCTGCAGCAGAGTCTATGAAATCATGTCCAAGGGCACGTCTGTATGTGTCCAGCATTATCCAGCAGAAAAGCGAGAAATTAGTTTTAAACCGAGCATGGAGTGGTTTTATGCCATGTTTAATGCGATGGATGGATCAATCTTTTGGCTATTAACCTTCAAAAGTCGACAAAGTATGTGGTGGAGAGACGAAGAAACCTCCTCATCAATCAGTTTAACTGTGGCATCATGGGCACAACCTGCAGATGGGAGGGGGACGGGGGTGTTGATTAATTCTGAAGGATGTCCAATAGAGCGCTCATAAACAGGGGCGGTTTTATAACTTTGGAGGTTCAAGGATTGAGTAATATTTATTTAAAGGAGATATTGTGAGTGGACAAAGGGCTTTCAGACTTTTTGGGAGCCACAGGAAGTCAAAAGTTTTACCAAAAAAAAGAGAAAACTGTCAAAGATGTGTTGGTAAGGGAGGATATTTCTTAATGGTCTTAACTCTAAAACATTTTGTTCTGGCTTTTAGCTTTTTTAATCTCTCATGTATTCTAGTTTCAGAGTTATTGTTGTTTTGTTTCAATCACTTTTTTTAAAATTCTATTTTCACAATCATTTTATATTTTACAGTGTTTTAATCTTATTTAGCACATTCTAACAACTTCAGTATTGGCAGTTTTTATTTTAAATCAGTCTTTCAGTGTCTTTTATTATTATTACATGTTTGCAAATCTTTTTTTGGGGGGGGGCATTTTTATGCATTTATTGATAGGAGAGAGAGACAGTGATGTTCTCGTGAAAGGGGAAGACACTGCAAACTGGCCACAGGTTGGGTTCAGACCTGAACAAGCAGACACACGTGTATGAGTTTTTCCTGGTTGCTTCCCACTCTGCCAAACCAGCACCCATTATTACTACATTTAATTTATTCAACAGTCTGGTTTATCATCTTGGTTTAACGTTGTGGCCTTGTCTCAAGTGTTTCTTCATTTTCACTTTGACAACAGCTTTATAACACTTGCTTTTTACAGTCTATTCAGAAAAGCAGGACTTTGAATGATTTGGAAATTGTTGGTTGGGTAATTGTTGGTTGGGAGGTTGGGACATGGGGTGATTTATTTTTTATTAATCTGTTTGTAATCTTTAATATAAAGCATTTAATATTGCTCTTTGTGATTTTTTTAAAGTGCTACACAGAAACAATCTGACTGATTGAATGATTGCATTGTTCTAGTAATAACATTATATTATAACCTTCATCAAAAGAGTTTTTTTTTTTTGGTTTTTTTGTTTGTTGGTTTTTAGTCTGTTTTAAAAAAATTTTGAGTTTTATTTTTTTTTGAAATGCTGAATGATCTGAATCTAAACACGGATCCAGGATTTTTTTTTTTCAACAATTTGTTAACAGTGTGAGTTTGGGCAGTTTTCTGCATTTTTGACTATGTTGAAGATGCTTTGGTTACAGTTTCCTTTGGCTCTCAGAGCACTCTCTTCTCGTTGTAAATGACTTTGCTGCTCTATTTTCACAAATTAACACATTATAATGTGTGTGGAGCTTCCTCCCACACACCAAAAACATGCTAATTAATTGGTGACTCTAAATTGCCCTTAGGTATGAGTGTGAGTGTGAATGGTTGTCTGTCTCTCTATGTGGCCCTGCGATCGACTGGCGACCTGTTCAGGATGTACCCCACCTCTCGCCCGATGATAGCTGGGATAGGCTCCAGCCCCCCGCAACCCCGGAAGGGATAGCCGGGTATAGAAAATGAATGAATGAATGAATAATGTGTGAGGAAAATTACTTGCATTGTTTTGAGTGATCTAAGAAACTATTTCTATATCAATTTCATTTAATCTGTCATGAAAAGTCACAAACATGTTAGAAAGAAAGCATTTGAAAAGTGTTTGAGACAGTTAAGGGCACTTGTTGAAGCACTTTCATCCCATTTGTGTCACCTTTACCGTCTGTAGGGATTTTCAACGGTGTGTGTAAGGGGGGAGAGACTGTCTTAATTGTAAATATAGTCAGCTCACAAAATCAAAGTACAGATCAAACTAGAAAAGCACTCGGAGAGTGCAGACCTCCGCCAACGCCACAGTCCTCACCCATATTGTGATTTTCATCATAAATATTAGTCCTACCTTTATTTCATGTACATATTTAGATTCCTTGACCATGAAAACATACCATTAGCAATTGGATTCATAATGATATCTATTTTAGTTCAGTAGTTATTCACAGAAATCACATTTTTTGCCATGGCGGCCAGACGCTGATCCGGATCAACACCAAAATCAAATCAGTTATTCCTTTTCCCATGCTGAACATTTCCTCCAAATTTTATCAAAATCCATCCATATCTTTTTGAGTAATTTTGTTCACAGACGGACGGGCGGACAGGCGAACGGACAGACGGATGGACAGACAGACAGACAAACTCTCCCGAAAACATAACCTCCTTGGCGGAGGTAAAAAAGGATTTGGAGAAAAAAAGAAAATATATCTCAAAATATCACTCATTCAAGAAAAGATGCAAACAGTTCTTTTTTACAAAGTCTACAATGCACCGATAAATTGGTTATGTTTGGACAACAGGATGAATGTCAGGTTCCTGCCATTTAAACTACTTGACTACACACTGCAAACCTTTATTTAGCCAGCTGGCAGCTCATTCAGAACATTGGTCTTAAGTATATCCATGTCATGATCATGGTTTTTGAGCATCCTATGTCCATGTATGTATGAGCATATCAACTTCATACCCTTCCTTGACCCTGGAAACCTACACCAAGCACTCAGAATCATGTTGATATAATTATTAGTTAGACAGTTATTGTGCAATACGATCATTTGCTAATGGTGGTAATCAGGATCACCACCAAAACCTAACCATTACCAAGACCATTACCAACATCTCCTGAGCATTTCAGCAAAATCTGTCCAGTAGTTTTTGTGTAATCTTGTAAACAAACAGACAAAGAAATATCCTGGCAAATACATAACCTCTTTGGTAGATGTAACAATGATCCCATTTTGGCTCCCTGGAGAGGTGTGGTGAAATTAAGGACAACTTGGCATGTGTATCTCTGACCCTGTTTCCTTGCAGGTGTCAGCTACAGTTTAGTTGTAATAAAAAAAAGCTAGACCAAATAAGATAGAATGATCTAAAACTAGGATTCTAGTTGCCTTCACTCAGGATGTTGTGTTTTGCCCCGCTTGTTACTTAGTTTTTTTGTTAGATTGCAAACAGAATTACTCATAAAGTTTCTTTTTTTTTAGATTTTGATGAAACTTTCTGGAGCGTTGGTCATGACAGAAGGAAAAGCAATAATCATATGTTGGTGGTGATCCAAACTTGGATGTGGATCCAGGATTTCTCACAAAGGTTAGTTAACACTGCAAGATCAAGCAAATTTCTCAGTAAGTTCTCTCTGGATTTTAACTGTATCCTCAGGATATGTTAGTCATGTAATGAGAAAGAAGTGATTCAGTTATGGTGGCAAACTTATAAGATGTGGTTCCAGAAGATCCTTCAATGTTTCCTTGACAGAGTTGTCCTATGGTTAACATATAAAACATGTAAAACCCGAAAAGAAAAATTATGACAATTTAAGCCAAAGAAACTATCTGAACAGATTTAAATTTAAATAATGCAGTTTTTATAAAAATGTGCAATAAATGTAAACATAAAAGGTAATGAACAACAATAAAGTGCACTTTTGTAACATAAAAACTAAACACACCAAATAGCTTATTGAAAAGGGTCGAATATAAATGCAAACTTAAGTAACTGGTTATCTCTTAAAGTGCAACAATTTAGAACAAATGTTATCTAACTGCAATGTCTATAATCTGAGTGAATAATACAGCTGCTTTAGAACAGATTTTTGTTCAGACATCTTCAAGCTTTTATCTCCTTTTCTCTTTCCGCCATGGCTTCACGCTACATAACCAAACAGGAGATACTACCATGCACTGCGCGTAATGTGCTACGATTGGTTAGTCAGGTGTGCGTCAAAGTCTCTGCACCCACACAGACGATCTGACGATCTTTCTGCTTTATGAGATCATCCCCACTTTATAATCCTTCACGATTTAATATCGTCATATAGCACACCACTATTATGATGGTAACTTTATCATGGACAACAGCAACAGCAATGTGTGAGCTACCTTGACGAAGGTTTGCATTCTCTGAAAGCTTTGTAGTATAAAAAGGACAACATGATTGGTGACATCTGTAGAATTACTTTGCTTTTAACACAGCCCTCAAAAACACCAATTACTATAGGCTGCTTTCTTGGGTGGAGCTGTGACCACCTTACACATTCAGAGATCATCATGACTGTCTGGTAATGTATCTAAACAGCAACATGTGAGCTGCTTTGGCGGAGGTTTGCGCTCTCCAAGTGCTTTCTAGTTAAAGGGACTGTGAGGAGAATCTGTTCCTGGCGACAAAAAGACTCTGCTACCCATAAGCACACGCAGCGACTGACGTTATGCTGCGTTCCAGTAACCTCGAAACTGGGAGTGACATCATCTCCGACTTATCTGCGTTCCAGTTGAAGTCGGAAAAAAAACATGCCGATCTACCAGGCTATTGTTAGCTGTTGTTAGCACGCCCTGTGTTGTATGAAGAATGTGATTATCACTATGGCAGCATTTTTGTAAATACAAGTCTAACAATACGATGTATACAGCTGATCTAGAGCGACACACCCCAGTCAGAAGTGCAAATAAATTGATTATTACAGGGGCTAAATAACTGTTCACACTGGGGGCATCCATCTTCGATTGTCAACTTGGGGGTGGCGAGGTTTCACCGAGTTCCCAGTAGGAAATTCAGACTTCGAGGGACGTTCCAGTTGCAGTTTCCTACTCGGAACTCAGAAATTCCTACTTCTGACTACAACTTGAACGCACCACAAGCCAAAGCGTGTGTTTGTTGATGCTAATAAAAATGCAGCTCGGACCTTCCTCAGAACTCTGCATTGATTTACAACTTCTTTTTTCAACAACTTACAGGATGCAAAGTGACGAGGTAATGTATCTCTTTCTAGTTACGTAGAGGTAGTTTTTGATGTGTGACAACAAGCAGTTTTTGGAAAACTTAGTATCATAGTTTTGTAGCCGGCTATATATCACTACTTACAGCCCGGTGCTCTAAGACGTGTCTGAATAATATAAATTTGCTCTAGTTTTAATTGTCTTGTTCCTGAAGTTGAGTATCCAGGCCAGTCCAGCCCTGTCCGACGCGACCGGAAGGCTAAGGAATAGCATTTATAGATAACCTATTTTGATGCTATAAAACTCATCTTAAAGTGTGTATTTCAATCAGGCATATATCTAAAGGTGAGACTTTTTTGTAATTACTTCGAAACTCCTCACAGTCCCTTTAACAATGACTCAGCCCACAATACTGAGATGCCTTCACAGAGTTTTGAGCTCTCTGAGCACTTCTGGTATTCATTCTGTATTCCTGTCACTGAAAGTAATACTAGATGTCACAATTACAATGACTTTAAGACCCTTTGGCTCATGAAGTCCCTGACTGTTCCGTATCGTAGCCTAATTGTAAAGCCTCCTATGCTCATTTTCTGTGTTTCCTTTTGCTTCCTGTTAGAGCACAGCTGCTCTGGGTGATCGCAGCGCCCAGTGGTGTTTGGAGGCTTTCACAGGTCTGACGGGGTCACACCTGTGGAGTGTTGGACCGGCTCCACCACATCAAGGGAAAGTGTGTGTGTGTAAAGGGAGATGAGGGAGCTGGAGGGGTGTAGCGGTGCAAGGGAGGGTGGGGGTCCTTGGAGGGGTGTATGCCATGTCTCTGTGGGCCTTGGAGGCAGCTGAGCCTCTGAATATTCATCCCCACCTCTGCTGGAGCAAATTCCAGCTCCACGCCCAGGCTGACAGGCAGTCTTGTGAGCCATCAAGGGACCGCATAAAAAAAGAAAAAAATCACAGAGCTAACTTGTGCACATTACTGAACAGAGTGTTTTACATCTTTTTATTGCCCCCACAAAGCATCCACTCTCTCACATCTGTCAGCTCCTCAAACTGATGTTCTATTCTGTTTAGCATAGTTAGCATAATACTTGAATTATTTAGCTGCGGAGAGCGGATACAAAAGTTATATCCACCAGGAGACTTGTTCCTGCTTTGCTTTTGCTTTGCTTGCTGCAGTGCGCTGCAGCCTTGTTGAGTGTGTCTGCTCTGAGGATAACATGTAACGCCGTTGAGTCTTCGGCGGCCCCCTCTGTGTGCAAGCAGGACTCTGGAGATTACGCGTTTCAATTAGCTGTGGGGCGGAGAGAATTTAAGCCATGCTAATTCCAGTCACTAGTGAAAATCCAGAGGAAAAGACTGGCCACTGAGGCATAATCGCCTGCCCCCAGACGTCTCTCATTTCATGGGTACATTTAGGGGGAAATTATTCAAAATGTAAATTCTGAGGTCACAGGATTTTCACTTTGTGGACAGAACTCATTAAAAGGCCAGAGCTGCGGCAGAATTTCAACAGATTTCTCATGTCAGTACTTCTACAAAAAATCCTATCAAAACATTTTTGCCTCTAATTCTCAGACTCAGATAAGCTGTGGAGAGCAAACATACACTTTAAAACAGGGCTGGGCAATGTATCAGGTTTTTAAGATGAGCTGATTTATTGTAGGTTATAATAATGCCTTTCTTTCCTAAATTGACCTAAACATCTTATGTGAACTGATTCAAAATGTGAAAGGACGATGTTTTTTTTTGTCAGATTTTATGTCTGTAATGAGGTAGACCTGTCCTGCAAAGCATCAAGCTGGAACACTTAAGCACCTGCAAGCAGAGATTGCTTCTGATTCTCTGAATCTCATAATGGACTGTAAAAAATGAAATTCCTGAAAACCACATTGTGTAGCTTGTTCTCCCATCTAGTGGTGAAACTGTACTTTTAAACAAATAGTGCTCTCTCGAGCCACGCTTCTTCAAACTTCTGCTGCAACTGCTGAACTGTATGGTAGCTGGTAAATGGACTTGAGCTTATATAGCGCTTTTCTAGTATTTTGACTACTCAAAGCTGCTTTACACCGCAGGTCACACCCATTCACTCTCACATTCACTCACTGATGGTTCAGAGTTTCTATGTTAGTTGCCCATCAGTATTTCTAACACGTTCACGCCCTTTCAAGCCCATTTACACGCCACTGACGCAGCAGTGGGAGCAACTTGGGGTTAAGTGACTTGCCCAAGGATCTGGGCTTGAACCTGCAACCTCCCGATCACTGACCAAATGCACTATCCAACTGCGCCACTGACGCCCCACCGGTATGTGCCTGGAAGCTACGTCAACATGGCATCCAACACTTTGAGTTTTCTTTCTGGTGAAGAGGTGCGTTAGCTCAAACAAGCTGCAAACTACATTGAATCATTAGTTTTAGGTTTTCAAGTTTGCTGTGGCAGTGAAAAGCACCTCACGCAGTGCTCCTTCTCTGTTTCAGTCACAAAACACATTTAGCCTCAGCTATAAGGACTAGATAGTGCTTTATGTCCTTCTCTGCTGTTCAATCAATCAATCAATCAATCTTTATTTATATAGCGTCAATTCATAACAATTGTTATCTCAAGACACTTTACAATAGAGCATAAAGCTCTTCATATTATGGATACACATATATGCATAGATACATATATACATATAAAAATACACATATACATATATATACAAATATATACATCCAACACCCAGCATGAATCCATATAGCCAATCATGAATCCCTCCATCATGGCGGCAAGAAAAAACCTTCTGTTAAGCAGCAGGAAATCTTGAATGTTTGTTCATAGTTTTTACAGACCAGGAGGACATGGGAGCCTCTATAGGACTTACCCATTCTAATTTAATACAGAAAAGGAATTCCTCACTCAGAAGAACAAGTCAGATTGTTGGGAGAGGCAATTTGACACAAATGAGGGCATATTTATGAATGTAGACCTTGTTTTTAGTTCATAAATAACTGAAACACTACACATTGTCCCTTTAAGTCCTTGCAATTGTAGTTGAGAAACATTGCTCGTAAACTGTTGGATTTACTCAAGCAGTATGTTGAGCTTTGCATCATCATTGCTTTTGAAATACTGAATACTCCATTATTCCCAGTCATGACACTCACCTGCTTCCAGGGGGCATGTTCACCTGCAGACTGTTTCAAACAGCTGCTTTTGCCCATTTCTCAACCTTCTCAATCTTTTGTCGCCCCTGTCCCAGCTTTTTTGTGAGATGATGCAGGTATCAAATTCAAAATGAGTGAATATATTATGAAAAAATGTTTAAGTCTGTCAATTTGAACATTACATATTTTGTTTTTTGTTACATATGCACGTGTGTTCTGTTTTTATACGTTTTACAAAATGTTCCAACTAATGATTTTTATTGTGTATCACCGATTCAGCTAAAAACCACAGAGGTATGATTTTGGTCCCATCTCCCGACTCGACTTTAAAGAAACGTTGGATCAGACTGCCAGAGGACTGGTGGTGATAAATTGAAGAAGACATGAAGGCTCTCAGTCAGAGATAAATAATAATCTGATAGTTGGAACAAAATATGTTGTTTGTGTCTTGAATCTTTTCATCAGCATCTCTGTGTCATCTAATATTGAACTCAGGAGGTGCACAGGCTTTCTGCTGACATTAGATTATATGAAATCGAGCGTCTGACTGGCAAACCCTCCCACAAGTGTGAAGTTAGAGAGAAATGAGTCATTTTGTCACTGTCTGTTTGAAGCAATATTTTACAAAGATGAAGCAAGGGCAGCAGGGCACACTGATTGGCCATATGCTCCATGTGAGGGTGATACTCTTTTATTCTATTGAGCTGCCGGACAGCTGACAGTTGTCACAGGTGCAACCTTTGAACTCTGATAGCTCTTCACATACCTATATATATATCTATATATATATATGAATATAAAGGAGACTGGCTGAAGTGCAAATTACATCTGTGGTACAGAGAGTGCACTTGGAAAAAACATTGTAGCTCATCTGCTGTACACACAGCAGACAATATTACATTACTGTCTTCTGAGCAAGGAGGTCGCCTTGTGACAAGCTGAAAATGCAGCTAATTTCAGAGATGTCTTTACCTTTTAAAAGCTGCTGGATCATGTAACAGAGTGAGGTCAAGGAGGGGAAATATGGAGCACTGATACAATTTCAGTTTCCATTCATAAATGCCATGCTAAATTGATCTACTGAGCCCAAAGGTTTACAGCATCTTTGCTGTTACTTTAAAGGATAAGTTTGGTTTCTCCAGCTTTCACATTGTTTATAGAATGAAGTAGAACAATATACTCATCCAGAAGGTTTTCCTGATCCAAACAGTGCTTCGGGAGATATTTAGATCCAAAATCGAGCGGCGGACATCCGTATAATGGTAGCACATAGGGCATGTGTAGCGCCGCTCCTAAAACTGCTTTAATTGTCCAAAAACTCATTAGTTTCACCAATATTTCATCATGGTCCACTCACACTACTCCTCCATTACAGCCTGTGTCGCTCCAGACGTGTTTTGTGGCTGTGCTGACCTCTGAACTGAAGAAGAAGAAGGTTTGCCTCCGCGCATGCGCAGTGCGGCTCATTGTTTCAGGGGAAGACCGCCGGCTACACAACGACTTTCTTCTTCCAGTTTTGTGCAAAATGGACGAATATCTATTGGATGAAGATATTGTTGAGGAGAACTTTGAATATGATGGGTGTCCTTACAGTTTTGAGCCAGAGTTTACAGATGAGGAGCTCATCGAAAGGAGGACGCAGAGGCAAAGAGAAGAACAGCTCTCCAGAGAGTACTGCGCATGCGCAGAAGCAAACCTTCTTCTTCAGTTCAGAGGTCAGCACAGCCACAAAACATGTCTGGAGCGACACAGACTGTAATGGAGAAGTAGCGTGAGCAGACCATGATGAAATATTGGTGAAACTAATGAGTTTTTGGACGATTAATGCAGTTTTAGGAGCGGCGCTATATATGCCCTATGTGCTACCATTATACGGATGTCCGCCGCTCGATTTTGGATCTAAATATCTCCTGAAGCACTGTTTGGATCAGGAAAGCCTTCTGGGTGAGTATATTGTTCTACTTCATTCTATAAACAATGTGAAAGCTGCGGAAACCAAACTTATCCTTTAAAGAGATTTCAGTCTGGTACCATGTTTGCCTCAAAGAATAATTTCTTCAAAAGGAAACATGTTTTAAAGTTTTACTCTTGACATTCATTGATGTCATGATCTGAGGGGTGAGCTGCTCAGTCTGGTGTGTTCTGCCAGTAATGTAAAAGGTTGCAAGTTTGGCCCTAGCTATGGCTGTTACATGTCATGATTCCTTGTCCAATAAACTTAATCCCAACTTTTTCCCACTGCTGCATCAGTGGTGTGTGAACGAGTACTAAGGACATGTACATGTTAGCCAATGCTAATGAACAATTTAAATAGAGGATCTTATTATCCATGAGTGAATGTGAGCCTGTGGGGGTGAATGGGTAGAGATGAGTTGTGGTGTAAAAGTGCTTTAAGAAGTCAAATAACCAGAAAAACACTTAAAAAGATCAAGTCCATTTTCTGTTTAAGCCTTACCATTATTTAAGGATGCTTTGAAATGTTGTTGAACAGTGGATGCAGTCATACTGTACATGTTGTATTACCTGACCTTTGGATCAACCTACTGACAGACACAGAGGCCAAGCTGAGGCAGGACTGAGGGTCGTCAGATCAATGGTGTTATTGTGTCCATTTTTGGACATGACAGTAATGTGCCTAACCTCCCAAAACTCCGAATCCTTCAGAAAATAAAAAGGCACACCACAAAACAATCACCATACTCCAGAGAGAGGTATTAGATCTATTAAATATTTAGACCAAAACCATTTGTTGAGTCAGGCTATAGATATGTTTATTGTGGCTATAAAAATCCTCTGCTCGCACATATCAGCATAGAACTACTGAGTTTTCTGCAGCCAGCCTCAAGCGACATTTGAGCTGCATTTTTTGACACCACTACCCTGCGAAGTCCTCTGTTTAAAGGAAACACGTTTTACTTTGGCCTATAAAGCTCTGTTGAATTATACTGATAAAAACTAACTAACAACTAGTTTAAAAATAACATTACTTTTTTAGAGTGACATGTGAGAGCTTTGTCCATGGAGAAAAAGTTAGACCACAAAGAATCAGCTGGTAGTTCACAGTCACTGATTGATATGCCAATTCCTTTGAAAAGTAATTAATCTAAATGTTTTTTAAATTGCGTTTTAAAGGTGCTATGAGGAGAATCTATTTCCGGCGACATAAAGGCTCTGCTACCCGTGAGCATGCGCGGAGACTGTTGACGTGACCCAAGCCAAAGTGTGCGTTTGTTGTGATGCTAATGAATGCAGCTCGGACCTTCCTCAGAACTCTGCATTGCTTTACAAATTCTTTAATTAAGCAACTTACAGGATGCAAAGCAACAAGGTAATGTATCTCTTTCTAGCTACGTAGTGGTAGTTTTTGATGTGTGACAACAAGCAATTTTTGGAAAACTTAGTTTCGTAGTTTTGTAGCCGGCTATATATCTCTACTTACAGCCCGGTGCTCTAAGACGTGTCCGAATAATATAAATTCGCTCTAGTTTTAATTGTCTTGTTCCCGAAGTTGAGTATCCAGGCCAGTCCAGCCCTGTCCAACCAGACCGCGAAGCTAAGGAATAGCATTTATAGATAACCTATTTTGATGCTATAAAACTCATCTTAAAGTGTGTATTTCGATCAGGCATATATCTAAAAGTGAGACTTTTTTGTAGTTACTTAGAAACTCCTCATAGCATCTTTAATAATTTATTTGATCAAAAACTACTCAGTGAAGCATTTTCAAGTTTTTGTGTCCATTGTTCAGTTAAAGGCGCCAGAAAACTGGATCACAATGGGAACTGACTTCAGTGAGATGTTTTCGGTGAACTGTTTTTAACCCATTCTGGGTATATTACGTATTTTTTAGGTTAATTTTGATGTTGCTTTGGGCTAAGGGAAGGTCTGTTGAAAAAGATTTACTGTATCCATGTATGTATTTATTCTTTTGATTCGTTCATTTGTACGTCATTTGTTGTAAATGTGTTATGGACCCTGGAAAGGGTCCCTAGTAAACAATAAACAATAAAAGTTACTAGCATTTGCGTTCACCTATCAAGTATCTCAGTTGGAAAAGAAAATGTTTTTTTAATTTATTAGCATGATATTTAAAGCTTTGTTAGAAAACTCCGCGTCACAACAGAAGGTCCCATGGCTGACAATGCAGTTTAGAACAAGAGAATAGTAACATTTGATTAGCTTTGGTATTAGCATGTGCTGTTCTGCAAGGGGTGGAATGAACATGTAACATTTCAGGCAAATAGTATTGACAAAAATAAGTGCTAGTTGCCTGCCTTTAGGCCCCTAAACAAGAAAAAAAAATCACCCTTCAGCATTTGCTCCATGCTTTCCAAGAGGTGTGGGAAAATGTCTTGATGTGCCAATGCAGCCACAATAAACATTAGAGCTCAGTGCTGGAAAGTCAAAGTCAAATCCCCTACTTAAGAGAAGTATTGTCAGACAAAGCTCATAAGGATGTGCAGGGTTAAAACAGAGGGGTTTATGTGCAAATTCAACATATAAGAGAATTTTACTTGGAGAAAGAAGTGAAAATATGTTCTCAAGACATTTGGGGCCAGTGCAAGTTGTTGAAAAGGCTGTGTTTAGATTTCTGGTGTACTTTGTATCTGAAATCAGTAAAGGTTTAGCAATCTAGCACTTTATAAGTCAGTGTGTCTAATTCCCATGGTCCTTCAACTTTTGGCCTGTTTCCTTTAGGACTTTATGACATTTTTTTTAATTTTTATGTCCTTTAATATGCTCTCTGTGTTTTCTTTCCTATAATTGATATCTGTTTTGTGCTATGTGGTGACATTAACCTGCTAATGGGACTGGGATGGCTATAACATAATGCATTTACATGTTAATGTTTATTAATGCATACTGTCCAATTAAAAAAAAATCTAAATCTATGTCTAAATTTATATGGTTGCATGTTGCAACCATATCCACTGATCCACAACTGCTCTGATATTACGCACTATGCTCAACCTTTTTTTTATGCAAAGGACCCCTCCGTTTTTTTATTAAATGCTGAACCCCCGTGAACCCACATGGGTATAAAGTTTTCACTGTCCAATTCATTTTGACAGCTGTTGTTGACAGAACTTTAAAGGTTTCCCTACACACCTCCTATCAAAAGATTATTGTATCAGCTGTTCTGTTCTGTGCTAATATGGTCTTAGTTAATAAACACAAACCTAATTTTAGCACTTCTCATGCTTCCCATTAAACATTTGTCACAACTACCTTAAAAAAGGCAAAAATATGTTCCGATAATCACACAATTCACATGTTTTCAGTTTATCTAAGAATTGGAAATGTGTGTTTGAATATGAAATTCTTAACCATGATATGATCATGTCACACAAGATACTCTACTTTAGTATTTTGTGTCGAGATAGTAAAGACAGTCAATGACAGTCATGTTAGCAGCCTGTATAAAGGCTATCACACGGAGACAGTACATGTCTTATCCATCTACACAAGACGAAGGGTTAAAAATCTGTGATTGAAATTCACATGATTAAGTATTTAACTCATAAGGAGGAACATTATCAAAAGATTGTGTGTCATTCTGGACTTACGTTAGCCTTTCAGACAAAACTGGACATGTGACTGGACTGTAAGTTATCGAGAGCCTGTTTGTCTGTTTTCTGATACTTTAACAACGCTGGTAAGCAAATGGCACATCAATTTATGATGTAAATACTCAATAAATGTGTTTAACTGCCACTAGTTCATGTGCAGTAATAAAGATCTATTGTTTATCAGGGATTAATTGCATTATGGTGTAAGTAAAATGGTGGGAAGGTATGCTGCCAGCATCACTGCACAGACAGTAAAGCACAGTATGTGGATGCTTTATGTACCTGCGGTCTAAAAATATCTCTTTTGTGGGAGTCTCCTGAGATAAGTGGAGGCAAACTCAATCCGTGTTCTCCCTTTAGATCTGGGGCCATTGTTTAAAGATGGTCTTCTAAAGTGATTTAAAATAACCTTGAAATTAATTGGGAGGAAATTAAACATTTAAGGGACAATTTTCTGCTGTGGAAAAACACTTACGCAGTCAAATACAGGTGTCATACCTGAGGATCAGGCCTAATATAGAGGGTAGTCTTTTCTCGTGTTGACCTAAATCTTTTTAGCTTTGTTTTACATCCTGCCGGTGTACTGTAAATGTACTGTAAATGTGAACATTTTGGTGTGAAGCCATCCAAATATACCAGCTGAAGCTTTTTTTGGTGAGTGTCTGTGAGTGTGCGCCGTTTGTAACTGGCATGACAGCAGCCCCTGGTGGTTATATATAACATCATATATAACATAACAGAAATGCAACCTTCACAGAGAATATACACAGGCAACAAATGTCTACATGCACTTAGTATTTCATACTTTAATTTACTGCACTAAGGGTCTTCTGTAGCAGATATGAGCCTGCATATACCATTGTTCACAACTAAAGATATCATACTTGATTCTTTTTCCCTGCTGTACTCTCCTCTATATCCTGTTTTACTTTGCTTACTTTTTATTTCCTCTTATGTGAACCTTATGTTATTTATTTTTCAAACCATAAGATTGCATTATGTGAACCTTATGTTATTTATTTTTCAAACCATAAGATTGCATTTCCATGTGTCATCATGTTGTACTATTACTTATCTGTTAATGAAACAGACAGATGTGATCTGACTCCAGTCTGCAGGTGTTCAAATGAATCATTTGGCACCCGTCAGCGCTCCATCACGATGTCAATGGTTCAGGGTAAGCACATGGATTGTGTTTGTGTAGTGCTGTAAATTTTGTACATTATAAATGATTCAGTTGCTCAGAGTGAGTTGACACCCCACCATGGCTGATATACCACTGGCTTGAAATGGGACAGTGAATACTCGGCTTTGGGTTCTAACTTTAGTTGTGTCATTTCATTGGTTGCACCACAGAGACGCAACATTCATCTTAACTTGCCAAGAGTAATGTCCAAACTGAGAAAAATACTGATGCAGCAGTGCTTTTTACAATGCTTCCCCTTGTGGAAGATTTTTTCAAAGTGCCTTTAACTGATATACCAAACACAAAAGTGAAGTGAAGTATGTCAAAATCTGTGGTTTCCAACTGTTTCTCTTCAGAAACTCCTGTGGTTGTAAAGGAGTCGAACCCTCCCTGTCAGGACCTATTTAAAAATGTGACACATATCTATTCAAAAATTAAAATACATTTAAATTATTTTTGTTGATAACATGAAGATAGAGTGTGAATGTAATGAGCATACAAACAACCGCCAAGGCCTTTTCAATATTATTGGGCAAGTTATTAAAGGTGTAGTCAGCAGTCTTCTAATCTAATGCACTATTTGTCAAATTCATCGTATTTCTCCTCTCCATCCACAAGATGTCCCCACTGACAGCATGTTTAAAAAAAAATCAGGTTTCAATACACAGCCTTGACTCTGAATTTCAGCAGGTAAATACTGTGGCTTGGCCGAGTCACCAAAACATGCACATCCATCAGCTTTCAGGGGTGGAGCGAGGGGTGAGGTATGAAGGGAGAGGCGGGTCTAAATTCGTTTATGAACAACCTCTCCACTCGTTTTCTCCAACATCGCTGACTAAACCTTTAAGTTAAGTAAAGTTACTGTCAATAATGTGGAAGAATTCTCACACTGTTAGCAAATCCTTGAAAAAGAAATCCTTGATACGAATCTGGATTTGGATCACCACCAAAAGGGAATGATTTCTGCCATCTGTTTGTCAGATTTTGAATTAACAGACAAGCAGAGAACAAAAAGAACTCAGGCTAGAAGAAAGAACATGCCAAGTGTTTTACACATGTTTTTAGTGAACAAATGTAAACAAGATTTTGACAACTTCTGATCTGACAGCACTTCACACCCTACCTGAGACCCTCTGACACTCCCATGATTGGAAACCAAGGGTCCAAACATCATGACTTAGGTGATGATTAAAGACTTCAACTCAACAACTTACAGCCAATGTAAAGTTACAGTTGTGATATTAAGTTATATCATCAAAATTATGAGATAATTTATGGTTACATGAGTAAAACTAGAAAAGCACTTGGAGAGCGCAGACCTCCACCAGCACCAAAGTCCTCCACATATTGTGATTTTGACCATAAATATTAGTCCTACCTTTATTTCATGTAAATATTTAGATTCCTTGACCATGAAAACATACCATTAGCAATTGGATTCATAATTACCTCAGCCAAGGAGGTTATGTTTTCCGTCCGTCCGTCTGTCCGTCCGTCTGTGAACAAAATAACTCAAAAAGTAATGGATGGATTTTGATGAAATTTTCAGGAAATGTTTAGCATGGGAAAAGGAAGAACTGATTCGATTTTGGTGTTGATTTGGATCAGCGTCTGGCCGCCATCACGAAGAATGTGATTTTTTGTGAATACCTACTGAACTAAAATAGATATCATTATGAATCCAATTGCTAATGGTGTGTTTTCATGGTCAAAGAATCTAAATATTTCTATCAAATAAAGGTAGGACTAATATTTCTGGTGAAAATCACAATATGGGTGAGGACTGTGGTGCTGGCGGAGGTCTGCGCTCTCCGATTGCTTTCTAGTGATACCTATTTTAGTTCAGTAGTTTTCGTCATGGCGGCCAGACGCTGATCCCGATCAACACCAAAATTGAATCGCTTCTTCCTTTTCCCGTGCTGAACATTTCCTGAAAATTTCATCAAAATCAATTCATAACTTTTGAGTTATTTTGTTCACAGACAGACAGACGGACAAACTCTCCCGAAAACATAACCTTGGCGGAGGTAATTATTGTTAAATTCTTTTCCACCCTTTCTCCAAAAGAAATATTACACATGTTAGACATGGGTAAATAATGTCCTATATGAAAAATATATCCAATGTTAAATGAATGAATAAAGTTATTTTTATAATTAATATCTTTGCTGCTGTCAAAACCAGCAGACAGCAATGGAAGAACGGCAATCAGAGATCAGAGATCTGTCTACAGTTGGAAAAACATCTTATTTTTTGTATCAATACTTGTTTTTTCCTGATTTGTTTTTACCTTTGCACTTTTGCTTATCATGTGTTATTTTGATCATACAGGTAAGAACTTGTAATAGTCTTGTTTAAAGTAACTCAGGCCATAATTAAATGTCAGATAATGATTAAAAGTCCTGAGATATGACTTTAATTATAAATATTGTTATTCTTCAGTAAAGAACACTATCAGAGATCTCTGTGTGAATTGAACTTGAAACTAAAAAATAATCTGACTGACAAAACACTCCTTCAGCCTTAAAATATAATAATCTGCAGCATTCAGCAACATCTAACTTGTTCAAAATATATATTATTAGAAACCGATGGCTATAAAGCCTGGATGGATGATAGTTTTTAGCTCCCAGAGGGCAATGTCACTTTAAGTCGAGTGAATCACAACAGCGTAAATTGCTTCTCTTATATGTGAAAGGCAGCACAATCTATTCTGGCCCTGGGCACAACAACACAATCTCCAGCTTATTTGGTCATTAACGTGCATATTTACCTGGAAAAAAGGAGCTCCAAAGGTTAATGTTGCCAATAACTTTGCGGTCTTCGATTAACCAAACCTCGGTGTCTGTACGGCGTCGTATCATATGTCCTCAGAGGGACGGCAGGGTGAGGAGATAGGACAACAAAGCTGAATGTGCTTTCCTCATTCACTTTTATCTCAGTCAAGCTCTGTTTCTCTTCAACTGAAATAACAGGACTGACTGCTGGAAAGATGCAGACCACAGTATTGATTTTACCTAAAGATGGTGTTTACCAAGAACTGAGTTAAACACACTTTTACAACTTTATCATGTTCTCTTATGAAGCAGCTCATTCACACATAGATGGAGTTAAAACAGCCATTCAACATTACCATTTATTTGAGCTGAGTCTCTCTTATATTGACCGCTGGCTGATTTAAAACTTTGGTGAAAACTTCTGGTCTTATAACTGCTGAGGCCTCTATAAGACCATCTGACAGCTCTACACATAAGGATTAAGACCTCTGGGGATCAGGATGGAAGGAACAGACCTTCAAAATCAAACAAAAATCAGAAGATATGTTTTGAGCATTAGTGTAAATATACTTAAAGACAAAAGACAAGAACTTTACATGGTAATACATTAGGGCTGGGACGATTCACTTTTCTCCCGATTCGATTTATTGCGATTTTTTAGGTGCCGATACGATTTAAATTGCGATTCTACGATATTGCCGATTTTTGCAATCTTTAGTTAGCTTTTTTAAAACCAGTGAAGAAGATGAACAATGATGATGCCTACAGACTATATCAGGAAAAATACACATCACATGTGAGTCTGTATTTTGGACTTATTCAGCAATATATGTTAACCAGCTGTTTATACTCTGTCTTCAAAAGCCTGGATTGCATATAAAAAGTAGTTTATTATCCCTTCAGGCAACAGAGTTTTTTCAAGAAATATTCAATTTTGCTATCAAGATTTAAAAAAACTCTTTAGTTTCACCAATATTTCATCATGGTCCGCTCAGGCTACTCCTCCTTGCCCTGTGCTGACACGTTTTTGTAACTGTGCCGACCCCTGAACTGAAGAAGAAGAGCGCTTGCTTTCGCGCCTGCGCAGTAGTCTCTGGAGCGCTGCCTCCGCGTCCTCCTTTCGATGAGCTCCTCGTCTGTAAACTCTGGCTCGAAACTGTAAGGACACCCATCATATTCAAAGTTCTCCTCCACAACATCTTCATCTTCATATATATTTGTCCGTTTTGCACAAAACTGGAAGAAGAAAGTTGTGTGTAGCCGGCTGTCTTCCCCCGAAACAATGAGCTGTACTGCACATGCGCGGAGGCAAGCGTTCTTCTTCTTCAGTTCAGAGATCAGTACAGCCACAAAACATGTCTGGAGCGACACAGACTGTAATGGAGGTGTAGCCCGAGCAGACCATGATGGTAATATTCCTCAGATTCAGAGTCAGACAGTACTTGACAAAGTACTCTCGCTATACATGCCCTATGTGCTACCATTATACGGATGTCCGCCATTCGACTTTGGATCTAAATATCTCCAGAAGCACTTTTGGCATCAGGAAAGCCTTCTGGGTGAGTATATTGTTCTTCTTCATTCTATAAACAATGTGAAAGCCGTAGAAACTGAACTTATCCTTTAAGAACTCTGGGGATCAGGATGGAAGGAACAGACCTTTAAAATCAAACAAAAATCAGAAGCAATATTTAAACATTAGTGTAAATATACTTAAAGATAAAAGATGGGGTGCTGGTTTGGCAGAGTGATTAGCAACCAGGCACCCCATGTATTTACTTCTGCCGGTCAGGTTGGAATCCCGCCTGTGACCAGTTTGCAGAGTGTCTTCCCCTACTCTCTCACCCCTTTTCACAAGCCTGTCCACTGTCTCACTCCTATCAATAAGGGCACAAAATGCCCAAAAAATACATAAAAAAAAAAAAAAGGTAAAAGACAAGAACTTTACATGGTAATACATACAATTTGAAATGGAACCACTCTTTTTGGGTGGTCACAGACTGTAAAATGAAGGAATCCTTCAGCTCAACCCTTTCGTGCATGGTGGCCACTACAGTAGACAGATATTTGGGGGAAAAACTTTATACCTTTTAGGTTGCAGTTCCACGTCCAACAACCAGGTGGTATATTCCCAAACCCTTGCCTTAAAAAATATTATCTTTTCACATTTTTACCATATTGAGATATTCCATCATAAATACAGAAAAGCCAGCAAAGGAAAAATCGGACATTATGCCTGTATTCAGATTTTACAAAATTTGGTGGGATTCACAAAAGAATAGTTTGATTAATCAGCAATAATACATATACTTCAGATTTATCCTTTTTTAAATTGACTCTTAATTGTTTGTCAAAGACATTTGTTATACTTTTTATAACGCTGATGCATCACTCCCTCAAAATATAACATTGAAAAAAATAAAAATGATTTTTACCTTGTTTGAAAGTTAGAACAAACATTTTAAAAAGTGATTCAATAAGTCATGCATGAAAGGGTTAAAGACGGACTCGTCTCTGTAGCAGTGAGTTTTGAGCATGCAAGATTCACTGTGAATGATGCATTTGCCAGATAAATGACAGCAGACAGACAGACATATCTCAGACTATCAGGATTAACAAAAAACAAATTGCCCAGCTGTGTTCGCACTGGTGATAGACTTGCTGTTAGCTACATTTGGACATTAACACATGACAGCCACCACGTTCCCCCAATGTGTCGATTCAGGCTGTTGGCAGTGCACATCATCCAAAAATAAGGTAATGAGTGTACACATGGCCAGTAGGATCAGTGTAGAGGCAGGAATGTGACAGTATCAGCCCAGCATCAGAACATTTTTTACAGAGAGTTTTAAAGACAAACGGATGAATCAAGTCCACAATCCTTAGCATCTGAGCTACGTGTTAGACTGCAGAGACACAAACATGTCTGTTAATCCAGCTGAAGACAGACTCTAAATAAAGAACTGATTTAAACTTGGTGTTCCAGTTCAACTGCTAATTGGTGACTTTTTGACTCTGTCAGTAGAAGTGTGAACAACTAGTTTAATTTCCATGGATGCATTTCACACATATAAACTACTGGTTGTTGTGTTTTGACACTATGAAAATAAATGCTTTACAGTGAAGCACTGGAGAGAAGTCCCTTTTCTATCAGCTCAGTCAGCTGTCACCAGTTACCACAATCATCTCAGGGCGATGTAATAATGAAAATGAATATATTTGGCTCTTGACTGAGAGTCAAAGGGTGATCAGTTGGGCCCTTAAAAAGTCTTGACAGGGGAATCAGTTTTCATGATCTGACACACATTTGACAGTCATAGATTTGGGATCCACATTCAAGATTTCCTGCCGCCTCACAGAAAGTTTTTTCTTGCTGCCATGATGGAGGGATTCATGATTGGCTACATGGGTTCATGTTGGGTGTTGGATGTATATATTTGTATATATATATATATATATTATATATATATTGTATTTTACATATTTAATAAGTATCTACGCATATATGTATATCCATAAAATGAAGAGCTTGTCTTCAGCCTGCTCTATTCTAAAGTGTCTTGAGATAACACTTATTATCATACAAATAAAAGAATTGATTGATTGATTTAAATTACATTAATTTATTCATTATATCAATTTTAATATTAGATTGACCTCTCTATCCATGGTTGTGTTGATGATACATCCATAGTAAATAGCTTTACTACCACATAGAGAAGAGGACCCTCTTGAAAATGAGATGTCTGGATGTTCTGGTTTGGTGGAGTGGTAAGCAACCAGGCAAATCTTTCATACATGTTTCTGTTGGCCCGAATTTGAATCCAGCCCTGCGTTCAGTTTGCAGAGTGTCCTCCCCCCAATCTCTCTCGCCCCCTTTCAGAAGCCTATCCACTCTCCCTCTCCTATCAATAAAGGCACCAAATGCCTAAAGAATGATCTCCAAAAAAAGAAAGATGTCTCAAAGGGCTTACCTTTAATAATGTATATTCAACAACTATCACGTATAGCACTTTGTGATACATTTAATGTATGAAAAGTGATTTATAAATAAAGTTTAACTGATTGATTGATTGAACTATCATGTTATACAAATAAAAATTGATTGACTATATTCAGTGGAGACAAATGGAATGAGGACAGATAAATGATCTGGGTGTCCATGGGTTTGTCGCAATCATAAATTCTAATTTTTAGTCTCTATGTCTAGGGATGGGAATTGATAAGATTTTATCAATACCAATGCTGTTAACGATCCTGCTAATCGATCCAATTCTTTAACAATTCCCTTATCGATCCAGCAAATTTTGCATGTGGGCAAATGGTCTGATTTTCAGTGTCAACAATGCCAAACATACATCACAGTATAGATAACTGCTTCTGCAAGTTGCTGGTGTTTCCACTCATTTAAGGTTGTGCAGTAGGTGTAATTAAAATTAAGCCACAATTCTGATGCTTCTGAACCCTGTCAATTGAATGGAATTGATAAGGGAATTGATTTGGAAAAGGATTAATGATATCGATTCTTTGATGGAGCTGTTAACGATTCTCAACTGGAATTGGTTTTCAATTCCCATCCCTATCTATGTCTCTGCCTGAGTGGATACATCTCTGATGTATGTATGTGATGTAAAAATGTACTGTGTATGTTTAAATGTATTTGTATCTGTGAATCTATAAAATGAAGAGTGTGACTTCACACTGCTATGAACTGGCACTACACAAGTAAAGATTGATTGATTGAGGCTAAATCTTTATATCCATTCAAACAACGTGCAGACACCGCAGCAGAAACCATGCTGTCATGTCATGCTTACGTTGTGTCTTCTTTGCTGTGCGACTTGTCCCTGTAATGCAGTTTCTTCTGCCATGATGTCACCTGGTGCCCACCTTCAGGCAGACAAACAAAAAAGGCACTAATAAGCAACCCCTGTACCTGAATATATTTTTTTCATTCATGAAAAGCACCCCTTGACCCTCTGTGCAGAAGACAGACAATGGTTTTATTATGAGTGAGAGCAAGAGTGCAGGCAAGTCTAACATCCCTCTCTTTGAGTGCACTCACACACTCTACAAAACCCTCAGAGGAGGAATATCAGCCGTCAGCTTACGTCAGACTGAGGCTCATGGCAACTGTGCTTTTAAGGTGTTTCCACGGAGCACCACCAACACTGATGGATGAAGAACAGGCCGGAATCACAAAAATTGTTAGCCAAAGAGCTGCAATATGGTTTAAGTATAACAGCTTCATGTTTTGCTCAGTGCAACAATACAAAGTGTGAGTGGGCCTCATGGCAACAGCTGAATACACACACATACTGCACATGCACACAGTTAGCCAACAATGGACTGCAGATACTGACAGAGTTAGTTTGTCCAAATCTGGTAAATAAATTTTATTTTGTCTGTTGGTATACTATAAACATTCACACTGGATATGAGGGGGAAGAGTCAGGACCTTTGCAATAGTTCAGCTGCACTCAGAGACTTTTACTGGACACCAAAATGAGACAACATTTGTTCCTAATATTATTTTTATTGGAGATTCAGGATTAATAGTGTATCTTTTGTTGGAGGGGGGATAAATTACAAATGGTTGCCACAGGTACAACACAACTGTAACAGAGAATGGCAAAGGAAAGTGGAGGTCAACTTCTAAGTGTTATGATTGGGTATAAAGGAGCATCACTGAAAGGGTCAGTCCATGTCATCAGAAGATTCAGAGAATCTGGAGATACCGTTACATGTAAACAAATAGGCCAAAAACCAACACTGAATGCCCATGACCTTCAATCCCTCAGGCAGCACTGCATGAAAAGCCAACACTGTAGCACGTGGGCACTTCAGAAAAAACTACAATTATAGACATGACACATATGTTGGCCACATAGTTGGCCATTTTATTAGGAACATTCCATTCCCATTATCATTATAGCTGTTCATGTAGATATTAGCATGATCTCCATATCCATGATCAATACATCTACAGTATCTATTTTTTATTACCACATAGGCATGAGGTCCCTCTTGAAAATGGGATGTCACATCTCAAGAGGCCTTTAACACATTTATACTTAATGGAGACAAATATGGTTGGGATGCACTTGTGGTCTGGGCATCCATGAGTTCATGACTACCATAAATTCTTATTTTCAGTAAGAATATCATTGGTTATACTTCTATAAAATGATCACCACAACCACTCAGACATGAGGACCCTTCTGAAAATGAGATGTAGCATCTCAAGAGGCTAACCTCTAATAAATCAGATGACAGGTCTGTGGTTCATGAACCTGTCCCTAATTTTAGTTCTTATTCTAGTCCACTTGTCTCCTCTTACCTCCCTTTCTTCGCCCTCACACCCGACACAGCATCGTGTGGATTTGCTGTTCATCATGAGACTGGGATCCACGTTCAAGATTTCCTGCTGCTTAACAGAAGGTTTTTTTCTTGCTGCCATGATGGAGGGATTCATGATTGGCTATATGGATTCATGTTGGGTGTTGGATGTATATATTTGTATATATATGTATATGTTTATCTTTATATGTATATATGTATCTATGCATATGTGTATCCACATAATGAAGAGCTTTTGCTCTATTGTTAAGTGTCTTGAGATAACACTTGTTATGAATTGGCGCTATACAAATAAAGATTGATTGATTGATTGATTGATTGATTCAGAAAACCATAGTCACTAAACACAGTTAGAAGCTCAACATGTAAATGCAAGTCAAAACTCTGCCATGCAATCCATGGTACAGTTTTCATGAAGTCCCTCAAAAAATCTGCAAAATACACCGGAGACTGTTGAGGGACTGAAGTCGTACATCAAGCAACATAAGGAAAGAATTCACCTACAAATCTTCAACAATCAGTGTCCACGGCTCCTAAATGCTTACTGAGTGTTGATAAAAGGAAAGCTGATGTAACACAGTGTTAAACATGCCTCTGTCCCAGCTTTTTTGAAACGCAGCAGGCATCATGAACCAGTTTGAACTTTAGATATCTTGTCTTTGTAGAGTATTTGTTTAAATATTGGCTGAAAACAATTTACAAACCATTGTATTCTGTTTTATTTTGCGTTTTACATAGTGTTCAAACTACACTGGAATTGATGTTTCTAAATAAACTGGTCTCTCCTTCAATTACTGAAAAAATACTAAAATAAAACATACCCTCCTGGTACTGCTCATATTCACAAGGTAAGTTGGAAACATTTGTAACCAAAAAGGTGGTGAAACTGGTGAGCTCTTGCTCTTCAATAGCTCCCCTCTCTCTATTCTTTGATAATTAAAAACAATAAATTACCAATTATTAGTTGTCTAGGGTCTTTACTTTTGTTGCTGTGGCATCAGACATTTATCAATAGCCTATCATTTGACTCTCCATGATAATATACATGCTAAATTAATGAATAATAATTACAAATGATAAATTCTCTCTTAGATGGAACTTTCAAATGTTATCTTGTGCTAAGTGAGTGTATTAATATTAGTGGTTCTTATTGTGAACTATCCTTCACAACGCGTTAGACCTTGGAGGTTTTTTAATCAGCATTACTTATATTGATTTATGCAATATTGTCTTGCTCAGTGTATCTTGAAAACATATTTAAATACATCATATAAATGATATATTGCCAAGCCCATGCACCGATGAGATAAAGGTAATTTTCATAATGTTCAACCTGGCAAGCATACCGCGGGACTTTTACATCTACAACCTTAATTGGACCATAAAACCTGCTCAACGACCCTCTGAAGGAAAACAGAAGACCCTTAGAAAGAGAAACAAGCGAAGCATCCCTCTCACTCTTCAAGAAAAGACTAGTTCATGTAGCACACAAACATAAAGACGTCGACTTTAAATGGATTTCCTGCGGACTAAGAAGCCACTTGACTGTCTGTTTTTTATAAATGAGTAAACAACAGTCGCTGTTCGCAGCACACCTCAAACCCTGCCCCACACACTGTGCTGAAAGCCGTGAGCGCCCTCCTTTGGGCAGCAGTGGGATCATCTGTCAGTGCTCTGGATGTGTGAATGGTTCAGCAGAGACTTGCAAAGAGAATGGGTTGCCGTAGCAACAGCAGATAGCAAAAGTGCAAGCTC
Organism: Scarus forsteni; assembly: GCA_036419115.1. Taxonomy (NCBI): domain Eukaryota; kingdom Metazoa; phylum Chordata; class Actinopteri; order Labriformes; family Labridae; genus Scarus; species Scarus forsteni. The sequence continues at coordinate 9,515,640 of JAZDUH010000468.1, forward strand.
TTGAGTCTGACCCTATACAGATATGTTTAATTGTGAAGAGCTCAGCCTCCTGAAAGACTGAACAGAGAGAGAGAGACAGGAAGTACGACGGGAAAGAGAGGAGGGTTTACTCTCATCCTAGTGCTGCGAGAGAGTTTGTGAACCTTTAAGGGATATAGTTTACCATATGCAACATGTACAGGATAAAATCATGATATCAAGAAATATATTTACTTTGTTGGTGCTTTTTTATAGTTTATGCCTGGGTAACCCCATGGTGACTGTGTTTGAATGCAGTATGGGTGGAACACTTCATTCATTCTGCATGACATTGCTTGCCATTGTCATTTTTAAATCTACCTTTTAATTATGGTCATTGTTTGATAGAGTCGGGAGCTGCTGAACGGGGCTTAACATGTTTTAAATACATTTAAAAAATAAGTGTTATAGTCCCAACCCACTCACTACAATTTTTGGGGTAACACCTATTGAAACCCATGCTACAAATGCTCAGAAAACAGCAATCACATTTAGCAGTCTTATAGCACGCAGACTCATCTTATTGAATTGGAAATCTAATAAACCTCCTTCTTTCAAAAGATGGGTTAATGAGCTGCTGTCTCTGTTACAACTAGAGAAAATAAGGTACACACTGAGAGGATGCCCTGATAAGTTCATCAAAGTATGGTCTCCCTTTGTTGAATTTATAAAAAAAATGACTCTTTGATGCCATGGTTAGCCTGTTGCTGCAATAGATTATTACAATAAAATGAATCCCTTACTGTTTCATTTAAGTTTCAGTTTTGTTTATGTTTATGTTTTTATTTACTTGTGAATTTACATATTCAACCTTTGTATCCTGTTTTGTGTTTATATGTTTATTTATTTATCTAATGTCGATTAACACCTCTACTCAACTGTATTGATCACTTTTGGCTTAGGTTGTGCTCTTGGTCATTGGGGGTTCATGAGGGATTATGGGTGGGTTTGAAGTTTACATTGTCAGTACAAGTTCAGTATGTACAGTATGTTATTATGTATGTATAGATGTATGTATATATGTTATATAACCTAAAAACCTTAAAATGAAGTTATAACAGAAAAGTGTTATAAGAATAAGGGGTTTAGGTGAAATGCCAAATTATAAAAGACTTCCCACCACTTTAAAGTCACTGATGGCTGGAAGTTTTGCAGATAAATGCTTTTCTGTTTTGTTTCTGACCAGCACATCCACTAACTATCTGAGGCACTTGTTCTTTCTAGTGATATTAGGGTTTTAATGCAGACATGACAAGGACTGAAACTTCCCTTGGAGAGTATTTCTCCAGAATATTCAATAAATTCACTATAAAATATGAATTGTTCAAACCTGGAATCCAGGATTTCTACCTGATAAATCCCAGTGGATAAGCTGGTATAGTGTCAGTGCATTAATCATATCAGATATTATGACACAAGCAGTGAAAATGTAGATGATTGATGTGAATCAAATTAAGTTTTTGTCTCTATTTTGTTGCTTAATGTTTTGATCATCAGAGCCCTCTCGCTTTCTGTAAAAGTTGCTTAAATGTCATTCAAAATATTATCAACAAAATACTTATTTGTAGGGGGATGGCAATATTAAATAATCTCTGTCAAAATTATGATCTTGCCCATTATCGAGAGAATTAAAAAACACTGGCCGAGGCTAAACCTGGATCTGCATGTTTAAATATCACTCTTGCCAAAAGTCAGCTGCATAGACTCCAGACACATGATGGTTTATCATATGTTAACATTTGTTAATGTTCTTGGGCTTATTGCTTTATATTTTCATTGCTTTACTGATTATTATTAGTGTCCTATTTTTAGTAATTGAGTTTATATCAGTGTCTTATTGTGTTAGTCTGTAAACATTTTAGCACTCTGCTTTTGATAAATCACCTCTCTGCTCTCCTGTAAAGCACTTTAAATGAAGTGAATCTGTCTGCAGGGTGTAGTATGATTACAATTTGAGTTTGAATACGTGAAAAGGGTTTCATTTTTCATTTTACTTAGGCAATAACAATCTCTTACAAATGTGCTGAATGATTTCAAAACATTTTTATGCAGGCTGCAGTTGGTTTGTGCATCATTTCTGTTCCTACACCAGTAACACAAAATACATGAACAGATAAATAAATACAAAATCAGTCTGGATGATGATAATCTCCCCCTGGTGGTAAAATTGTATATTACCAAATAGAAGTTTTTGGTAATATCACTTATTAACCTTTACAGAGCAAAATCAGGACTTATCTTAACAGTGCATGTCTGCTCTTAAAACTGCTGTTCATTGGCTTTTAAATAAAACAGTTTTACTGCTGCATGTTGTACCTTTAGATGTGGAATTCTTCTTTATCCCAGAACCTGCAGATGGCATTATTCTCTTCTTCTTCTTTGTCTTCTTTTTGGAGGTGTCATCATCATCGTCATCATCATCTGTGCCTGAAACATGTTTAATTAAGTATTATTAGCGTTGAAGAGTATTCTGATGGCATTTTTATCACAGCTTTAACAACATACCTCTCTTTGTTGCAACACTTTTGGTTTCCATCTTGAGCTCTTTCTCCATTTCTCCTTCTTTTTTATCTTCCTCTGGTTGCTTTTCCATCTACACTGTTGATAAGGAATAGAGCGTGAAAGCAATGTGGTTAGATAACAGAGATACACAAACATGTAAAATATCAGAGTTTGACATCTGCTGTCTTTGTCAAAGATGGATCAAACATCCAGAAGCCTCTCACTCTGGGTAAGTAAACTTTATTCCTGATTTTTGAAAAGCACATGACTTTCTTACTTTCACCATGGTTTAATTAAGTTTAATGCTGCATATTCGCAGCTCATGGCCTGCCTGGAGCAACACATAAAAGTAATTAAATTTTGTAACCTCCATCTTATAATGTCATATGCCTAAAGGGACCGAAAACGTTAGGTTATAGCTTAGCTACACATATAGAGTGGTGGGCACAATGCAACATAATGCCTTTATGAATAGCCTTTTTTTTGCCAACTTCCAACATTAAATTCAAATATTCTTTTAGATGGTTGATAGATGGTGGATGGAGAGAGAAATCTAGGAGAGTGAGTGGGAATAGCACCTTTAAACCAGCCACTTTCAGGGATGCAACCTAAACATGAAGTGTGCAAATCAACCATGAGACCACTGGTATTTCCTAAATATTGATATTATGATATCCAATCTGGAGGGGCCCATTCACAGGTCCTTCCCGGGGCCCAGGCATTTTCATGGAGGGGCCTGTATTTGATATATGCATGCATACCCTTCCCATGATGCATCTTTGACATGGTTTCGCTTTGACCTGTTTCTTTTCATAGTCAAGTTTTGATTATTCTGAAGTCCAAATTCCAACATTTTATTCACAAACATTTTGGTGGGGTTTTTTTTATTTGATCACAATTTCTCATGTAAGAGGTGGTGGTGTTGGGTCCTGAGGCAAGGACAGTTAATAATAATAATACATTTTATTTAAAAGCGCCTTTCTTAGCACCCAAGGACACTTTACAAAATACATAATAATAGGACAGTGCATTAAAATCTCAATTAAAATAAATAAGCACAACATACAAGAGTGACACAGTTAAATGAGGGTGGAAAATTAAAGAGTATATGCAGTTTGGAACAGATGGGTTTTGAAATTTGATTTGAAGTGGGGGAGGGAGTCAATATTTCTGAGGTCCGGGGGGAGAGAGTTCCAGAGTTTGGGAGCAGAGCGGCTGAAAGCTCTGCTACCCACGGTGCTGAGCCGGGCGGAGGGCACAGAGAGATGGAGAGAGGAGGACAACCTGAGGGAGCGAGAGGGGGTGGCGATGTGGAGGAGATCAGACAGGTAGGGGGGGCGAGGTTGTGAATGGCCTTGAAAGTATACAGCAGGATTTGGAAATGTATTCTGAACTTGATGGGGAGCCAGTGAAGCTGCTGGAGGAGTGAAGAGCCAATGCAAAAGGCCCTACACAATACTTCCTACTTTTTGTTTAAAAAATGTGTTGATTCATAGTTTCTCTTCTTTGTTTTTGCATTCCTTCTGAATTAAAATGTAAAAAAAAACAATCATCCACAAATATTTGGACTAAGTGCACAGCAGAAAGAGTGCCTCTCATTCCTTTAAGCATTTGAAAAGTCTGGTTTAGTCATAAATGGTTTTGAAGGCTGGTCTATAAGTGAGTATGTTTTATGTCTGCTGAAATCATGATGAAAATTATTAATCTGTGGAAAAGTGTCCTTTAAGTTGACACATGCTGACTCATTCATGTCACAGTCAAAGTCTGAAAGAAGCATTGATTTACATAAAAAGTGACCTTTGAGTCTGCCAAAGGGATCAATCATTGTAAAGTGTGTCTACATGCACTGAGGGGAGGCAGTGAATATCACAGCTATTTCATAGCTTTTTGCTTCCAAAGCTTTTCTTCAGGATGAAAATACATGTTTACGTCATGTGCAGCTCTCTGAAAAGAAATGTTCTTCCTCACGGTTCTGTGTGAAAACAAAGCAGGCTCTCCTCATCTAGTGTGACAAAACAAGTGATTTTCATGTGAGAGGAAACGTGTGGAATGTGAAACCTTGAGTTTTTTCAATCAGCATGAGCGCTGAGAAACATTTATTTTTACACAAAAGCTGTCAGTGAGCTATAGAAGACAGATGTGTCTTAAAGGTGCTGTGAGGAGAATCTATTACCAGCGACATAAAGACTGCTACCCATGAGCACGTGCGGCGACTGTCGTATTGCTGCGTTCCAGTAACCTCGGAAATGGGAGTGACATCATCTTCGACTTATCGGCGTTCCAGATGAAGTCAGAAAAAAACATGACGATCCACCAGGCTATTGTTAGCTGTTGTTAGCACGTCCTGCGTTTTAGTTACAAATATCACATGAAGAATGTGATTATAACTATGGCAGAGTTTTTGTAAGTATAAGTCAAACAATACTATGTATACAGCTGATCTAGAGCAACACACCCCAGTCAGAACTGCAAATAAATTGATTATTACAGGAGCTAAATAACTGTTCACACTGGGGGCATCCATCTTCGGTTGTCAACTCGGGGTGGTGAGGTTTCACTGAGTTACCAGTAGAAAATTCTGACTTCGGGGGACGCTCCAGTTGCAGTTTCCTACTCGAAATTTCTACTTCTGACTACAACTGGAATGCACCAAAAGACGTGACCCAAGCCAAAGCGTGTGTTTGTTGTGATAAATGCTGCTCGGACCTTCCTCAGAACTCTGCATTGCTTTAAAACTTATTTTTTCAACAACTTACAGGATGCAAAGCGACGAGGTAATGTATCTCTTTATAGTTACGTAGCGGTAGTTTTTGATGTGTGACAACAAGTTTTGTAGCCGGCTGTCCGACCCGACCACTTAGCTAAGGAATAGCATTTATAGATAACCTATTTTGATGCTATAAAACTCATCTTAAAGTGTGTATTTCGATCAGGCATATATCTAAAAGTGAGACTTTTTTGTAATTACTTAGAAACTCCTCATAGCCTCATTAAGCAAGCATCCATATCTATAAAGACAAAACATGGAAAACTAGAAAAGCACTCAGAGAGCACAGACATCTGCCAGCGCCACAGTCCTCACCCATATTGTGATTTTCACCATAAACATGAGTCCTACCTTTATTTCATTGAATTTTTTTGATTCTTTGACAATGAAAACATACCATTAGCAATTAGATTCATAATGATATCTATTTTAGTTCAGTAGTTTAAAACTCATCTTAAAGTGTGTATTTCAATCAGACATATATCTAAAAGTGAGACTTTTTTGTAATTACTTAGAAACTCCTCATAGCCTCTTTAAGCAAGCATCCATATCTATAAAGACAAAACATGGGCAATTAAAATATCGTCACAGATGATAGTTATTAAGATCCAAATGCTAGTCAGCTTTTGTAACTATATTTTGTGGGGTAAACAATTAGCCTTCTCCATTTTGCCCAACCACTTCCTGGGTCATATGTAGCAGTGAGGGGCGGGGGTGCTGGCTCTGATACAGTTGAACTCTCCCACAAACAAAGACTGAACAGGCTGAACACAGAGTTTTAGTTTTTCTATAATATGTTCTCTCTTTTGCTATCTGTAATGAATCCATAGGCATTCAAGGTCAAAGATGCTCTCTTTGTTTGTTGTCTTTCAATAGGGATCAACAGCTATTGGGTACGGAAAAGGTCTGGGGAAGTACAGGAGATGGTACATGTAAAATCAGGAAGAGCGTGCTACCACTGGAGGCAAGCAGGCAATTAGAAATGATAAGACATGCTAATATTACCTGAAGGCTATTTACCGAAAAATGTGAATAAACATATTAAACTATGAACTTAGTTAACATATATGTCTGTGTATTTCTCTTTTTTCTTCTTTCACTCATTTGTATTTATCTAGCTTTGATTATTGTTATTAATCATTCTATTGTTAATCATTAACTTGTGAATTTATTTTTATGCTATGTTTGAGTTATTGTTTCAATATCTGAATTCCACATATATACACATTCTATCCGTTATCAGTTTATTTCCTTGCACATTGGGCAGAACTGTTATTTATACAATCTGCTCTTTGGTGCTACTATTATAATCATGTATACAAATTTTACCATGTTTTATTTTTGTTAATGTTATTTTCTTATTATTACTATCATTATAATTACCGAGTCTTGATGATTTCTTTATTATTATTAACATTATTGTTCTTATTATTAGTAGCAGTTGTAGTAGAAGAAGTATTATTATTATAATTATAATTATTATTAGTAGTAGTAGTAGTAGTAGTAGTAGTAGTAGCAGCAGTATTATTTCTGTCTGTTTTGTAGCATGGGCTGTCTGTTATTATTACCTCCGCCAAGGAGGTTATGTTTTCGGGAGAGTTTGTTTGCCTGTCCGTCTGTGAACAAAATAACTCAAAAAGTTATGGATGGATTTTGATGGAATTTTCAGGAAATGTTCAGCATGGGAAAAGGAAGAACTGATTCGATTTTGGTGTTGATCCGGATCAGCGTCTGAATCCGCCATGACGAAAAAGGCGTTTTTCGTGAATAACTACTGAACTAAAATAGATGTCATTATGAATGTAGTTGTTAATGGTATGTCTTCATGGTCAAGGACTCTAAATATTTAGATGAAAAAAGGTAGGACTAATACTTATGGTGAAAATCACAATATGACTGAGAACTGTGGTGCTGGCGGAGGTCTGCGCTCTCCGAGTGCTTTTTTAGTTGTTGTTTTGTTTTGTTTGTTTTTTAATCACTACATTTTGCCATAATGTAACTAATGTGTGAAGTTATTATCTTGTCTTACCATGTGTGGCAGTATGTTGTGTTCTGTGCCTGCAGTAGGAAACTTAAACTCAATAAAAAAATACCTGAAATTATAAAAATGTTACATGTGAGTAGATAGTTTGCACGACTAACAGCTCTCTGCTGGTTGATCACATGACTCAAATGCTAAAGCTTGTTTTTATGTTTTATCATGTTTGAGAGCATTTTCTACATCAGTTAATTAAATCTGCTGGTCTCTGTGAACTCTACTTTAATGGCTAGTTGACAGTTTTATGATTATAAAAAGGTAGGTTTTTTTTTTTTTTTTTTTATGTTTCATTACTTTTTTTAGGGCAGTGTGGATATTGGAGGACATAAAGAAAGGCACAGGGAGAACAATGTGGCTTAAAATGTTTAAAGTTGTAGTCAAACCAAGGCTGTCCTTCAGCCTGGGACACACAACTTAACCACTACACCATTCAGCACCTGGACTCTGCCTTTTGTTTCGAGTTGATTAATTCAATATCTGTCAGCTTTGAGGTTGTCGAATGTTGGTTTGCTCTTGTTTAACTCAGCAGCTATATTCATACTTAGAGCATTTATCTTGCTTGTGTGTAGACCTGTGATTCTCAAGCCTTGAGACGAGTAAAGGCGAGCCTTTGAAATTTGAACAATAAACTATAATTACAAATAAATCTTTAAAGGTGTATTAATTCCCTGATACAGCATACAACTCCTCTGTGGTATAACCAGGAGAGGCTGAAGGAAAAAGCTATGCAAACACTTCTCTAAATGATTTCCTGAACTTTTTACTCACTTCATGGAAACACAAAACATTTATCTGACCATTTGAAATGATCAGCTGCATGATGTTGTAAAGTCAGAGAGTAATTGTTTTGAATAATTTTAAACACAATAATTAAAATGAGGATAACTTAGCAGCCATACATGTTAGTATCCAGTGTGGGTGACAGATATGATATCCTTTGCATTCATTTTTGTCAGCAGAAGTTTATGCCTGAAATCCCTCCAATAGGAATCATTTCTGCCCGGTCTCATTCTTTTGGTGGGATAATGACTGCTGGCATTAACTGAGGGAGCAAAGCCACCATCCCTCAGATGTTCTTTGTTGTGGGTTCATTTTGAATTGATTTTGGAGGGGATGCCATATCCAGAGATTACCCATTATTCTTTTTCCCCTGTATTTGGAGATAATGGTTCACTGGAGTCCCTAAGCCTCAGAAATGGCTTTTTAACCCTTCATGGACTAATTTCATTTCTGCCTGAACACTTCCAGGGTTTCTTTTGATCTTGGGCCACAGCACACTGTGCTGCCTGCTGGGAAAATTTGGCAACTTTATATCAGCTGAATGGTTTTATTGAAGTGTTTTTAGATTCAGAGAGTCTGGGGGAAATCAGGTCTGATGGACTGAAGTGTCACTAAACTCCCTGAACAATTCAGTTCAGTCAGGTGGTTGGATAAGCGCGCTACTACATTATTTGTATAAAGATAATTGGTTCTTTCTAAACAAGATATAGATATGCTGTGAATGTGGTCATTCAGATGATCATCTTATATTTTATTTTTTACTTGACAGATGTGGATATTTGTGGCTAAAGCCAAAAAAAGAAAAGAAAATATAGAGGGAGCATGTTTCTCATTTCTAAATGAACCAGCTGTACTCCCTTTCTAGTGGTTTCATTACAGACTGACCGAATACAAGAAGGGTTAGTAAAGTAAAGGTTCTATCAAAAATGAAATAAGAATCTAGTGGACTAATTCTAAAAATATAGTTTAACAGTCTACATCCCTTAACTCAGGAGTGGTCAATTAAATTAAAATGTGGTCCTTCTACCTGAATGCAGCCTTCAAGTTTTTTTTTTTATTATTGAGAAGTATTCAAACTGGGGATGAAAAAAACAACCAGAGGTTATTTTATTCAGGTTCACTGTTGTGACTCCATACACAGAGGCTAAATAGATTGCAGTATGATTGATCACAGTCTTGAATTACTGCCTTTGTTTAATTCTTTAGAAGAACTAACATATCATTTTCAATATTTTTATAAAGTCTTTAATCAGGCATTATGTTGTATTATTTTGCTGTTTTGGAAAAATACCTTCACTTGGTGTTAATTTCATGATATATTTTTGTGTGGATGTGGGATTGTTTCTTTATTGTTACATAATTTTACTTTTCCTGCTGATAAATAGATAGAGAAGGTATTATTAGCTTGTCACTACCTGGAGTTTGTATGTATGGACACGCATGTCACCTTGGCCATGTGGTAAGGTCGGTAAGATAAAGTAGCACTTTATTCCAAATTGGTACTAATGGCTAATTAGACAAAACACTTATGACAACAGGTCCCTCTTGACGCCCTCAGTGATGTTCTGGCTCCTGCTGATCATCAGACTACATAGTGGAGTTGGAGGGTCAGTAAGAAACTATGAGGAGGATTAGACAACTTCAGCATTGCCACTACCTGAAGCTTGCATGTACGGAGCCTGAGTCTGTTGAAGGTGGTAATGTTGAGGCAATGAAGGTCCGTGCAACTGATTAGGTAACTTCTCAAAATGTGAATAGGAATAATAAGGGCTGGGACGATATGCTTCTCTCCCGCATCGTTTTTTTAATGGTTTTTTTAAGGTGCCGATTCGATTTAAATTGCACTTGTACGATATTGCCGATTTTTGCAATCTTAAGTGAGCTTTTTTAACATCAATGAAAAATATGAACAATGATGTTGCCTACAGACTATATCAGGAAAAGTACACATGACATGTGAGTCTGTTTTGGGGATTTATTCAGCAATATATTTTAACCAGCTGTTTATACTCTCTTCAAAGGTCTGAATTGCATTTAAAAGTGTCTTATTAACACAGAATAAAATGAAGCATTTAAATTTGGAAAAAAAAAAAACAATTTTTGAACAAAAAAATCGGTTTAAAAATCATCAAACAAAAAATCCAGATACCTATGTGAATCGATTTTTTTCTCCCACCCCTAGTAAAAATACTAATAATACATTTTATTTAAAAGTGCCTTTCATGACACTCAAGGACACTACACAGGATAAAACAACAACAATAAAATCAACAAGACATTACAACTATAAAAGGGCACAGTAAGGTGGGTGGAGGGGGAGGATCTGTGGGAGCGGGCTGGAGTGTTGGATGTTGAGGAGGTCGGACAGATTTGGCGGGGTGAGGGGTACAGGAGGGGTTTGAATTAAATTCTATGCTTGACCGGGAGCCAGTGGAGCTGCTGTGAAAGGGGGTGATGTGGTGGTGGGAGGGGGTTCTGGTTCTGGTTATGATGCGGGCAGCTGAGTTCTGGACCAGTTGGAGTTTATGGATGGACTTAGTCGTGGTGCTGGGGGCCTCTTCACTGAGTGCTTATCCTTTCATGATGGCACAAGTACCCTTTATTCTTTCAAATATCATGTTATGATTTTACTCTCTTGATGGAACTATCTGGCCCTTAGAAACTAAGAATAACATTAATGTGGTCCCTCATCATCACCACAGTTACCTTTACCCCTGCTTGACTTGTCCACATTAACAGAAAAGATCATTGATTTGTTTAATAGAAAACAAGTCTTAGAAGTGAAAACAAATCCAGATGTCTTTTATTCAAGAGTCATTTAAAATGTAATGAGGAAAAAACAGGATCCTCTTCAAATGCCAGCATGTGTTTGGAGACCCCAGCCACAATAAAAGTGGGGAAATTGTGTTGATCCATGGTTGGAAATTGGATTGTCGCAGCAGTAAAAAGAAAGTAAACTCTGATGCAGAGAAAACAGACAAACATGTCTCTGCAAGAAGCTCTGAAATGAAAATAGATAAAAAGTGCAAATTATAAGCAGAAAAAGATTAATAACTAAAGATTCAAGCAAAGATATGAGTATGTAGACATTATGATCTACATGTGAATTTAACAACTTTTGTCGTGAAGCAAACAATCAAAACTACTGTCTTATTAAATATGCTATTATTGTATTCTGTTTCACTGAAAAAACTGTTGATATAATATAAAATTAGTTGACTGACATTAGGTTTTCCTGCAGCCGTTTTGATTAAAAAAGAAGTCAATTTAATACACATTTTAGCTTTTATCAACTGTGCTTACCCCAGTGACTGTTATTGTATAATAATAATAATTATTATTATTATTAGTGATCTGCTCTATAGCCTAAATTGTTTTTTATTTAATTGTCCCCCAGTCTCTGTTAGAGCTCATCATAAATACCTTTTCTGAAAGGTGCTGTATAAATAAAAAAATATTTTCTTATGTTTTGTTAACATTTATTAGTTGTTTGTTCGTGAACTGGATAACTCAGAAACTGATGAAAATATTGGATGATATTTTCAGGGAAAGATGGCAGTGGCTCAAGCAAGAAGTGATTACATCTTGTTGCCGACCCAAATCAGGGTGCAGATGCTGGAGTTTTATGAAGGGCTTTTGTGCTAATAATTCAACAAGTTCTCCATGACTTTTTATGACATTTCCAGTGAATGTTGGTCATGGCACTGGGAGAACTTATTAGAGTTTGGTGGTGATCTGAATTCAGCTGTGGATCAAGAAATTATTTTCAAGGATTTGCTAGTGCTACAAGAAAGGGCAGTTTTCAATATTTTTGACAATAACTTACTTGGCAATGTTGGAAATGGCTCAGTGGAGGTTTGTGCTGTCTGGTTTATGTTTTGTTGTTGTTTTTTGAGTCTCTGCCTCTGTTAAAACACTTTGTATACATGTGTTTTTAAAGACCATATATAAAAAAGTATTATTACTATTATTGTAACTTTTTTAATTAACATTTGTTTCCTTGTTATTGAGATACAGTATAGCTGCAATACTAATATACATTAAGGGGGACAACACTCCAGGTGATGTTTATCTTCTTTATTCATAACAACATTTAAAGACATAAAGTTGAGGTTAAAGACATAGCCTATATTTTTTTTAAATCCTGAAAAGGCTGTTTTCTCTGTTTCTTCCTTCTTATGATTTTCCTCTCAAATGTTGCTGCTAATCGTTTGATAGTTGCAACATTCACTAACCTTTTGTCTATTAAGCCTTGGAAACTCAAATTAATTTGTGTCTGTTACATAAAAAAAACTCTTTTATTGCATCTTAATGAATCAATTAGGAACATCATGCTGGCGCTGTCCATTGGCAGCAGTGCTGAAACCCAATCAAAGAACCAGCAGTGCGTTATTTTTTCTCCTTTGACGGTATAATATTTTAATAACCCCATTGGAAAGATGCAATGATGATCAGTCTCAGTTGTATTCACTTCAGACAAGTGGCGGCGGTATGCTAGCGGGAGCCAAAAGTGCCAGTTTTCCTCACCGGCTCGCTCCAGTCACAGCGTGCTGTTGCGCTTTCCTCGTACCCGCTGCCCCAATCCTCAAACTCCCGTTACGTCGTTTTCTTACGCTCGCCGTACTATTAAAGGTTAAATTACGTCGTGGGCGTAGCGGCTCCTTGTAATGGCGACCGTGCCGTAGATGTGCCTAGGTTTGTGAAAATGAAGCGAAGAAGAAGTTATTTCTTTTAACCGAAACGCCGAGGTTCCCCGCCGGAGGACTTTGCGTCAACGAACATCACCTTCTTAAGTGGTCAGCTTAGCAGTACTTTTGAACTTTTGTGCCGCTTGAAATGATGAAGCTCAAGTCAAACCAAACCCGGACGTACGACGGGGACGGGTACAAGAAGCGGGCCGCCTGTCTGTGCTTCAGGAGCGAGAGCGAGGAGGAGGTGAGTCCGGGGATGTCGCTGTTGGTAGGCCAAGCTAGCAGTAGCAGCCGTTGATGCTCCCGGTGTCTTTTCTGTGTGGAAATCGCTGCTTGTATCAACTGAGCGGGAGCTTTATGTCATTTAGAAACTAGATGTTTTAGTGTTTTGTATGCTCACTTGTTATCCTCTGAGAATGCGTCTAATACACACTTTAGCGCTTATACTCACCCAGGTGTTATGTAAGCCCCTTTAGCTGTGCATTTAGCAACCTCCGGCTTTGAACCCAGCGCCCTGTTAGCTGCACGCTTATGCTAGCGTTAGCATGCTATTTAGCCGCGCTGCTGCCGGTGGTCCTGATTGAATTGACAGCGTGTTGTCTGGTGACCGACAGCCGTATGCGTACGTTGTTGTCGTGATTACAGCAGATGTTTGACAGAAAGTGGTTGAACGGATGCCTCTTATTATTTTTTTATTTGAATAAAAGTTAGTTGTAAAATACAAGTAGTGCTCAGTAGTGCTTTACATGATCTGAGTAAACCAACACATTTATGAAACCATGTTAATGTGTAATTATGAAACTGAAGGTGTAAACTGAAAAACTCAATCTCAGTAAAAGGATGCTAAAGGATGTTTTATTGATGCTTTTCATACATTTTACTCAGAGTTGGGGGGGGGGGGGGGGGTACAGATTTTTTGGTCATGGCAAATCATACGTCACCTCTCTATTTTTATGCAGTGGTGTCCAACACGACATACAATAAAACATGTTTAAACCTTTAACATTTAATAAACTAAATATTATTAAATGTTAGGAAATAAAGTAGTTAAAGGAAGGTACAACCTCCCTGATTTTCAGTTTTTCACACTGGGAGAGGTTTCCTCATTTAATGTATACACATGCAAATACGTTTACAAATAATGAGGTAAGAACTCTCACTACAATGATTGTTTCTTTAAATCTCTGAAGTGAACATTATATTATTTTGAATAAGATAATACACATTTTGAAGTCCAATAAATGGAACCTTGAATGGCTTTAATTCGGGGTAATTTTGCTTCAGCTTTAAGTCAAGCTCATTTAGTTATGCCTTATTTCGTTTGAATTGTTGCATACTTATTTTAGTTGAAGACTTTTTAATATTTTTTAATATTTATTATTTAGTGTAATTTATTTAGAGACCTTGTATATTTCCAAATTTCCCCGAGGAAGTTGTTCCAATGGATTAACAAAGTATTGTCTAATATAATTTTTATTTTATTTGTTAGAATATAGATATTATTTCCTATCAAGATTATCCGATAATTTGTACCAATGTGTTCCTCGGGCAGGGAAAAAGGTGTATGTGGCTCACTTTGGGTGATCGAAGTCGCCCTTCTCTAAACTCAATGGTCTGTGTTACCAAATCTGATAAATGTCTGTTTAACAGCGACGACCTGATCCAGCTGATTGTCACCAGATAGCACGGTCACTCTTTCAGTCATAACACCAGCTCCGGCCAGCGACCACAGCCCACACGATAGTGAGTGGGAACGCTGTAGCCGGACACGGCTGGATCAGTATCATTGTTTACTAATATGCTAGTGTCAGTTTCAGATCTGTGCCTGTCCTTGTTGCGGTTGATTTAGCGTGATAGAAACGGCTGATTGTGTTAGCATAAGCAACTGGTACCGCTAGCCAAACACTGGGCTGAGAAGCAGCTAGTTAGCGGTTAGCTGCGTTAGCCGCAGCGAAACGTTGGAGGAGAGAGCCGGTGTTTATTGATCTGAAATCACATGAGGGGCCGATGATTTACATCTCAGCAACCCGAATGTGTCGGTCCCACCTCCTAACCATTCATTCAGACTCGGCAGAGCTTTCTCAAAGTTCTTGATTATATTTTTTAGTTCATGTTGAATAACATGTTGCAGTGATTAATATTATGTCAAGTCGTAAACAGTGTACGCATACCGCCTATAAAGCCACCATTAGCCCCAGGATACGCGATTTTACAGTGGTATCATTCACTGTATGTTGAATTTGTTAATGTACTTTAGTAAAAGAAGAACTAATTCTCTGTGTAGAGATGCATTGTACCGTGAAAAGATCCTGCAGGCATCGTTATTGATATAATAATGAAACAGTATTACAATGGCACTGGCAATAAAAAAAGACTAGACTTCTTTGCAGTTTTTTGGTTTTGTTTGTTTTGTTTTTGGGGTTTTCACACAAAATAGAGCCATCATATATGTATAGAAATATAATAGGTCAGGTGCCAAATTAAGTAGTTTGCTGATCAGCTTATGTCTACTTTGATTTTCCTAAAATGTGTTTTTTAAATTTACCACAAGTAATTATAATTCTATCTATTAAATAAATCCGTATGTGGGAAACACAATCTTGTTGTTCAATCTGGTTGAGATGCAGTATTTTAAAAAAAGATCAAACACCAGTGCACATGCCACATTTTCTCACAATGATAAAGTAAGATCCAATAAGCCACTCCCTACTTTTGTGCACTCCTCCATGAAAACTATTTTAAAAAATAGCCTGCAAATGGTTATTTCAGACCAGGGCCGATTTGGGAAACTGATGTCTAGTCAACAGGGAGCACAAAGATGTCTTTGTGGTGGAAACCATTTTACGAGGGGAAGGAGACGATGTGAGACTAAACCAATTCCTCATTACGGTTTAAGCAAAGGCCAGATTGTGAGCAGCATGGACTGTTGAGTTAGAGGAATCACATCTGTAAGACTTGATCACTGCTGTAAACTTTTACCAGATCCTCTACTAGATCGGCCCTCAGCCAGGCTTAGATTTTCTCCAAGCGAATGCTGAAACATAAACTCCCCTAACTTGAATGGAAAAATTAAACTCTGTGACTCAGAACCAAGCTATTTAGAAAAAAAGGTTTGATTTGCTTGCAACCACACAGTGAGTTGACCACAGTCGCACATCATCCAGCTGGAAAACTCAGCTCGAGATGGCTTCAGGAATAGTCTGGAGTGGCAATGCACTGATACCACCGTGTTCAGCTTAACGTATTTACATCTGGATATTTGCTTATACTAAGTACAAAATACTGTTACAGTCCGCTACATTATTTCGAGGGCGTTTTGTTTCTCATCCCTCTGCTTGACAGGTTACGACTGCAAAGTTTGCTTTGTGCTCTTTTGTGTCCCTTCTTAATATTGCAACATTACCAAATTTCATCTGAATTTTCACCATACAGCTTAATTAAAATGGGAGGCGAACATCCTGTAACTTAATCTGTA
Organism: Scarus forsteni; assembly: GCA_036419115.1. Lineage (NCBI taxonomy): Eukaryota > Metazoa > Chordata > Actinopteri > Labriformes > Labridae > Scarus > Scarus forsteni. Next base: position 9,531,911 of record JAZDUH010000468.1, read on the forward strand.
GTACCCTATGTGATACTTTACTTTTAAGTATACAATTTAAGTATGAAAACAGTTTTGGAATCAGCACTCACATTGAAGCGAACAAGCCTGGTCCAAGAACTTTTCCTGCCATAAGGTTGTACCCATTGTATCACTTTTGAGTTTTGTTGATTTTTACTTCTGTTTTTAACACGGATCACCACGTTTTCTGCTCAAATTTGACTCTAAGTATCGCAAACCCGCAGTAAATATCAGTATTTTTCTGTCATTACTTTTAACTTTTCTCTGGGATTCGTTGCAGGTGTTGCTGGTTAGCAGTAGTCGACATCCCGATAAGTGGATAGTTCCTGGAGGCGGAATGGAGCCAGAGGAGGAGCCCAATGTTGCTGCAGCTCGAGAAGTCTGTGAAGAGGTTGGTCCTTCTTCTTTCCGCGTTATTGTTCTATCATTTTATCATCTTTAGGAGGATAATGTGAGCTGCATTTTTGTTTTTGTCTTTGTGACTGGCTGAGTTTGTCAGATGAACATCCCAGTATAGACTGTGCACCACGAAACTTTCCTTGACCTTCTTTCGTGAAACATGGGTGTGAAACATGCCTTTCTAGACTTAGAGCTTAATGTGGAATATTGCTTCTGAGAATGGATTACCGTTTCCAGTTTGGCTCTTAAGATGTATTATGTTTCATTTCTATTAAATCATGTCTGTATTTAACACTGGGCCTAATACCTCACTCTCAGAACTCATTTCGTCAGTGCAGTCATCCTGTATGCATGGACGGTCAGAGAGAGAGAGCCTAGCAACATGTAAGCTGTATCATAGCATCATGTTACAAAGCAGTGTTTGGATGTTAAAGGAGGTCACACTGAGATTGAACGTTGGCTACCCAGCGGTTTCACAGCAGCTCTTCAAAAGACCAAGAAATACAGGAGACGTTGGAAAGAATCAGCTCGCGCTCTCTGTGTGAATTTGACAGCTACATTTTCACATCAGCAGCAGCCTCGGCCGGGGATGTTCCACTGCAAGTCAAGTTGTTCTGATTCCTATTGATGCATTTCCACCCACTGCTGCGGTTCAGTTAGGTTTGTTAAGGCGAGCAGTTATTTACATTCCCACTTTTAAAAGTGTGGAAAGATTCAAACAACCTGACTAGGGGTGTCCAAACACAACCTTTTCACCTCTGATATGATACCGATATTGCAGCCTTTAGTATTGGCCGATCCGATATGATAACAGCAGGAATCATTCATATTTGTATAACTTATTTTGAAGTATGGACTGTAAGAAAAGGCTTGACCAAGTGAGATTACTCAAAGAGAGAACAGTTGTCGGCAATAGTAGGTCAGAAAAAACCTGACCCATTTGTTACTAACCAGTGGGTTAAATACATTTTTTAAACATAAGAACAAACTACAATAAAATAAAATAAATTACAAAAAAATTAGAAGACCCAGAAAGTAACCTCAATAATTCCAGTAAAAACAAAAACATATATTTTTAAATTGTAAAATAACCACTGTGTTTAATTTAAACATTAGCGTATTCTACAACTGAATAAATAAATAAAAATAAATCAGAATGGACTGCTTGTATAGGAGTTGTATATCGAAGATTTTAGTTGCAGGCGATATAATCCGAGCTTTGATTTTTTCACTTATATGGGACCAATAAAAATATTGGATCTGGACGCCCCTAAACCTGACCCTTACTATCCAGCTTCATTACGCCCTTCTGTTGGGGAACTGAGTACCCCTCAAACCCTTCAGGGTGGAACAAGATGCACCGCAGTGGAAGTCATGAGAGCTGAACTGAACCAAACTGCTTTGTGAAAACACCATATGATGGATATGCCGCTGTCAAAATGTGGGTCCAGTGATCAGTGAGTGAGCGAGTCAGTTTACCGATCCAGTACTGGGATTTATTCTCCTTTTCACTATCTCTAAAAAAGTAAATCAAATAAAAGAAACCATGAATTGATTTTTCTCTGCTGCTACTTGGAAGAATTCTGAAGGACTGTTGCTCTGTGCGGCCACAGTTTTCTCTCTAACATGCTAAGGCTGCCACCAGAGACAACTTTTTAGAGCCAGAAAAATCTGTTTCCTGGAGGATTATCAGACATTATCATAAAACATAGCTAGAAACAAAACAATGTGAGTGAAGAGCACAGCGGTTTTAAGAGCTTCAGTGAGTAAAGCAGTTTTTGTCAAACATAGATGTTTGTCTTTAGACAGACAGATAAAGTATATTTGAGGTGCTTCTTTTAGGTTAAAACACAAATGACAATCTGTCTGTTAATTGAAACTGTGGTGCTTTTATAATGTATTAAAACAATAGTGAAGCATTTTAGAGTGAAAGATATTGAAGTGTTAATAGAGACATGTCCACTCCAAGCCATTACAAAGAAAGTCAGTCCATATCTTGGTGTAAGACGCACATGTTTTCAAACTCATGTGATCATATCGGTTTGTTCAACAGGTGACTCCTCCTGACTTCTGACATTTAGGTGTCCTAAATTAATTTGATTTAATGTCAGCATTAAATTGATTTGGCACAACAGATCAGAAGCTCATACTCATCTGACATGACAGATAAACACTCGTCACATGTCATGGTGTTTGCCGATGCCAGTCAGCAGGGCCAACAACTGTGTCAAACAAACACCGTGCAGCCTTAGAACTGACCTAATCCAAAACTGTAGCAGCTGTATTCCTTTGGGTTTTTTCACTTTTGACTGACTGTCGTATCAGTTAAACTAGAAGCTTAACTGGCATTCATTTTCTGATTGTGTTATTTGACTTCTTCGTTGGGAGGACAAAGTGTTGAACTGGGTTGAACGAATGTGGGGTGACCTGCAGTAAACTTCAGAGGGGAGATGAAACCAGTGCTGCTCCTTCTGTAAATGGGCCATGAGATTTAATACAGGCACCCAGAAGCTGTTTTTTTTCTTTTGGCGAGAGATACACATTATCAGAACAATATTAGTATCTGCTAGGGTTGGGATGAAATATCGTTTGGCAATATATCGCAAAACAGTACATGACTAAATGCATCGAGTTTGAAAAAAATGGATCGCGAATTAAAGAAGTCAGGTCTGGTAACAGCGCATGTGACCAGAAGTGATGACAACAAACATTAGCACCAACTACCTTGCCTCCAAAAAGCCAATTGATTGAGTCGAATGAGGTCGAAATTGAGGACGCTCCGCCTAGATACAAGTCATCTGTCTGGCAGTATTTTGGCTTTCTCATTAAAAAAGAATAAGATGGCGAAATCGAGCCTACCGCTCGTTAGCATACACTCTGTCTAACCTCTGTAGGGTTAGAGAAAGTGTTATTGTTTGTGTTTGACCTGTTAGGCCTTGTGTTTTCCAGTGTGCAACTCAAACTAAAACAAATAAGTTGTAATTACATCGTAATGTTTTTCTTTTTTACTTTTTTGATATTGTATCGTGACGTATCGTATCGTGACCCTGGCCATATCGAGGTGCAGCGTATCGTGAGTTTAAGTGTATCGTCCCATCCCTAGTATCTGCAGATAATTGCCTTCAAAGTAAAATATCTGATATGAAAGACAGGATAATTTCTGTCCCTGTTTACAGCCAGTATTTTGGCTGTATGAATTGGTTATTGGTTTCCCATAATTTGGCTACAACATTGGAAGAACTTACAAATATGCTTTAACAACTTGGCAAATCATCACTGATGATCAGCTTTAATAAATCAAAAGCATCGCTTATTACCTTCACCGAGGACATTGTGTTTTCACCTGTATTTGTTTGTGCTTAAGCTACTGGGCAGACTGAATGGCAGTAATGGCCCAACTTAAAAAGGATGTTGGTGGTGATCTGGATAACTGCCTTTAGTAAACCATCTTTTTCGCTCAGTAGCTGTCTAATTAAAAATTATAGTAGCATGATTCCAAGAGCTTTGGAGTACGTTTTCAGGGTCAAAGAATCTCAGATGAAACTCAGTATTTCTCCTGCCCCTTCTGCAAATTTAGTGGGTTAGAAAACAAGGAAAAGTGGTTGTGTTCTCCATCAAACACGCAGAAGACAGCGTGATGGGTCACATGACTGATTGCACTTCCAGCATTGTTGAAAGTATACACTGTACAGCCCTAATGGGACTCTTTAACAGTTTAATGAATGTGTATAGGTGTCTTTGTTGGCAAAGAAAACCCACCTTGGTTTGTTTTCAGGGTGATTGTTATGTACTTGATAAACATGTCTGAAGCTCAGTGGAAATCAATGCCCGGCGCACACAGCCCACATCCATCCATTAACACAGCATCCCTCTCATGCACACGGTGGTCATTGCTTCGGCATTTTGATCAGGAAGGCGACAGGTCCCCAAAGACACTGAATCCCACCCGGCTGTCAGCTCCTGGTGGGTCAGCGACCACAGAAAGCCCAATCTGTGTGTGTGTGTGTGTGTGTGTGTGTGTGTGTGTATGTGATCCATCACACTGACGGATGCTGATATCATCTCTTATCCTGGCTGCTGCTGCTGCTGTTCGGCACTTCACGCCACAGTTGCAGGACACCGCCGCTTGCCAGCACATTCCCACAGGGTCAAACACAATGTCAGGTTGCCGCCAAGGTTTTTTTTTTTTTTTTAAGTGCCAAAAGACTGGCATCAGAAAGTTTGTGATGACTTGAATGCATCACAGCCTACTCTCTGTTCTTAAGCCTCTTATTGGACGGTGGTGTAACAGCACATCCTAATCCTGCTGAGCTTATTCTGATGACTGTATGAACGGTGGGTGATTGCTTATGCTTATTGGTTTAGGGTTTTGCCTGGGATGAGAGTCAAGACAAAGCGCACAGGCCAAAGGTTATACAGAGTTCCTTTTTTCTCTCCTACTGTCCACGGCCTCCCCTCATGCTCTGCAGTCACAGGATGGCCCTGATTGGCACAAAGAAGACACAAGATGGTATTGCATAAGGTGTAATTCAGTCTCATCACTGTACGTCCTCTTTCGAAATGATGTCCTGCAGGCTTCAGTTACACGGATGCTTGATTGGAAAACATTTTCCAGCGTATAAAATAATACTGGTTGACTTTTGGCCTATTACTTGATCCCTGGCACATCTTGGAGATCTCTCATGGTGAGCCTGGTCTTCCACAAATGATCTTACAGAAGGCCTGAAGGGCTCAAAACTGATTCCATGGCACAGTGTGTGCAGTCAACACTTATTTATAGACTGAAACGTGAACCTGAAGAAGAAGCTGCAAAGATGTCAGCAAGTGCCCTGGCTCTGTGTCTAAACTTGACCTACTACTCGCCTCAGGAACTCGAGATGCATCTTTCAGATTATTTTTGTTACCAGAATATGCAACAAGAGCGTGAAATGAAGATGTTAGTAGCTCTGGTTTTGGTTTGGTCGACAGAAAACACAATGGAAAGCAAGCCTGGCTGTTTCTTAAAACATTTTTATAAGCTCTTCTATGAACTCAACACATTTTGTTTAGAAGTTGTCACTATGTGAAAGCAGTTCATACCTAACAGAAGGTGTTGACATGGACGTCACAGCTGCTCATGTTTAGACTTCGAGATACTATTTATAATACTGACAAATCTATAGATTATGTTGAAAAATAATCCATCAAGCTATTACATTTTAAATAAAGATTACCCCTGTTTATCAGATTCAAAAAGTGACTGAAATTTCTTGCTGTACTTTCTAAAATTTGATCAGATTGAGGTAGAGCTAAGGTAATTGTGTGGATGCCCTTTTCAGTGATTCTTGATGATTTCAGTCCTGGCGGCAGAAAAATAGAAAGCACTCCAAGAGCATAAGCTCCCACCAAGGTAGCCTAACATATTGCTGTTACATCTATAAGCAATAGTTCCATGATATTGTTACAGTCATCATGTAATTCCTTGACCCTAAAAACCCACACCTAGCACTCAGAATCATGCTATTATTATTAGTTAGAAAGATATTGAGTAAAACTGATTGTTCACCAATGGCATTTGTCTGGATCACCACCAAAATCTAATTATTTCAAAGTTGGGCCTTTCCCAGCATCTCCTGAAAATTTTAGCAAAGTCTGTCCAGTAGCTTTTGCGTAATCTTGCTAAGAACCAAAACAACGCCGGCAAAAAAGAACTTCCTTGGCGGAGGTAATTTTTACAATGGGCTTCTTTTTAACAAAACTCTTCTATACAGAGAAGATCAATAAATACACTAACCAGACACTTTGTTAGTTACTCATTGTCAACCACTTGTTAACACAAATGGCCAATCATGTGGCTGCAACTCCGTGTATTTAGCTGTTAAGGCATGTTTAAGACAACCTGCTGAAGTTCAAACTGAGCATCAGAACAAAAGAGGAAAAGGATTTAAAGGACTTTGAATCTGGTATAGTTATTGGTGCCATACAGGCTATTTCAGAAACTGCTGATCTACTGTGCAAAACCATCTCTAAGGTTTACAGAGAATGGTCTAGGAAGAGAAAATATCTAGTTAGGTTAGGGGTTGTTCTCTGTGAGAAAATGCCTTGCCGATGCCAGAGGCCAGAGGTGAATGGCAGAGTGGGTCGAGATGATAAAAAGGCAACTCAAATAACCACTCGTTACAACCAAGGCATGCAGGAGACTTCTGAACTCATAACATGTTGAGTCTTGGAACAGACAGCAGGTGCCCCTCTGGACACAGGCTCATCAGATTGGACATGAGAAGATTTTGAAAATACTGCCTGGTCTGTTGGGTCTTGATTTCTGCTGCCACCTTCAGATGGGAGGGTCCGACTTTGTCATAAACCTTGTGTTATCATGGACCCATCCAGCCTTGAGTCAACAGTTCAGGCTGGGCACGGTGTTGTGGTGTGGTGGATATTTTCTTGGCACACTTTGAGGCCTTTAGAACAAACTGAGAGTCATTCAAATACCAATGAATATCGTTGCTGACAAGGACCATCCTCTTTTGACACAGTGTACCCATCGTGTGATGGCTACTTCCAGCTGGATGACGCTTCATGTCACAAAGCTCAAATCAATCTGGTTCACTCAACATGGCAAATAGTTCACTGTACTCCAGTGGCCTCCACAGTCACCAGATCTCAAACCAGTAGAGAACCTTTGGGATGTGGTGGAATAGGAGATTGGCATCATGGATGCTCTCATGTCAGTACTGACCAAACTCTCAGAGGAACATTTCAAACACTTTGTTATATCTATGAAAATAGACTTAAGGAACTTCTAAAAGAAAAGAGAAGCCAACCTCATACAGGCAAGGTGTACCTAATAAAGTGGCCACTGACCGTACAAACAGACACACATGGATATTTGGAGCCTTTTACTCTAATTTTACTTTTTACTCACTTTTTTTCTTTAAAATGTGTGTACTAGCAAAATAAGGCCGTCTCGCACGTCATCATTTAACAGACGGTAGAGACAATGGGTGGGCCTGAAGCTGAGTCGAGGTCCCTGGCTTATGCATACACACAAACAAAGGTACACATAACAAACATTCCCCTCCGACTCAATGCCTTCTTTGACTAAATGTGCTTGTTTCTGATTTTCTTGTATGTTGTTTATTTGCCGTGGTGTTGCTCCAATCCCACACTGTGCTCCCCTGACACAGTTTGGAATTGTATCCTCTCCCTCTTCCTTCCTCTTGTTTTATCAGCGTGCATGAGAGAGACATCCACCTGAACATCCCTCAATTACTCATAGTGTCCAGAGTTTCATGTTAAACACGAGGCTCCTGCTGCTGATTTTGGCCATATCTTTTTTAGATTTAAAAAATATTTTAAACTTTATAACCTACAATATCATGTGCACTAAAACAGTTTGTAATCATTGTAGTCAATAAGAACATGGTCCCTGTAACATTGATAAACTTTATCTGCTCTGAGTGAGAAGAAACTTAACTAGCAAAAACAAATAAAATCCTGAATTTCAAGAAGTTTACAACCAATAGAGGATTGCAATAATGAAATAATCAAATATCTACACAGCACTGCTGTGTATGTGAATTATTATTTTCTTACATTTTCTTTATCTCCGGTATTGAACTGATTGAACATTGTCATTTGGCTCAGGGATGCACAACGACAACCACTGATTATCACGGGTTTGGTTTTCTGTTTACTGGTAATTTGGCAGTTATTTCTAAACAATAAATGCTGAACTTTCCGCCACAGAAAATGTGGCATAATCCTTTTTTAGCGATAAATTATACGACTAGAGCAATAGCAGTATCAGCAGATAATTGCCTAAAAAGTCAGTAATCTGTTTGCTGAAATGATTTTTGCAAATGTTTTAGCAGAATAATTTAGACATAAATACCTCATGTAAGCCAATGTTTCTGAACCCATCATGTCCAATACCACTGCCCTTGCTGGAGATTTTTTTTTTTTTTTTTTTGTCAAGAGAACAGAAATCTCATCTTTGTTTAGATGGACTGGTCCCTCGATGGTGCCTCTGTTTGTGGTGAAGACAGATGTTGAAAGAGAGGAATCATATTTGGTTCCTTCATGAATATTTAAGTCTGTAGAGGTGGACATTGAGTGATGATGAAGTGGACTATTGTGCTGCATTTCTGCTTTACTGGTTTGCACTTGTGTAGACAATATGTTGCCAATTTGTGCAGGCAAACTTTATTAATTTTTGGTATCTGTCAACATCAACAGTTGTCTGCCAATCCTGAGGTTGCTCCCATAATACCCTGCAGCCCTCAAAATATTAATAATGATCTGTCTGTTGTTACTTGTGTCATTTTGGCTGTTCCTGTTTCTGTGTCTTTTTGTTAGTTAAAAATCAAAACATTCAAATAAGGAGACAAATATTCCATAAATTGACTGTAATATGGGCTTTATTTTACACAAATGAACTGTGATGATTTACTTCATAATCACTGACTTTTCAAAATCAAAAATGCCTTTTATTAAACAATAAAATGTTTTTCTTGAATTGCTTAACGTCCTTTCTTAACTCCAATGAACTGTCCCCATAAAAGAACAGGCCAATTTGGTGAAGAGGAAGTTTTGTGCTCTTAAAAAAATATCTTTATCAGCCAAAGTGAGTTTGGAAATCTTTGGGTATCAAGTATCATGTATTGGAAAAATCTGATATTAATTAGGTTAATATTATAAATATTAAAATATATCTTGGTTTATTTGATTTCATCATTAAAGAAAGACTTGGAAAGCTTGACCACAGGGTGTGCTGCACTCCTCAAAGGAATAACTTGATTTTCAGGAAAGAAAACGGCAGAATGAAGATTTAAAACCGGTCAGTCGTGACTCTGAATCACAAATGTCATTTGATCAACAGAGAAGTTAGAAGTCTGATTTTTAGAATATTCTTCTTCCTGAATGATTCTTTCTTTTAAATGTCTGAATTACCAAACTCAGAGCAGACAGCTTTGTCCATGGCTGGTGAATGTTCAGTGCAGGTTGAAGAAACTGCTTTGGTTTTGGTCAAATTAAGTGATCCTGTTTTTGTAGAGGCTTTGCTCCTCTGTTATTTAGAGGATTCAGAAAGGACCCAGGAATTACGCGGGGTGAATTTGCAGCGGATAAAGACAATCTTATGATGTAATGTAATCCACTGAAATGCAAACACAAAACATTTGAAAAATCCAGCTTCAAAAAAACACGACAAGGATCAGAGATGGAGTTCATCAGCAGGCTGGAGGGCCCAGCGTCCGTCTGTCTGTCTGTCTGTCTTTTTTCTATTCAGGAATAACCTCTTAGTCAGCCATCAAATTTAACAATCTGGTGTTATTCAAGAATTTAAACCATTTTCTCTTTTCCACAGGCCGGTGTGAAGGGGACTCTGGGTCGGTTAGTTGGAGTATTTGAGGTAAAGTTTGTTTAATTTTGTTATTTTAGTTAACACACTGGCAGTGTTTTATGAAGGAGAATTAAGAACGTGGTCATTTCTTCTCTGCGCAGAACCAGGAGAGGAAACACAGAACCTTCGTCTACGTCCTTATCGTCACAGAGGTGCTGGAGGACTGGGAGGACTCGGTCAACATCGGTAAAGCTCTGGTTTGTTTACTCGTCATAATGGGGATCATACGGACAAAGTTCTCCGGCAGTCACATGATATCTGCAGCCTTATTTTCCTGTCCTGAGTCCTTGCGTCTTGTACAGTCGAGGGATTTTAATGCATATTTGTTGGAGGAGGGGGGATTATAACACCAGCTTTGTTCCTGCTCCAGAGCTGCTAATTAGTCAAACCTGTTCATTGTAATGTGTTTGTCCCTCGTGTCGTCTCTCACATGTCTGAACTCGCCCTACAACGCTGTCTTTTTCTCTGTCAACAGGGAGAAAAAGGGAATGGTTTAAAATAGACGATGCCATACAAGTGTTGCAGTGTCACAAGCCCGTGCAGGCCACCTACTTCGAGGCTCTCCAGGAGAGTTGCCTGACGAGTAACGGAACACCTTTGGTGACCACGATAGGCGGGGATCTGTCCCCTACCTACAGCATCAATCAGAGCTCCGTCTCGGGTATCAGATAACTAAAACCACAACTCTGACACCCCCGGAGCTTTTCGCCACCACTTGCGCTCTTACTTGTGTCATTTTCTCTTCTCTTTCTTTTTGTTTTTTTTTTTCTTTTTTTTTTTGTCTCAATAATATGGTTTGCCTTGCCAACTCCTTTGTGCCAGAACTGTGGCACAGACTTGATGACAAGTGTTGGGTGAATAGTCTGAAACACTTTGTAAATGTAAATGTAATTTTTGACCCCTCTTTTGTTTTTTGTTTCTTCTTTTTACTGACAGCTGCATGAAATGTCCCCTCGCTCTCCTCATTCTCTCTCCTGAGGAGGAGGATAAGGGCCAGGCAGGAGGACGGAAAAACACGGAGCAAGATTTTTCAATATGCACTGAAGCTGATGTGTTAAGAATAAAATGAAATATCAAGAACAGCGTCTGACTCATCAGACTCAGGTTGAAATGTTGAGAAAAAAAATCACAAAACTCAAGCTGAAGATTCTCTGGAAAAAGGTGAAATGTCAAAAATGAAACTGCGCCTGAAAAGGCAAAGCTGTTTTTCAAACCTATTCCTGACAATTGACCTTTTTTTTTATTATATTTCAACATTATTCTTGATATTTCTACTTTTTCCTTGCAACTTTTTCTTCTTTTTATAAACTTAACATTTCTTACAGTGTCTATTAATTGAAATGATGGCAACAATCAGAATGTCAAGTAATTCTGAAATAGGATATCAACAAAAAGTCAAAATAATGATTGAGTCAGTATATATTTAGGAGGGACCTTTCAATTAAAAAAAATTAGCAAAATACTTTTTCAGCTTTTACTCTTGATAGCAACTTAATTTGTTGGTTTTAAGTCCATGTTAAAATCAGCATTTTAAATTTTCCTGTAGTTTTTACTTTTCTCTCAATGTGCATAAATCAAATTAAGTTCAGTGAATTATGTGGAAACATAATGTTGTAATCTAGTATCAGAAATGAACTCAAAATGTTGAGTTGAAGTAAAATATCAATGGTTAAACATTTTTTTTAATTTAGAAATAAATTTTAAGAAAAGAAAATAAGACAAACTTGTTCCTAACTTCACCCCTCACTATTAGAGTTAATAACTACATTTTCAACATTACAATGTTTCTCTTGAGTTTTGTGTTTTTGGTGGTCAGAAATTGACATGAGCAGAAGAAGAAATGTAAAAAATAGGTTCAAAATACATATGCGTCAAAATGACCGTAAAAAAATCACCCCAGTTTAAGGAGGAGGAAACTTTTGATAATAAACTTGGAAAGTTAAGCAATAAAAACCGAAAATTCTTTTTTTGAGGTTTGTTAAAAATTTTAGAAAAGTTTGACATAACAGCAAAACTGTATTTAAACTGTATTTCAACATTATTCTTAAAACGGTTCTTTAAAATCAATCTGTAAAACTCAGCTTTTCTCATTTTAATAATTTTTCTTGTTTGGAGATTAAATCAAAATGATGGAAATAAAGTCAAAATGTTGAGTTAAATGTTAGAATACAATAAAATAAGAACAAACTCACATGATATAAAATCAGTTACCTAAAATGCACTTTTGAGAATAAATTTAAACTTCTTAAAAACTGTTTGATTTTTTTCCTCTACTTTGTCCGTCACATTTCAGCCTCGTTCACGAGTACTTCTACATCTTGACTTTTGAACTTTTCCATTTTAGAGGATATTTTTCTCTTTCTTTTCCCTTGATGCACGGGGAAATATTCAGAATAATGCTGAATTACAAGATCAAGAACAGAATCAGAATATCTATAACATTGTAAATGTATTTTATTAAGTAAAAGAAGTTTAATAGAATCAATCTTGATCACAAAAAGTCAAAACATGATGAATTATTCATTCATTATTTGGGCAGTAATAGAGTGCAGAGTTCATTATCATAGGCACTCCACCCCCTGAGATCAGAGTGTTTCCATAGGGGAGGGGAATAGAGCTGCATCTAGACATGAAATTTTCCATTTTTCTAATTTAACCTGAATCAAATTGTTGTTAATCGACAGCAGTCATGTAAATGGTCAAACACACCCGGGCGTTGGACCTTGAAAGCTTTTATTCTTCTTCACACCTTCACTTTTCTTTTTTTAAGTGCGTAATGAAAACCTGTCCCCCTCGAGTTTCCTCCTCCTGCCTGACCCTCATGCTCCCCCGCGCTCTCCTTAACACACCCTTAGCGTGATGTTTATTGAATGCAAGAACTACTTTTTACTGTTGTAATGTAAAAGTGTATACTTAGTGCTTAAGCTGAAGGCTTTCGGTGGTCTTTTTACACGTTTCCTCCCTCTTTTATTTGTATTTTCTGTGAATGAATGTGCCCATTAGTGTACTCCCCTCCCTCCTGTTAATAGCGGACGGATTCGTGGTCTGTGTCCGAGCGGGCTGAATTGTGGGAAGTGTCTTTTGCATGAGCACTGTTCTGTTGTGTCTCACTCGCTCTTGAGTGACCCGATGCTGGCCGTGCAGCGGACTCGTGGTGAGGTTTGGATTCTCTTCTTTTTGGTCCTTATCGTGGTTGGTGATGTCGCTTTAATCGGAAGGAAATGGCCCCTCACTGATCTTTCAATTTTCCAAGTGTCAAGTGTGTTCCTCTTTTCTGGGGGAAACAAGCCAAGCACTACAAGCTTCACTCTCGGAGTGAACGAATGTCAACCTGCGATGTGAAATGAACCACCTCTGTCCTCAGTGTCTTTACCTTCTTTAATCCCTCTTGTTTTTAATGCTTCTTTTGTGACTGACTACAAAGTCTTCCTCCACATACTGAGAGGCTAGAATTAGTAAATTTCGAGGTCATAGACGTGTAATTCAGATTCAGTACATATCACTTAAGTTATTAAACCCATTTTTTCATATTTTACTCCTCACATTCAGTTTGGGTTAAAGCATTTGTTTACATTGTGTTCGTACATAGCACAGGTGACTTTAGCAAGCACTTTTTCATTACAGTCATGATTTCTGTTTTACCCTTCCTTTAGTATTTAATCTGCATCCCCAAAAACACTCGAAACACCTGCTTGACTTTGAAAGTAATGGAATCTATAATGCTGTCTTTGGCAAGATGCAGAACAAACAAGCCTTGTACAGTTTGAGACCTCATTTTTAACATGTAAAATGCTTTTGGATACTAGTTTATGTTCGATTTTTGTTTGTTTTTGTTTTTTTTTCTCTCTAACGTCTGGCAAAAGTCTCTTTAGCCGAGCTGCGGCGAGAGGCAGCAGGCTCAATACTGTGAAACTGGAGGCGCTGTAGATAGCATGTTAGAGGTTTTTATTGTAAATTGTTTATTTTCTGTATAGATCAAACGGTGAGAGTACAAATGACAAAAAAAAAAAAACACCTCTTCACACGTCTGTAGTCGTACATGTCATTTCAAATGAGGCTGAACTGATTGAACTCAAAGCGTCGGCGCCCTGCAGGGGTCGGGGGGGGTTTCTCTTGAGATAGTATGCAGTAGATCTGACGCTGAAGAACAAGCTATGTGGCTGCAGGTGACGGCGAGGAGCCAAATGTTGATCAGTTATTACTGAAAAAATCACATTTGCAGCGGTTACTTAAAAACTGGATCCCCTCTTTTCTTTGGTTGAGCTTTAAAGTTAAACAGGAAAAGGAGTTGGCTGAAGCAGATCCTCCAGCACTGCTGTTCTCCTAATGTGCTTCCCCATAAAGACTTTTGTTACGGTTTCTACAAAAAATTAACATGATGCCAAAGTTTTGTTCTTATCTACACAAAAACATAACCAGGAAATTACAGCGCAGACTCTGACACACTTCCTGTTTATTGCAAAAACTGTGTAAAAAAAAAAAAAAGCATTTATGAGACGACCTGCACATTAGATATGCTGAAATTGTCTTTTTACTCAAATTTGGTCTCAATTTGAAACTCATTTTTTAGTCCTGTATCTACTATTTTAGATGAATTTTGGTCTCAACCACCCACTTTTGTCAAATTTATAACAGTTTTCTGCTTCATTACCCTCGATGTGAGTTAACGCTCTTTAGAATATACTGTATTTACATTTAAAGTAAAATCAGTTCTTCCAATAGCTATGAAAGGAAAGATGCTTATTTGGTTACAGTAAGAAAAGCTAATTAAACGGAAAAAAGATGAAACATTGAGCCAGAAGTTAATAAAATTTACAGTTGTTACTGGTGGAGATGCACAATATTATCACTATGATAAAGATTTGATCCTAAAAGTCTGAATAGCAGTATCAGCTCAAAATACAGTTTTGCTGACTTAGTAACATCATCATCAGCGTAATACACAAATGGACCATAAAGCTGCTCATGATCATCACAGCATGGGAACATTTAAAGATCAGATAAATTAATTTTTCTAGTTTAAAGTCTGTTCTTTCCACTAGAAGACTCTCATTGAAATCATCAAATCAATTTTTTGTGCTCTTGACCAAAAATGTCAGTATCAGCGAAACTCGAACATCTGCTCCTGTTACTGAGCCAGTTTAGTCTCAACAGTGGTGACTGTAGTTCGTCCAGTACTGTGTCTCTACTTGTTTTATTTTGGTCATGATAATGCCTGACTGTGAATTTATCAAGCTGCTAAACTTCAGTTTAAACACTTAAAGTCTGAGCCAAATCTTCCCTTGTTTGAGCAGTTCTGGTCCTTCAGTAAAGTTTTTAGTATGATAATTCCTGTATCAGTTCCCAGTTATTTTTGAAGTAAATCATTTTTAAAAACAGTTATTTCTGATTTGTAGTACTGCTGCTTTTAGGTCGAGTCTCCATCGTTACCCATCAAGTCAAATCCAAGAATAGCTTGGGCTCATAAATGATTACAGTGCGCAGTTATTGCTTCTAATTTGGCAGAAATCTCCATCATTAGCTTTTTATTTGAGTCCAGTATTCACTCTTTATTATCTTCAATGCCAACTATCCTTCATTCATCTCAGATTTTTCTCCAAACCGTCTTTGGGTTCAGTGACCTCTTCATTGACCACAGTGTTCACTTAATTCAACCAAAGCAGTTCATCCGCTAATAAAAGCAAAGATTGAAGTTCTTGAATGCCAGGAAGATGATTTTAAAAGTGAGATCTTGGCCAAACAAAATAAGATCATCAGACAAAATAAACTAAACTGTTGCATCCCTCTGATGAAACATTCTAAGAAACAGCAAAAGCTTGAGCGTCAGGATGTTAAACAATAATCAGACATTAAATGAAGTCTTTATGGGGATTTGCATTGAGATCTGAGGGCTGTTGGATCAAATGCTGGTGTAGGAAAAAGGAGGTAACTCTGCTGACAGAAGTTCTCGTCTTCATTATTGTTAATTTATGCCCGTTTATGTGACACATGTATTCTCCCAGCATGCCAGGCTTTAGGGGCTGTACTGTATTCAATCTCTGAATGAAACCTTTTCCTGAATGAAGAGTCTAAAGTCTTTTTTAATGAACTTTATTGCGGTGAATCAGAGAGGCGTGGTGGCCAAAGTCTGACTTTATAACGTCACTCTTGGCGTCTCGAGGTTTCATGTCAATCCAGACGTCTTCGTTATGGGCAGGTGTCACTAACGCCAAGATGAATCTGTACGGCTCAAACACAAATATCCTGAAGATAATTGGCTATCTGCTTTTGACGGCCGGATGAAGGTGACAGGTACTGTCAAAATGAATGTGAGGAGGATTTTTACAAGTTAACAGTCTGTGACTAAATCGCTAATGACCACTCGTTCCTCTCCATCTTATTTTTCTGTAGGTTTTTGGTTTAATCTGTTGTGTTGTTGACGGGCTAATGTCGTGTATATAGCTAACACAGCATCCAGAAGAGCCAGAGGATGCACTTTGGCTTTGGTGAACAAGAAAATGATCCCTCTCCCTCTCTCATCACCTTTTCAAATCAACATTTAGGCCCAGAAGTTCTGGAGGGGAATTATGTGGTTCATTTGTCTACATGGGCTCTTTAACGAGGAGAGCAGTGGTTCTCAGCTGAGGAAATTAGGGATGCACGATATTATCGGTTATGTATCGATCAATATCAGCCTAAAAAGTTAAGTATCGGTATCAGCAGCTATTGAAACTTTTGTGGGTGCTTGCATTTGTGACCACATGTATCAACTGGAATATCGACAGATTCTACAAATGTACAATATTGATGCTTCTCATCTAGACTTAAAAATCAAAGGTTTTATTTTTGCAAGAGTTAAATGCTGTTTTTCTTGTTTTACATCTCATCCTCGCAAAAATATACTGTAACGCTGAAGGAAACAAATCAACAAGCATCGTAACTGATGAAGAGATTTAAAAATGTCTGCAAAAAATAATATTGTGCATCCCTGGATGAAATATCAACATCAAACACCTTCAGGAGAAATTGTGACCAAATAATAAACTGTGGATCTTGGACATTAATGTGATGAAAAATGTTACTTTTTGGATTTCGATGGAAGTAACAAAAGCTCAACAAACAAGGAAGACATATTCATTATTTTATCATATTTAAGATTATAACAAACTCTGAAGACATTAAGACAAACTTAATTTGACTGTTTCCTGTATTTTTAGATTGTTTTCAAAAGATCTCAAGAAATTAACAAATCATTTTGGGGTAAACCGTGTTGTCCAAAGATGAACAAGTAAATATCTTGAAAAACAACCTTAATATTAACTAACACTGCAAAATGTTGATCATAGACTCTGCTTATGTTCCTTTTTTTAGAAACACATTTATAACCTGCTGAAATCTGCTCAGCGCCCCTATTTTGGGCCCTAATCCACCAGTTGAGAACCACCGTTAGAGATGACGGTCTCAATCCGCCCTTTATTAAACAATATTAAAGATAAAGCGAGGAGATAAATGAAGACGGTGAACAGGATCCCCTCCTCTTATAACCAAAGGTGATCGTCTCGACTGCCCCATCTTGTGGCCAAAGCCGAAACATTCAAAGCACATCACTTTGCCGCTGAGGATTGTACCATTCAGTTTCCTTTAGCATGATCGGCAACTGAATGACTCTGTAATTTATACCAATTATTCTAAACTGTTAAAAAAGAGCTGTAACCGTGACCCCAGAAACTTGTAACTGAGTAACAAAAGTCAACAAATGTGCACTTGTAGCCGTTGACCTCAGCCTTGAAGTCGGTGCGTGTTCTTCGAGGCGTTTGTGTCACTGGACTTTTTTTCTTTTCCTCTTTTTGTCATTTGGGACTGTGGAATAAAACCAGTGAGAAGACTGAAGATTGTAATATAAATGTGCCAACAAATAAACACCAGTATTTCACATTCTGAGCCGGCTCTTTGTTTCCTTCAGATCTTTACAGCACTGAGTAGTTAGACCAGAGTGTGGAGGAGACCTGCCTGATCTCACCTGGATTCATTCAGTTTAGAGAAAAAGTTAAATACTATAGAGACGAGTCAAAACTTTATCCATCCACCCACCATCTGTTCTGACAAACCTTCACGCTCACACTCGTACCTGAGGGCAATTTAGAGTCAAATCACCATGATGGGCACGTCGTAGCACTGGGAGGAAGCAAGAGGACCCACACATGCTCAGGGAGAACATGCAGACTCCACACAGAAAGGCCCTGACCAACAGGGATTGAACTAGGGCTGAACAATGAATTGCAAATTAGATTAAATCGCAATATGGCATGTTGCAATTTTCAAATCGCATAATATTTTTAGCCCAAAATGTGTTGAACATTTTGGCATTGTGATGTAGTTTTTTGCAATTTCAGCTTATTTTTGACCTCTATTCATACACTTTTATCCCACTTTTTGACCATTTTTACCATTTTTTTTAACCCTGTTTTTACAACTTCATGCCCATTTTGCCCCTTTCATCTTCTTTTGGCCACTGTCAGAACCATTTTGGGAATTTTTACATGGTTTTTGAAATTTAATTTCAGATTTAATTCCCAATTTTGCCGCCATAATCATTTTTCCTTAACCTCTTGGATTTTTTTTGGAATTTCAAACTTATTTTGCACCTATTTATTAACCTTTCTCCACTTCATACCATTTTTACCCAGTTTTTACAGTTTCATACCTATTTTGCTTCTGTTCTTCACTTCTCAAATCTTTTATCCTTAAATTAATTTAATGTCATATTGGTTTTACTTAAAAAAAGATCTACTGCTTATGTTTGTTTACGAATACATAAGATGAGGAACATTAAAACAATTGCAGAGTAAATCGCAATATTGGGGGGAAAAATATCGCATTTAGATTATTTTCTCAAATCATTCAGCCCTAGATTGAACAACCTTCTCACTGCTCCACCGTGCTGCCTCTGACAAACGTTATTATTCAGGTTGTTAAAATGTGACCCCGGTAGCAAACGTAGAAAAACTAACCCTGTAAAAATGTCACTGATGAACTTTAATAAACTCTCTACCTTCAGATTCCAGATGAACAGACTGAGCACAAAGGAACCACACTGAAATAGATTTTTACTTTTCAAACAAGTTTTAGACTTCCATTATTTCACACATGGTACTCTAGCTTTTCTAAAGAACTGAATTGAAAAAGCTTTTTTGTGAATTTTGTGTTGTGGTTGTTAAACGGTGAAGCTTCTTTTCGTTACCATGGCCCTTGTGTGGCAGTCCACCTGAAGACCTGAGGGCAGCTCATGCTTTTAAAGGCAAACTCAGAACCTACCACTGTATTCTGTCTTTTAGCTGATTATGTTTATCATTATTTCATCTTATTTATTTTAAAACTGATTAGTTTCATTTCAGTTCAGATATACTATTCAAAATCTTTCCTGTTAATTTTCATTATCCTACTTCAGCACATTCTGTTACACATTTATGGTTTGGCTCTCATTATACACATTTTGTTTTTCCCTTTAGCATTTTTATATTTATTTATCAGGACATTTAATTTCCTTATTTTTAAGTCCAGATAGCATTTCCTCAGCGCTCTAATTGTTCTGTGATCTTTTCTTCATCTTTATCTAAAGCACTTGGTGCTACAAGATTTTGTATGAACAGCGCTGCACAAATAAAGTTTGACTTTGCCAAAGCAGTTCATTAAACAATAAGTGCAGAGAGCTAAAACATCCAAGGTTTTTTCTGACTTTGCATTATTGTCAAAAATGTGGAAAACTGCTCTCTCAGTAAACAAATCCTCAGGGTGTCAAATGGTTGAATTACTCTTATTCACATTTTTATTAAGTGTTGCCAGATTGTTTCTACTGAAAAAAGTAACCAGGTCAATAAAGACAAACTAAAACAAGCGACATCAACAGCTGTTATTTTTCTGTGATAGAAACCTTTTCTTTTAAAGAGACATCTACATGACATGTTTCAATTTTCACCTACATTACATTTCAACTGCACAGTGACCTTATTTGGCTTCTAATTTACTTATTCAACATTCTTCTCTTCGTACAGAAGAGAAGAGGCTACTGTTATTAATAACTATCACTGAACAGTTTAACCTTGAGTTTTGGTCAGATTTAATCTAAGATTCATGTTGCTCGTTTACAGCTTTATTACAGTGAAAACAGCTATGTTAGAAATACATTTATATTCTGGCAATAAGGATTTCCTTAACCCTTTAACTGCCAGCTCAACTGTTCATCAATTCATCACATCATCAATAAAAACATGGACATTTAATGTTTTTAAAAACTTTAACAAATCAAATTGTTGTCCAGTTTACTGAACATTTCAGGAAACAAAGAAAACTACAAAAGGAAAAAAAATGTAATGCTGTGGGATTTAAAGGTTTAGAAAGCTAACAGTTGATAAAAGTAGTGACAAAAAAAGGCAGAAATTTGGCAAAATCAATTAGAATATGTTTTTAATAAAATAATCAAAAATAACTTAAAATATTGAGTTTGAAAATCACAAAGTTTTGGATGAATAATGGATTTTGTCCGATAAATCAATAAATGGGCAAGTTTTAAAAATAATTATGCTTATAGATTTTATCTTTTAAAACTTTAAATCCTGCAAAAAGAACATATCAGCTCTTTTTTGTTTTTTTGTAGTTTATCCTAAAACACTGACAGAAACAATGACATGGTTTTTAACACATTAAATATTCCTGAATTTATTGACTCTGTCAGACAGTTGAGCTGCCAGTTAAAGGGTTAATGTGGAAACATTTTTGTCTCTTAACAATTAAATTTACATTTGTGTTTTGAGTGGGTCAAAATACTTTGTGTAACTTCTGGATTGAGTTTATATTTGTAGTAATGTCTCAGGGTTTGGGGCCCAGCAAGCCCAGAAGAGCAACGGCACTTTTGGAACAAGCCCAAAAAACGCAGCCCACTACAGCCAAGACTTACAACTTATCAAATAAAAGAAAGCCAGAAGTCACTTTTAATAAGCAGACCTGGCAACTACGATCTCTGAGGTGTCATCTTAAAGCTTCACAAGTGCAGTTTAGATACAAGAAAGTTCTGTGCTAAAGGTGATGTGGGGGTACAAAACCATTTCACATTTTGATCCACAGCTTGTTACACTGTGGCAGCAAACGGTCTAAGATTTCTCAAACTATACAATTCTTTTTTCTTTAGACTTCAGATTTTTTTGAACATTCAGGCTGTTGTAATGATTTTGACAAATGCTCATATTAAATAAAAACCTTCTCTTCATCCCTGAAGAGCTGCTCTGTAGACACTGACCTCCCCTCGGCTACGACAGCGGTATGCTGATTTATTTAGTGCTCACTTCCTGTGAAATGTGACAATCTCACTTGATCACCAGCTTATCCTTTCCCCCAGTGCACTTCCTGACATGTTAAACACTTCACATTCCCGTTACATTGTTTAATTATAGATCTGCATGTCCAAGTTTAGAGGCCGTAAACACCTGCAGAGGATTTCTTATAACAAAACCACCTGGAACAATAAAGATGATGGAAGGAATCTTTATCTGAGCTACGTGCCAGTTAAACCCCTTTAGTTTGTTCAGTAAGGAAAATACTGATGTATCATATCAAGTACTTAGTCCTTCTTCTCAGTCAAAAAGCTCTTGTAACATTTTAAATTTTGTTTTTTTTGGACCGTGTTTCCCCGACCTAAAGCCAGCGACTGATCCCTCCTTCATCCATCCTGAGCTCGTCTTCTCCAACCTTTTTCTTCTTCATCTCTCAAATATAAAAACCATGCTGATACAGAAGAGTTGTATTTTGATTTTTCTTTATTGTACAGAAAGAGCGAGTGAAAATTACTGAGGCTGCTGTCCTCCTCTGCCGCGTCCGAAGCCTCCCCTCTGCAACACGGGAAAGTTTGATCAGTGCATCAGTCAACCCAAAGAAGCAGGATTCACCGCTGGACCATACACGTCTACATTTAGCTTGTTGGTGTTTCACAAGGAGCTGGTGTAAACCCACAGCCAGTGTTTGTAACTGCAGCACAGTCCTCTGTTTTATTAACAGCTGAATTATGGATATTATCACTCCTGTCTGACAGGCTTTGAATAATGGTTTTATTAGAGGGGAGTCTGGAGAAGTGCAGTCAATACTTACGAACTGGAACTCTGTGGCAGCTCCAGCGCCGGCCTCTGCTTTCTTGTCAGCACCAGCTGGAAGAAAAATGACATTTAACAAGGTCAATCAACAACTTCATGAAGAAACAAAATAAAATATCAATTTTAAAGCTGACACTGGAAAAATAAAGGAAAATATAAATGAGTATTCTTAAACCTTTGCTTTCAATTTCTTCAGCATCTGCACGATCACTCGAGGTCAAGTCAGGAGTTAAATGTTGTTTCAAGTTCACACCTGAATATTGTGTTATGTACGTCCAGCCTGCTCGGTGTAAGAAACTTGGATGTGCAGTATCTGTTCAACAGTGAAATCATGGCTGTGATAAGCTAACAGCAGCCACAGTGCTCAGAAACTTTTGCTCAGGCACCTGAAACTTCATTTTTTTGGATCTAGAAGAAATCCAAGAAACTTTTTCTCCACTCCAGTGGCACTTATAAATTTTAAAGTACCTTCTAACTTTAGCCTGATCTGACTGCAAAGGGTGTGACCGGAGGAAGAGCACTGGGACAGGAAGTTTGGACCTTAAAGAGTTTGCAGTTCATTGTGGTTAATTCAGTCTCCTTGAATATCATGGTGTAAATGTTCCTATCAGGACAGTTAAGTCGTTATGTAAATGTACCTTCCTCCTCCATCTGTGGAAATGACCTCCAGATTAAGAAGAAAAACAAACCTGCCTGACTAAAGTCTCCACTCCCACCTTTAAGCTTCACAGCGACTGTTTAAACATCAGCAGAACACAAACACTGAAACAGTGGAGATACTCACGGGGTGCAGCGGATCGCCTGTACGCATCTCTGTCAGCCTCACCACGGTTAAGACGAGCGGGCCGCTCTCCCTCCATACCTGCACAAACAAACCAGCATGAGTCCAGGTGTGATGTGTTCAGATGACTGACAGAAAATCAGAAATAAGAGTGAACAGTATTTTTTTCTTCCTGATCATGTTTTGATGTTTTTGTCTCGACTTTTAGCGAACTCTGCAGCACTTTGAGATTTTTCTTAATGAAAAGTGCTTTATAATATATATTTTTTTTAATTATTAATGTGGAGCCCACAGATTCCAGACAACACATCAGCTCTGCAGAGAGTTTAGGAGAAGCCCCCATAAGCAGACCATGAAGAACTCAGAGCTAAAGACAGAAACATGATCCCACAAGTGTTTCCACTTTTGATCTGCACTTCAGTCCTTCTGAGTCAGGGCTGGGATATTAAGATGACAGTAAAATAAACTGAGTAGTTCCACTGCTAGATGAAAAATTATATACTTAATCCATGACTCCATAACGTTGCAAGTTCTTTTTTTTTTTTTTTTTAACTTTTATTTAACCAGATAAAACCCATTGAGATCAGGATCTCATTTACAAGGATGATCTGGCCAAGAGGCCAGCAGCACACGTCATAATTCTGCAGGTTCATGTTAAAGTTTAAGGCAATAAATAGCAAATCACAACAATAAATATGGCAAGGCACTCACTAAATAAGGTTAAGGGAACAGTAACCAAAGGACACAAAACATTTGTATGGGACTTTTCATACAAAAAAAAAGAAAACTTGAAAAGAAAACTGAATACAAAGTAAATATCAGACCCTACCCACCCTCACAATCTACATACAACATATACACACTCACATTCACACAAAGAGGAGAGTCTAACAGAGTTAGAAGACTGAGATCACTGTCTTGAATTTAAAAATAAAGAAATATGCTAAAATGAGAGCCAAAAACCATTTGTGTAATAAAATCTGCTAAAATAGGATAAAGAAAATTATCAGAGAATAAAATTGAACTTTAATCTGAACTGAAATGGAGAAATAAAACAGATTAAGAGGGTTCAAATAAGCAAGCTGAAATATAATCAGCTAGAAGCCAGAATAAAAACAAAGGTCTTGGGTTTGCTTTTAAAAATAAGGACAGTAAATCAATCTGCTAAGACCAAACACCATCATCTGAAAACAGCTTCTCATAAGACCTTTTGTGATTAAAGTAAACTCAGCCCTATTTCTTTGATTCTTCTCATTGAAACAATGTGTCATCGATTCAGTAAAGCAATATTAATACTTGATTCAGTGTCAGTTTACACATTTGAGAACACATGTGCCCTTAAGTATCCGAGTATCTCTAAAACCTCCAATGACGGGAACATCCTGATGTGGTTTTAGCTCATAATGTGGACACTTTCAGTCCACTCAAAGAGGTATCAGATCCCACAGGACTTTACTTTGGCTCTTCATCAGTGATCCTACCTTAAACAGACCAGACGAGGATCTGCAGCTCACCTGCCTGCTGCCATAAAAGGTCCAGACGGACTGGAAGGACTTGTGTGTTTGATCTCAGTCAGCTGCCCCCTGATGTTCAGTGTTTGATTTTTATAAAAAGGTTGAAGGTTTAAGTCGTCTTATGCAAATGCAGATCTTACAGCAGCAGTCTGGTGGTTTCTGACCCAAAGACAGAGCTGCAGCTGAGGCTTTATGACTCAGTTTTTAACACTGCAGCTTTTACAGCAGCTCATTACTTCATTTTGTTGGAAAGATCGCAGCATTTCAGTTCATCTACATTCAACTTCTTATCCTCTGAAGGACACACACACAGGGATTCATCAGCACACAGACACATTCGGATGAGCAGCTCACCCTTGGGCCTGGGTCTTGCAGTCTCAGGGCGGGTCTGGCGGCGCAGGGTGGCGGGCACGATCTCAGGTGGGAGGTGGAGGAAGTCTCTCAGGTACTGGATCCCCTCGTTGGTGAGGTACCAGTAAAAGTGGCGCCAGGCAAATTGCTCCTTGACGTACCCACAGGACTTCAAGGACTGGAGGAAAGATTCAAACATAGAGCTTTAACACCAGAGGAAAACCATCTCCTCCCAACAATGAGCAGTTATGACTTTAAATTTATCTGTTTCTCAAGACACTGGAATTCATAGTGTTAAGAAAACAACCTGAGTCATTCATTCTCGTTTGTCTCAACAACTACAGGAACAATCACAAACTCCAAAACTTTTGGGTTAAACACCCCAGGAACTATAACATTCTTCCCTTTAGTGATAAACACACCAAAATTACTGCTGTTCTTTTAGCCACTTTTATTCATAAACTCCACAAATAGGCACAAAGCCTTCAGGTGAGAACACTAACATGACGACTTTCTCTGTTGATGTTCAAAGTTTATTCTTTATCTTTTACACCTGTGGTTGATTCAGGCAGGACCATTTTTGAAGAAGTTCAATGTCACAACATCGGTTTTATTTAAAGTCTATTTCATAATCATGACAAAACAAAAGCTCAAAGAAAAACAGGCTGACAGTCTGAACGTTTTCATTGAATCAACATCGTAAACACTATTAAAACTTTTGCACTTGAGCACATTGTCAGTGCAATGTATAAATTATTGAAAACTTTTTGATATCTTGACTTTTACCACCGAACAGTCATCAAACTCCTGACCTGTTTGAAGCCTCGAAAATGATTTTAAAATAACTGTACAGTGAAGAAATCTTTCCAATAAACCAACTTTCTATCACGCACATTTCTGGGCATCAATTTTTTGCCACTTTAACAAAAATATTATTTTACTAGTTTGGGAAAGAAGTTTCAGACTTCACACTTTACTGATCAGATCATATTTTCAATATCAGCACATTATCACTATGACATCAGTCTGGAAATACCTGCAGATATTTACTGCCAATATTTTAGCATTTTACATTACCAGTAAGTCCAACAAATCTATGTCGGTTAATTCTAAATTATAAGTAAAGAAGGAAGATTTTCAGGCAATAGTTTTATCACTGTTTGTGGCGCTTAAAATTGGGGATGCATAGTGTCACAGGTATACTACAAATGGCTGATATTAGCCTTAAATGTTAAATATCTGGACTGATCAATATTAAAAGTTTTGCCGATCTTCACAGCAGATGTATATTGGCCTTACAACTCTGTAAAACACAAACGTACCATGGTACTGCCCCGATCACCACATGGGTTCATTTAAAAATAAGAATGAACGATACTGGATTTTTAACATCTGATTTGCAGATATTTCTTAAGCTATCAATAATTCCAATATTTCGTGTCAAGAGCACAGATTCCAATTTTTAAAAAATGACAAATTCCTCACACATCAGTCAATTTGTGTTAAAAACAGATGAGAAGCAAAAACTAAGACTTTGATATTGGATGAATAACATTATTCATTTAGTAAGTGGACACTGATAAGCGTCACAGTTCATAGTACGTTATGCAGATATTTCAGACAATTTCAGGGATTTTTATGGCCAATTTATGTGGTCAAATATCAACTGTAAAATACCAGCAAAGATTTACACACCTGTCTCAACCCATATTCAGCTTTTTAGGCAATCTGCTAATACTGATACTGGTCCAATACAAAAATAAAACCCTCTTTAAAATCAAGAGTTTTATTTTCCACAGAGTTTCAAGTTTTTTTCATGTTTCAACGTACACAGGCGGTCACATTGAAATAAACATTCATTTTCGGGGAGAGCTTATTCACTTGACCAACATTATCAGCACTGAAAGTAAGTTCAGAAATATCTGCACATCAGATTGGTAAAAGTAAAATACATCCATACTTAAAATGACAAAGCATGATTTTGTCACTGGGACTTTACATATAGTTAGATATAAAACCTATCAGTTACTAAAATTCAGCCAAAATGAGCTCAGAAATACATGTCAGATATTGTCAAAATATCAAATATTGTGCACCCTTACTTAAAAAGAGAGCTGAAGCACAATTGCACTGCTCTTGCTACTTTATATTCAACATTTTCCCAAATAAATCTACTTTCACTCCACATCCATTTCCTCTAAAAACTGTCTTCCACAGTACAGTACACCTCATAAGACCAATCTGACACTGTCAGTCTTAACATGACAGCACCTTCATCACCATCACTTCTTCTCACCTGCATCGCTTTCATCACATGAAGGTTGGGCACATTCTTGTCAGCAAGCTCTGGATGCTTGGCCAGGTGGACATCTTTCTTGGCCACCATGACTCCCTCCTTGAAGAGGAGCTCATAGATAGCAATGCGATTCTTCTTGGGCATCAGCATCTGCGGAAAGTGGACTCTGTTTTAAAACCTTTAACTCCACTGACTCCTCCACTACCCAGCATGCTAGCTGTTAGCAGCATTAGCCCTTCCCTCCCACAGACTCATGTTTAAAGTCACAGCTTCCCCTGATATAGATTCACTCAGTCAAACGCTGTAGTTTATGTCGAATATTCAGGTTCACTGTCAAACGTTTTAACACATTAGCTCGGTTATCCGCGGCCCGCGTTAGCCGACAAAAATGGCAGCCGCTGGTGAACACCAGAGCCGGGGCTACTTCCCCACTTCTGAGCCAAATATCTGACGTTTGAAAATGTTCAGGGGCAAAATACTTTAACGTCATCGTGTCTGACATTATTAACAATCGATATTCAGTATTTAGTGTTAAATTATCTATGAGATGTTGAAGATATATTCAGATTACTACGACGAGAATGTCTTTACCTTTCCACTTGATACGGGACCGGAGCCGGAAGGAACGTGTGACGTCAGTCAGGAAGGTTTATCCTCTCTGCGCGCGCGGTCCTCCGGGAGAGGGGCCGCCCTCTGCCGGCGTGGAGGAGGAAAAAACACAACACGCACACCTGTGAGGACAACATGACGGGGTTTGGACAGGTAAGACAGGAGGGGCGGTAGTAGCAGTGTTCATTTTCATATCACTTTTTAAATATAGCTTTTGTTTTAGTCTTTTGCCTAAAAAAATATCTTTTAGTTTTAGTCATAATTTAGTCATCCAAATTGTTTGAATTTGAGTCTTGTTTTAGGTGATGAAATTTCATAACTTTTTAGTCAATTACATCCACCGTAAATTTAGTCAAGTAAAATCTGAAGTGTAAGGCCTTTGTTTATGTTTTCTTGAATTTTTAAGTCATGTTTTACACTTGAATAAAACAAAACATCTCATAACACTTAATGAATTCTAGGAAAGTCTGAATGTATACAACAAATTATTTCACAAAATTAACTTTTGTGTGAAATGCAATCAGCTTTATTCAGACTACCTGGCAGAGCATCTCAGTTACAATACCAGAACTGACAACAAACATGCATCAGTTAATAGAGAGAAGCTCTGATTGGATCTCCAACAACAGCTGGGTATGATCATAATTGATTATTGTAATTATTATTTTCACCATGGATTGTTTGTTCACAATATAGCAGAAAATTTTGTATTAATTTATCTCTTTTTACCATTATAAAAGCTGACATTTTCATGTGAGCAGCTGTAACATTAAATGAAACTTTTTTATAGATATCTGTTATGAAATGCTTCAGTATTTGGATATCTGGTCTGCCCACATGTTTAATAATTGCATTGAATAACTGGTAAGGCCTTTACCTTATGTTCCTTAGATGGCCTTATAGAAGTCATTATGTTACAATAACAATATCCACTTTGATATCAGTCAATCAACTTTATTTGAAAAGTTTTTTTTGTACAAAAAAATGTAGCAAAAGGTGCTGTATATACAAGATAAAAGAACACAAGCAGATTAGTGTCAGAGGACACAAAATAAAGTACCAAGCCCTGCTTATCCCAACCCACATTCAACACAAACAACCCCTCACACACACACAGATACACACACAAGGACACTAAATGAGGACTCTTCAAACAGCAGCAGATGACTGAGGAAATGCTATCTTCGTTTTAAAATGAGGAAGCACAGGACCTATGACCAAACCGATAAAACCATGATAAGATATAATGAAAGTAATAAAACATTTAAAGTTAATTAAAATAACACAGTAATAAACCCAAACAATAACTTCAATTGAATAAAAGAGGTAATAAAACACAAAATAGTAGCTAGGAAACTAAAGAGAGTAAAAAAAAACACATAATGCAGATTAAGAGAATAAAGCAAAAATCAGCTAAAAGCCAGACTAAAATGTGGGTTTTGAGTTTGCTTTTATAAATATGAACAGCAGGTGCTGCTCTCGGGTATGCAGGTGGACTTTTCCACAAATAGGGGGCCATAATATTGAAACAGTGATTCAGTATAATATGCCAATATGATATATTTAAAGGGGGAGAACAGTGTCTGTATTCTTTTTCCAGCATCTTGCTATTCACTCTTTTTTTTCACACAGATGGTTTTGTGGAAAGACGTATGAATTATTCATGACATGAAACAACAATAAAGAATTTAGTCAAATAAAACATGATAATAAATATGAATCTGATTTGAACACTGTCACATCTACTTCACACAACCCCATTTTTAAACCTTATAAAAAATATTATATAAATAATAACATTTTTTTTTGGGGGGGGGGGGGGTTGCTGCATCACAGAAATACAATGAACACTGGAGATGGACAATGAGGGAAGACTGAAACAAGGACTATTGCAGAGAGCAAGAACTTGAGTGTGAAGACATGTACGGAAAAGAGGACAATACCTGCAAGTTGAAGTTTCAAAAGATGAAACAATGTTAGTAACAACAGACACTACAATATTGGATATGTGATTGACTGTCTTGATACAACCCATCAATTGTCTTGATTTGTGCACACACATATATATATATATATATATATATATATATATATATATATATATACACATACATATATATTTATATATATATATAAATATATAGATACATAGATAGATATATAGATATATATTAGTGCTGTCAGGCGATTAAAAAAATTAATCTAATTAATCACAGGATTTGCAATCAATTAATCTAATTAATCATATTTAATCTCATATCTGCTTAAAGTCCCCACATAAAGAATTTGAATTCTAGGACATTACAAAATTGTAGTGGATGATTAATCAAATGAATACTCTAAAAAGAGAAGATTGTATATCTACATTTTTATTGGTGATTGAATAAAACCTAAGTCAGGGCATCTTGTCCAGATAATTCTAAGCTCAATCAGGCAACTCAAATTACACTTTAAGTGTGTTTCATAAATCAAATTTAAAAAAAAAAAGAAAAAGGTGGAGGACATCCAGCAAACCAATTAGGCCTGGTGCATTATTAAAGAATGTAGTACAAATATAGATAAATTAATTCAAAAATAAAATAAAGCGGAGTCTCAAAAAGGCTGTTCCTGTTGTCACCGCAGCTTTGTTTGGTTTGACTAGCGATGCATGTGTGAAGTGACGTGCCACTGCCATGTACGGGTCCTTCAACTGGACAGTATTAAAATGTTCATGTGCTATATTTAATCCTGCGATCAATTTTTATAATGCATTAATTTGTGTTGTAATTAATTAATCTAATTAATGCACTTAAGTGACAGCCCTAATATATATATATATATATATATATATATATATATATATATATATATATATAGATAGATAGATAGATAGATAGATAGATAGATAGATAGATAGATAGATAGATAGATAGATAGATAGATAGATAGATAGATAGATAGATAGATAGATAGATAGATAGATAGATAGATAGATAGATAGATAGATAGATACAGTCATGGAAAAAATTATTAGACCACCCTTGTTTTCTTCAATTTCTTGTTAATTTTAATGCCTGGCTCAACTAAAGGTACATTTGTTTTGACAATTATAATGATAACAACAAAAATAGCTCATGAGAGTTTAATTTAAGAACTAAGAACTATTCATTTTCCATGGTTTTCTTGATAATAACCAAAATTACTTAAATTCTTACATCAATAGCTATGGCATTGTACCGCCAAAAACACTACTTTTAAGCATTCCATGTTTTCTTTTCTGTTTGCTTTAAACACATGATACACACAAGAGTTAATACTTGATTGCATAACCATTGTTTTTGATGACTGCAGCCATGCGTCTTGGCATGCTCTCCACCAGCTTCTGACATTGTTCTGCTGTCACAGCAGCCCATTCCTGTTGGACAAATTCAAACAAATTTTCTTTGTTTTTGGGCTTGTGGTTCTCCATTTTGAGTTTGATGATTTTCCACAGGTTTTCAACTGGATTAAGATCTGGTGATTGAGCAGGCCAAGGCATGGTGCGAATGTTGTGGTTCTCCATCCAGGCTTTAACTGACCTTGCCGTGTGGCAAGGGGCATTGTCTTGTTGGAAAATCCAGTCATTCGAGGCAGGAAAGAGTTTTCCAGCTGATGGAAGAAGACTGTTTTCAAGGGTAGTCCTGTACATGACCTGGTTCATTCGGCCTTCACACAATTGTATTTGCCCTGTTCCACTCAGACTGAAACAACCCCAGATCATGACTGATCCACCCCCATGTTTTACTGTAGGGGCAAGACAGTCTGGGTTGTAAGCTTCTCCAGGCTTCCTCCTAACCAGTAAGTTGGCTGGAGTGGGCATCAATTCAAAATTGGATTCATCACTGAAGAGAACCTTAGCCCAATCATCAACAGTCCAATCCTTGTGGTCTCGAGCAAAGAGTAACCGGGCCTTCCTCTGCCTTTCATTGATGAAGGGCTTCTTGCGTGCTCTGTGTGACTTCAAACCAGCTTCAACAAGTCGGTTTCGAACTGTCCTTGCTGAACAAGTCACATTTCTCGACAGTGCCCACTCATTTTTAAGGTCCCTGGAGGTCTGGCAGCGATTCCTGACACAGGAAGCGGATGAGTGCACAGTCATCTCGTGGGGTAGAAAGAGGTTTCCTGC
The DNA here is from genome assembly GCA_036419115.1 of Scarus forsteni. Taxonomy (NCBI): domain Eukaryota; kingdom Metazoa; phylum Chordata; class Actinopteri; order Labriformes; family Labridae; genus Scarus; species Scarus forsteni. Next base: position 9,563,506 of record JAZDUH010000468.1, read on the forward strand.
CACGGCCAGGTAGCAATTTGGTAGTGCCATGTTCAGCTTGTTTTTTTTGTTGTAATGAACGGCTGTCTTGGAGATCTTCAGTTTTTTCGCTACCTGTCTCTCACTCATGCCAATTTCCAGCAGTGCCAAGATGGCTGCCTTTGTGGCTTCACATAATTCTTTTGTTTTAGGCATTATGTGAGAGCTGACAACTTCTGAGTTGTGCTACGGCTTGAATGTAAGCAGGAAACCACTCTAGGCCTTTGCATGTGCAGTGCTGCTTGTGACATGAAATGGCCTCTTATATACCCTGGGAATCAATTAAGCTTAAGAATGTCAAATAGGACATAAAGTATTATGTGACCAGCTGCATTTTTTGTTGTGTTCATTGTATTATACGTTTAGTGGTACCAGATATTAGAATGAACAAGAAATTGAAGAAAACAAGGGTGGTCTAATAATTTTTTCCATGACTGCAGATAGATAGATAGATAGATATAGTCACCTAACAGTTCATGACCTTTTGGAATGACCTTCTCTGTGTTCCTGCCTAAGGACGCAACAATTTTTCTATATTTATTTTTTATTTACTATTTTTTTATTGATTGAGTCTGCATTAACATCTAGGTAACATTTTTATATTTATTGGCATTATTTGCATGTGGGGGCAGTTTCCGCCTTTAGGCTTTTATTTTGGAGGAACTTCCGGAAGTTCTTCAACCGCCTCAAACGGCTGCCTTGACTCAAATGGACGGACCCTCCCCCATCTGGCGGCTCCTTTCAGCGGTTGATGAACCGGCGAGAAAGGGAGGCAGATGATGCGGAGGAGGACAATGATTACACATTAAATAGACAAGAAAAGGGGAATACCTTCATCTCGGTATGTATTAATTTATATTTTTATTAAGCTTTACTTCCGCTCAGTATCAACAGTTAGCTATCGGCCAAAGTAGCTCAATTTGATACAACTGAACCGTTACATCTGCTAACGGCTGGAAACAGACCGTTACGAAGAAGTAGAGTTTTTTGTGGAGATAAATTTAAAGTCATGACAGTAAAAATTTGTTTTTAATAGAGTGGAAGTTCATACATTTCCACAGTATTTGTATTTTACCAAAGAGCCTGCAGTTATGCTTCAACACCTGACAGAGATGATAACTTTAACCTCCATCACTGCTCACATTTTATTACCCTCGTCTTTAATCCTTATCCTTGTTGATTTATTAGAGTGAACTTGTGTTAAATAATGTAAAGAGACTTTATGCTGCTCCTCCTGCAGTGGGGATCAGCATCAGTGTGCAGGCTGCAGCAGAGGGCAGGGGGCTGTGTGGTAAAAGCTTGTCTCTGGGGAGAAGATCCGGTGTTTCCAGCACATTTCTCTGATTTCTCCTGTGAGAGCAGCTGCTGACCATCTGATCACTGAGCTCTGTCCACGGTTCTGAACCCTGTGTGTGATTCACAGAACAACAGGCAGCTGCGAACAGTGCAGGTGGAGAGGCTTTTCCACAACCACATTTAATGAAACACCATCTGCAGCACGTGTCTGAGTCATGCAAGTTAATTTATTCAAATAACACCGAGTTCTTCCTCTGGTTTTAAAGGACCATACCGCTGTTTTTACAAATGAAACTCAGCATGCTTTCAGCGAAGAGCTCTTTCGGCTCAAGCATTTTCTTTGGCTCAGGGAGAAAATGGGTCAGCTATAGAAGAGACATGGCACAGTTATGAGAGAAGAATGCACGGCAAACAGGAGGTGTGGATTTAATAGACGGTTTGTGCCCTGCAGGTGAAGGACTCTGTAATTTATGAGACAATAAGTCAGGACACGTTTGCTTCGGCAAACCTTCATATGCAAATTCACCATTTCAGCCTGGTGGTTTTTGTTCTAGATTTCCAGAAGGCCTTGAAGCTGCCATGCACAAGCTCTGTTTGAGGTTCAGGTGTTGAGATTACTATAAACCAAGCTTTAGACTGTACTGCTTCATGTGGAAACACTATTTTGATTGATTATATCTCCTCTTTAGAGATGCACAATATTATCAGTATAGTATCAGCATTGGTAGATATCAGCTTAACAAGTGGAGTATCAGCATCAGCAGATATCAACCTTTCTGCTCATTTTTTTGGCATACATATTAGCTGTATTGTTTCACCCACAGAATGTATAAATGTAGCTCAATGTTCCACCCTATCATTACTAAATGATAACACTTAAAAAAATGCATCTACTCTTCAAGAATGAAATGTACAGAAGAGTATAAGGGTCATGTTAGATGGAGAAAATAATTTTGGTGAAGTCAAGATAAAAGTCTAAATTTCGAGATTAAAGGATAAGTTTGGTTTCTACAGCTTTCACATTGTTTACAGAATGAAGTAGAACAATATACTCACCCAGAAGGCTTTCCTGATCCAAACAGTGCTTCTGGAGATATTTAGATCCAAAATCGAGCAGTGGACATCCGTATAATGGTAGCACACAGGACATGTATAGCGCCGCTCCTAAAACTGCATTAATCATCCAAAAACCCATTAGTTTCACCAATATTTCATCATGGTCCGCTCGCGCTACTCCTCCAAGACAGTGCAGTCGCTCCACCCATGTTTTTGTGACTGTGCTGACCTCTGAACTGAAAAATTCCTTTCCGGCTGCCACGCATGCGCAGTATGGCTTCCTCCTTTCGATGAGCTCCTCATCTGTAAACTCTGGCTCGAAACTGTAAGGACACCCATCATATTCAAAGTTCTCCTCCACAACATCTTTATCCGATAGATATTCATCCATTTTGCACAAAACTGGAAGAAGAAAGTTGTTGAGTAGCCGGCGGTCGCCCCTGAAACAATGAGCCATCCTTAAAAGTTAAAATGAAGAGAATAAAGTCAAAATACAATTTTGTGATATTAGTCGAAAATGTCGAGAAATAAAGTAGAAATGTCGAGAGAAAAGCAGGAATTTCGAAAATAAATACATTGTAAGTCGACTATATTCACGACTTTCGACTTTTTTTCTCAACATATTAACTTTAATGTCATCGTTTTGACTTTTAGCCTGAAATTATATTTCAACCTAATTCTCGTCATTTCGACTTGAATCTAGACTTTCCCTTAAATTATTTTCTCCACCTAAAAATGGCCCTAATACTCTTCTGTAGAAATTTAATGTCAGGGTTTGGAAACCCAAAAAGCCAACAAAAAACAAGGATGAGGACCCAGGAGCAGATTTAACGCAAAAAAAGTTTATTTCAAACTAGCAAAAAGACCGGGATCAAAAAATTCCTTAAACTAAATCTTAACAAAAGGTCCAAATGCAAAAACCATAACTCAAACAAAGTAACAAATGAAGACATCAAGAGAAACACAGTGATTTCAAAATAAAACAGGAAACATGAGAGACAAGAGAAACAAGACAAAAATAGGATAACTTAAGTAAAAACAAACAGGACATGACAGTAAAAAAGGGAACACAAAGAGGTCTAAAAGAGAAAAATACAAGATAAACATGCAAAATAGACATATCATAACGTCAGTTTTTCAGTTAACATCAATATCCAACACAAAACAAGAAAGCACTCAGAGAGTTCCATGATGAAGTTACCATCATAATGTGACTCCTTTGCCCTGAAAACCCACACCTACCATTTAGAATCCTGTTGATATCATTATATATTTGGACAGTTATTGAGCAAAAACAAACGTTCACTAACCATTTCTAAGTTGGGCCATTACCAAAATTTCCTGAAATTTTCAGCAAAATCTGACTGGTAGTTTTTGCGTGATTTTGCAAACAGACAAACAAACCAACACAGGCAAAAACAAAACCTCCTTGACAGATTCTTTTATATAGTTGGAAAGTCGGATCAGTCCCCTTACAAGGTACAACTTGTAAGGATTTATTATTCATGGATTGAGCAACCCAGATAAACACGTAGCAACAAAAAAATGTGCCAAACTCCCCTGCACCTGGAGGCCGGTGTTCTGGTTCACAGAGTAGCAACTTCTTTTGGTGTCAGGCCGGGTAACATTTCCAAACATGTCCTGAAAGAAAGCTTTTGGTTCCTTGGTGAAGCCAGTGAGAGTTACTGGTCTTCTTCCAGTTGTAGTGGACTTTTTGGCTCATTTTTTGAGGGTTGTTACCTGTTTTAGTGTATTTTATATGTTTCATTACATATCATAAATCTGAAGTCCAGGCAGTATGTTTATTCAGTCTTTCTCTGACATTTAGAGAAAACACAGTTTGGATTATTTTGTGAAGTACTGAAAAGTGGTCAGTCTTACTCTGCTGTTACTGTTATGAAAAAGAAAGTGAAGCTTAACAATCCAACTCTGTTAACTGTATCTGATCATCCAAACCAGGGACTGACAAAAAAACAGATGTTTGCAGTTTGAAGGATACTAAAAGAAAAAGTTGTATTAAAAAGTTATATATAGGAATAGCAAAATATATTTGTGAATTTTAAAACACACAACTTAATCCAGTGAGCTTTACAGAGACTTAGGGCTCATTTATGCTCAATGTTAAAAACAGATCCGGATACGGACAAAGCTCTCTGTCCTTGCTTAGCGTTCTTTTCGTCCATATTTCTGCGCGTATCCTTGAAGCTTACGGATACGGACCAGACGGAGATGTACCACCGGAAACCGTGGGGGCAGTGTTGCTACTGACACTCTGATACTCATCTCTGGAGAGAAACGAAGAAGAATATGGCGGGGATCTTCAAAGAAAAGTTGTGTGAGCTGGTGCGAAATCACAAACATATATATGATGTTACTTGTCCAGGACACCACGACAAAATCAAACTCCAAAGCAGCTGGGAGGAGATCGGGAGGGAGCTAAATGTTAGCTCATTTGATGCAAAGGAGACATGGAGGTCGGTGAGAGACAAATTCGTGCCCCCTGGTGGATGCAATGGTCAACATCCTTTGCCAAAGTAAAAGACGCATGGGAGTATGTGCGCAGTAACGGAATCATCGTTTGAAACGGATGCATACTTTTTCATGCGTATGACGAGCATAAATGAGCCTTTAAAGCCAGCTTTAGATACTTTTTTAAAAGCAAATAGCAGGTGATAAAGTGGTTATCAAAGCATATTTACTTAAATGTTCTCTTATTCTTTGACACATGCTTACAAAAGAGTCTCACAGACATAATTACAGATGCATCCTCTTGTAAATATTGTTATCCTATTCTGTTTTTCTGCCATTTTTTTATCATGTACTTAAAAAAAAAAAAACATATATCCAAAGGTTCAGGTTAAAGTTCAGATTACTTTATTTGGGTCCATAGGTAGATTTGTCTGCAGGGAGAGTCTGTTTTTACAACACAGTACAATTAATGAACACACAGAGTGCAGATGTAAAGTACACATATCAACAGGTAAAAGTAAAGTGCTAAGGTGCTTTAGGTGTGCAAAGTGCTACTTGAAAATAAAAACAAGTCAATCCTTCAAAACCACAGGACCGTAATAAATAAATAAATATAAAGGGAACCCCTAATGGCATGACAGGAGCTTCTTAAGCTGCTCCCGGTACTTCTGCAGCATTTCCAGTGTTTAAAAACATGTCACTTTACACTAATTTAATGCATTAAATGCTGACTCTAAATGAACCTTTTCTTTAAAACCCCAGACTTCAGCCTCTCTCATTCTTTCATAATTTGAGTGACCCTCTTCAAACATTTTGCCTGTTGTTTATAAGGCTTTGAAATTTAACAAGAGGCTCAAGTGCGCCTCCTAAAAATCAATAGTGTTTCATAAATCAGTCATAGCTGAGGGCCATCATGAGGCTGGAGACACACAAGTGCTATCACTGGAGTGATTGTCTAATTGGATTACTTCATGTGACAAACGAGGGGCAGTCATTTGATTTGCAGGGCTTTGTTAAACTCCTCCATGTTTTTGAAGCAGCACTAACAGACCAGCAGTCATTGCTAATGTAATTAATTAGACTAAAGCCTAAGTCCCTCTTTTATTCTGTCTGTATAAATAATTCCAGATTGAAGCGTGGTATTCCCAGTGGAGCTCAGGCGTCATTGTGTGCTTCCAGTTTCCATTTGAACTTACAAGCTCTGCATGTCACATCTGGTGCTCAGAGCCAAGCCTGTTTTTAGAAGATTGAAGGCAATTAAAGTTCTTGTTCTTTTCTATTAGTCCCACTTTAAAACTCAAGAATACAACTCAGTCCTTTTTTCCATCCAGGTCTGGTCAGGATCCATGCAATTAAAATGTTCATTTCCTCTGAGAACGACCACAGCACTGAAGTGAAGCTCTAAAGTGAACAGCCTCTCAGAGCCTTGATGAACACATTTGGTTAGGAAAAAACTCAGCTGAGCTCAAACCAGTAAAATAAATCAATTAGGACTGCCATGGGTGGTAGGGGTCACATTTCCATTGTTATTACAAAGAAGGCAAATATATGTCTCTGATTGATTACTTTTTGAGCTGTAGTAGTCGTGCCAGAAACAAATATAATCATTGGACAGTGACGCCGTTAAAGAAACAGTACTTGAATCTTTAAAGCCAGAACTGTGGCTCACGTTTTGAGCTGTAAGGAACATTTTAGAACTAAATACAAGCATATCCATGTAATTCTTAATTTAAATTTTTCATAAGAACCACTTACATTATACCCTCTCTGATCACAAGATCGTCCATTTGAAATATGAAGGCTGATTGTGAATCATTATTTCACTGATTCAACTTAAGAATGAAATACTGATATCAGTCTGGTAACACAAAGACACAAATAGAGAACCCAAACAGTCACTTTTGAGTCATTAACTGCTCTTTAATGATCAAAAATTGCAGGGATACTCCTGGCACTATCTAAACTCAGCTCAGATACATTGGCAGTGTTTGGAGAACCCAGCTCCAGACACCTAGACATTGTTGCCATCAGGCTCAAACCTCTCATATTATCATCTTGAATGAATACAGACTCATTAATTTACAAATTGTTAAAAACTAAAACCAATCAGCAACATGGCAAGTGACCAAAAGTATGTTTTATGAATAAAATAAGAAAATCTGAGAAAAAAAAAGGAGATAAGAGGTCTTGGTCCACGGCCAGGCCAAAACCTCTCATCTCAGTTATTATTTTTTGTTACTTGAAACAAATTTTATTGAAGAGTACAACATTTTGTCAACAGCCTCATTACAGAAATGGAGCCAGTGCTTTTGTGCAAAAAGAAACCACTTGAATTAATCGTTTTCTGCAATTTTTGATAATCAAATGTTAAAAATTGCCCAACATTGTCTGCCCAGGACCTCTGTTTTTATTGCTGTGGTGTCTGACAGGCTTCACTGAAATCAAAAATAAAGATGTGTATGGTGAGGGGCTGCAGAGTGGTGCAGTGGGTAGTGCTGTAGCCTCACAACAAGAAGGTTGCTGGTTTGAATCTTGGTCTTGGGCCTTTTTGTGGGGTCTGCATGTTCTCCCCAGGCATGCATGGATTTTTTTTTCAAAGTTCTCTGTTTTCTGCCAGAGTCCAAAGACATGCTGGTTAGGCTGAAGGTGCCTGATTTTTTTCCTCTGTATGTCTTGACTGTTGACCGAACTCCCAACCACTTAAACTCAGTTCACATGTACTGAGATGCCTTTTTTGAAGAGTATTCTGTGAAATTGGTCTTTAAAAGAATTTAAAAAATCATTTTAGATGGTTTTAAATATTTGGTGGTTCATCAACAGCTGTAGAAACCCTGTGAAAGCTCAGTACGTGTCAGAATCTGTCATAGTGAGAGAGCAGAGATCCGGCTCAGGGTCTGGTCTGAAGTGTGAGGTAACTGGAGCCTGAGATCGGATCCTCACAGGGGATCATGGGAGAAACGTCGGCTTCATTTCATTAAAGGGACAGGGATCTGCCCCTCTGTCATGTCTGCGATGGAGCTTGAGTTGTTCTGAGGCCTGTGGAGTTCACAGAGCTGCTGGAACAGGACTTACTGTGGGCTGTTTTACCTTTAGCTGTGCTGTAGCTGACCCACATGACATAAAGGAGAGAGTTGTCATCATCATTTTGTCATTCTTAAAGGAAAGACTAATAGAGCCCAACAGAGACAGCCCACTTTTCAAAGGCTCTGAGTCTGGAGGTGATTCCTCATTCATATCCTCAATCAACATATCAGAAAATCCATAAATCAACATGTATAATTATGTAACCAAATCAAGCAAATACTCTGGACTGTAAAACACTTCACATAGCACTAGAGCAGGACTGGAAAACAAAGACAAAAGCAAGGACTGTATGTATTATTCCTGGAAGTGAGGAAACTACACATCCCACAGTCCATTACAACCCATTAGCTTTAATGTAAACAATAGCTCTGCAAACTTTCAAAATAGAACACAAACTTTTCCACATTTACTGTTGATGTGGAGTTTAGACTGTTGCATAATGTACTCATCCAGTACATAACAGTTTGTGTATACACACACACATCAATATGTTGATGGTGAATAGTGTGTACTGTGTTCTGTCTCAACAGTCGACAGCCAAATGTGGCAGGGATGTGATATATTGCCATGGTAACAGGTTTCACTAATCAGAGACATCGCTGTAATGCTCTAGGATTGAGGGTAGTGTTCTTGAGCCATTTTTTTTTTGTAATTTTAGGGTGAAGCACCTCTCTCAAGAAAGTAAAATGGTAAACCACAGTTACTGTGTCCTGTTTTAATTACTAGTAAACTGTGTTCGATCACCACACTGTAAATAAGTCACAGTGATGCTGCTCATTGACTGGAAAAGCCAGAACTCCGTGTCTGCTCCTCAGCAAAGCAGCAGCAGTCCCTCACGGGCAGGTTTCCCCTCAAAACGGACAAAGTGTGAAGTCTGGTTGAAGTTTGGATTTTACAGGGATGCCGAGGGGAAACTGTCGGTCATCCTTGTCTAAAACACGAAGCTGAACGAAACAAAAAGAGGCACATGAACTGCTGTTACACCTCGAGCAAGTGAGCTGACTGAGCTGAAGAGAGAGTGAGAAGATTCAGTGAGCCATACCAGAGTGCATTATAGGTGCTTTATCAGTAGTTTCTGTGTAAATGTTGTAAATAATAGTATTTGTATCATTCTTGAGTGTGTTCTCGCCGATCTTTTGCTGTTTATTTGCCGTATTTTGCCATATTTCATAATTGCTCGTCTTTTTCTGTCACAGTTTGTGTTTTATGGATTTCATCAATCGTAATTTGGAAATATTGAAGGAGGAGATCTGCCAGGCAGAGGGACGACCAGAGGCTAGTCATAGAAGGGGGCTGGTCAGAAACTGCCTCAGGGACTATCGTTTGTAAAAAAAAATTTAAAAAGGAACGCCTGGACATGGTTTAATATAACGATAACACTGTCAGCAAACAAAAATGTTTGAGTGTATATAAAATAGGTCAAGTTTATTTTTGGTCATCTTAAAACTTTGAACACATTTATTTGTAATTGTTTATAAAGAGAATCCTGTTTAAAGTTCATATCCATTTTTTTCTTGTAATTACAAACTGTTTAAGCATTTATGACATAATAATGGCAAATACTTGCTTTTATTTCTTATGAATAAAGGGGTGGAAAGATTTACGCAAAGGACATTTCCTGACATGTATTGACAAAAAAGACCTGTTAAAAATAATATTAAAGGTGTTCAATGATTTTGTACATTGAACATTTGAACATTTTAAGCACACTGCAACAATACCGCGATAATAATGATAACTGTGATATGAAATTTACATACCGTTACATCTCTAACCTCAGCCAAACCTCTAGGGGTGAAGTTCCACTTTAGCAGACATCAATTCATCTGTTGTTGTTCAAGTCCCTTAAAGTTACCTAGACTTTACCTGAAGCCGCTGCAGCAAATCTCTTCTAGTAAATCTATCAGTATGACAGTTGTTACTTGTGAGGAATTTTCTGACTTCCTCCCAGACTCTGATTAAAATCCCCCACTCCCCCTTTCACTGTCTGACTGTGCTGCAGCGGCCTGCGAACACTGACTCAGCAGAATCTTGGGAGCAGGCTGCAGATCAGCAGCTTCACACCGGCTCTGTGCAGACATCGTTAATAAACCTGAGGTAAATCCAGGTCACTCCACCAAGACTTCCTACCAGAGGGTTTTTGACTGTTGGTTTGGCCAACTTATCAGAAAATACTGTAATGGGCACATCATTTCCTGAATATGTTCAATTTTTAAGCTGCTGTATAAAATGGCATTTTATCTGATTCCAACATTATCAGCAGTTGCAGCCCTATGTTGAACATGCTAATGTCACTCCCGCTGTTGCACACACTCCATCTTTCTCAAAAGTCGTCACCATGGCAACATGAAGCCCTCTTCCTTCCCTCTCCGCTCGCTGTGAAGCTCCTCACTGACACGATAAATCTGACACGCTCCAGCCTCAGAGGAGCGGAGCAAACCCACAGCCAACAGCCTCTAATAGGCTCTCCTTGTTCCTCTTAAGCTGTGCGAGGCTTTTATGATGAACACACCACAGAGGAGGACTGAGGCAGCTGTAAAGAGATATACACTGATTCATTCCACTCAGGGAGGAGGAAACGTGCAGCCTGAGAAGATGGAGATCCATCAGGAGCTTTCCCACGGTGCTGCTAACCCAGCAAAACTCTCAGGGGAAGTCAAACTCCATTACCTTGGAGAAGAGAGTGGTCTGAATATCAAAGTGAATAATTAGAGACGTTTAAATCAACCAAAACGATATTTAAATTAGCATGCTTCCCCAATCGGTATATTGAACAAACTGCCCTGCCGCATAAAATCTATATATTTAGCTTCTTGTAATGAAGATTAAAATGAATAAAAATTGTATTTTGCTGAGTTTCTTCTTCATGGATCTCACCTCTAAACGCCAGAGAGCTTCTTCACAAAAACAAAACAAAAACAGAACCTTTTCCTGTCCAGTATGTCTAGCTGCATTCACACTGAACGCGACTTCACAACCATAATTGCATCACGCTCACTGAAGTTGTGTCGCGTGCCCATAAGTATCTAATTTTGGTCACCCGTCGCCTTTGCTCAGTGACATCACATCTGCTCAAGCAGTGCAATCATATCATTAGGATGTATTAGCTGACATTATGCCAGCTGTATCCTTTTCACTCATTTACCAACCACTAAACACTGCAGCAGGATCCTCCGAGTTCACTGCAGTCCATCTAGGTGGAACTAATGTGCTCACTAGCTAATGTTTCCCACACGGACATAGATTCTTACTCTGTAAGGCAGAATAAAGAACTGTTGGTCAAGGGTACCATCACACACGCACACACACTGCTGATTGGCTATCGCCGCGCAGTCACAGACAAAATCGCCTGAAAATATCAACTTTTTCAACAAACCACGTGGTCTTTTTAAATGCCGTTGCTTCATCAGAGGGTAAGCCCACCCCATTGCAGCTGTACATTGACTTTACATGGAGAGTGGTCGCCGAGAATGCTGAAGTCGTGTTTGGTGTGTAGGCACCTTTACTGAGTCACATCCATGTCTGTGCTCGGTGCATGAGCTCTGATGTTTGTGTGTACAAAGTAGAGGTCTTGCCATTGAATCAGTAGAGCTTCAATTAAGAGTATGTCCTGCTTTCACCTTCTGCACTGCCTGAGGAAAAAGACGTTTATTGATTACAAACATACGGAGGCGGAGAGCACAGAGGGTCCTTCCTCTCTGCCCTAAAGTGTTGATTAAATTCTACATCCTCAGACGTGAGTAACGCGCTCTAAAGAGAAAAGTAAAAGGTCCATAAACATGAAGGTACATACAACGGTGGTAGCCATGTTTACTTCCTCTCTACACGATCATACGGAGGACAGTTTTGGCCTGAGCTCATGTGACTCAGAGCATGAAGTCATGCTGATTACTGTCTGCTGCATCATGTTTATCTAATAAACATCATCTCATAGACTGCAGAGACAAAGCCATGTGGTGTCAGTCATTTGGTTATCAAAGGAGTCTCTGAAACTTTGCTGATGCATATCTTGGGACTTTGGGAAACTATACACATTTCAACCAAACTTAGATCAGACAACTCAGCCAGGCTGTAAATGTGTACTTTATCTATAAAAACTTCTATTCCGCCACACACACAGTCACATCACCTCCAGGATTCCTGCAGCCCGCCTCAATCAGATACAGGAACAGTTTTTGGCACTTCCACACAGGCTTCATTTTTCACCCCCTGAGGTTGAAACTTCTAAGGTAACTGAAACATGACAGCGGAGTTACACTTAAACAAGTTGCCATTTTGACTGGTGACTTTGAAAATTTTTTTTTTGGCTGTCATTGATACCACAGATGGAAACATATTGTTGAAAATCTACACATTAACTAAATACACACTATAAATGGGCAACAGTATATTTAACCAACGATTGCAACTACGACTACACCAACAACATATAGCTCAGAGTCGGTTGCGAGCTTGATTTACCCAAACTACCATGAGCAACAGCTTAGCGGACATTTAGATGCTTGAGTTTAAGTCATGTGGGCATCTTGTCCTCTGTGCTACCAGGAAGATTCGCGATACATGGTATTTTCAGTTTGATATCGGTATCAGCCAATATCAGCTTAAAAAGTTAAGAGTTGGAATCACCGATATTGACATTTTAACAGATACTTACAGCCGATATATTGGCCACCCATATCAGCCATACATCAACTGGAATATCTGCAAATAATAAAAATGTTCAAAATTGATGTACCCTCTTATCACTGCATGGGTACATTTAAATATCAAGGGTTTCATGTTTGCAAGAATTAAAAGCTGTTTTCCTGTTTTACTTCTGTTCATGCAATAATATGCTGTAACACTGAAAGAAACAAGTCCATTTTATTAAGCATAGAGCTTGTGCTTTTGACCTGGAATATTGGTATTGGTTTTGGTGATAATGAATTAAAAAATATCAGCATATCAGATATTGGCAAAAATCAAATATTATGAATCCCTAGGGAAGATGCATGACATTGGACACATGTGGCTACACTGCATGGAAATAACATACAAACTGACCAAAAAAAATTCAGCCGATTTGAAAATACAAGAAATCATACTTTTTTTTATATGTAGTGGAGCAAAAAAGGTGTTTTTAGAGAAAAAAATGCTCAAGTAAAGGCACAGACACTAAAATGCTAAATGTGCATCTCTAAAGTCTGCAAAGTTACAGTTTTGTCATGTTTTTTAATGGCAGCATTTTAATGTGCCACAGCTACCTCTGACTGTACCACTTCATTACAATCAGGTGCTGTCAAAAAATAATGATAAAATATATTCTCAGCGTATGATTAAACTTTGAGGAATTAATAAATTTCTATTAAAATATTGCAATGTTTGTCCTTCCTCAGTGTGTCACTATCAGTTGTCGACACATTTTTCACACAGACATGCAGTCATGAGGAGATGCCTACTGAAAAATGTCCAAGAAACTGTTGAAGCAGCTGCTTAAATGTTGTGGCAAAGTGGTCAGCTAGATCTAGAGTTTCAAGGTCTGGCTCATTTTGGATTTAACTTGATAACTACTGAGTACTTGTCCAAAAGTACAGGATCAAATACTGAAATAGCTGAAAATGTCCAACCATGATCTGGACATCAAATCTCAGCCAGAGGCCAGACTCTATCATAAGATTTTGTTTTCTGTCTAAGAAATAAAACCAGACCAGCAGCCCTTTAGCTGCACAGAGGTCGTATATTACTTCCTGCTTTAATGGGATCTAAAACTGGGGTCAAATGGAGCGAGGCCCACGGGGGGGAAACATGATTAGATGATACACAGATGGCACAAACTGAAGAGACCAGCATCTGTCCGCACAGAAGGAGAGCTGGCTTTTTTAGAGTTTTTAGGACTATCAGACAACAATCCTGCTTCAGCGTCTCAGTCGGTTATCAGAGGACACATCCGCAGGCTCTGGTCCACTCCGGTCAGAGTGTGTGAGGTGTGTGTTTGTGCACAAATGTGTTGCCTAATTTAACAAGCTCTTTTCTGATTTAATGACAGTCTCAGAATGACCTCTACATCTTGTCACATCTTCTTTATGCCTTCACAGCACTGATGTCCAGGGCTGGAGGCCTTGACCTTTGGGGTTGTCTGTCTACGTGGGATTTTCTTCATACTTTGCACAAATGCCCACTCTGATTCAGGGAGCATCTCAATACATGTGGGGCTCACAGAGAGAGTCAGGGTCATTAAGGCCTCTTGATTATCCTTTGCTTGTTAATGTGATGTTTACCTCTGTCAAGGAGGCTGTTTTTGCCTGTTTGTCCATTTGTCTGTCTGCGCAAAAGATAACTCATAAAGTTATTGGTCAAAGCCAGAGGAAGAAGTCATTAGAGTTTGAAAGTGATCAGAATTTGGATGTGTATTTTTTTAAGGATTTGTCAAAAATGCTGAGATGACTCAGTTAAGCGTGTACCACAACCTCAACTCAAACATGGCGCTTTTGAGGTTGTAGGTGGAAGATCAAGGTTACTGGGCCTTATGCTCATTCTTGTCTTATAAATTTGATATCTCAAGAATGTTTTGAGGTTATTTTTTTTTTTACAAACTTTGAGCGAATGTTTTGTCTAAATTAAGCATGAAGTGATTTAATTTTGAAGGTCCTTGGTCGGCATTATTGGATTGCATTTTCATGTCTGGCTTAAGACTGCACTTTCTGAGAGTCTAGAGATTTATTTAACACTTTGTAAAAAATGTTCCCTCCAAAGCCCCAGTCACACATTCTCGTTTCTTGTGGAGATTGTGCACAAATGTCATAATCCTGATAAAACGTGCTTTGGTCGTGGTGCATGCGCTACTTGGTCTGGATCAGCCTTGTATAGTCGTGGATGAACGGTGGGGAACGTGGAGGGGTCCCGACAGTTTTGAACTGTTCAAAACTGTCGTGGAGAATCGATGCTCTCAGTATAGCGGGGTGGAAGCCTAATGCAGTCTTAATGCGAACGGTATTGGGTGGCATGTACGGAGCTCAGTCAGGCTGATCGTGGCTCAATCCTGGCTCAATCCAAGCTTTATGAGGACGACTGACAAGGATGCGTTTGTGCCCCGACTGTGTCCCGTTCAAGACGGCGCAAGCGACGGGACTCAGTCGGGGCTTACGTGACGCGAACTGAGCTCGAGCGGGGCTGACGTCGTGTCAGCAGGATGAAAATTCATGGAATCCTCATCATATCGCTGTATTAACCTAACTGGAGCGGGACAAACGCCCCCGAAGCGCTGTAGAAGCGCTACTGACGGTGTATTTACGGGGTGTGTCCAGGGGTGAGACAGTCATTTCATCCCGTGTCATAGCGATCACACCAGCCTCGTCAATCGTGTACAGTCGTGCACAATCGCCATGAGAAACGGGAATGTGTGACTTAGGCATAACAAAAAGATAAAACTCCATACATTTTAGAGACACCTTAAATCTTGTTAAAAAACATTTACATAAATAAATATGATCTTTACAAGTACACAACTACACTAACCATTCCAGCCCGTTTTTCACTGTCCTGCAGTGTTCTATGAAGAGGCATAAAACCCCCTCCAGTGGTTGTTCTAGTTTTAAATTGCCTGGTGTGGGCTCATATTTTGCTCTGCCACATTATTCAGACTTTGCATGCAGCACTCTGCAGCAGCGTTATAAGTATTGATTGGCGGATGTATCCCAGCTGACCAGATGCCCTGATGTCTGCCCGGTTTTATCAAACCACCTGTGTCTCCTCTCCCTGACCTCCCTGTCAGACATCATCTTCGTGATGGGTGACTCTCTGTCCCCTTCAGTCTGAGTCTCCTCTGTGCCTCCGCGAAGCAACACCTCTCTGAGGAATGTTTACGACAAGGGACAGCCCCTCAGTCCCCACCCTGTGCTCTTAGCTGGCTAATTATTGATGGTCCAATGTGTCTGCTCAAGGACCTGTCAAAGTTCAGTCTTACAGTGTGTGTTTATGTGTGTGTGTAAAAGGCGTGCCAGACCTCGGGATGCGTCATGGTTTCAGGTGTCAGTTCACCAGAAGGCTGTCAGAAAACACTTTTAGAGACGCTGTGGAGGGCCGAGCGGCTGCAGAGAGGACAGAGCAGGTTCAGTAAACTTCTCTGATCTGTACAGACATGTCTTATTCTCTTAGACCTCTTAACTCTCATATATATGTGTATGTACAGCTTTGTTTTTTGTTGTTTCGAGCTGTAGAATGGGTGGTACTTTCCCAGTTAGAGATCCTTTATTAGATTTCAAAGTCTGAAAACTTTAAGGAGTGGGAGCCAGTGTTTCCAAATTTGTGTTTACAGATGTTATTTCCCAAAGGCCTGGTCAAGATGTGTGAATTCAGTCCTTTCAGTCTGAGAAAGTGGATGTGGACCTTGGTCTTCGTCTTATCTGGGTCATTGGTATCTGGTATGACCATAAAGAACTCTAAAAATATTTTGTGGTAAACTGCTGGAGCAGGAGCAACTTCACAATAAGCTGTTTTTTTTAAAAATATGACCATTATAAAACAAGAGATGCCATCATTCTTATGCTGTTTCTTACCAATCTTGATATTCAGATATGTACTTGCCTTTCCAATGGCACCCTGTATGTACAGTTTCATCCCATTTAAAACCAAAAGTAAACACTGGTGTGTTGTCATAGGCATGACGTTGCTCCTTTTGGATCTTTTACCACTATTATCAAATTCAGTTAAAAGGGAACATACTATAAAAAAACACAATGAGTTGTAAAGCTGTTGTATAACTTGCCAAATCCATGGTTACAATCAAAACAACCTTATTTGTTATGGCTTGTTCCTTATCTGAATTTGGATCCTGCATTATCCTTACTTGAACCTGATTATAGACCAGCCCAGCCGTGCATTTCTTCCATCTTACCTTGACTGCACTCTGTATATTTATTCAAAGGTAGGCGCAGTGTGTTTACATGCAACTAGAAAAAGAGAGATTTTTGTCTTGGTTGATCTAAAGCTGTTTAGTAATGCACATTACAAAAGAGTACAAAGTAGTGGAAGCAAAACATTCTGCACAGGAGGTTAAAAACCCAGAATATTTTCTTTCTACTTGCAACTGTTTTTGGAACAAACTTGTCTCCCAACTGTGACAGAAAGCTACAAATCAAGGGGTCAGGCAGCTCAATCGCCTCGATTCTGTCCTTTGTTGGATGTCTTTGTGGTTTCATGAAGACTTGCTATGATGACCCTGCATGTCACTAAGAGGTACAGTAAAGGTCTATACTGTGATGGAAAATTAAGGTGGGTCTATATCGCCTAAATGTGCCCAGAGTCCGAACTGAACTGGGGAAATGGGCTTTTTGTTGTGCTGCCCCCACAGACTGACTATACAGACTGAACTGAAAATGTCAGAACTGGTTTCATTTAAAGCTTTCATTCCATTTTACTCACAAGGCAGCGAGTATCCTGAGCAATGCCTGTGTTTTTAAAGGGACTGTGAGGAGTTTCTAAGTAATTACAAAAAAGTCTCACTTTTAGATATATGCCTGATGGAAATACACACTTTAAGATGAGTTTTATAGCATCAAAATAGGTTATCAATAAATGCTATTTCTTAGCCTTCCGGTCGGGTCGGACAGGGCTGGACTGGCCTGGATACTCAACTTCGGGAACAAGACAATTAAAACTAGAGCAAATTTATGATATTCAGACACGTCTTAGAGCACCGGGCTGTAAGTAGCAATATTTAACCGGCTACAAAACTACGATACTAAGTTTTCCAAAAATTGCTTGTTGTCACACATCAAAAACTAACTAACGTAACTAGAAAGGGATACATTACCTCGTCGCTTTGCATCCTGTAAGTTGATGAAAAAAGAAGTTGTAAAGCAATGCAGAGAAGGTTGGAGCTGCATTTATTAGCATCACAACAAACACATGGTTTGGCTTGGGTCTTTTGGTGCGTTCCAGTTGTAGTCAGAAGTAGGAATTTCTGAGTTCCGAGTAGGAAACTGCAACTGGAACATCCCCCGAAGTCGAAATTTCCTACTGGGAACTCGGTGAAACCTCGCCACCCCTGAAGTAACAACAGCTAACAATAGCCTGGTAGATCGGCATGTTTTTTTCCGCCTTCAACTGGAACGCTGATCAGTCGGAGATGATGTCACTCCCAATTCTGAGGTCACTGGAACGCAGCATTACGACAGTCGCCGCACGTGCTCATGGGTAGCAGAGTCCTAATGTTGCCGGTAATAGATTCTCCTCATAGCACCTTTAAGGTGTTACTGTCCCTAAAACTGTCGCACTTTCACTGTGAATTTATTAAATCCCTTGCCATATTTATTGTCTTGATTTGCTATTTATTTATTATATGTATTTATTATGACGTGTGCTGCTGACCTCTTGGCCAGGTCACCCTCATCTCAATGGGATTTACCTGGTTAAATAAAAGTTAAATAAATAGGGGTGCTGGTTTGGTGGAGTGGTTAGCAACAAGGCACCCCATGTACATACTTCTGCCGGTCCAGGTTCGAATCCCACCTGTGACCAGTTTGCAGAGTGTCTTCCCCTACTCTCTCACCCCCTTTCACAAGCCTATCCACTGTCTCTCTCCTATTAATAAAGGCACAAAATGCCCAAAAAATACATTTAAAAAAAAAAAAAAAGTTAAATAAATAAATAAATAAATAAGTTAAAGGACCTATAAAGATGTATTATTTTGCATTATTTATTTGGAGACTTTCCAGTATTATCAGTCTGATTACAAAGATTAAATTAATAAACACATGATAACAAAACATTGGTGTAACATTATGATGACCTTGTCTACATGTTATCTTTAAATGGCCACACCATTAAAAAGTGGACTACTTTAAGCATTTTTAAACCAGGCTGTGTCCAGAATTTGTAATTATTCATAATGCATTAATCTTATGCAGACACAGATTCAAGCCTCACTTATTCTGCCATCTGTCTGCTCAGATTTGATCAGATGAGTTTTGGCTGCCTCAGAAGAATCGTAAGCTTGTTCTGTTCCTGCTCATGGTGTTTGATTGAGCAGAGCAGCAACAGCTTTTTCTGCACGTGCTTGATCCTCTGAGTATTTCCCCAAAGAGCCTAATGGTTATTATTCATACAAATACACATGCTGTGGGACAGAAGTGCATAACTGTGAGTGATTGAGCAACAGCACATGAGGAGCAGAGGGTTAAGTGGCTTTTCTGGAAACTTCAGAGATAAAACCAACAGCTGTTTAAATCAGATTCTGTTTCTCTGTTCAAGCTGTACAAAGTATTTTAATGCTGCATTTCTGTTTTCAGCTTAGACATTAGATAACACAGCACAGCAACAGTTTAAATTACTTTAATTAATTTAAGCTCAACCTTTCTTTTTGAAATATCATGGCAACTTTCTACAAGTTGCTGTGTCTTTTCTTTGTGACCTTTAATTTCATTTACTCATCCTAAAGGTGTAAACTCATCAGACTCATGGCTCTCCGTCAGCCCGTCTGAATTGCTCACCTCTATCGATCTTTTGTTTTCAGAATGCATTTGTCTGGACACTGATGATAGATTACATGAAATCTAAAAAGTTTGTGCACAGGGGTCTGATTGTTCATCTCCTCTATCTGTTTACACGGCAGTTTGCATTATTGATGAATGCGGGTCTATATTTAGGGCCTGAATCTGATGAGGGCGGCAGCAGAGACGCAGGTTGTCCTGAGGGAGAGAAAAAGTGCTGCATTTGAATAATATGGCTAAGATCTCACAGAGCAGGCTTTGTTTGTGCTCACAGGGAGACTTGAGAACAATAGTCGTGTTCATGTACAAAATATGAGTGCTGTTGATAGTTTAAATGATAGTCTGTGTCTTCTCAAATAGCATCAAAGGGTTTTTTTTCTTTGCTAAGTTTGATTTGAAACATCACCTCACCTTTACCTGGGGCATTGGAAAATCAGCTGCAGCAGTTTGTTTGATTTCATAATTCATTCTTACAGAAGAACAGAGGGTATTATAGATATTAATTCTAACTCCAAACTGTACGTTCACACCAAAAGCGACAAAATCGCTCCGGCCGCTCTCATCACGCTGCTCTGCAGTTGAAAACACACAGCAGCACACAGGCAGGGGACACGATGTGAGCGACCAAAGGGGCGGGGCTTACAAGTTGCGGTGCAGATGCGTTCTGCATGACCATCTCCTGTCACTCTTGTTTTCACACTTACATGTTTATATATAAAGATTGCATTAAAATAAGACAAATAAACAAACATAAGAACAGGCTTGTGACCTCTGAACAGCAGCCTATTTGATTATGACTTTACCTCCCTTTTTATGAAACATTTGCACAAAGGGGGAGGTTATTTGGGGGGTTGGAACGTGTATATGTGACACACACAGGACTTTAACTATGGATCACACTTGGGAGGCTGGAGACAGCAGTGATAACTTTTTACTCCCTTGTTTTCTCGTCCTCCCTCTTAAAGTCTTCCGCATGGGAATCCAGATCGGCCCGTAAACTGGCTGACGCCTTGGTCACGCTGCTTCCCATTTGCATAAGTTGAGCATCTCTCAACTTCAGCTCTTTGCTCGCAACGCTTGCATTGCGCCATTCCACGCTGCTCAAGACACTTGCATCGTGCCGCTTGTGGCCGCCGCTGCCCCGATCACCCCTCGATGCCGGCGATCATAGAAAATGAATGGCAGCTGGATGCCGCCGACGCTCAGATCGCTTCTGGTGTGAATGTAGTTAGATACATCCTTAACAGTTTTGTAATACTTTTGCAATTATGTGTTTGCTCTCACATTTCAACAGTTAGGTGAGGACATTTGAAAGACTGATGACTGTGATGTGAGTTTGAAGCTGTAACCCAACATCCTCTGGAGTATAATGACTTCTGTCAGAAAGGATTTTAATTCTCCTATTGTGCTAATGCAGCAATTTAAAGTGACAACCTCCCCTAAGCAAGTGTATAATATGAGATCCACCGTAATAGGTGGGGTACTTGTGTTATTTTATGTCTGACTTCACAATGAAGTCGATTTAAAGGGTCGTGTTTATGATAGGGATGGGACAATACACTTAAACTGATGATAGGCTGCACCTCGATATGCCCGGGTCACGATACGATACGTCACGATACAATATTAAAAAAGTAAAAAAGAAAAAATATTATTGTGTTATTACTGTCTGTCTAACCCTAGAGAGGTTAGAGAGAGTGTATACTAACGAGCGGTAGGCTCGTTTTCGCCATCTTCTTTTTTAATGAGAAAGCCAAAATACTGCCAGACAGATGACTTGTATCCAGGTGGAGCGTCTTCAGTTTCCACCTCATTCGACTCCATCATTCGGCTTTTTGGAGGCAAGGTAGTTGGTGCTAATGTTTGTTGTCGTCACTTCTGGTCACATACGCTATTACCGGAAGTGCTGGACTCTGCTGTCCCTGAGGTTAAATTCTTATTGCTTTAACACATTGTAACAGCTTTTACTTTAAGTGGGATCTGCCCAGGTTGGCTCCATTTAAATCTGTTGGGTTTTTTATTCAGGATTGTAACCTGTACCTGGCATAGTTTTTTCTATCACCTCCTGAGAGGTTCTAAGCAAGCTGAGCCAAGACTACATAGCATGGGAGACACTGCTGACCACTGAATGGTCAGGTTATCAGTGAGGTCAAGGGCTCTGATGAGAAAATTAAACATCCCCCGTTTGTCATCCCAAACTCTCCGATGCTTAAAATACACCAGCTTTATTTTTCTGTTCATGTCTTGCCTCAGTCCTGAGTACATGACTAACTGATAGAAACCATTCTTTCACCTGTGCGTCCTGTAAAAAGAAAGAGACAGCCAAAGCTCACCCACCAAGTGTTAGCTCAACTAAAGCAGCGGGAGTCAATGGGTATAGCTTGCCTGCCTCTGCCTTCAATCATCATATAAACTATTCAGCAACTCGAAACAGCCGTGTGCGACTTTTTTTATATTTTACTGCGTTATTTTACATTATCTTCTATTTTCACTGTAAGGTCTTCTACTCAGAGAGGCTTGGTTTTATTCACCTACTTCCAAGGTGGTTTGCGCAAGAGATTTTACAATCGCAGATTAATCAAGTCTTTTGAACAGCTCTTTTAAGTACAGCTGCAAGAGAGCCATTCATTTGCGAGCCATTCTTAAATGCAAATTGACAATAAATTTAAGAACGGACTAAGCTAACTAGCAGTGGGCAAGCTTTGGCCGTCTCTTTTTGTTTCTGGAAGCTCTAACTAGCATGTTGTTTGGCTGCTTGCAACCATCTTTGCAACAATATTAATCCCCTAACTGTGTAATAAAGCAACAAAGGGGCTGATGGCTCGATCCCCACTGTTTCGTCCTGTGTTTCTGTGAGGATGCACCCGTAGTTTTGTGGGCCTCCAGGCCATAATGGACCTTTAAGAGATACAGATGCTGTCTATGCTGTAATGGAAAACAGAGCAGGTATTATTAGCAGATTTGAGCACCAATGGAAAAGCAAGAGTATCATACTGACATGAAGTTAGATTATGGTTAAACACAGACTGTTGAAAACATGGTCCTAGTGCTGTCACCCACTGGTGTCTGAGAAGGCAATCTGAAGCAGAACGATCACAGATAACAGGTAGGAAACGCTGACTTCAGCTTGCTAGGGCAGCCATAAGCACCTTGACTGACAGGCACAACACGCCCCCCGTCAGTCCCTCCTGTCAGTTTAACTCCCTTCTGCCTCAACCTCATCTTTCAACACAATAGTTTGCAGCTTGTTCTACATGTGAGCATGTTTTCAAGGTAATTTGGGGCATGTTAGCACCTTCGAGCTGCAGCTAAGAATTTCTCTGTGTTGGTCCACTGCTGTCAGAAAAAGCTATAACTCCTTGATCAGCTGCACGCTCTGGTTTTGAACTTTACTATGAGGTGTGTAATCATTAATCATTTTATAGCTGCCATGTCAACAGCCCAGACCTGCCCTCATGGACTTCAAATTCCTAACAGATTATTGTTATCAGGGTCAGCTCCACCCTTTTTGGACCAAGTTTCATATTGATTCTCTCTCAGAAAGCCTCAACTTTGTCTTCCTACTAGAAAATAGACTACAAAATATTTTTTGTGTTTATATCTATTTGTAATTTCCCTTCTCATCAGTTTTCATCTATAAACTCTCCTCTCCTTCACTTACAGACCACTGTTAAAGGAATGTAAGCCCTTCTAACATAATTTAAAAAGCAAAAAGTCTGCCGTGCTTGTCATAAACTGGAGCTTAGTGTTGTTAACTTGCCACTCTTCCTTCTCTTTAAGATGACAGTTTGTTCCAAACAGAGCAGATACGTCTTAAAAGCATTAGTGTGATGACTTGTTACCACATCTTTTCTACAGGGCACTCGGGTATCTCAGATAGTTGAAACTGATGGCATTGTGAGATTCATCACACAGAGAAGGATAGGCTCAAGGGAACCTTGGCACTCTAAAGCACATATAAGTCAGCATCCATTCTTTGGTATAAAATTGCACTCCTTGCCAATTAAATCCTTACACTGTGTTTTTGTAACTCACAAACCGCACTATAACACCTTGAGCATTTTGTCAACTTGTCTAAGAAGATAAAAGTAAACACCAGTAAAAATACAGTTACTTAGATAAAAGTTTAGATCGCGTTTGTACAAAAGCACTGTTATGGTAAGGACAGCTAGCTTATTTGTAACAAATTATTAAGTTAATCTGGTAACCCAGGAAAAGGTGCTCTTGCTGTATGTTCTGAAAAATCATTAAAAGCATTTGTTAAACCAGATTAAAAACAAACACCTTGTTTGGTTGGTGATCATTTTTATGGTTTGCTGAAATAACCTGGAAAAGCAGACATGTCTATACATCTATTTCTCATACAATAAGACAGGTTTTGAAGTATTGCTTTGGCAACCAAAGTGTCATGAAACACTTTAATTGTTAAACACCAAAAAAAACACCAAGTCTTGAAAATCTTAATATCTACTTTTTCCTCTCCTTGTGATAATCTTTGCTTTAGAAACAAACACAAAAGTTGTGAATGTATCCTTTAGGGAATGCAGTGACGGAGATCAAAATAACTATTTACTTGATCACATGTTTATCATAATTAAAATGTCTGATAACCAGAAACACTAAAAGGTAAACAATCCTGCTTATATTAAGGCTGTTATATACCAAACATACAGTATTTTTGCCAATTTGTATGGTCAGCATATTGACTTTAAATATCAGCTAGTTCACATATCTGCAAGTATTATTAATCAACTTAATCTACTATTTGATTATAATATGATACACCCCCCAAAGATTCAGATCGAAACTATGGGCATTTAGCTAATCTCAAACTGCAATATTTGCAGTCACAAGGATAAAATATAAAAAATTGCAGTGATAAAATGTATTTGAGAATCATGATATCATCAGATCAGTATCTGTAGATAATTGTCGAAAACACTAATTAATGATATCAGCATATATGACAACAATTGTCAATATTTACAGACAATATTTAAGCCAAAATATATAGTGTAGGTAAGTAAGTATAATTTTACATCTTAATCAAGAAGTTTTCTTGTAAAGAAGTGAATCTGAACATTTATGGATAACAATAAAAAATTACATTTTAGCATTAAAAATATAATTTCAGGAATAGAGCTTCTGAATAATGGTGTGTTAACCTTTTCAGAAACATAAAACAGTAATTTTGGATATTACCAATGCTGTTAATTTAGG
Source organism: Scarus forsteni (assembly GCA_036419115.1). Lineage (NCBI taxonomy): Eukaryota > Metazoa > Chordata > Actinopteri > Labriformes > Labridae > Scarus > Scarus forsteni. Next base: position 9,588,117 of record JAZDUH010000468.1, read on the forward strand.
ACAGTTGTAGCACAAATCTTACAGTGGGTGGTGGTCTTATAAATTTTCAAGCACTGTATTTCCTTGTTTTTCTCCTGATCAATTAATGCCCACTTCCATCAATTAAAAGTATCATTTCTCAAAGCAAAAAAAAAGTGTAAACACAAATGTACTGTCATCATGAAAACAGGTCTTCAATCAAGGCTTTGTGCTGTTGACAAAAAATATAAGTATTTCCATCAATATGGGGATAAAGAGTTTAGATTTATCAGAAAACCGGACATTGCCCAAAAAATAACTGTGCATACCTTATATTGATCCTGCTTATTATCAATAGTGTGATGTATCTTTACCTCTATGTTAGCAGTTAGGGGGCCGTTTACATGAGGTCTGATACGGTCAAACCCGATAAGTTTTCATTGAGTTTTGGCCTCCTGTTTACATGGGAACACTATAGGAGTGCTTGAATCCGCAAACTTTTGAAACCAGGGTCAAAGGTGGAGTTTTCAAAATGCTCCTCCATGCAGCTCTGTGTAAACCAGAGTCAGAGCGTTTAAGGGTGCAGCGCTGACATCACCGCATGCACAGTACTCTTTCACATGAAGGCTGCGCGCATATAACAGGAACAACAACAGCTTCGGCCATCTACCAAGTAATGTGTGGTGCTTACTGTGCTCGGTTTGTTATCCAGACAAAACTATCCAGACAGTTTTTTTGTCTCAACAGATTTGTGGTCCAGACAAGAAACTCTTGTGTGTCCTTTTGCCATTGTTGTTTTTGAAAAGTGTTTCTTATTTGTGTGTTTATTGTAGCAGCGCTGTTTCTCCGCAAACCTACATCAACATTTACTGGACTGGCATGCATGCTACAGCGTTTTCATATGTTTCTAGCATCTCCGTCTGAACGTGGATCAAGTTTGACTACGCAAAGGAAAAATCCTTTGCATTTTCAGTCAGTGTCTCCATGTAAAAGTAGCCTAAATCCATAAGTCATGATGGAATTGCTCTGTCAGGATACGTTGACCACTAAATCACATTTTGTTTTGTGCCGTGTGATCTCTCCCTCACACGTAGATAGTGTTTTTAGAGTGAGCACCTGTTTATGGTGGGATATACTGTTTTACATTCACAGTACTCATCATGTGATTAGCTCTCACAGACGTTTATTATGTTGGATTCCCTGTTGTTTTACTACTTATGAATCTAGCTTGTATCCACATGAGAAGTTATTTACTAGCTGCTTCACCAGACAGCTCATTGATCCCCTCACTTCATCATCTACCATACAGTTCATAAACAGCAGCAGCAGCAGCAGCCCACCTACTCCATCCCCCCTTCGATCTCCCCCTCCCTCCTCACTGCTGCTCAGTCTGAACCATTCAAGCACAGCACCACAGGATTATCCCTCTCATTGAGAAACACACACACACTCGCGCAGCCTTTCCTGAACAGCGCTCGGGGCAGGGGGATCACAGATCACAGATTAGTGCTCCTCTTCCTCATCACGCTGATTCTCCATCGCTCGCTCAGTCAGTCAGTCAGAGAGGACAGCAGCATTAAACCAGCGAGGAGGAGAGGCGAGGAGAAGAGGAGAGGGGCTGACTGCTGGAGGAGCCCACGTGTCTCTCTTTTCTCAGCCTGTTCATGGAGGAGCGGGGGTAAGCTTTTGTTGCTGTGGCGGGGGGCTGTGCTCTGCCTCTCTGTCTGGGTGTAGTTCTGCTCTTTGTCTGTGGGCTTTGGCTCTCCTGACATGTTGATGCTGGGTTCGCTGTGCTGCAAGTTGTGCTGCTTTTTCGGATTTTTCGCCCTTGGTTTTAAGGGATGGATATCAGCGATGCTCTATTAGCCACCTCTGTTGTTTTGGGGTTGCTTGAGCTGGACTAAAAATGAAAAATAAGACTTGAGAAACATGATGCTGACCACACATTTGACGGTTTTGCCTATGTTTTCAGTCTGATTTTGATATTGATTGTTTACTGAGCACATTCTAAACTAGACAAAGAACCTGTTTATTGTCACTATTTCTATTTCAGTAAATCTTGACTTTTGTAGGGTGTGACGATAAAGTAAGAGAACCTACAAAGTGTCTGTTTTCCTCATAATTCTGCAATCCATGCATAGGGTCCATCCTGAACAAAGCCCCCTCTCTGCGTGGAGCTAATGGATTAACCAAGCGTGATAAACACCCACTCATGCCATGCTGCACGCTGCATCCGGCCCAGGCGTTTGTTTTGCTGTTAGCGCCTAGCTGGGAATCCCCATTCAGTAACAGGATTTTATTTATTTTATACTCTCTTCAGCGTCCTCGTATTCCATCTCTGCCCATCATTGTCAGTCATGTGGCTCCAACCATTTCTCCACTGTTGACCCAAATACCCATGCAGCTCCAACCCCTCCCCCTGACCTCCCGTCAAAACACACACCCACTGCTGCTCTATTGTTTTATATCTGTCTTTACTGCAGCCCATCCCATCTTCAGCCTTGAATATTGAGATTTTTGGTTGCAGGAAGACAAGGATTTTGTCGAGATTTGTATTCAGTCAGTGCCCTAAATCCTACTGTATAAAAAAACCCTACTGTATAATCCAGGGTAGAAGTCACACTGGCATGTACGGTGCACTCTCCGTGACCCCAAACCTAGACTGCCAAGATTAGAGAGCTCCTCCTGCAAGGCAGTTTCTATTGTACTCCGCAATTATCACATTTCTGTGCAGCTACTCTTTCATACCATTTATTCTTATTTTGGGGAGTTAATTATCCTGCTAGATATGAGTATCATGGTTCAAGAGTCCATACTTTGCCTTCAATCAGGTCCATATATTCAGTTTGAATGACGGTTAGAGTATGTTTACAATTACATTTGTTTAGAGCTCCTGCTGTTTGACTTCTCCTACCCTCACATGGGCTCAGTCTGCTCTGATTGGTCAACAGGTTTACTTTATAGCAGTTGGTCAGATCAGCACTGCTCAGCTCCATGCACAGTATTATTTTTTTGCCTATTTCCGATATGCCAATATTTTTAATTCGTTATCACTGATACCAATACTGATGGCGATATGTCTGGTCAAGCACACAGGCTCTGTACTTAACAAAAATGGCCTTGTTTCCTTAGGTGCTGACAGTGTATTGCTGAAGGAACAGATGTAAAACAAGAATAAGAGCATTTAACTCTTGCAAAAATTATACCCTTTACTCACGCAGTGATGACAAGGTGCATCAATATTGTACAGTTGTGTAATTTGCCGAGATTCCAGTTGATATCAGCTGTAAATATCTGCAAAAATTTCGATATCTGCCAATACTGACATCAAATCAATAATATGATTCATCCCTAATATTGTCAACAGCGCTATATTCATTCTCACATCTCTGCCCTGCACTGGGTTTGCTGCTTCAATCCGCTGGCTTAAACTGCCATTGAAACAATGGTCACAGTCATGGGTCTTTCTCAGGGAGATGGGGGACAAGTTGCTGTAGGCAGCTATGGGAGCCTTAAAGACAGGGAAGGGACAGAAGTCCTGATGTTGCAGACATTTTGTCTTGCGCACTGAAATGCTCTATCATGCAAAGGAGTCAAGTAAAACATGCAAAACAGCATAAAATCTCAAAAAAACAGAATATGGGATTTTAAGTTCTCAACTAAGGGCAGCAGTTATGAAGAGCAGACTGCATTTGTCATAGTACAAGAATTCTAAAGTCTGCATCAAACTAGTAAATATCTGACTATTAATTGGCTGTAGGAATCAATGTTGCACTTGATGCCTACATTTCATCCCCAAATCTTTGGTCTAATTCCCCGTGTTGTGTTTCAGAGCATTTGCTGGTGATTTTGTTCAACCTACTGGCCACTGTGGCAGGTCAAAAGAAAGTCACATTAAGAGTGATCTGTCTCAGGAAACAACATGAGATTAAATGAATGAAGAAAAATTCAAACTCAAACTATAATCCTTTAGTACTGAAATGACTCTCCTTATACACTTTAAGATCACAACTATTAAATCAATAAATTGATCTTGGCTCTTAGTTATGTTTACATCAGCCTTTGAGGATACTGCTGTAATGCAGATTTTAACCAGCCTTAAAATCTTAAAGTATATTCAGCAAATTCACTTGATTTTCAATTTATAAGTACAACAAACCATCATCTAATTACTCATTACTTTAATATTATAAGCCTTAATTATACTATCATACATTAAGTGTCTGGTTCAAAAAATATAGGTGTCTGGTAATTTTTTAATCCACCAGCCATAATGGCAAGCTGAATTAAAGTCATGTGTACACGTAGGTCTTTAGCACTAAACTGGCTTGGATTTGGTTGGTAATAATAAAGAGAAAACAAGCTAGTTTAAGTGAAATCCAAATATAAAGACAACACCAAGCAGCAATCGAGGAGCGGTGTTACAACATAACTCACAAATCTTACTAATAATGCAGTTGTGTGAAGATAAGTTCTTTTTTCAGGCAGAATTAAGTAAGTAACTTGTGATTCGCCGAAGCATCAGCCCAGGAAATCGAATGGCTCTTTCTTTGACCTTACCTTTAACACTCATCTAACCTCTCTAAAATCACAGCCTCAGAGCACGTTCCCACTTAAACAAACCATCATATATTCAAGTAGAAGTGCTGAAAGAGAGTGCTGAAAATCTGCCAATCATAGCTGAGTTATTTCCAAAACTGCCCTGTCTCGAAATGTTTACTGATCCTTTGGAAAATCCTTGGATCTGCATCTAGATTCAGATCGCCACCAAGATGTAATCACTTCTTCCTTGTTAGGCACATTAGGCATATCTTTCTCAAAGTCAGACAGACAATGCACCAGCAAAAACAGAACCTCCTTGGTGGAGGTAACAAGTGTTATTTCTATAATAACTCTGAAGACATACAGCTGCCGTTACATCTCATGGAGCTCAACAAAACCTGCTGTGTGAACATGTGGCAGATTCACAGTGCAGTCACTTATGAAATTGCAGTTTGAGCTGTGAGCCGAACCTGAACCACTGGAGGTGAAAGCAGAGCTGATGGTGCTGCAGCAGCTCCAGGATTACAGTTGTTTTCAGTTTCGCTGTATTAGCTTTCATTATCACAGAGAGTTTGAAGTTCAGCTTCTCACATCATGATGATCCTGTTGTTGAATACTTTCATGTAACTAAAACCCTGTGAAGCATGATGGCTACAGAGATGGAAGAAGACACTTGTAAAGGTCAAAGATAACTGGGCTTTAACTTTGTTTGGGAAGGTCTCTGGTTCATGTCAGCTGGAAATTCAGTTGAATCTTTGAGGAGGATTTTGCAAGAGTTTTGTCTCGACGTTGTTGTTTACACTTTGTTTACAGTATCACATTTGAATTGCAGTGGTCATTTGTGTGACTTTTCTTTTAGTCTCTTGAAACCTTTTATCTAGTTCATATTTTTATTATTCATATTTAACATTTACCATGTACACAACAGGGAGATCAGTGCATGCTCATACTTAAATAAATATTCAATTCATTCTGAAAATGTTTAAAGTTGTCTTATTCAATGGTAGGTCTGGTTAAAAAAAGATAAACAAAAATAACATTTCTCATATTGACCAGATTCAACAGTCAATCAAATCAGATTAAATCAAATCAGCACTGGTGGAGACCCCACACCTGCCTCCAAATAGTTTCAGACCTAAACTTAGTGTCATTTAATGTATCTGTTATTCACTCCGTACCGAGAAAATAAAGCTTTAGACATCCATGTTTCTACAGAGAAACATTTTGGTTTGTGAATTTTACAGTTTGATAAAACCACTCTGTGGCAGCCAGAGAGGCTAAACCAACTGTCTTTCTCTCTTGTCTTGTTTCCTTCGCCAGGAGGTCATGCTATTGCCGGCATCTGTTTGTTTTTTTGTTTGTTTGTTTCTCTGTTAGCAACATAAGTCAAAAAGTTATGGACAGATTTCGATGGAATTTTCAGGAAATGTCCGGATTGGGACAAGGAACAAATTATTAGATTTTGGGAATGATCCAGATCACTGTCTGGATCCGCCACGACGAAAGATTTTATTTCTGTCATGGGGGAACTAAAATAGATATCTTTATGAACCCAATAACTCCTGGTATGTTTTCATGGTCAAGGAATTTAAATATTTAGATGAAATAAAGGAAGGATTAATATTTATGGTGAAAATCACAATATGAATGAGGACTGTGGTACTGGCCAGGACTCTCTTGAAAAAGAGGTTTTTAATTTCAATGGGACCTTCCTGGTTAAATAAAGGTTAAATTAAAAAAAAAAAAAAAACTGTCGGAGGTCTGCACTCTGCGAGACATACTGATGGACATGGATCAATATTTACATTAATGATCTCTGAATTAACCGACAGACTTCTGTCCAAAATAATGTGACTGCAGGGCAGAGCCATAACATAAGAAACAGATTTCCCACATGTCCACATTTATGCCAACAAAGATTTGAAGCACTTGGGTCTATTTTTTTAAGTCTAGAGGGAGTGTGAAGAATTTTTTTGTTGTATTACTCTACCCCTGATTCAAGTCTCTTTAAATCTTGATGTGACACTACAGTACACCACTACCACAACTGATTGGCCTATAATGGATGTTATGGACAGAACAATCATCCAATCAACTTTCAGATTGTAGTTTAAAAGGTTCTGCACTCCTCGGTCGTTTTCTACGTGCAGCTGCCCAGATGGACTTGTGAAATAAATTCTGTATTATATATATTTAGCAGTCTGTGTGGTGTCAGGTCAACAGAATCCACTCCCAAGCCCCTCAGACCTATCTCACTCCATGTTTCTTTTTAATCACCGTCTTTCCTCTTTAATTGTAGCTCTTTCTTTTTTGTTGAGTTTCATTTCTTCACTTAAATCTGTCTTTACAGTAGGTTTGTGTTTTTATCTTTGTTTAAAGCTATGGTCTACGATTTGGAAGCTTTGTACATATTAATAACACCGTTTATAAGGCTGTTATGGTCCTATGGTCCTATCTACACAGTATAAAGACCAAAAAGAACGAAAAAAATCCATTCAGTATATCTGCTGAAAAGCTGCATACTAGCTGACCAATCAAACCTAAGAACCTGCAACTATTAATTGGTCCGTGAGTTAGTCCATGAGTCCATCCAATCCTCGTCTCCCTCACTACGCAGTACGCAGCATCTTGCCCATGGTCCCGCCTCCTCCTCTACCTCCGTGAGCAGCTAGCAGCGTTAGCTACTGAACTATCATGGAGCCGAAAAGCCTAGCGCAGAGACCGCCTCCCTCTGCTGGGCCCAACGGAGCTCTGCCCGCTGGTTGAGGCCTGTTAGCGGGCTAACGGCTAACGAATAGCCTCAGCCGGCCGTCAGACCTTCAGCATCGACCGTTTCGCCCCTGGTTGATCAGGTAATGGCTTTGTTTACTACAGTGGGAGATGTCTGCTGAATAACTCTGCTTAGTTTGTGCCTGCACGGGCTAATAACTTGTAGGGGAGCGGGTTAGCCTGTTAGCCGCTAATCGTTTGCACTGTAAGCTGAGCTGGGGAGGACAGGCTGAGAAAGATAAATCCTCCCCCACACTCGGCTCCGCTCTGGCGGCGCCAGACCCGCATTGCCGCCGGTCCAATTGAAATGGCTACTGCTGTGTGTTATAAGGGAGATGTCTGTCGTGTTTGATACTTTCAGTTGAGCTGAGCTGTTTTTGATTGAGTTTGCTGCTGATATATTGTGCTAGTCGCTCGTAGCTCTGTCCGAGGGGGCTATATGAGGCTACACGAGCTGGGGGCGGGATCTTGGAACACGGAGGGGAGAGGTGAGGGAAGGGGGGCAGGCTGCGGTTTCAAATCGTAGACCACAGCTTTAATATCACTTGGCACATATCCCTGCAGTCATTTCTTCATACTTTTTGCCTCTCAGATCTGCATTTCTGCCTTTAGAATGCATCTCTTCATGTTCTTTTTCTTCACCCTAATTGCTTTCTGTATTTCTTTGTAGTTGTTGTACATCTCTCTGAGGTTGTTTAGCTTCTCTGTGTCATTTTGTGTTAGTGTTTGGCATTTTGGAAACTTTTGGAGGATTTCACGAGTCATTGCACTTGTTCATTTGAGTGATTCTGATAATTTGAGGTTAAAAGCCATGTAAATGGAGGTTCTTAACCCTGAGCCACACTGATTCATTAGTCCATGAGGCACAAAAGGCCCGTGCAGAAATCCATTCACTGACAGAGGAAGCATGGTTTTGATCATCTTTCATCCTCCTCCCACACCTGCAGACATTTTCTACCCTCACTTAAGTGCCATCATTAGTGATCAAGTCAATTCTGCTGCCATAGAAGGTGTTTCAGTTTTGAGCTAATGTCAGTGGACCATGATGGGAGAAGATTACTGTTATTATGCTGGAATATCTGTCAGCAGCAGAGTGACTCAGCGCTCCTGAACATTACCTCCCAGTCATTGAATCCATCGTGAAAATAATGTCAGGGATGAATGGAGAGAAAGTGCCAGAATCTTTAGTCTGTGACGGTGATTGTAGTTTTCTAAGTACCGTAGTCTAGCTGGAAAGTATTATGCAAAGGATAAAAATAATCTGCAGTTGATATTTTGATTTTCTCTAATGCTGCGTTCACACCGCAAGCGACCCAGCTACTAAAATCGCGTCGCCCACTGACATATTGTCGCGCGTCCATAAATACCTAATTTTGGTCACCGTTGCCGTTGGCCGTTGCTCGGTGACGTCATGTCCACTCAAGTTTCACCGCGATCATTTCATATATCATATAATAGGATGTATAAGCGGACATTATTCCAGCTGTATCCTTTTCATTCACCTATCAACCACAAAACACTGCAGCTGATGCCCTGCAGCAGCATTATCTGTCAGTTTCCCGCGGTCCATCTAGGCGGAACTAATGTCCTCACTGACTAATGTTTCTCACATGGATATGAATTGTTCCTCTGTAGTTCGGATGAAAAACTGTCTGTCACGGGCACCGTCAGACACGCACACACCACTGATTGGCTGTTGTCACACAGCCACACATGACATCGTCGAAAAGATCAACATTTTTTTACCTTCACATCGCGCGACAAGCTATGTGGTACTGTGAAAAGCGGCTGTCGCATCGCGGGAGGGTTTGCCCCGCCCCATCATGGCTGTCCATTGACTTTGCATGGAGAGTGATCACTGAGGTAGTACAAGTAGCGTGCGGTGTGAACGCAGCATAATAGTGATCACTTATCTTTTCACCTTTAGTTTGGACTTTGTACACATGTGGAGAATTTGTTTGAGAAGTTGTGAATGTTGGTGCTGTGCTTGCGCTTCAGTTGACAAAAAATGAAGCAACCAAACTAAACTTTATCAAGTAAAAAACATTTTATATAGTTTGTTTTTCTTTATACATTTTACCGGATATAACTGTGTTAACAATGGCTGTACAATTTTAAACTTTGAGGATAACTTCAGATATCAAATACCAAAAGGGAAATTATTTATTCTTAAGACATTTGATCGGTTTTCTTACCTTAAAAAATATCAAGCCATTTATTTGTAATTATTGGTTCATGGACAACTTAAAATTGAATTAAAAAATAAATATTTTGAATTATTTTACAGAAAGTTATTTTTTATTTTATTTTTTTGAATACATCTCTGGATAATAGACTGTTGTACTAACACAATATATAGTTAAAAACGGCGTGGATGTTTGATGCAGAAATGTCTGCTTTGAAATTGGAACTGCACAATAAATTATGTTGCTGATAATTTACATGCCATATTTTAGCCAGTAACAGTATTAATATCTGTATATAATATTTAGGGTTATGAACAGTAGATCACCCACAACACTACTGGCATGACCAATTTTCTAGTTTGCACATGCAATTTAGCGCTCATTATTGATGATCTTAGTAGATCAGCCCCCTCATCTATAACGCATCCAACTTGTTTTACAATCTGTCACACAAACTGCTCAAGTGCATCTTTTCATTCTACTTACATATGCAGACTCTTCTCTGAACTTGAAACACATGCTCAGTTGGAGAAATGAGAGGATGATTCTTGATTAAATCTGTAATTTGGTGACATGAGCTTAGAGAGGAGCATTTACCCTATAAATAGTGTGCTGGAAAAAGTTTTCCAAAGACTCAAACTACACGCTGTTTACTTTAAATAAGTGAGACGATTACGTTAAGAGGGTCAGTCCACAGACTCTGTAGATATGAGAAAAGCGTTTTGCAGCTTACAAGCATATTAAAAATATTGTGTTTACTCTCATCTCTGCTTATCTTCTCTGACAGTGCATAAGGAACGTCTCTCTGCTGCAGACCCACACTGCCTGAAGCCTCCTTGCCAAATCCGGGACCATGTCTGGAGCTTACGACGAGTCGGCCAGCCAGGAGACCACAGACAGCTTCTGGGAGGTGAGACAGAAAGAGGGCGAGCTTAGACAGATTAAACCGGAGACAGAAGCGACACTGCCTAGTGATGAACTCTCACTGAACCGACCCCGTCTGGCAGGCTGAAATAACAACCCAAGGCCTCATTTATCAACTTTAAGTGGGCAAAAACTCAGACACCCATGAGCTGATGATTTATCGATAATGTTTGATCCCTGAGCCAGCACAGATGTATTGGTAAATACTTTTAATTTTTCAGCATTTGTTATTCTATTGTTTTGATGTTGAGTTATTTAACAGTCATAAAAAGTGCAGTCATTAAAATCAAATTATTTACAGCTTTGACACACATTCAAGTAATTACTGTGTCAGTGTAAGCATCAGGGACTTCGCACTCACGTCTGGCAACACTTTGTCAACAGTGGAGGATTATTAGGGGAACCCAGCCTCTCATTGTGCCACAGATATATCTATACTAAAATGGCTTTTGTTATATATATGTGTCCAAACCCTACTATTCAAATTTAAGGCACACAGAGCCAATAAAACATGCCAATAATCAGTTCCAGGGGTTAACAGGAGGCAACGTCTGTCAAGTTTTCTTTTCAACTGTTGTGACCAATCAATTATCAGAATATTGACAGGTAATGTCTTTGTTTTATAAATAATTGATCCATTTTTTAGCTTCAAGTTTCTCCATGCTGTAATGGGTTTCTCCCACGCCATTACATCACCAACACCCCAAGTACAAACAGTCCTGAGTAACATGAGCAACAAGTTCCCAGAAGTCCATCCATTATACATGAGAGCTGCTGAGTGCTCGCAGTGTTTACAGTGGGATAAAGTCAGACTCCTCAAAGGCTACGGATCACACACGCTGTTATTCCTGCTTCTTCACATTCAGTACGTACAAAAGCAGGAGTCAGCAAGTATTTGAGACAGACAAGACAAACGGTCATCTCGTCATTGAAAGTTAATAATCCAAATTCTTCTCAGACTTGATAATGTTTAATCCTTTCTGTGGCCTGGTGGTGCGTTTAGAAATCAGCTGTAGCAGCAAAGGTGTCTGTTTCCAGCCCACGGTTACTTCATCACGGCCCCTCCGTGCTGCAGTGCTGCCTGCTGAATGCTGACTCGGCGCGCTGCAGTGAGCTGCTGCTGTGGAATACAATCATTTACACCAGAGCTGCCTTCGTTTTGACGACGTTTGAGATTTACTGGGTGTCATTTCCAGGGTAAATATCAATGACACTTTGAGTAAAGATGTGGTGCATTTATCTCCGTCTAAAAGGTGAGAAATGGATGCAGCAGGCTGTAATTTTAGCCCCCTCCTCCTCATTCTTATTCAGTCTGCGGGAGAAGCTTGCAGCTCTGTGGGAGGCTGCTGCCTCTGCGTCCACAGAGTTGTAAATAATACGCCATTAACTCTCCCTCTGTTTTTATTGCATAACTACACATCCACAAGCAGTCTCATCGCCACTGTTTCCTGCTTTATATTCAAAACACCACCACAGAGCAGCGAGGAGAGCTCAGTACACCTCATTGATTTTCCAAACTGCAACACTGCGCAGTAGTTTTTAGTTTAACAAGCTGAGCCATTAAATAAGGAGCGCTGACACTTTTTTGACAAAGCAAAATAAGTTTTTCCAGACACAACAAGTCTGAGTCCTTCTGTGGCCTTAAATATTTACCAGTTCACATTTTTTTTATGTATAGCAGCAAATTATCTCTGATAACCTGGAGGGTGAAGAGTACAGAAGTATTGGACAACAGGAGCTGCAAGTTACTTTGATCACTTTTTTTTTAAAAGGACATTCCTGGAATATATTAAATAAAAGTCAAAAGCACTTTGATTAAAAAAAAACCTAGATAAGCACTCGGAGAGCACAGACCTCCGCCTGTGCCACAGTCCTCACCCATAAATATTAGTCCTACCTTTATTTAATCTAAATATTTAGATTCCTTCACCATGAAAACAGACAAATATGCATGAATGCCGAAAATGGTCCTATCTCGCAATGTTGAAGAATCCCTAAAAAAATTCCTGGATCCAGACAGTGATCCGGATCACTCCCAAAATCTAATCATTTGTTCTTTGCCCCAATCCAGACATTTCCTAAAAAAAAACATTGAAAGCCATCCATAACTTTTTGAGCTATGTTGCTAACAGAGAAACAGACTAACAAACAAAAAAATAAACAGATGCTGTTAATGATATAACCTCCTTGGAGGAGGTAATTATCTATGAATGAGTACTGAGGTTTTGAAGGCTAATCTTCTGTCATGTAAACTAGTTGGAGTGTGATAATGAGATAATTAATACTTAAAATGTAAATGAAAATGCACTTTGTTCACTCTGTGAGGTATAAGTTTTGCACCTATAAACTGTATTTTGCCAAACAAGTACTTAGAGCTGAATATGATTGACTTACGACTGACCCTTTATCAAGTCTGTCCCTTCATCAGGTCTAACCCGCCACTAACTGATACACAGGCAGACAAAATCTGTTTCATGGCTTCTTTCCCCATTAAAAAAAAATAAAAACTAGCTACCTGATTTACTTCTATTTTTTATTTAACTCATTTGATTTTTCTTAACTTGGCCTTAGTGAAAGAATAAAAACAGAACCAACACATGATGTATGAAGATAAAATAATACTGAACAGAAGTGCTCTGAGATCTCAAACATCCACCAAGTCCCTTCTGACAATCTTGGAGAACTGCCCTCTGGCACAGCATCACCTTCTCCTGTTTAAAAAACTGGACCAGCATCTGTACTTAAAATCATACTGAAATCAAATCCCTTGTACAGTGACCAAAATTTTCAGGAAATTTCATCAAAATCTGCAACATGATGTTTGAATCATCTTGCTCTGAGACTTACCTTTGACTGAGGTAAAAAAAAATAATATTGATGATCTATAATCTTAGTGATGCTGTCTCATGTATCAGTCCACATGATCAAACTGTCTTTGTTAGAAGCTCTAAATGCTGTTAAAACACCAAAAATCATCAGTATAAAAACGTTTTCTCTTCCATTTGTGAGTATCTGAGTTTCTGAATAGTTGTTAATGTCGAAAAAACTAATCAAAGACAATTATTTCACCATGATGCACAATCATGAGCCAACAAAGGCTCATCTAGCCCTGATATTAATTAAATCACTAAAGCTGACAGAAACTTTATATCTTTACATTTGAGGTTGAAGCTCTTCCTGACCATTAAAGAGGACATATCATGTTTGTTTCTCCTTTTCACTATGCCAGGCTAGGATGCCTGTAAAGCATTTCTGCCCTCAGTACAAGTCATTTAGTTCCTTCATTGCCCCACAATAGCGTTCTCAAAATCCTCATTTTAGGCCATTATCAAGCTCTCGTTGAAACGCTTGGTCTCAAGGATGACCTAAAGTTACCTCGCAATGTCACAGCCCTTTGTGCTCTGATTGGTCAGCGCTAGCGGGGGCTGAGCCAGCCGGTCCTTCTTCTTCTACTGTATTTTCTGGCAGGCTCAAAGCAGCGACTGCGTATTGAGTCCCCCTACAGGCCAGAGCTGGTAATGAGGGAGTGTGAGCTAAGGAGTTTTATACCCCTGCTGCTGGATGTGTTCCTCAGTGAGGGTTTGTGGCTCACGGACATCACAGAGGAGGAAGTGTTTTATCAGATTACTCCAATAAAAAGAAAGGTACCTCGTGTCGTCATGGCGTTTGAAATTTCGCGGACATCTCGCAATGACCTATTTTCAGAGGCATCAAATCTCGTTCTAGGATATCAGAAAAAATACAATATCTATTTTTTTTTAAATTAAGGGGGTGTAAGGTCTTGTTTTCAGATTTATTATATGTAAGTATTAAATCATGCATCAGCATATGTCTCCTTTAAGCAAACTAACCAGTATCTCACCAGTATTGTCTCAGCTTAAAGTATCACTTTAATATGAAGTATAGCAGTGAGTAACTATGTAAGCCTGTGGAAGGTTGTTGCATGTATTCAGAACAACTTCCTGTTTTGTTTTTTCTGCCCAATACAGACTGCAGTAAGAAAAAATATTGCAATGCTATTATTTGAGCAATATTTTAGCCCTCTCTTGCATCCACCTAGTGAGAAGTCACTTGTTTCAATTCCTGTAATGTTGGTAAATGGCCTCCCAAAACATAAATTATAACCAGAAAAATCTATACTTTTTTTTTGAGCTGAAATGTTTCACTTTCTACTGAAATCCTAAAATCTAAATTTTCATAAAATGTAACAAACATATTTTGCATCTCATTTGATACATTAGGTGTTTTTGGCGACTGATAATCCATTTGAGGACATTTTATCTTTTATCTGATTGTATTCAGGTGTTTTTGTAATTTGTTTATCATAATGATTAGATAGAGGCACCATCAAAGTATGTATCAAATATGATTAAACAGGCATTGTAGGGTTAAAGATAAATATGCAGCACATCAATACCTGACCTCATATTTAAAGCCAACTCTGGCCCAGAGGCTTAAAACTATGAACGTTATATAGCTGTGTAATAAATAATAACATTTAATCATTTAAACTGAAGGAAGTAATGTGAGACACTGTTTTAAAGGTTGGGAACTACAAGCGAACAGTGAAGCGGATCGATGATGGTCACCGGCTCTGCAATGATCTGATGAGCTGTATCCAGGAGCGTGCCAAAATTGAGAAATCCTACGCACAGCAGCTGACAGACTGGTCCAAGAGATGGAGGCAGCTGGTGGACAAAGGTAAGAGCCAGAGATCAATAATGTTTAGCCATAATCTAATATACTGCTCAATAACTGATGTTTTCATACATCTTGATTTACATCCGTCTTTCCTCCACCAGGGCCTCAGTACGGCACAGTGGAGCGAGCGTGGGTTGCACTTATGTTGGAGGCGGAGAAGGTTAGCGACCTGCACCAGGATGTGAAGAACCACCTGGTCAACGAGGACTTTGAGAAGGTGAAGAACTGGCAGAAAGACTCGTACCACAAACAGATGATGGGAGGATTCAAGGAAACCAAAGAGGCAGAGGAAGGCTTCAAGAAGGCTCAGAAACCTTGGGCCAAAAAACTCAAAGAGGTGAGGAGGAGGTTTGGGATTTTGTTGTCCACAGTACAGATGTTCTGATACCATTTTTTCCCTATCAATACCGATACTTGTGCTGTGGGTATCGGCCAATACCGGGTACCGATCCGACACCAGTATTTTATAAAAAATATATCATACTACGCCTGCATGACTGTGATACGATTATCATTGTGGTAAGGTCTGGCTCAGGTTAAACCCTTTGTAAAACATGCATAAATACAGCAAGATGAAGCATGATTGTGCTAGCTGCTTAGCTCCAAGCCTCACGTCAACCAACCCTGACACACGTGTATCTGTTGTCTGTGTCACGTGATCAGTTCCTCCAGACCCTGCAGGTTGCAGCACAGCGCTACTGTTTTAAGAGCAACAAAGAAGAACCGTGCCAGAGTTTAACGGTGCTAAACAGTAGATAGATTACTAATTTAATAAATTACGTGGTATCTGATGGTGCCTGGACTCCAGTACTCGCCAATACTGATACCAGCATTTTCAGCACTATTTGAGTAATTTACGATGCTGATATCGGAACAACTCTAGTCCACAGTAGCTGCACTTTTGAAAAAAAAAAGAAAAGCCTAATCATTTCTAAGCTAATTGTTTGTCACAGCTTAACTACATTCACAGCAAGTTAACAACCATGAATCAAACACGTGTTTAATTCTGATTTGGAAGTTGGTACATATTTTACCCAAGATGCACCTACAACTTAAATTGTTTCGTTGAACTTTGTCTCTTTAGCTTGAGACTGCTAAGAAGTCGTTCCACATGGCATGTAAAGAGGAGCGGCTGGCATCCACCAGAGAGGCCAACAGTAAAGGAGAGGCTGTGACGGCGGAAACTCAGAAGAAACTCCAGGAGAAGGTGGACAAGTGCAAACAGGACTCACAGAAGGTGAGAGCATCCACTGCCAGCTCCAACAGCCCTGCAGCATAATCATTATGCAAAAGATGTTTCCACTGTCATGCTGAAGGCAAATCGATGTATATGGTCTATTTAAAGACAGTTTCTTTTCTGCCAAGTATCCTGAGGGCAGGGCAGCTGGAGCTGGTGAGGCACTGGTAATGTGGAGTGAATACTAACCCCACCCTTCAATGCTTGGGAGAACTCTGCTCTCCAAGGATTGCCTTGACCTCCACACCCCTGGACTATGAACTTTCTTTTTAAAGCACATTTATCAGTTTTCCAAGGCTGTGAAGATTGACATTTGACCCCAGATTAACAGAACACAGGACTTAAAAGATGTGTCAAAGTCAGAGATATCAGAGTATATCAGGCTGTTGAAACCATTTCTTTTGTGTGTTTTTTAACGCAGGCAAAAGAGAAATATGAAAAGGCTTTGGATGAGCTGGGTAACTGTACGCCTCAGTACATGGAGAACATGGAGCAGGTGTTTGATCAGTGCCAGCAGTTTGAAGAGAAGAGGCTCAACTTCCTCAGGGAAGTGCTGATGGATGTCAAACGCCACCTCAACCTCACAGAAGACCAACGGTCTGACAAACAAAACAGATTATGAAACAGACTAAAGGAACTATACGCCAGTATTTACACTCACATTTAACATTTGCTGTCTTTGCAGTTATGCTGGAGTTTACGGAGAACTTGAACGCACCATCACATCAGCCAGCGCACAAGAGGATCTGAAATGGTTCAGCAACGCCAACGGGCCTGGCATGCACATGAACTGGCCACACTTTGAGGTACACAGCTACAATGTTATGGCCACTCCACTGTCTAATAAGTCAGGCTATTTAAATACATAACTTCAGGGAGTAATTGACATTTTGTAGACAGCTTTTAAGGACAGATATCTTCCATGACTGCATGCTGATGTATGAAGCTTGTATGGGTGTAAGGAAATATGGGAAGAAAGTACATCAATATATATTAGATAGATAGATAGATAGATAGATAGATAGATAGATAGATAGATAGATAGATAGATAGATAGATAGATAGATAGATAGATAGATAGATAGATAGATAGATAGATAGATAGATAGATAGGAGGTTAAACTGCAGTGCTTGTTACAGTAAGCAGTGAAAATAAGTAGAAACAACTTGAAAATTCAAATAAAGAAAAAGAAAGAAGAAAGAAAAAGAAACATCTAATAAATAAGCCGAAGAAATGTACAAACATTACATATGAATTGCAGGAAATGTGATTGTGATTTGTTAATTTTCAATTACTTGTAGAAATTCAGAACATTTGTTTTTATTTTGTTTTATTTATTATTTGTAAACATTTCACAAGGCATAAATAGGAGTAAAGTGCACTACGAACAGTACACAGAAATAAGAAATGGGAAAATTCAGGAGAAGATAAGACAGTTACAAGATACAAAAACAAAACAAATAAAAAAAACAAGAACAAGACAGTGACAGTAATAAGAATAAAAGAGAAAACACAAATGAGATAGGAGCCGGGTTGCAGTCACAAGTGTTCATATGACAGATTATAGTTACTTGGGTGTTTGGGGGAATAAAATGTATGTGGTTTAAGGGAAACTGGATAGGGAGGAACATAAATAAAAACGAATGGTTGAATAAAAGACAAAATTACAAAAATAGTAAGAAAATAAATAAATAAAGGGAATTGGGAAAAAAGAAAATACAAAGAATAGCAAGAACACAAATGGGCATTTAGGACATTTGTTTTTTATATTTTAGCAAAGCCTTCGCATCAGCCTAATAACTCCCTCTCTGGATTACATTAGTTGCAATTTCTTCTGTCGCTGGGAAACACAATGCAGTTTATCTATTTTACCATACTGAACATAGGTAACACTGATAGAGACTGCATTAGTATTGTGATGCACTGTGATACATAGTAATGTCACATGGAGCGTGATGAGTGACGAATTTCTAGATTCTTGTTAGCCAACACACACCTCTAGAAGCTAGTATGCAGCAGCAGAGGCATGTATACTGACCAAAAAAACTCTCCTGAGTGCAGAAACAGTTTCGTATGACATCAGTTTTGGGGATTTAGATACTTAATGATAAAGCTTGATGCCTCATGCAAACACATTTCAGTGTGTATTGAAGATTGTGTGATTATAGACACCTCAGACTTCATAAGGATGTGGTCTTGTTTTTTTTTTTTTCATCTAAACCGAGTTGGTTGTGTCGATCATTTGGCATTATACATCGGAAATTTGTCAATTGTTGCTAAGCTGAACAGCCATTTTGTATCTTCATAGTAGCTTACGAAACAGCTGTTTACTCTTGCTATGTAAACTCAAAAGATCAAATAGAGAGGGCTTTTTCCTTAGGATTATCACACATTTTTACAAATCCTATTTTCAGCTATGATCAGAAACCAGGGGACCAGTGCAATGCCGACTTCCACGTTGGATTAAAAACAATACATCCTCCCTGCTCCACTCTATTAGTTGGCAGGAGCAGTAAACAGCTGACGTGGTTTAGTCCAAAAAAACAAAAAGAAAGTCTACATCATAATAATGTTTATCCCGCTCACTCCTCAGTACAAAATAATGACAAAATTGTCCACTTAGGGCTGCTCTATTTCTTTTCCCTAAATATTCTAAAAACCCTCAAATTAAAAAGAACTTACTTAAGAACACATTTTGTCTTTTACTTTACAGGAATACAACCCTGAGCTTACTCACAAGATCACTAACAAAGAAAGGTCGAAGAAAAGCAGTGAAGGAGTCATGCTGACAAACGTCACAGCAGTCGATCACGTGCAGGCCGTGGAACGAGGAAGGTAAGATAAAAAAATACACCATAGTTTCTGCAAATCGCACACATATGTTAGTGTGGCTGTGACAAACAATCACAGGTGACCTGCTGCTGTGGTCCCGCTGGACTCCATGTGCTCGATCCTTCATTGACCATCAGCAAAAATGACATAATTTAACATAAAATCATGCTTTTGGATCAGTTACACTCATTTTAATGGTAGTTCAGGAAGGTGCTGCTATATTAATCAACATAATTCCACTCCTGTTTATATTCATCATAGATATTAATGTTAGATTGACCTCTCTATCCATGGCTGTATTGATTATACGTCCATAGTAACTATATTTACAACCATATAGACATGAAAACCCTTTTGAAAATGAGATGCTACATCTCAAAGTGCTTATCTTTAATACATGGTGCTATCTAAATAAAGATTGATTGAGTCTATGTTCAGCAGAGGCAAATCTGAGTTTAGTCTCTTTGTCTCTGTCTGCATCTCTGGATGTATATACTGTATGTGTGTAAAATATATTTATATGGATTTGTATATATGCATATAAGTGTAATTATAAAATCAGGAGTTTGTCTTCAGCCTGCTCTGTTGTAAAGTGCCTTGCAATAACACTCGTAATGAACTGGCACTGTATAAATGAAGACTGATTGATTAGATATAAATAACCAAATAAAAGTTTCCCATTCAGAGAGAAAGAAGGAAAGGATTTCAAACAAACACTCTGCATAAATGTGTCTTTTTTAGTGTCAGCAGCTACGAGAAGAACCAGGCGTTCACGGGCTCCACAGAGTGGTCTGAGGAGGAGCCGACGGACCAGGTTGATGCTAACGGAGGGTCGAACCCCTTTGACGAAGACGAGGGCAAAGGTGTAAGAGTGAGAGCGCTGTACGACTACGAAGGCCAGGAGCAGGATGAGCTCACCTTCAAAGCAGGTAAGACTGACACTAAATGATCAGAACTACAAACGTAGAGGTAATTTATTGATGAAAATCAAACTGCAGTACTTACCCCACAAACTGTCTCATAAGAGGCTGAGTCCTGACTAAACTTCTCCCTCTTCCCTGAAACATTGGTGTCTTCAACTTAAAATGTCCAATTATTATATTTTATGAATAGTAAATACGGTATGTCATGAGATGTTTAAAATATTAACAATAAGCGAATTCAAAAATGTGACATGAAAATATATTTTCTTTCGATTTTGATTTCATTTATGGTTCTTTAAGCTGCATTTTTCTTGTAACAGCTTTATTTTCCAATGTTATTTGTCCATACTGCTAGATAGAATTGAAGGGATACACCAACATTTTTTTTCTTTTCATTTCTTACCTCGCTGCAGATAGAACACAAACCACCGATCTGCTTGCAAGTAGGTTAACAAAAAAAAAAGACTCTGATTACCAGTAGAAGACAGTATGATATTAGTAGAAGATAATGGAACATAATGCTGTAAAAGAAGGAGTCACGGCACACAGGACTGTTTAGAGTTGCTGAACAGTTTACCTGATGACTGTGGGCAGAGGCAGGCTAAAACTACCCATTGATAGTGTTGTGTTACTCAAGACCGGTCTTGGTCTGAGACCACATTTTGAAGGTCTTGGTCTTGTTTTGGTCTCGGATAGTGTGGTCTTGAGCACAACACTACCCATTGACTCCCAGTGCTTGAGCTAAGCTAATTTGCAGTGAGCAAGTTTTGCCTGTCTCTTCCTTGTTACTGCACACACAGTCCAAAGAATGCCGTCTACCTAGTTGTCATGGACACAGAAGTGAGGCAAGACATGAGAAGAAAAATGTCGGAGTATCCCCTTAAACTTGACGAGATTAATACTTCCTGTTAAAGCACAGCTGGTGTCTCATAGATAGCCATGTTTGAACTGAGTTAAGGGTTTGACATTAAAAGTTAGAGTGTACCTTTATCATCTTGTTCAACTTAGTAGCAGTGTTTCACCCCATCCTCTGATGATGTGCATTTCTGACTTATTCCATCCACAAAGGGGACGAACTGACAAAGCTCGAGGATGAGGATGAACAGGGCTGGTGTAAAGGTCGCCTGGACAGCGGACAGCTGGGTCTGTATCCGGCCAACTACGTGGAGTCGGTTTAAGTCACACAGCCGAGGACGCTTTTTCTCCTCCGAGCAAAACCCAGACTGAACCGTCCAGTTGTATCACTGCACATTGCCAGGGACTCGAAAGCAAAGCTTCCTCTTCGTGTGGGGCACAGTGAGCGCTATCCATCTCTTCACAGAGACACGAGACTTTACACAAACAAGACCTGAACAGGATCACCTCATCTGCAAACACTGAAGCAAATATTTAAGTCTGTTTTTGTGTAGCTGTTTGATTTCAGACGTGACGCTAACATGCCATTAAAAACGTTCCCTCACATTAATATCCTCATGGTATCATCAGTTGTGCCTGGATAGCCTGACTGAGCTATGCATTGTGCATTTCATGTACATATTTGATCCTTTTTTACAGTCTGGATGCTTGTACAGTCTTTCCTCATCAAGTACAGTGTTTTCTTCTCTGTGTTAAATATTTACATGTTAAGAATTATGAAGGACATTTTGGGTAAAGCTGCTTATTCACCTTCAATACTTAGAGTGTGATGGCTTGTTGTGATCTCTGGGATACTTTAGAAGATATGAAGCTTAGTCAAAATGAAGAAACCACTATCCCTGCTCTGGCTGAAGGCAACAAAGTAAAAAAACTTGATCTTATTTTCAGTGATTTGATCCAAAGAAGAAGCTCGGTAGTCTTACTGTGAGGGGATAAAGGAACCACAGCCTGCAGATGTTAATCTCATTATATCACAGCCTAAAGGAACAAGAGTTAAATCTAAAAGGCTAACCTGCAGTAACCAGCTCATCCACGTGGCTTCATAAAATAAAATAAAATATAATAAAAGAGTATAGCACTGACCTGCTCTTTTATAAAGCATTGTGAGATAGCCTTTAATAGGATATTGGGCTATACAAATAAAGACTAATTGACTGATTAAGTGTTAAGACCCGAGCCATCTTAACCTGCTGATCTGAATCTTAGTAGGAAAGTGAATTAGCATGTTTCCAATTTTGTTCATCAACATCTAAATCTATTTATTATCATAGTTTTCTGCTTCCCATCACAGCATGTCAGTTAACTTGGCCTCTCAGCAGTGTATGAAATAGTCACAAAATCAGAATCTATACATTTGTTCATTTGTTTCATTTGTTATCAGTCAGCAGAAATACACGATGATTGATTTTGAGTTTTGCCAATGTCACTTACATTTTAAAACTTGTGTTAGCTAATACAATACAGTTATATATATACTTTTTTAACCAAAAATGTCAATATCAGATGAAACTGTTGTGCAGATTTTCAGTATGTTATCTACCATTATCTATATCAGGCATAAAATATCATGCAAACCAATATTTAACTCCCTGTCTTTGATTATCCCTTACATTATGTATATTTACAGCAACCTCTTGGTCAATATGTTTCCTGAGACTGAGGCCACGATATGATAGGTATCCCAATGTGAGTACATTGTGGACGTTGATTTTGTCTTTCACAAAATTCCCGTTTAGTTTTTATGACAAGAAAAAAAAGTACAAGGATGAGTTTGAACTGTGCCACTGATAACTTTACCCAAAGTGTTTCGATACCAGCTGTCACAGTATTTGTGGCTGTATCAACTCTGTATGCTGTATCAATATTTTTAGCACAGGTCCATCATTGTCTCATTTAACTTGGAGTGAACAGAGTTATCAAAGTTAAGGCCTCATGTAGCAGGGAGGGCAGAGGCTTAATCTTCACATTCAGACCGACTGGCATGTACGACTTTTCAAACCTCGATCCAAAAGTGACATGGATTTGCATATTATATATACATATATGTGTATGTTTTGTCAACCCTAAAAATGACCAGGCAGCAACAGCCAAATCAAAACCAACATCCAGTGACAGTGACCTGGAGCTGATTTTAGTGAAATGAAAACTAAATGGTGGCCCAGTCTGTAAAGGAGAGGAGAACTTGTTGAGTTTTACTGTTTAATTCAGGAGCTGAAGTCGTAGCTCAGATGTTTCTGGACCAGCTCTTCACAACAGTAGTACACAAGTATACAACACTATCTTCCTCCATCTATTCGTCTTGATATTTTGATGACTTTAGTCAATTAAAGCTGACTGCTGCGATGCAGGCACATTAAGTCGGCCACCATTTTGAATGTTTTTACTGGCTGTGATGTAATGCCAACAAGTGCTCTCATTGGTCAGATGTGGCCGTTAGAAAAATCAACAAGAGTAGAAAATAATAAAAGCAGCTTCTTCACTTGGCGACATTATGCCACTGGTATGTAAGCTCACACTGGCTGGCCATGAATTGGAGAAAAAACAATTTCGTGGGACATATCTTTGCAGAAAAATCATGTTTTTTCTGCACTTACTAGGCTTGCATGCAAACAATGTTGAGTGTGACTCCTGGTGGCCACTAAATAAACAGATTCTTCATAATTCTTCTTTAAACTGTAATATTCTTAAAGGTTTGCTTGTATTTGTTACCATAACAAATTAAGTTTGACTGGTTTTTGCAGACTGACAAATCACGTCAATTCATACAAATCTACGGATTCTAATTTTGTGTATTTTTGACCAAATATCTAAAGATTATGTGAAGTATTTTAAAATATAATCTCAGCAGAGCGTCTCCTTGAAAATGGAAATAAGAGCTCAACCAAACAGTTTTAGGATTGTTTACAAGAACCCTCACAGTCCAGCCTTCCTCCCAGAACGTGCCTGTTTCCCTCTGCCCTGTTTGTTCGGTTTTCTCTCCATGAGCAGACTGTGAGTGCACACGTCATGATCAAAACCTGCCTGTATGTGGAGATCAGCTTTATTCCACAAACACTGCTCTATTTATTTTGATGTTTCACATTTCTGCTGTTGATGAGATCTGTTTTTATGGGAGTGTTAGGGTCAGGCATGAGAACTAGTAAGGGGAGGTAGTTTTGATTTGTTTACTCCATTTTAAACTTTCTCAAAATTATTTGGAATTAAAAATATTTCAAAGTTTTACATTTTTGTTCTGAATATTTCAACCATGGATGCATTATGTTGGATTTCAGCGAATATATTTCCAAACTTATAATCCTCAAAATCCATCCTGACATTTTGTTGAGCGCACAGAAGCTTCTACTTAACAGAAATTAAATATTCTGTTAATGTTGAGATTTCATTAATGTCAGGTATGGATATGACACAAGAAAAAAATATATACTTCAATAATTGACATATTTGATTTGTAAAGGTGAACACTTTGTGATGAAGTATTTTATTATGGTACATTCTGCTAATATTACAGCTAAAATATAGACCAATGTGTCCAATATGAACCTGCAAAATATCAGCTGTAAATATTAACAAAAGTTTTCATATCTGCCGATCATAAAAAAACAGCGTTTTAAGTAATTATTTGCTGATCCCTATATGCTCTGATAATATTTACATCCCTAATTTTAACTGTCTTCTACTAGATTGTCCAAAAACCCATTTTTGACAACATGATTTAATATACATCACAAAATTCTTGACATTCTAACTTTTTTGTTCAATATATACAATGAAACACATATGTCCCTCCTCTTACTTTTAATTCTCTTGAATGACCCTGAACCTCTTAAAAATGTTTTTACTCTGTGTGATTGTCAATGACTGGACATCATGAGCTTCCAGCTCTTCTCTCTGTGACTGTGTGCATGCTGATGATCTCACACTGTTCACCACTCTCATCTAATCCGATCCGGTGCATGTCCTTCAATATCCCACCTAATATCAACTGCTTCTTTTATAGTTAAAAATATAAATATTTATTTCTGTAACTTACAGACCGTCGTGTTTGGTCTATTTTACTGTGTACCAGGCTGTAGAGAACACCAGCTACAGCGGATCGTTTTGTTTTTATCCATCAGACGATGCCTTTGAGTGCATGTAGCATCACAGTTAATGTGAAATGAGATTGGTTCGTTGCCTTGGTGACCACAGGTGTTGGTGTAAACTACACCTTTTGTCGACGAGGGAGGCGGGTGTTCTCTTTCTGACGCAGACAGAGAAAGCTGCACGAGAGCTGCACAAGAAAGCAGAAAGAGGATCCGTCTCTGAAATATTAATGGGACTGCTGCCTTTTTTCTGCAGTGGGAACAGAAGCTCATTTTTTAAATCCAGAAAAATGTCACATGTACTGTTTCTGCTTCTGTTTGCTTTTGTGAAAATGTTGCTTCTTGTGAAGACTGGAGCCAGGAGGGTTAGATAAATATTGCCTTAGAAAATCAATCACTCTGACCCTCCAAAGAGACTTCAGCTAAAGAGAGCTCGCCTCCACAGACTCCACCGCTAACGTATCCTGCTCAGTTTACACCGACACGACACACAGGCCCCTCTGTTTGATGATATGAAGCTAAAGACTGCAGATGATCAGAATTTACACTGAATTAAAGGCAGAAACTGGACTGTTGGAGAGTGTAACATGAAGGTGTAACAGGCACAACCACTGTGAAACTCCTCCACTGAAAGACGGTGAATCACGTTTAAAAGAATCTCAAACGCTCTCCTTCCTTTTCTGTCTGTTGCTCCTGCTGCAAACTTTGATCTACAATGTTGAAGAAAACTTTGTAGAGGACTCGAGGGCTTTCTCTCTTTTCTTTTTAGCATAGTGCTGTTCTTTCAAAACTGTAGTGCCTGTTCATCTGCATACGCAAAAATAAAAGATGTCATCAGAAAACTCTGAGCTTCAAACGTGACTCTGTTGGTCTGACGCAGCACCGGGACTCTGCTCGGCGAAGAAAAGGTAGATGTTTGCTTTTAGACAGGGCTGGGTTTACCTTCCTTGCAGTGCAGCTGGATCTGCTGATTCCATATATGTAATGGAGCAGATCCATCTTGTCCATCTTCAAGCTGGACTGATCGATCTCAGTCGGCAGAGGCACTGACCAATCAGTGATTTTTTTTTTTGAGAGAAAGAAGAGGAACTGAGTCAGGGTTTGACAATACGGACCAAAATTTAGGCACAAGTTCAGTTTAAGATGACCGCTCATTCTCAATTAGCTGACACAGTTCCTCTGAAATCACCAGAAGAATCTGATCCACAGTTTTGATAATTAAGCTGTTTTTTCAGAAAGCTTTTTTTAAATGTATGAGCTGATCAAAGATGTCAAAACACAGACCTTACTGAGTCCAATGCTTTCAAAAAGGCAGGGCAATATATAAATTTATTCAATTATTTTCTGCAGAAGATTTAAAAATTAAAAATTGCGATTTTATTTATTGACTAACTCCAATTGTAAGTTGATGCAATCTTTGTAAACTGTTTGTAAACATTGAAAACATTTTCCATGGTAGGAGGCCCTGTCGGGTTTTGCACATCCACATGTTCAGGCTTGCAATTGTTTTTTTAAGTGAGATTAAATACTGATCAGATGTTAATTTACTATGAAAATACCTCAGCTGTCAGTGTCTATGTAGACAAACCTGCCCACGTTCGAACTACATAATCAACATTTATAGCACCTTAACTTTAAGACAGAAATTCTGTTTGGTTGGGATTTATTTTGAAAACATGAAGGCAAAACTTGAGTCATGTCATTTTTGTGTCACTTGTTTTTTTGTATTCAAAGGGAAAATTTACTAAAATCGTAAATCAAGTGTGTGATAAAAAAAAAAGTGTATATAATTTTTTGGTCATATCGCCCAGCTCTACGTTCAAAGTTCTTTTTCTTAACTTAGTCTTAAAGTCTCATTTTTACCAGATAGAGGTCTTTCATTCTGGATGCATTCTAATCAATATTCTGTCTGATCCTTCTCAGTTTACAGAGTGTTACACAATAAAGTTTTTGTGTTTGCCTTTAAATACCCAGCAACCTACAGTTAAGAGATTAATAGACCAGAGAGCCTTTATTTAACTCCTATGTATCATGACTAAATAGTCACAGCTATGTTTGGGTCATTATAAGTGACTGAAAGTAGATAAATCTGTAAAAATGCAAAGGTCAGAAATGTCAACCTTGGTCTTATGTACCATAAGATTTCAAGATATTTTTATATAAACCACCTGTTGACTGTAAGAAGCTCTGCAGTGTGACAAATCTGCTTTTAGTTAAGGAAAATTCCACTTAAAGTGTGTAGGACACTCGGCTTTAAAGCAAACACTCAAGGTCCAGATGTTGAGCACAATATCATCACTGTAGTTTTTATCTTCTGTGTTCAGCCTGCTGAGCCTGCATCAGAATTAGGGCTGAACGATCTGAGAAAATAATCTAATTGCGATTTTTTCCCCAATATTGCGATTTACTCTGCAATTGTTTTAATGTTCCTCATCTTATGTATTCTTAAACAAACATAAGCAGTAGATCTTTTTGTAGTAAAACCAATATGACAGTAAATTAATCTAAGGATAAAAGAGTTGAGAAAAAGTGGAGAACAAAAGCAAAATAGGTATGAAATTGTAAAAACTGGGTAAAAATGGTATGAAAGTGGAAAAAGGTCAATAGATAGGTGCAAAATAGGAACGAAATTGCAAAAGAAAGGGGAAAATTGGCAAAAAAAAAAATCCAAAAGTGGCTAAGAAAATTGATTACAGCAGCAAAATTGGGAATTAGATTTGAAATTTAATTTCAAAAACCATGTAAAAATTCCAAAAATGGTTCTGACAGTGGCCAAAAAAGATGAATGGGGGCAAAATAGGCATAAAGTTGTAAAAACGGGGTTAAAAAAAAGGTAAAAATGGTCCAAAAGTCAGAAAAAAAGTGTATGAATAGAGGTAACAAATAGGCACAAAATTGCAAAAAACTACATCACAATGCCAAAATGTTTAACACATTTTGGGCTAAAAATATTGAAACTTCTGCTGTTTGAAAATTGCAACAAGCCATATTGCGATTTAATCTAATTTGCAATTAATTGTTCAGCCCTAATCTGAATCACAGCCCTAAATTTAAAAGGGACTCTCAGATAAAGATTAATTTAGTAAGAAATTATTGACATTAAATTCAACTCATCAAGATGTATTAGAATAAAAAAAATGTAACTCAAGTTCTCAACCACATCACCAAAAGCTACATGTTACTTACTTCACAGCATGTATAAAAATCAACAGAGTTAATCTGCTTTGAAGACCGTATGATCTATTTAATGTTTCACTCTCAAATCTCCCCTTATATAAACAATAATAATCCTGAAGGTTAAGGAAGCATCTAATGTGTCCTCCCCATATCTTCACCTTAGCATCAGTAACTTTTGTTGCCACTAGAGAGCAGTAGTCACCACATTCACCTCTTCATCTGCACCCTGAATGATGAAATACACTTATCATGTTAAAAGTCAAGGGTTAAACAAAACCTCAGCCCTTAATTATCAGACACTTAGATCATCACACCTGCTGCCTCAAACATGATGCCAACTAAAAATCAAAAAGTGCCAGAGGACCTCAAGTTTTCAACAGCAGATACTAGTAACAGGTGTCTTTAAGTCTAACAGTTTATTCATCATAAACCAGGACATAGAATAGCACATATTGAAATGAGACATCAAATGCGTTCGACTATAAAAAGTGTATCGTCTTCAGGTTGTTCTCTCATTAAGACTTTGCCTGACAGATGCTGAAAGTTTACCTTGAAGAGAACAAACATCGATCAGAAAGACTATTTGCTTTTCAGAGTACATTTGGTGCATTGTTGATTGATTCAAATATATGTTCCCCTTTGACAAATGTTTAAATAACTCTAAGACCTCAATGTACTAAGAGATACAATAATTACTGTGTTACATTCTTAACAATGTACAATGTCTCAAATAACAATAGTTTAGCTTACATGTAGACTGACTAGACATCTGCCACAAACAGGGAGGCATTTAAGAGGCTAAAATCACAAAGTTTATACATTTACTTGTCTATTCTTTTCCTTCTTTGGAATCATTACAATTATTACTATTATTAGAAGCCTTATTTATATTTAACTTCTTGAACCACAAGACAAAACTTGTCACAGATGCCTGTTTATGAAAAATATGGTGCACAAATATTATATGAGAGTAGACGTAAAGTTGTTGAGATAAAAATTAAACTATGTACAAGTAAAATGAGCATTCTGTGAATGTACTCAAGTGAAAGTAAAAAGTATCTGTTTTAAAATCTAGTAAAAGCATTTTAGGCACACTTTGCTGTATCATGTAAAAAAGACAAGAAGCCAGAAGAGATTTTTGAACAGTTACTTGTACCATCCTACACATCGACAGCTGAACTAAATTGTAAAATAAAGGCAGAGCAGCAATTTAACCCTGATAAATATCAACTTAAATGATAAAGGTAAAACTGAAATTTCTATTTTTACACTCTGATACATAGATTTGGTAAAGAACATTGTATTTGACTCAATAAATTAAAGTTATTAAACTTAGTTAGAATTGCATATCTGCAAATAATTTTGTTTAATAGCTGCCAATTTAAAAATGTAACCAAAACTTGTGGATGGCCTGACATTGATCATAAGGGTATAAAGTACTGAACCAGTATCATGTTAGATTTGTAGTTACTAATTTAAGTATCAACAAACTTTTGGTTTTATAACAACACCGGTCAGTGGAAAACTTTGATCAGGTTTGTAATCTGTTTTTCTCTCAAATCTCAGATTTTATGACAATGTAACTATGTACAACGCTATCCAAAAATATACTAACGTAAAGTAAAAGTACTGGTTTAAAAACTACTCAGAAAAGTTAGGGATACACGATATCCTCAGAACAAACATGGACTGGGCTCCATGGATGAGTGCCCAAAAACCTGATTAGTACTCACTATCAGCAGTTATGATTTTCTTTAAGATATTCACAGAAATATTTTGGACATACAAATTGGTCATAATCCTGTATTTTGGTCAGGAAAATGACAAAATATACATATTAGCCATAATTACCTCATGGTTTGCCTTATACTCACTGCATGCCCGCTGTTTTCAAAAGCATCATTTTTTTTAAGAATAGTTTTTTTCTTGCTTTACACCTGTTTCTAACATACAAACTCCAACATGGAAGGAACGGTCAATTTCAGTAGAGAAGAGGCTGTGTGCTCTTGAAAAAAGATTAAATATCAAAATCTGTGATAATAAATTCAGAAATTATGGCATAGCAGATCTGTAAAGCTCCTTTATCATTCCTTTGTTTGAAAACATGCAAGTTAACAATAAGGACATTCAAATAAAGCATTTTCATAAATGACAGTAGTTATTTTTCCACCCTTGTTTTTATTTTGATCATATTCATATTAAATAAGTACATTTTTTACACTGTAACATGCAGATTAACAGTCAAGAGTGCAAAAGTCACCTGGCAGCAGGTGACTTTTTCAATTCAGCTCTCTGAATTATTAATGCAATTAACAATAACAAACATAGTTAGTACTGACAAAAACAACTTTGCTATCAAGAGAAGTCCATAGTATAGTGTACCATGAAATCAGACATGCAAGAACAAGGGACAAACAGCAGCGTCCTCACAGGAAAATATCAATAAACAAGACCAAAAATAACACATAACTTTAGATTTTAGCATTAGCTAAATAGAGAGCAAAACGGCTGCGGCATTGTTTTGAGAGAAACCTCAACTAAGATATTTTGTCATCATGTTACCTGGGCAGCTGCATAAAGGGGTGACCGTATTACCGGTGGACTTGTTGGCAATGCATCCAAAAACAAAGAGGCTCAGTGCTTTCTTTACACTTTGGTTATTAAAACTGTAAAATATGCTTTAGTTTTGTCTTAAGAAATACATTAGAAAGGGGTATTTATTATGAACTTTTTCGTTTCAACACCAGTTGACAGCCATAGATGCCAGTTGGCACGTGCTCTCTTTGAACTGTAACACCAGCTAGCCAACAGCTAACTCGAGCTAACACCAGTCAAAGGCAAAGAGCATCAAAAAGAGACAGCTGAAATAAAAATTGGATTACAGTGGCGACTCACGGTATCAGGGCAGTTTGTCCTGGCAGCTACTTCACGTCCTCAATGTATTTCCGTGTGAGGCAAGAAAATATCCCTGTCAGCATCCTCGACAAAGTTAGAAGTCAACAGTCAAATTTAACGGCGTGGTCAGCGTGACGTCATCACGTAGATGAGCATTATAGCTGGACTGTCTTGCAATGTTTCTACAGAGATGGGAAGAAATAAAACATTTACTGAAATTTCTGTGACTGAGTAACTTTTTTGTATACGTGAACAGATTTTTTTAAATCTAAAAAAACTTATTTTTCTTCTATTTGAGAACATTTTGGTTGCATTCATTGTTGTTCGTTAAATTTGTTGTAGCATTTGAGTGCTAAGGAGTAGCAGATAAAGAAAGTTATTCCTTAATAGGTTGGCCTGATAATATCTCGATGGGCCTACAATTTCGTTTTCTTTTCTTTTTATTTAAATATTCAGCATTCATGTGATGAATCAGTACATTTCCATGATGTTGTTCTCAGACATATCTTGTAAAACCAAAGAATAAATCAAGAATAGAAAAACTAGCTTGCTTCAAAAGCTGACATATTTTCTCTTTTCGTATGGCAAATACTTTAGAGAGATGCTCTGAATATTAATCATTTTAAGTACCAGCCCTGCATTTTGCAGAATCTAATCTTTGCCAAGAAAAAAAAAAACAACCCAGCTAAAAATGAA
Source organism: Scarus forsteni (assembly GCA_036419115.1). Classification (NCBI taxonomy): domain Eukaryota; kingdom Metazoa; phylum Chordata; class Actinopteri; order Labriformes; family Labridae; genus Scarus; species Scarus forsteni. The sequence goes on from JAZDUH010000468.1 coordinate 9,619,955, forward strand.
ATCATATTTTGCTTGTTTTTTTTCTTAGTTTATTCAAATAATATTCATATTTCCATGTCTCTGATTGGGTGGGTCGCCTGTCAATGTGGATGGGCCTGTCACTCAGAACCAGGGGCAGTTCTGGTGTGTTAAAACAAAAAAATAAATAAATAACATGCTTTGCACGTGAAATGAAACAATACCATTATCTTTGTTAAGGACTGGTTGAGAAACTAATTGCCAACAATTGTCAGATTTTGGAAGTGGCAGTTAATTAACAGCAAAAAGAGTGAAACATACATTTCCAAAATCAGAATGGTCAAAAGAAAACAGCATAGTAATAACAGTGGAACAATACTGAACCAGTATTTCATTGCACACATTAGATATTCATTCATCTGTTGTCCATACAGTTTATCCCTTTTAGGGGTCACAGGGGGCTGGAGCCTATCCCAGCTGACTTTAAATGAGCGTCGGAGTAAAAACTGAATTGGTCATCAGACAGTCGAGGGCCATGTAGAGAAAAGACAACCAAGAGCACATTAGAGTCACCAATTAAACTGACAAGCTTTTTCTTTTTGGACTTTGAGAGGAAGGCGAATTGCCCACAAGAACCCACCCAAAGGAAAAGTGCAGTCCACACAGAAAGGCATGGGCAGACACAGCGTTCAAACCAGCAACTCTTTTGCCATGAGCCACTGATGTGAGGCATGCGCACTACCTGCTGCACCACCGTGCCACCCCAACATTTGATATTTTATTGGTAAATAACTCATAAAAGATTAGGCATTTGTTTTGTGTTGTAGTTCAGCCTCTGGCCACTAGTAGGCACTCAGCCACTTGACTGTTCCATTTACTTTTAGGTGCAGATAATTAAGTTTACACAACCCTTATTTCAAGCTGTATTTTACATAAATATTATTGACGGTTCTTAGAACTACAGTAGACCATTTAGAAATAAATCAGGATATGTTGTCCACCTTATGATCACAGTATATTGTTAAAAATGTATTATAACCGTCATATGCTGACATGTATCTTACTGCCAGATTGCTGGCAATACACACTCATATTAAACAGTGTGCTCATGTTAAAGAGTTTCTAAATCTTAATGATGTTTTCCTCGATAAAGTTACAAATAATTCAAATCAAACTACATGATACTGTTACCCAGAGTATGTTTTCATTGATATCAAATTTAATATCTTTGCTTCATCCAGCCTTATTCTGCATTATCTTTGTCAAATGATATATACTGTACTATAACAGGTCTATTAGAAAAAAAACTAGTAAGCTCAGCTGTTGTCCTTTTCTTCCAGAAAAAGTGTACTTTTAAAATATTTCTCATGTTTATTTAGGTTACTTTTACTTGAACTTGAGTAAAACATTATCAAACTGTACCTTTACTAGAGTACATCATTTGTGAACCCCTGGTATTTAATTTATTTCTTTTCATTTCTTGTCATTACATTGAAAAGTTAATATTAGCTTAATCTTACTGTACAATATGGGTGACTTATCTTGTTCGGCAGTGTGGGTCTAATTAAAACGGCCTCCTGCAGTGATAAGGGAATTAGCAGAAGCCCATTAATAAGCCCTGCAGACAGTACAGACGTTCAGTTTGAGCCGCTGTGCAGTTACACATTTGTCTGTATTATCCCATCACCATGGCGCAGATCATATCACACAGCTATAGTCTTTCAACACGTCTGACATGTTAACTCCTCTTAATCTTTTTAACTCCTGCTTGAAAACCTGCACAGTAAACTCAGGGAGGAATTTAACTTCCACTTGTGAACGGAAAAGCATGCTTACCTGCAGGATTTAACTGCTCTGAATCGCCCAGGGCAACCTTTTCTTGGCACGTGTCCCCTGGCTCACTTCATAAAAAGGATAATTATGACAAATTCTGGAACCAGTTGGACTGTTTGTCGGTGAGAAGAAAAGGTAAAATACAGGCTAAGATGTGGATCAAAAAGAACACACCATAAAATTTAACAGCTTAATTATGATTGACTCCTCCAACAACTGTTACAGAGGGTGTAACTTGCTTTGAAAAGTAACTGAATTCACAAAGCTGATATTAGCCAGGAGACAAAACAGGTGTCCAATAAAGTATTGTGTTTATTGATTATGTGGGGAGCTTCTGATTCATGTGCTGGTTAGGTAGACATTTGTGCAAATCTCTGATGTGTGGTCGGCACTAAATTTAAAGCAGTGTTCAATACACAGTCCGCCAGAGTTCACAATGAAATGCATCAACATAAAATCCAGACTCAGATATAAAAATCAGACAAAACACAATCACACAACTGTTAAACAGAAAAATGTAATTTAAAAGTATTTTATTGAGGCTTATAAAAAGCAAATAGATAGAGGTAAGACCACCTCCTTCAGGTGATCTTGCCGTGGTTGTCTGTGCTGAAACAGGATCAATTGCTGTGTCCATATAACCTGGCACACCTGATAGACTGTTGAATACATTCACTAGTCCATCTGAAAAAAGGCAACAGAAAATGTGTGGGGAGGGCAGAGCCTTTCAGAAGAATTTCCAGCAGGTGGCTGGACGATCGTTCTGTCAATCACATTTATTACAGGCCAATCAGATAACAGTAGGCGGATGCTACAGCGTTGCAGACTGTGAGCCACTTCATTTAACAAACTGTCATCCAAACATGCCAGAAGTGGAGTGAAAATATCATTCATATAGAGAAGTTTGTAGTGTTTTTATTTGTTTTTCATTTAATAAAGACATTTTATCAAGATCTGATCAAACTGAAGTTGTTAGCATCTATGCTAATCTAAGTAAGTGCAGTCACTTCCTGCTGTCGTCTTGCCCGTAGCCCCAACCTCTTCCTGCTCTAAAAGACTGTGGACTTCAATTCAGGATGCTCACAATCACTTTAGTTTGGAGCCTGGTCAAATGGGTCTGCCTGATTTCAGACACTGAATCAGGCACATCCAGCAGCACAGAACACCCACTTCTATCGGAACAACTCTGCCAAACCATCTACAGTACAGGCCAAAAGTTTGGACAAACCTTCTCATTCGATGTGTTTTCTTTATTTTCATCACTACCTATATTGTAGATTCTTACTGAATCTGCAAATCTGCACTGTACGTGGAAAATGATTTTACATGAAAGACATTAACGGACAAGAAATTTAACCTGCAAATTTCTCTGTAAAATTAGAAAACCTTCATGCGTAGCTAACCCTCTTGTAAGTTTGATGATTATATCATATAATTGTCTTAATATATACACAGGATGATTCATTTAATATCTACTTATTTCATTAAATGCGTGTTTCCACTGTAAAACATCTACAATATAAAAAGCATGACACAGCAGTATAAACTGAAGAGGACAGCATTTCTCCTCCGCAGTAAAACAGCACTACGGACATGCACTGTTTTATAGGCAACATCTTAAAAACAAAAAAATATCTCAGACATTATTAACACAGAAGGAGTGGAGTGTGAGGCGCCTTAACAGTCATGTTTGTGCCTCTCAGGTGACATAAAAGATCTCTGTCCTCATGTTATTGGGTTGCAGAAACTGACTGACGAATGTTTGTATAACAGTCAGGACCAAACCCAAAAAAGGCAAAACATATCTAACCACATTTTCAACCGTGGCAGCGAGACTCGCTCCAAGTCAAACAGAGATGGTGGTCAGGACGAATGAAACAAAATGACAAAACAAGCGTAGCTGAGGGCGAGGGGCGTTCTCCTGAAAATTCTGCTACAGAGCAATCAGTTTTTCCTATTTACTGTATATGTGTGGAGTAATCACTTTATGGCTGAATACACAGGCAGATTAAGCAAATGAAAAGGCAGTTCATTTATTTATTTTTGTTCCTGTTCTGAATGAGTGGTTGTTTTTATTCTGCAGAAGGAAAAAGCCTCCGCAGCCACGTTGTTTTGTCTCTTCCTCGGAGCTGATGTGCGGATAAGCCTTCATGCAGCAGCTGTTGCTTCAGTGTTGGCAGGAGAAGTGTGTACCAATGGGGTTGGTCAGTGCACGTGTACCATGTCACCTCCTCAGGATTAAGTGTTCAGGTGCATGGTTAGATACTGTCTCTGTTTAGTTTAGCAGGAATCATCTCTTGTATCCTCCCACTTTGCTGCAGCCTCATACTGGGTGGACAAACTGGTACACGAGTCTCTGCGACACGTCGGGCTTGCGGATGATGCCCTTCTTGTAGTATTGACGTATGGAGCGGCTCAGCTTGTCGTAGTTCATGGCTGGTCGATTCTTTCGGAGTCCCCACAACCTCGCAACGTGAGCAGAGTCTTCAATTTTGAAAATACCTATCAGGCAAGAAGAGGGATTTTACATTTATAACTGTATGCTTCTTAATAAAAAAGACCTGTTGGTACATAATATTTTCCACACAAACATGCAGAGATCAGTTTTATCCAATATTTTTGTTCTTTTACACTAAACTATGAGTCTTAAGAAGGTTTATTTTCCCTCTATAATACAACATGAATAAAAAAAGATATTAAAGCAGAAATCCTGAACAGAAACAAAACACTCTGAAGGCACTTGTGAATGTTTCAGGATTCCTACACACTTATTTTGATTAAGTTTAAAACTTTTTAAAGACCCAGATTGAAAAATATACAAATATTTTGCATCAAAAAACAAACAATGATTAACTTAGTTAAGCCTGAAAACAAAGCAGAGAATGAAAAAATGATTTTTGAGACGTTTTATGAGGAGGCAAACCATTCAAAATATTTGACCTCATACAAATAAATATGTTTGCTGAAGGGATGGATGATATCGGTGTGATAATGGTATCAGCTGATACCAATCTTTCCAGGTAAGTGTCAGCCAGTTTTGAACTTTTTGATATTTAGAGCTGATTCACACCTTATATATCCCATTCACAGTATTGGCTGTAATATCCGCAAAATATACAATTATACAACATGCTTCACCTCATCACCACTGCATGGGTACATTATAAAATCAAGAGATTCATTTTTCAGTATTTAAATTTTGTTTTAGACCTTTACAACCAAATAAGTCACGTCTCATGAAGTAAAGACTTTGTGCTCTTGATGATAAATATTACTATATGTGATGATAAGCTCAGAAATATTGGCCTATCTGAAAACAGCAAAGCGCCCCCCTCGGTGCTGAGAGTGAAAGTAAATCAATCCACTGACAGAAAAGGACAAATGCTCGGTTGTCTCTGCTTTGTTAAACACATAACTGAGCTCTGCTGAGACAAAAGCAAAATAAACCAAGCAAATCCCTCCTGCAGCTCATCAAAATCCCTCTTTCTACACGCCTCATCCACGTCAATTCACTCTTTGGAGAGGAAAATAGAAACAGGAAATTGAGGCAAAATCATGCAGCTGCGTTGCCTGTGGGCAGTGAGGACACTCGCATATGAATTTATATAGGCAAATTCAGTTTGGACACAGAGTTACACATAGCGCACTATTGGCAAAGAAAGCACCTAAAATAACAGCCCTAGTGCAGCTCTTGGAATATGAGAAATAAAATGATAAAAATGATCATTGTAAACTCCTCCACCTATCCTTTTTTTTTTCCTATGTTACAGTTTATTGATCCATATCTTTATATTCTCTGTTATTCTATTGACCTGATGCATGCTGCTTTACCCTTACTCTTACCCCTGTACTGCTGCAACACCTGAATCCCCGCCCTGTGGATCAATATTGGTTTATCTTATCTTATTTTATCTTAAATAGTTTGAACTAATCAGAGCATTTGAGGCTTCTGGGTGAAACTAGGTCAAAACTATTCAAGATCCAGCACAGAGTTTATAGTAATGCGATGAAGATACCTTTTTCTTTGTTGAGCCAGCGGATGCAGCGTCCGTAGTTGTGAGGTTTTAGCAGCAGCTCTCTGAGGAACTGCCACAGGTGAATGGGTTGTCCAGAACAAGAAGAATCTGCTTCAGACCAAAGCTCCTCAGCAACTAAACAACAAACCAAAGTGCTGTGAATCTCAGAGGAAAACAGATTGATCAATAAAACATTAACCATGACAAGATAAACTTTTATTAACTAATCACGGAGGAGATTTTTGCTTCAGCAGACCAAGTTCTTACCTGATTAGGAAACATGGACTCAGATTTGTTTGGTTTTAAGGCTGGCAGATAAACAAGCATGTTTTACTCGTAAAGTTAAATCTAAAAAAAACTCACTGATACTTAATAACAGTTTTTAAATATGGATTTATTCTTACTTTTACTCTTTTTTTTTTGCTTGTATTTAAAATGACAGGGGAGGGAATGGAGTTAAAATATCCAAAAAAGAGGACTGAGATTCAGAGAAAGGGGCCACAGGTCAGGTTTGAATGTGGGACACCAATATGGGAGTCCAGCTTTATTATGTGGGGCGATCAGACCACAGGGCTATCAGCACCCTAGTACCACTTTATTCAACATTATATCAAGTAGATAATTTGAAGATAATTTCATGCATGTTGCATGTTGCATGTTGACTTCAACATTTCATTTTAAGACTTTTTAAGGCCCAAGAGTTTTTGCACAGCAATCAACACAGCTGTGTTAAATTAATATTTTTTTCCACGTCACACCAAAATGCTACTTTGTGATAGTGGGATTAGCATTTTATTATGTTATTTAACAAAAAAGGGCACAAGACATTAACTGAATAGGATTTCCAGGCAACCACAAGCAAAAAGAGAAGCATGCATGGGAGAGGGCATGCATTCACAGGGATGGGGAACTTTTTACTAAGTGTACAAGCATGATGCTGTCTGCCACTATTTAACTTTTTCAGGATATTTTCAGAAGCAGCTCTTAAAATACCAAAACAAACTGTTCTAAACAAAGTGCTGTCAACTTTTAGGAACTGTCAACTTGCAACTTCACTAGTCATTCTGGGAAAGAGGCCTGAGAAAGTGTTTGGGAATGGACAGAACCTTTCAAAAGCATATCTGGCTGGTTGGATGATCACTTTGTCAGTCATATTCATCAGTGTTATTTGTGTTCTTTAATTTCTTATTTACTTTACCTTTAAGTGTCAATGCCTGATCGGTGTATCTTAAATATTTTTAAAGACCTTGAATTTCAAGAAGTCTTTTAAAGATTGTTGAGCATCTGCAGGGACCCTGTCTACAGGAGAGGGAGTGAATGAGAAAATAAACCTACCTGTTGTTTTTGTTTCTCCTGCTGAGCACCGTTCTTTCATCCAGGCAGCTGGGGGAGAAATGAGGATATTTAAGTAAAAAAGATCTTTACATTTTTTTTTATCAAACAGATTCTTGAGCTTTGAAAAAATACTGAGATGTGACTTCAGATGGACTTAACAAAGCTCATGATCATATGAATACAATCAAAACTCTTGATGCTCTCAAATCAAAGGTAGGTGTATATTGTGGTTCGGCTATTACACCTTTGTCTTTAGAACACTGGACAGAGTCGAGCATTTAGGAGGAAAAGAAAAGGAACGATATGTAGTAAATGAACCACAGGTTTGACTTAAACCCCAGCTGCTGCTCGAGACACTATAGCCTTTTGAATATGGTGTACAATCTAATCAATGAGCCAACTGCACTCCAGAAAGGTGAACATTTGATAGCACATCATTGCAGGAGCTGTAGCAGGGTATATAATGACCGTAATAAAATGTTATCAGCACACACCTGACTTCCATATGTCCAGGTGAGCATGCAGCGTGTCTCCGCACTGCGGGGAGCGCTGGCGAAACTCCTCCTCACTCATGGCACACAGGTCTTTACCTGTCAGGTCCTGGAAGGTCTTTCCTGCATGAGGTAACCTGTACAGGTGTTCAGTCCACAGCAGCCACTTCTGGACGTTCCCTGTGTTCCACTCCATGGGATCTGAGAGAGACAGAGAGAAGATGGTGAGAAAGTCCCAGCTGTCTGCAGTAAATCACCTGGTTTAGAGTGACAGTGGAGTCATATTCAGTCAGGCCCAGTTAGTTATTATTTGTTTACAAAGTATTAGGGCTGAGAAATATGAGCAGAGAAATAGTATTTCAATCATTTATGACAGAATGGCATTATCTAATATCCACCTCATCATTTTCAGTAAAGACCTCATAAAAGATTGTCATCATCAGGGGTGGGAAATGATATGATTTTATTGATACTGATGCCATTATTGATGCTGCCAATCTATTTAATCCTTAACCAACCACCTTATTGATTCTTGTGGATTGTCAGTATGGAAAGAGTCAGCCTTCACAGGCTCTCAGTGTCAACAATGTCAAACAAATGTCACTCTTCTGCTGTAGATAAATGATTTTGCAGAGTTCACTCTTGATTGAAATCACACCCACAGACACTGAGAGATGTGCAGAGAGCATCATATGATCCAATAAAAACTTCAACTTTGACCATTTCTGTCTTTTGCCTGTCATGTTACATCTGACATCTTTGTCGTTGTTTCTGCTGACTGCCTCAGAGTGTGATCTCCTGGAGTGTGAAGCATGTAGGAAAAAGCTGATGTAACTGATAAGGGAAATGGTAAACATGAAGACTAATAATACTGACACATTATCCTTATTGTTATTGATTCCCAACTAGAATATGTTTTTAATTCCCAGCCAGGATGATTCCTTCCATCCATCTATTACCTAAAACAGCTGACACAAAATCAGAGGCCGGGTAAATCCCGGACTGGTCACCAGCTATGATTCTGTATTCCTCAGGAAAAAAGGTTTTGTTTCAGTTGATTATTTCTCCCCAATTCACCAATTAGTATTATGAAGGGGCGAAATAACCTACCAAAATAAAGTTTCCAAACATTTTTGAGGAGTATATAAAAAATAAACTGATACAAAAGCAACAAAAGAGAATTATTGGCATTTTTTTCCTTTTCAATGATTAAAAATTAAACACTGTCTTCTTTCTACAAAAATTTTAGAATAATTCATATAAGCTGTCAACTAATATCATAAATGCCATGTGTTAAGAAAACAATTTAATTAAATAACCAGTGGTCTAGAAAAGTACACAACTTTAATGGTCTTTCATCAAATTTTCTCAACAAAACCTACATTTTTATTTATTTAACCTTTACTTAAACTCATTGAGATTAAAAATCTCTTTTACAAGACTGTCCTGGCCAAGATAGGCAGCAGCACAATTTACAAAGTTTCTTACATTCACAAACAGCATTACTCACAAATACAAAAGACCTGTAAAACACTTAATGTACAATTAATAAAGACATTTGTATTATTAATTGGATTATTAAAGGAAGCAAGATCATCTGTCGGCACATCTGCAGCCTGATGCCTCAATATTTACATCATTTAACATCCTCTTAAAAGTGTCCAATTTCATAAATTGATCAGAATCTTTTATTAGAGACAGAAGGTTAGCACATTTATGTAAATACAATTCCACTAACAGTTTAAAACCAAACTAATAAATGTGTTTCCTAGAGTGAGTGCTGGAATTTGCCTGCAATGTTTCAACTTCAAATCAACAAATATACGAATATCACTTTTACAAAAATCAAACTCAACTGGTTTTCGAGCATACACGCCAAAAACTGAAGATATCCAAGCCTTTGGCGGGGGGCTTGGCGAGGAGACAGGGGTTGCGGGCTGAGCATTTGATGAGATGCTGCTGAACACTTGAGTGGAAGACTGACTGGATGAGGAGTGGGCCAGCTGCTTTGCCCATAACTGACACAGCCCGGTCTTGTTCTTTATTTAGCCATTGGTGATGTGAAGCCCAAAGTGCTTCCATAGAGTGGCTTTACCTGTCTTTCATTTGCTCAAGGTGCACTTCTTGTTGTTGAGGTCAAGAGAGCAATGCACACTCAAAGCTCCAGGCACCCTTATGTGGAGCAGAACTTAATATTTTCTATTTAAATCTATATTTACAGTTTGAGTATGGATTGTTCCCCCAATGTTTACACTCATATTTGAATATTGAGTATAAGGGGACAGCCCTAGTATTTGGTGTTTAAGTTTTTATTTTTTTTTTAAATAATATTAAACAGGTATTAATATTAAAGAATCTAACAAAGGATACAAAGGCTCCTTAAACAGACTGATAAATTACTGTTCCCCGTTTAGCCATGTCATTTTAATAAGATTATCTTGTGGTTAATAAACATATTACTGTGGGTGGTTCTTACAGTAAGTAGGCCTTTTATAGAGGATTGCACAAGGCATTCTTCAATCCATTTATTTGCCTCTGGTTTAATCAGTGCCAATATGACATCAAAAGAGATGTATGATGTTATATTAATGCAAAATAAACTTAAATGACTTAAACAATATTGCCTTACTCCTAATCTCATTTGAAATATACTGATACATCTCAAAAAATTCCACTTACTGCCTCTTTAACACTTAAATTTACCGAAACCTCCCCATGGTCACACTCTATGACTCTACCGCTGTGAACCAGAGAACAAATGATTAGGGCTTGTGCGGGCTTATGACAGCTCCAGGTCTTACAAAACATTATTCTTCTTCTGTTTGCTCTTATGAGCAGCAGAGGCCTCGCCCATGTGACTGTGTACACGTCTAATGTCAGGGGAGAACCATCAGTGTCACAATCTTTGAGAACTCATGCAAAGGTCAGGATTAAACAGATCCTGGAGCGAGCAAACACGTCTGCGTCAGTCAGGATATGATTTAGGAGATCTGTCATCTTACCTGAGCTATCCACACAAATACCTGTTGATTCTGGGAGCAAAAATAAATAATTCCTTTTTCCTAGCATTTAGCAGGCAGCACATGAAAAATGTCCTGTCTGCTTTAAAGATTTTTGTCTGTGGCGGTTATTTTTCTTTGGTTTGCAGCACTCCTGTTGAACCTGCAGTAGCGGGTGAACATGGGCAGAAGGACCCTTAACATAAATACCTCCTGCCGGAAATAGGGCCGGGAAATGCACCAACTTTTCAAGATATACTGATGAACAGTTTGAACAGATAATACTAAGCACTCTCTGGCTATCAGCACGTGAATGTTGAACAAAATGATTTAGAAAAACAGAAGGAAGCTAGCAGGCATTATGATCAGCAAAACTAAAGTAAAAAGACAGACCAATTGACAGTAAAATAATTACTGACTACAACATGATATTTCTGAAATGAAGAAGTTTCATGTTGTGTCTTTAATCTAAAATCCACTGATGACCATTTGAAATCATGGCAACAGAAACAGAAGTCCTAAAACTCATCACTGGTTAGCTTCTGCTCAACATTTTGATATTCTACCAGTCTGAAACACAATGTCTCTGAGAAAATTTGGAGAAAATGCCACTAATCGGAGGATATTGTCAATGTTTTTAACAGTTTGGACCAACACTGGAAAACTGGGGGTCAACAGTCACATGTGGTCCCACTCCCCACTTAATGCAGCCAAGCTGAATAAATGTAATAAATACAAGAAATCAAACAGAATAATAAAGGAAGCATGGTATATGTATGAAATCAATATCCACAGATAAGTGCTTCAAAAGTGAAATAAAGTTAAATATGGGTGTCCGCAGATACAGTATGAACATTTCTGACAACATTTCCCACTTATATCTCAGCCTTATACATTTGCAACAAGATTGAGTATTTTAATTTTAAATTGAGAGCATAAGCTCCCAAATAGTTTGTTACCTGTCAGCAGCTACATGAATCATTGTTTTGGTCTTTAAAAGGGCAGATTAAATTTAATTTCACTGTTACTGTCAAAACTAATGGTTACATATGATGTTTGTGTGATCTAAAATTAACTACTTTCAGTCATTTCTATGTATTTGAAAGATGTTGGTATGAGCCAAAATATGTTTTGAGATATCAGCAAAAATTCAATAATGTGAATCCCTGAGAAACAATAATAGTAAATATTGTGCCATGAAAACACTTTATGTGGAAATATTTTCACAAAAACACTTGACTTCTGTTTTGTTCATAACTTTGAAATATTTTTGGGGTCCTTTATTCACCATTCATTGTTTCTATAAAACTGTAATAAAATAAAAATAAATAAATAAATAAAAATAACCAACATCCATCATCTGTGCTGTGTTGATGTGGCATCAGGTATTGAATTTGTTAAACTGAGACCAGCCTTTAGTTTGTAGCCCCGTGGGTCTCTATGTTACTCACAGTATCTAAAGCTCCCGTTGGGAAAAGCTGGTTGTCTAGGGTGTTTTTATTAATAATCAGGTTTCACTTTGATTTTATTTTGACTAGAATTTATCATGTTCAGACTGCCACTTCTTATTTCTTTAAAAAGCAATGAGATATTTGTATTTGTGTTTGTTTGTTTTTTTTTATTGCAATTCAGTCTAAAAAATTTTTTTGGTCCATATCGCCCAGCCCTAATCTGTACCTGTTTGTTTAAAGTATTTCTTCTTTGCTGTGATTTTTGGAAACACTTTTTTACTTTTATAGTCAACATAAATATTCTAAATATTCCATCTTCTATAGAACTGCACTTGTGGGAATTTAAAAACTCTGTCCTGTAATTTTGTGTCAGCTTACATTTGTGACAAGCAAAAAGAGCATTTATGAAAGATGTTAGTGGTTAAGCATAAACATTTTTGTTACTGCAACATAAACACTGTGGTAAAAACAATACTGTCTTATATTTGTTTGGTAATATATAGTTAATCAAAAAACTTGACAAATAGCACAACCCTCAGATTTTACACAAGGCAAAGAGGTTAAATTTCTCTCTTGTATCAGTACTTCTACAAGAGTAAATTATTTAAAATGGGACTGTACATTTTCACTAGTGTCACAATTCAATTCCAGGGACACTTGATGTTTTTTTTTCCTCCATTCAATATGCCAATATTCAAAAACCTTTTAAAGCTGATACTGATACTGATATCAATATATAGAAAAAACAGAAAAATCTTTTTTTTTTTTTGATTATACTTACAATTTATTAAGAAATTATTTTTCGCAGTGACAGTAAACTCAAGCTTCATGCGCTCTTTTCACAACTACAAATAGTAATTTACCAATTTGCAGAGACAAAGTCTGCTGTATTTCACAGGATCTATACTTTATAATTTAAAATGCAAATGCAAAAGCCAAAAAAGTCATTGCTAATATATAAAGCTAAAATATTGGCAGTAAACATCTGCATTTTTTGATACCGACATCATACTGACAACACTGTGCATTCTTATTCTGTTCAGTTATGATTATATGATCCAGTGATTTTCATTGCTTATTGACACGTTTTAATAGAAATGTGTTTGTTATATATTCAATAAGTGGGTACTCAGCTTGAGCTATATGTTTTTTTTGAAACAACTTTTCAGTAGCTGCACTTTTTTATTTCACTTTTGAGCATAACAAAGCTCAGCAGAGTCTGTTAAACAGGCTGAAGTTACTGAAGAGTTTTGTGTAGCAGCCTCATGATTAATGGCCTATTAATTATAACTAATTAAATACTATTATTATAGGACTGTTCAGTATCCACTGATGCAGGGTCATCACAGCTAAGTCTTGAAACCTTGTGTCCCTGAGATGCACTTTTTGCTCATTAAACTTTTATTTTTGGATGACATACTTTGATATTCTGAACTATTTCAGGTTCAGAGTGCCACATCTTTTTATTATATAAATCTGATGAGCTGAAAACTTTCCTCAATTTGGGTCGCAGCTTGTCGTTAAGGGGTGATGGTGGGTCTTGAAGCCATACCAGTTGAGAACCACTGATATAGTCAATGATTCAATTTTATGTCATGATGTATCACAATGCAGCATAATGAGCAGCAACCTTAATTTTCTTTACTACAGCACATGGCTCCATTTTATTGGTAATTACAAGCAGTCAGATAAATATGAACTGCTTGAAATTATTCAGAAAAGCTTTGAAAATCCATCTACACAAACATGTCTTCATATTGAAAAAAAAAAGCGCAATTTACCAGAAATGTCTTCCTTCTTGAAGAACAAAACTAAAATTCCAGTCTAGCAGCAACCTCTGGCAGAGAGGACCCCTCCTTAATGTGGAAAACATCACAAGCATGACTGAGTCTAACCACATTATATAACAAGCGTGTTCACAACTGTAAACACTTTTATAGCATCAAACAGTCAAAGTAGTTTATATAGAGCAGAGCGCGACTTCATTAATGAACATACTTCAGCGTTGATATTGGTAATAAGTAAATATCAGAGACAAGGGACATGCATTAATGTTTTATAAGCTATCTCTGCAGTGATGCAGAATCATCTAAAACAGCATCAAAAAGCTTCAATTGAAGGAAAACTTCCAAAACCCCACGTTAACACATTTCCATCTCTGCAGGTCTGCTAGGCAGCTTCCATGCTGAGACATTGAGCCTACCTGGTGTGATATTGAGCAGCTTGCAGGCCGTTTCGATGTCTTTCAGCACTTCTCCCACCACCATGCTCTGCACCTGCTCCAGAGAGCGCTCCTCCTCCTGACCCTCCAGCCCAGGAGAGAGCCCCTGCTCCTGACTGTCAATGACGGGGCACTGCTCCGGTTCCTCCCGCGACTCCATGCGGGTCATGGGTACGGCCAGCGTTGGGGAGGCATCTGAGACTTTTACTACATATGTTGCATCCTCTGTGAGGAGCATGTCGAAGCAGGAGAGGTAGAGGCCTGGTCCATTACGCTCCAGGACCTCCACGTTTGGTTTGGTCTCCTCGAGGTCCCAGGGTTCATTAGAGCTCCTGGTTCGCTCCAGGATCGCTATGGAGTCCCCGATCCTGGGTCCATACCCCGTGCCCTCTGATAAACTGCCCACTGGGTTCGACATGGCTGCTGTCTGAAAACAAAAGAGGAAAGAAAACGGTACTGAGAGTTTGATTCGTCATCCATAATTAATATCTGAGCAGAAATAAATGAAAACATTCAATGATCACTTCAGCAAAATGTCAGAAAAAAACTCTCCTAACATTGACTGTAACAAACAAAACACAGAGGTAACATTTTGCCAAATATAATCATCAGTTTGGTTGACAAAATCATCAGCTTTAAACAGATACAAGTACCTCCCTAATGGTCCTCAACATTAGCTCTCCAGATGATAAACAAGACATCTCTGTTGTTAAAAAATAACATCCACTGAAGGAGCACGAGTGGAGGCATCTGTCTCTGCAGCGTGGTCTGAGTGGCACAGAGGTGGCTTCTGTGGGATGCTCTATAAGAACCCTAATGGAGATCGTGGGGTAAATGACCCTCATGAGAGTTAAACACACACAGCGCTGACGACCATGGGGCAAAATGGATTTGACTGAGTCTCTTATGTGTGGGTCAGTGGCCCAGAAAGGCTCATGTGTTGGGGGTAGGTGACTCTTATTGAGACCTGGAGCAGCTCTGCCGCCTGCCTCGGCTTTCAAGGTGCCGTCTGTCTCCACTGTCAGCTGGAGTTTTTAATCAAGTTAGATAATGTAGGGAAGAGCGTTCACAAAAACCTGCCCTGAACAAGTCGGACGTCTGTGTTATAAAGACTGGACTGATGGCTCCCTCTTCACAGGAAACAGCCGTCATAAGTGTTCGTTTATGGACGTCAGCTGTAGCACAAGTGTTGTAATCTCAGGCTGAACTCGCATATGGCATCCATGATGTGTACCTGCCACAGCTGGCTAATGGGAAGCACACTGCTGTCGCACATCAGGTTATCAGCACCTGCAGGAAGTGTGCTTCCACAGAGCATGTAGACACAGAGGCACGGCTCTGTTTGTCCAGATACAGAGGAATTAAAGAGTAATAAAAATGTACAAAAGTCATTACGGGTAATAACGTTTTAGGTAAATAAATGTGATGTGTACACTTTCTGATAGGGATAGAAATGCCTACTGAGAAGAGGAGGCTTTACATGAAAAAAAAAAAGAATCAAGCACTGTGTGTGCTCAAAAGAGAGTTTCTCTATGGTGCACTCATATTACAACGACGGCAGACTGTTTTTCTTTTATTGGAAATTTAGTTATAAATGTATGTACATTTCCATCTCTTTAGGAAGAACAGGTTTTCTGTTCACTTTTTTCTCTCTCTGTGCCTGTGCTAAATGTAAATCAGCTTAATTTTTATTTCTTGAATAACAAAAAAGTTGTGTTTCATTTGGATGCACCAATTCCATAGGAGACAAACCAAGAATATCCTTCTCCTGAGCACCAACTCAGGCAGGAAAGCTAAAGAGGAGCCAAAGGTGGATCAATGCTGTCAGATGCTCCTCAGTCATTGTAGATAACAGCCAGCAGAAGCAGCAAACAGGCTTCTCCTTATTCTGTTAAAAAAAAACTGTGTAACCTTAACCAAACCAGGGCTAGGAACGGGATTTGACAGATTTTTATTGACGCCAACACCATTAACGATCCTGCTTGTTGATATGATTTGTTAATGATGTCCACACAGACTTTTTTATACTTTAACTGTTCAAGAATCAGAACATCCTGTAGAGTTTCTGTGTGGGCAAAAGTTGGCCTACAAGGGTTTTTGGGGGCAACAATGTCAAACACATGTCACCCTATGTCTTTATTGTTGGGCTGCAAAGATGAATGTCTCCACAAGTTGCTGGTGTTTGCACCCACTAAATGTACAATAGAGCTGAACAATTTCAGGAAAACATCGAACTGCAATTTCCCTGGCAGATATTTCAACTTGATTCACAATTTTCTTCAAATAAAGCTTCAGTGCAACTCTCACTTTGTTTACAGCATCGACAACAGTGAGGAAATCAGTGATCAAAAGCACATAACACATTATTCATCTAATATTGATGATAACCTGTTGTCATTGTTTAAGAGATACTCCAACTTCTACTCCTAAACAGAGGCTTCATGTTGTTGACCTGCTAACCAACACTTTCACGGTGGAGATGTGACATTTTCAAACTAGTCAGCTCTTTTGAACAAATCCTAGAATTGAACAATGAGAATTGATTTGCAGTTGTGAGTAAACCCTTCATTTGCGAGCCCTTCTTAATGCAAATTTGTAAAATAGGTGACACAACAGTCAGTCAGGAGCACTGTAAAAAAATTGCAGCTTTGGCCATCACATGATTGCATTGTCTGAAATTCTAGTTTTGATCTAAAAATCATAAATCTTTCAGCCCTGTTATACAGTGACTTTTTTTTTTCTTTTTTTTTTTTGAAAATCAAACTACAATTCTGCCTCTCTTGAGAGTGATGCACTTAATTTGCAAGAACAAAGTGTGTGTGTGTGTGGTAAAGTAAGGAAAAAACAAATTAAAATGATTAGTTGAGGGAACTGTTATTGCTTTTCAGCTGGGACTGGTTTCGATTCCCATCCCTGACTTTGACTGTCTTTTAACTGATACTAAATTATCAAAAAGTGATAACTAAAGATCCTGATACAATCACTAAATCATGTGAAAGAGCTAATGTTTGCTTGTCAGTTCTGTATTTTGGAAATGAAAGATTTCTTTCCCCTGCACTATTGATCAAAGTACACTTAAATTGTCTCATAATCAGTATCTTTAAGATCTAAAACTGATCCCTGAGTAAAGGAACATGTTTTCTGCTTTAACAGCATGTAAAAATCACTGAGGATGGTGTTCTGGTAAAGACTTAGCTATTGTTAGCATCTTAAACAGTGTCCAAGGAGCTGTATGAGGAGGTAAAGTTGCAGTTAAATTAATATCTCAGTTTTTTGCAGTTGTCATGGGACATGCATCACTTTGTGGAGATAAAAAAAAGCCTGTTCAGCAGCTTCACGTCTTGTTCAGTGGTGACAGACTCAAGCCTAAACTCTTTTTGCCCTCCAGGCCTCCACAGCAGCCACATCACAGGCAGCTAACTCTTCAGAGGCACCGAGTGTTTCACTGAACATAAACACACAGGAGTAACGTATGTCAGAAGAATGTGAATCACTAAAAAACTACTGCTACAACAATATGCAGATCTATAAACATCTGAACTCTGCCTCAAAGAGGACCCGAACTATATTATCTGTGACAAATGCTTTTGTTTTGTTGCTCTGAGTTCCATATAGTCAGTCAAAATAAGACATTTTCCCTTTACTACCAGAGATCTAGAGGCTTCATGTTGTTGACCTGCTAACCAACCCCCGCATTTGACACTGGATCTGTCCACTAAAGCAGTCACTTGATTTTGGGGGAGGACAAAGGATCAGATCTGACTCAAATATTTTTCAGTATTTTGGCTACAAACCCTTTTACTTACTCTTAAACCCATAACTTAATAACAACATGAAAATCTAAAGTAGGAAATCTAATTTTCTAAATTTATTTGTGGACATAAATTCCCTTTTTCTACTGAAAATTCTTTATTAAAGTAAAAACTTTAGCCAAGCTACTGTAACGTGGCTTTTGTGGCAGTTTCTCATTGGTTTGAGTGGGTGTGCTTTGAGATTTTAGCATAATTTCTCGTGTGTTTTAATCAAAATAAGTTTGAAAACCACTGCTTTGAACATGCTCTTACAAACCTGATCAAGAAATTAGAAATCTTTTGGGACTAAAAGCACAAATCTTTCTCTCTATTTGCCCTTTTCTTCACCCAGTGTTTTCTCAAAGCTGCTGATAAAGATATAGTTTCCCTTTCATCAAACTATCCCAAAGTTAAATGAAGTTATCTTCCCCTGTCTCCTGAAAAAAAAAGGGATCCCCTTGTAGTCTTTGGTCCTCGGCCCCCCACTGTAAAACCTCCTCCCCAGTTTCCTTTTATCTCCAAATTTCTGGTAAGCTATAACCCGCTCTCCCTTTCACTCCATCAGGAGTCAGATTAAAAGCTGCTGGTTTCCCTGCCTGGCTGCTGTGTGTCAACTCTGCTCTGCAACAGCTTGCACTAAGCCCATTAGCAAAGCAAATTTAGCCATATTACCTTCTTCCAAAAGGAAGAGGGGGCACAAGAGAGAGACACAAACACACTCCCCCGGAGAGAGGGATTAAGACCCTGACTGATCTCTAAATGAGTTTGGTCAAGACGCTGATATTCATTTCAGGAGCATTAAAGCTCGCTCCATTTACTCGGCAAAGTCAGCCTTTGACACCAACGGGAAGAGACTCCCTCCACGCAGGCGTCCACCCTGGGAACCATAGTTCTGCTGCGAGCCCTTTCTCCTCTGAACTGAAGAAGGTGATATGGATGTAACTTTGTCATGTAACTAATCTGCACCAGTGTTGCATAATATGCTTGATTTGTTGTAGTTTAACCAAAATATAAATGGATTTCAATGATGGCTTTGTTGCTCTTAAAGGTGCAGTGTGTAGAATGTGGCATTTTATGCATCCACCGCATTTCGCCAAACAAAAACGGTGAATATAGGAGATATATGTTTCTATTTGTATGTAAAGTCTGTCAGAATAGGAGTACAATCATCCCCATAAAACGTCTGTTTTATTTTTACTTAGTTAGAAAAATCTTTATAAAAAAAATTACATTATCGCGGACCGCTGTTTCGTGTAGGCCGACATATTGATCCACTGTGTTGTCTACGGGTGGTTTTTAGGGACAAAAAGAACGAAACACGAATCTGTCCACCGGTTCTGAAATCTACCTGGAATACAGGCAAAAAAGAGGAGAGGATGGCAGTGGATGCATAGAAAGTTGTTCCTCTGTTCTAGGGATTCAAACTATGTGTATAAACACAAACACAACATAAATTGTGTGCTGTGTTCAGGATCCTTTTTGGTCTTCACAGGATTCCGTTGCTCAGCCATGTGACGTTTTGGCTGCGGTTAGGTTCATTCTAGAATCTGAACGCTAGATGTCGCTAAAATGCCAAGTTCTACACTCTGCACCTTTAAAATTTATTTTCTGGTTAATTTAAGTGTCAAAGAACATAACCAACCAACTTTTCATCAGTTTTCATATTTGCGTGAAACCTCAAGGAAACTGAAAAAAAAACTTTTTTCTGTGTTATACCTTTAAAAATGAGTACTTTTTTCTATACTTTTTATTGTATTCCTCATTGGAATGAAGACAGATGGTGGACAGAATTGATAGAGAAGACAGTGGACAATACTGGCAATGGAGATAGTGGAGCGACAGTGGCTAGAGTTCATGCCACCCACCCAAAGCCAAAGAATCTGTGCAAGGCAGAACACGGACACAAACCCACTAGACCAGTGCCACTACGTGCCAAGACATCCTTCAAAAAATTATCCCACATCAAAACTTTGTCAGTTAGATCAACTTTTACTGCGTTTTAGTCTTTTTATGAGCTTATTTATGTCCTCCTTAATGTAAACAAAAGGAAAAGTTTAATTAATTTACAGAGGTTTGTTTCTCTGTTAGCAACATAACTCAAAAAGTTATGAACGGTTTTCAACGACATTTTCAGGAAATGTCCAGATTGGGAAAAGGAAGAAATTATTAGATTTTGGGAGTGACACAGATCACCGTCTGGATCCGCCATGACGAAAAATTGGATTTTCGTGAATAACTACTGAGCTAAAATAGATATCATTATGAATCCAATTGCTAATGGTATGTTTTCATGGTCAAGGAATCCAGTGTTTCCTCTAGGTTCATTGCCTTGGGGCGGCGGGTTCGGGGTTGCGTGGGGGAGGGTGTCTGTCAATAATGCTCCATAATAATAATATCATAATTAAAGAGCATTTAGATCTGAATAAATAGTGAGCACTGTGGGCACACAACTACAACATTCTCAAAAAATTAAAATAAACTGCATAAAGTATAAAAAGTATTTTAAAAAAAACAGGAAGAATGGAACATTTCATGTAACCATGTAAGCTCGGCAGGTGGAGAGAAGATGAATCATAAAGTTATAGCAAGTGACTGACAATGAGGAGGAACCACATGCTGAAAGTTTCCTACACTGCTTCCCTTCTTAGTAAGGACAATTGGCTTTAAAATGCTGAGATTTTTGCTTGGAGAGATTGTTTGGTAAGCTTCAGGTCATCCATTAATGTTTGTTTAAATTGGTTTTTTTATTATATTTTTTTACCGTTATGGTCGCTCCTTCATCCGCCGCCTGAGTGTGAGTGTGTGTGTATGTCTGTATGTGTAGTGTGTGTGTCTTTATCATCCCCTTCACACAACGCGCCGCTTCCAGTCATTTCAATGAGGGACAGGCGGCAGACAGCATTTTGGAAGGTAGAAGCGGTGAAAGAGCATGCACACAGATTTTGTCCTGCTGCTCAGAAACCAGCGTTTTGAACTTTCTGGCTGTAGTCGCCTGGCAGCAGCAAATCATATTGTACTATCGAAGAACTGGACGTGGGAAAGCATTTCTACTGAATTGTTTTTCGGGAAGGGAGTGTCATAGTAGTATGTCAGAGTGAGCATCTTCAGAGTAGACGATCTTTAGCCGGGGGATTGGCTGAGGGTTACGGAAGTGTAGACTGAGAGAGAGAACTGCGAACTGTATGACACGCTGTTTGAGTCTGTTAATAAAGAGAATTAACGATTCAGAAGTTATCGGCTCGTTCTATGACAGGGAGTGTTGTGAGACACTTTTAGGTGGCCTCTGCTCTGACGTTCGCTGAATCACCGCTACGTCTCGGGCCGCGGTGGCAGCAGCCTCTTAAAAAAAAATGCATGTCGGGGGGACTCTGCCTGCAGAGAGACGCTTTGGTTGCCGCGCGGCTTATCGGTGTAGTGCGAGAGGAGCGGGGGAGGAGGCATTTGTCAGAGCGGAGAGGAAAAATGCATTTTATTAAATGTAAGCAAACCATAGCGACACAACTATGGGCAAGATAGTTATCTGCCTCAGCACCCGTGACACCGATTTAATGCAGAACTTGATTTTCGTGAATAACTACTGAACTAAAATAGATATCATTTTGAATCCAATTGCTAATGGTATGTTTTCATGGTCAAGGAATCTAAATATTTAGATAAAATAAAGGTAGAACTAATATTTATGGTGAAAATCACAATATGTGTGAGGACTGTGGCGCTGGAGGAGGTCTGCCCTATGCAAGTGCTTTTCAAGTAATCTATTAAACCATAATCCAGCTCTAGGCATTGTGGACCAAGTTATTTTCTTTTTCTTTTCACCATTGGAATAGTTTCCCTTGTATTAGGAGTGTGCACTGGCAAGAATTTGGTAATACCATATGTATCACAACACAGCACTTTACAATATAATGTAATACTATATGAAACATATCACAATTATCTCTATTATTAATAGGCTATGATTATAGTTTTTAAGAGTACCAAGAACCTATATTTATAACAAAAAAATAAAGCATAATCCCTTCAGCATGGATACTTTACTGTCTGTCCCAGTCCATTTAACATTAGGGTTGACACTTCATAACATCAGTTATTTTAAATAATAAATCCCCGTTACTGCAATAATCTCTGTTATTAAATATGTATTTATATTGTGTAATTATTGTGAATTACAAAAATACTTTTTCAATTAAATAAAATGAATATAATTATAGTTTCCCATGGGCACTAACATTTCAAATAAATGATCTTGTGGTCAGTAACTGAATCACAGGTGGTGGTTCTTATTCTGAATGAGCATCATAAATTAAATTTTCAGGCTCTATAATCCAAAATCTTCTTGAAAAAAGAGCAGCAAAAGCCTGAGACTAGATTAACCAATCCAGTTTGAAACTAACCTGAGCCCATTGATCACTGTTGCTGAAACTGTGAAGTGACACAAGTGTTTATGTTAAAGTTAATGAGTATGAAAGTCTTCCTTTCAGCAGAGGGTTTAATCCTCAGATTCAGTCTGAGCCGAAGAAGAAAAAGGGCTGTGTGTGATGTTTAAGAAGCGTCTGAAATGTTCATCACGCCGCTGGGCTCTGTGCTGTTTGCGTGTGGAGTTAGAGGAGTGTGTACAGCCAGGCGTGACTGTTTGCCATGTGAGCGTCAAAGGGACATTTTCTCTTCCTTGTTATTGTTTCTCATGGGAAACTTGGACCAACTAAGGAAGTCATTGTTCTGGAGACAAGGACAGAAAAGAGGCTTCATCTTTGTGCAGCACTCTCTGCTTCTTATTACTGGGAAGTAGAAGAAGTCTGCGGGCTGGAGGAAGAATGTGTGGATGTATGTTCTGGATTTGTGGAAACAGCGATGTGTGCAGATGGACTGTATGATAATAAATTAAGATGAAGTGGCTGGAAGAATTTGAATAGCAAATAAGAGCTGGTTTTCTGTTATTGTTTGCAATTAGGTGGTACAATACAGAGAGTAAGGATTTATTCATATATTTTAACTTTGACCAGCAGGAGACCAGTCCAGGGTGCTCCCTTCCTCTTGCCCATGACCCCTTTAATAATATCAATTAGGGATGTACAACATCATGCATTTGCATAAATTTGTGGTGCCCCAGTGAGACAATAGTCCAAGAAGACCAGTCCCTAGATCTTCCTTCACTGAGAAACTAAAGGGGAAAAGGGGACTTTGGCACATTTTTAAGGGCACTACCCACACATTTGTCTGTTTCTTATTCCATGAAAGCGCAATCTTTACAATTTGCTCCCTGCATAGGTGACTAATCAGGCTTTCCAACAACATCAAATACAACACCATGTTGTATTATTAAAGAGGGAATATAATAATCAACCAAACTTACATTTCCAACCTTTTTCTTTTCTAAAGGGGCATTTATGCTTTTAGTAGAACTTTTGGCCTTTGAAAAAGTTTCTGTCAACAAGTTGAAAACATGGCAACTAGGGCTTGGGTATGGATTCAGGTTTTCTGGATCGATTCGATATTACAAGGTCTTAAATCGATTCAATTCAATATTTATTCAGTCTTGGATATCGCAGTAAAATATGGCTGGAAATTTTAAAAGTGACCTTTTGACCTGGTACATTATTAAAAAGTATTTTTACATGAAGAACTGAACCCAAAGCAGTTACATTTATATTCTGCATATTATCTGTTTTTGTCCAACTCGTCTTTTCCTTTGTGTTTGTTAAATCCAAAATATGTCCAAACATAAGCTTTTAAACTCGCTGCTGGTGCCCATATAGCGCTACTCGCTTCTGCTTCTGCCATGTTTTTTAACTATCAGGGTTGATACCACAGGCTGCTTCTTTTTCATATCTAATGAAGAAAAAACTACCCAAGTTTAAAGAATGACCTTTGGATTTCATGGATCGATTATGAACCATTTAAAGGGGAATCGGTTAAAATCAATTAAATTAATTTTTTAAACCCAGCCCTAATGGCAACCCTGATATTAAATAGGGCTGAACAATTAATTGCTGATTAGATTAAATCGCTATACGGCTTGTTGCAATTTTCAAATTGCAGAAGGTTCAATATTTTTAGCCCAAAATGTGTTGAACATTTTGCCATTGTGATGTAGTTTTTTGCAATTTCATGCCTATTTTTTACCTCTATTCACACACTTTTTTCCCACTTTGGGACAATTTTTACCTTTTTTTAAACCCCGTTTTTACAACTTTATGCCTATTTTGCCCCCATTCATCTTTTTTTGGCCACTGTCAGAACCATTTTTGGAATTTTTACATGATTTTTAAATTTAATTTAAAATTTAATTCCCAATGTTGCTGCCATAATCGATTTTCCTAAGCCACTTTTGGATTTTTTTGCCAATCTTTCCCTTTTTTTTTTTTGCAATTTCATACCTATTTTGCACCTATTTATTATCCTTTTATGGTTCTCATACAGTTTTTACCCAGTTTTTACAATTTCATACCTATTTTGCTTCTGTTCTTCACTTCTCCACTTTTTCTCATATATTTTATCCTTAGATTAATTTAATGTCATTTTGGTTTTACTATAAAAAGATCTACTGCTTATGTTTGTTTAAGAATACATAAGATGAGGAACATTAAAACAATTGCAGAGTAAATCGCAATATTGGGGGGAAAAAATCGCAATTAGATTATTTTCTCAAATCATTCAGCCCTAATATTAAATGCCTCCTTCCATTTTAAAACAGAGCATGTAATTGCTCTTAATAGCCCTCAGTTTTTATTTTTGGTGGTATTAACTGTCATCCAGGGATGCTGGTGCTCTGGGTGATCAGTATCTGCTGTGTCAGGTGCACTGGCATAAGGCCAGCATCCTCAGAAACATAACACCATTCAAAACACTTTGGTCACAGTCCAAATTCATTTCTGATGTTTCTGCAGTCATTTGAGTATTTACAGTTAATGATGTAGATGATAAACATCACAAGGCTGAGATTGGGTCTACAGTTTGAAGGTGCAGCAGGGATGGATGGAGAGAGAGATGTTTCACCTGTCTGTGCAGATAAATGGCAGAGATGTTGGAGATACAGAGAGTGTAGGCCTGAGGCATGTGCTGCTGCAGCTGGGAGTGAGGAGTCAAAAGATCAGAGAAGCAGCTTTTTAATGGCTGAAGAGTTTTAGAAAAAATCAAATAGTCAGCAGGTGCACTTGATCCATACACCTGCCTTTCTGTGAACACGTGCTTTGTATAAAATCTAAAAATCTAAAACGGTAAGAACTCAAACCAAAAGGCCAAAACGTAATATGAGATTTTTGTGGAGGGAAAGTCAGTCCAGCTTTGTTAAGATTTACAGCTTAGCTGCATCATTACTAAAAAAAAACACATTCCCACACACACATTTCACCTCTCAATCAACCCATGACCCTCTTAAGTCAGGATGGTCCTCTTTCATTTTGTATCCAAGGGACATGAGAGGCATAAACCCATGTTTCCTATAAATGCAAAGGTCATAATTCATTTAGACAGGAATTTCAGATAAAATCAGGCTACAACCTCTGACATTGAAAAAGAAGCTAATGTGAAAGTGAGAAACACTGCAGCCCCCTGAGTGCCAGTTTGAAGCTCTCCTCAGAGTCCAGCTAACACTTAGTCATCACCTAACTGATCACCAAAAGTGATTAGGTACGGTCGAGGGGAGTTTTGTATTTTTGAAAGAAAACATGGAAACACTAAACCCCTTAAATTTGCATTTCCAGTCTTATCTTTGGTAACTGCTGTCATAATTTTTGCCTGTAATCAAGCCCATTACTCAACCCCCTCTCTCCTCCTGGACAGCAGGGAGAAAACCATTTTGAATACGGCTTATCTTTGCGGTTTTTGGCACCAAACTGTCAACAATCCCCCACATTTTGTTTATCTGACCACATTTAGTTTTTTATCTCTCTGACAGAAATGTGCTGATGAAAAAGAGAGAGGTAAGAAAGGACAAGAAAGGAACAAAATTAAATATCAATCAGACAGAAGTAAGTTTCTTTATAATTTACACGTCTGCACTTTGCCACTGTTCAAGAGCCTTTTTCAAAATTACTTGTTCTGTTTTCTGTGTTGTTCATGAGTTAACACTGTTTCTTCCAAGCTAACAGGTATAAGTAGTAGTAAATGAAGCAGAAGTGGTATTTTAGTTTCAAAACTGTGGATCCATAGATGCATATACAGCAGTTTCTTGAAACAGTTGCAGTGAAAAAGCACTAGAGTGTTTTTCAAAAACAGGGTGATGGATAAAACCCAACATATGTATGTCAAAACTACTCTTAATTGCCTTGATTTTTTTAATCTTGTACACAGGACATTCTCCTTTGTTTCTCTGAAAGATAATATTATATGATATTTGGGCAAACAGGTGCAACTGTGAAGTTTCACACTAAAAATCACTGAGTTGAAGTCGTTAAATCATATTTTATAATTTTTAGAAAACCAAACAACACCATCTACAGAAGTGCAGATGTTCCATGAACAAGCTTGCTGCAGTCATCCTCACACATTACAAACTTAGATAATATTAAAATGTCTGACTGAAGGATAATATTAGATTTAAAACGAGACAAACATTTGATTCTAATGTAATGAAATAAATCATTTTTCACATGTATATTTTCTGAAATGAACAACTGAGTAACTTATTCAAATTACATTTACACAATACACAAAATCTTTAACAAAATGAAATCAAGCTTTATCCATTTTCAGAGGGACAGAACAGTAATGAGAGACAATATAAGTGGTTGAAAGTATATTAATATATGTAGATACAGAAAGAGAGATACGGAGGCACCATGTTATAAGTCCAGTATTAGTATTAGCAGATAATTGTCTAAAAGTTGATTATTGTTGTATCAGCAGATAAGAACCTTTTTGCCGATATGCTCAGTTGATATTTGTTCCCACATTTTTGCTGTGTAGGTTCCGTATACTGTCTGCAATTCAGGCAAAATGTATAACTGTATCAAACTGATTCACCTCATCATCACTGAATATTCACTTCTTCAGCTGTGCTACATTTTTAAAAGCATTTTAAGTGTTGTGTACATCCAACTTGAATACATTTTTCAGTTTTTAAGAACAAACTTTTACCTTGAAAGGACAAAGAGTAGAGAAAAAGCTTCAGCTCCACCAGGTCAATGCCAATACATGGGGCCCAATAAAGGAACTGTCGATAATGGCAGAAATATTCTTATCAGCCCGGAACAATTCTCTTTATTATCTACTGATACTAAAACCATGCTGGCAGTATCTTGCACCCCAGCCAAATTTTTTATCAGACTTTCCATGGATTTCAAAATACACCACAAAACCTGGTAAATAGCTGCAGATGTAAACATGTGAACAGTATTTGGATCATTGTGTGATGTAAGTGTCTTCTTACCGAGGCAGAGATGTCAGGATGGAGGATAATTCAGCGCAGCTCTGGTCCTGTTAGGAATGAAGGATGGCCCTCTGTTCAGCCTGCGGACCCCTACTCAGCTCCCACAGGACGCCTGGTGCTACCTGAGGACAGAGGTGCAGCAGACAGCGGGAACCCTTCACTGTGTGGCAGAGCCTCGAGCCCTGAGGCCTCAGACCCTCCCAGCCTCTTCGCTACAATTACACTTAACCTGAGAGTCACAGCCTAAAGCACAACTGCAAACTAAAGCTGAGGAGAAAGCACCTGCTGGGGGTGTGTGCACAGAGAGAAGGAGCAAGTGAGCGAGTGCAAAAGAATTCCTGCACCATTCAATGCAATTTATATTTATAGGGCAGTCGTGTTTACTTATGCACACAGCCCTGTGTTTGTGTGTGTGCGTGTGTGTGTGAGTGTGTGTCACTGAAGCTCCATGTGTCTTGCAGATTAGCTCAGACCTCTTCAAACACTACAAGATGACCCAGAGCTCATAGGTGACACTTAAATGTCATAGGAGACTGATAAGAATATAAACTGAAATACATAAACGAGAAATAACGTTTTCATTTCATAGCCAAAGATTTTATGCCTAAAGTTCTGTTCATATCACAAATGCAAATAAATTCTAATAAATACGTTTTTATTTAATCTCTTTTCCCACTTTACATCTATTGAGAGATAGCATCATTACTTCTCAGATTACAGCTAAGCCTGCATATTTACAAAACATTACATCAAATTCAGAGTTTCAAACTAAAGCAGCTGGTTTCTGGTCATAGAAGAAATAAAAGGGCTGATAAGAAGCTTGACCTATCTCTCTAAAGATGTAGCAGAACCAAATGGAACTGCTTTAAAAAGGAGTTAAAAGACTACTGCGAACCTTCGTCTGGTTTTCCACAGTGATTCAGGTGTTTTTGGAGATTATGCAAATTATTTTACCACACCTGTTCCTCTGTGGTTTATGGAGAGTGCATTCACTTTATCTCAATGATCAATAAAAGTCTAAGCAGAAAACTTGATTTCAAAATACCAACACATCACCTGAAATGCAGCATTATAACTTTTTAATTCGATGCACTCTTCCTTGTGATCAGTTTCAAGCTGAATGGAGAATCATTAGGACACAACATCCTCTGCTTCCTCTGACAAAATATTTGCTTGTGGGAAACAGGGGAGGATAATCTTTTGTATGCTGAGTTACATCACTCTATTAGAAATGAACACTGTTGCCAGACTCTAAAAGTAGGGCTTAAAGATTTATCGTTTTCAGATCGAAACTGCAGTTTCAGACAACGCAATCATGTGATCACAAAAGCTGCAATTTTTTACACTGCTCCTGACTGACCCAGGATCTGTTGTGTCAATTATTTCACACAGACTATTTTTTACAAATTATATTTGTCAAATTTAAAGATGCTATGAGGAGTTTCTAAGTAATAACAAAAAAGTCTCACTTTTAGATATATGCCTGATTGAAATACACACTTTAAGATGAGTTTTATAGCATCAAAATAGGTTATCTATAAATGCTATTCCTTAGCTTCGCGGTCGGGTCGGACAGGGCTGGACTGCCCTGGATACTCAACTTCGGGAACAAGACAATTAAAACTAGAGCAAATTTTTTATATGATGGAGTAGCCTACAGGGAGGGCTGGTGATGGTCACTATAGCAGTGAATCATATTCACATATCTCTCACTGCTAGAAAAAAAAATGCATTAGTCTTTCCAATGCTGCCACCGGACACAGTGCTCAGCTGTAAAGATAATGCAGACAAGGGAAAAAAAATAAAAATAAAAAAAAATAAATAAAACTAGAGCAAATTTATATTATTCGGACACGTCTTAGAGTACCGGGCTGTAAGTAGAGATATATAGCCGGCTACAAAACTATGATACTACGTTTTCCAAAAATTGCTTGTTGTCACACATCAAGAACTACCGCTACTTAATTAGAAAGAGATACATTACCTCGTCGCTTTGCATCCTGTAAGCTGTTGAAAAAAGAAGTTGTAAAGCAATGCAGAGTTCTGAGGAAGATCCAAGCTGCATTCATTAGCATCACAACAAACGCACGCTTTGGCTTGGGTCATGTCTTTACGACAGTCGCCGCGCATGCTCATGGGTAGCAGAGTCTTTATGTCGTCGGGAATAGATTCTCCTCATTGCACCTTTAAAATATAATATAATATATATATACATATATACACACACACACCCACACACACAATGTTCAAGAAAATCGTGAATCAATTACATCTTTTCCTGAAATCATTGAGCCCTTTCTAAATTTTCCTGATGGAGGGGCCATTTGAAGTCCCACAGAAAATGCCCTTATTTTTCCACTTCTTAATGCTACTAATCCTCTTTTTTCAATTTTTTACGAATTAAATCATTTCTATATGACTAGAAGAAGTATTCATGCAAACAAGAAAGACTTTGATTTCTGCATAGACAAGCATGTAACATATGATAAATACAGGAGCAGGGTTTTTCCAGCTACCTCACAGTACGATACATGCCCCTGTGCAGAGGCCATGATGCTGTACGTGTCATGATACACATAAATTGCAGAGACTGGTGACATCTTGAACAGAATTCTAAAGATCTTACACATTTAGACACTTTCATATAAAATGTTGTTAGGTAAGCTGCATCAGGTAGTTTGACTTCACTGCCACCTTTTGAATTTTTGGTGAATTGGGTGATATTACCAAGGGCGTCTTTTACAACTGCTGTCAAAATATTTGGGGCTGTACTGATTCTATAAAATCAGTATCAATGCATGTGTTGGCAAGGAGCATGTGACATTATATCGACATATCCTTTTTAACAGAAGTCTAATAAATATTAAAGTAATACTACATATGAGAGTCCATGTTATATTTTTTCAGTTTAATGTCTTTTACTGTGTTTACCATGTCTCCTAGTGAATGGAGACATGCACAAGACAAAGTCCACAGCATCAGGACTAATTCCACTCTCCCCGTTTGCAGCATCAGTAGCTACCTGAAACAGAGCTCCAAGCCAATAACAATATTGTAATGATAATGTTGTGCATCCCAACCTGATACATTTCTGCTCAGCCTCTGCTACCTTTTAATAAAAAGTTGTTTATTCTGAGAGTTCATAAACTGCCTGTTTGCTTACCTGGACTTTTCTCCCTGTCCTGGTTACACATTTAAAAGGTACATTCATGTGACCTGATAAGAAGAAGAAACATTTGGCTGGAGATTTTGTTCCGACAATATGGCATAATTACACTATATTAGAAAAGCATAAATCCATCTACACTTTAGAAATCAATATTTGATTTGAAGCTGTGCCGAGGCCTCCTGCCTTTCTGTAAATGTCATCTTCTAATGAGGTGACGGAGCTGCTGAGTGAAGTGTACTAGAGAGATTTCTTACGAAGTCATTCAAGTGAAAGTGAACAATATAATTAAACATGAGATGATTACAAGCATCCGAAGCTAAAGGCAGGGTTAAGTACAACCTGATATTAAATTTGAGATATTATTCATTATTGTGTGAAAATGTGCATGCTGTAAGACGGTCTTCTAAAGCTCACAGTCTGAGACTCTGTAGGAATTAATTCATTTAATTTTTTTCTCTTACTGAGTCTGAACTGTGTGGATTCTAAATCTTATTGTACATCTTAGTTGCTTTTGTCAAATATGTATGTTTTGTTATAACTTAAGACTGAATTAATGACAAACAGAAACAAAAGTTTCTTCATGATTTAACACAAATTGTAAAGAACCTGTAAAAATTCTGGTAGTCCTTGAGCTCTCCGCACTGAGTGCAGTCATACACGAGTAACATAAACTAAAGTAAACTAAACATAAACAGCTGCATGGGTGTGCCAGGCTTGTGTTAACAATAAAACAGATGAAGGCGGAGATTGTTCCTGCTGTTTAAAGTCGGGTACAAAATAAGACGGAACAATTCTAGCTCTGGGATATCTGATTTCACTGGGGAGTGCATGATATGATATCAGTATTGTGGATATCGTGTTTCCCTACAAATATTTACTGCAGATATTTTAGCCTTATATATTTCAATAAGTTTGGATTATTTCTGAATGTAAATTATGAATTTTGAATTACTGAAAGCACAAGCTCCAAAACAGGGCTAATCTGATGTCAACAAATTAATGAATAGGTAATTTTAGCCCTTAAAATGTCAAACAAAGCATGATTTTACTGGTGATGTTCAATAATAATATTACATTTTGGATAACTGAGGGCAATCTAAAAAACTCACTTTCCATAATTTCTACATACAGCATATGTCCAGATATCAGTATTGGCCAAAATAAGTTTTGAAATAAATGCATATCAGACATCGACAAAAATCCAATATCTTGCTTTCCTAGATTTTTCGAATGAATGCTTAGTATAGGCCTTTAATGATTTTATCACAAAATCACAATTTGATTATCTTGTCCATAAATAATGTAACAACGGCCACGTTCTATAACATGATCAGATTCTGTTTGATATAAATAAAGTATAGAATATGAAATATTTTGCAAAATGTTTCTACTAAATAAAAACACATCTTAAAAAGCATCCTTTTACCATTCAAATGGCACAAATCAATCTGAACCTTAAAAAGCTGAGACAGCCTAAGTGTGCAGGCACCCATTCCACAGGTAAAAGATTTATAAAAGGGATAAATGATGCTATCAGAAAAATAATGGTATCAGAAAACAATTGCCTGAAAAGCTGATTATTAGTATTGACAGAAAAGAACATTTTTTTGTCCAGATATTTATAGCAGATATTTAGGTTAAACACATCAGCCATATGTCCTATATAATGGCTGTTATGTTGTTAGAATATAAAATGAGGAGGAGTGCTTGATTATGTCAGAAACCATGGTCACAATTATTTGATGGATATTCAGATTATGTACTATTGTACATAAAGCACAATCACTTATTGAATCCACTGCTGACATGCATTTATCTGACTTAAAGACTCTAATATCGGATACAGGCAAAAGACCAGTAACAGGTACCGACTGAATTCTGTAGGTACTACTGAGTACCGATTCACGTAAAATCAAATGGTGCCATGTTTAGGTACCTAAACACATCCTTGTGACTGTGAGGGAGTGGAAGAAGTAGGCATACTATTGGGTAGAGTCAGAATTTCCATACCGGACTTGAACGCAGCACAGCAATAGCGTAATGACGTCAGCTGCCGCGGGTTCAGTAAACAAAGCAAGCATGGCTGAGAGAAATTGCTCGAAAGTATGGCTCCACTTTATTAAATGTGATGCAGATTACGCTCGCTGCAATATTTGTGACTTAAAATGACCAGCGGCGGAAATACTTAAAATCTGAGGAAGCATCTGGTGACGCACAAAATTTTCCTTAAAGCTGAAGAGTGCACAATTTTGGATAGCCTCAGATCTTCAACCACAAAGGATTCATTCGGCACTGTTAGCCTGCTGTGTCCAATGGCGACGAGTCGTCTACAGCCAGAAACACAGGAAAAGAAATGACTTTAACATTTGGTGATGGCAGCAAATGTGAGGAGGAGGATACCTGGTCCAGGTAAATAAGCCTCGTGTTTAAGATGGTATTAGCTTGGCATTTTAATATGCGTCAGTTATCATTATCAGGTCGGTTCCTTGTACTTTGTGACGTTAACGTAAATGCTTTTTTATTTACAGCTCTGTCGGACCCATTGTCAAACCACCCTAAAGTTAAAGTGAGGGCTGCAGTTAATTTATTAAGTTGTGGTGCATTTTAGTTACTGGTTTTCATATTGAAGAAATTTTTGGAAGAACTACAATGTTACAATACAAACAGTTGAATGTTGTTTTGATATATATCTGTCAAATTCTATATATTGAGAAATAAATTTACATTGAAAAAAACTGAGATCTTAATATTAAACAAATTCATATTTATTACCCCATAAACACACGCAAAAGTACAGAAAATTGGTACTGTTTCATACCGATACCAATTCCCAGGTACTGGGCATCAGTATGGTATCGGTTCCAATGTGAAAGGTACCCGTTCCTATAACATGCATCCCTAATAAACATGCTGATTGGAAAAGCATTGATTATACCCCTGAAATACGTCTTTGTATTTATTATATATAAATATATAATAAATATAATATTAATTTATTACATAATATATAATAAATTTGGAATATTGCAGTGTTTATTGCCAAAGTGTGACTTAAAGCTACAGAATGAAACAACTTGCACAGCCCTTCTCTACATTAATTTCACATTGTAAGTAAATATTCTGGTTCTAAAAATCATCACTGTGAAAAGTAATTGTAAATCCTAAGAAAATTAAAAAAGAACCTTTCAAATGCAAGCTCAGGGGAAAGTAGCATATAACTGTGTTTATGGCATTTAGCATATTTGTTCTGTTATAAGCATGTATGCCCAAAAAATAAACAAGTTCTCTTTTCTGGACAATCTGGAAAAGTTACAGCCCTAGGGGTAACCATGTGATCTTTAAACAAAAGCAGATCAATTATTTAAAAAAATCAGGTAAAATCCTGCTCACACTAGTGATTTATATTTGACTATCTGGGGGAAAACCAAAATATCCTGTAAACAGTGATAAGTGATTGTTGTTTTATTCACTCAAGCAAAGAGAGGAAAATCAGAAATGCAGAGAAATAAAAACAGCAAAATTAATAACTTCCTTACTCCTTATTTACCAGCTGCAATTCACAGTCTCTGACTGCTCAAGAGCCCTTGTGTTTTGAAACATTTAACAATATTTAAGGTTTGATCATAAAATCTGCTTTAATATTAACTAAGGGGATAATCTTACATCACTGCATAACGTCCAGGTGGTATCACTGTGACAGTTCATGTGACAGTTCAGCCTGACAATAGAAAAATATTATTTTCTCTCGTTGTCACTGGTTTCCCAGCTGCAAATACACTTTTGACTAAACTGCCTGCCATTCAGCTCCACATGTTATATCACGGCCAACAATAACAACTCTCAAAAACAAGTGCTGATCAGATCTCTATCTGAGGCATTAACGTTGATTTTAATATGGACAGAGAGATTATCGACTGTCAGCACGTCTCAGGTGTCTGTGTTATTCTATTATTAATGAAAATGACTCACTGGATTAAAAAACTGTTGCCCTCAGAGGTGGACCTTGAGTACACATCGCTATCTGATCACTTTGGCACCTCCAAATACAAAGAGGCCCTTGATGAGGGCATTTATTCCACTGAACAACAAAACACCCTCACTCTCAATAGTCAGCACCAGAATAACGTCATTTCAGTAACTTCTCAACACTTCTGTATAATGACCTTAAATATGGCCTAAATGTTGTGCTCAAACTAACAAAAAAGGCATCCCTCACTAGCTGGGAGTAGGGCTGGGTTAAAAAAATCGATTTAATTGATTTAAATCGGGGATTAAAAAATCAATGTAATCGATTTTCCTTTAACTGGTTCATAATCGATCCATAAAATCCACAGATTGATCTTTTAACTTGGGTATTTTTTTCCTTTTTGGATGTGCAGAGAAGCATCCTGTGGTATCACCCCTGCTAGTCTTGTCTGATCAGTGTTTAGTGTTGCTTTCGACTGAACAAGAAAAAACAAGTAATATGCAGAATATGCATTAATGCATATCATTTAAATATGATTAATGTAGCTTTGGATTTAGTTTTTCATGTTAAAACAATTTTAATGATGTACCAGGTCAAAAGGTCCCTTTTTAAATTTACAGCACTATTTTAACTAAGATATCCCAGACTGAATAAATATCGAATTGAATCGGGAATTGAATCGATTTGAGACCTTGTAATATCGAATCGAATCGATCCAGAAAATCTGAATCGACACCCAGCCCTAGCTGGGAGGCTAACAATAGACGGGCTATAGCTCCAACCCCCTGTGTGAGCTCTCCTCACTCTACCACCCTGATGTAAACATGCACAGTGAGCTACAAGCATCTTGTGTTATGAGCATAAGCAAGGGGGAATGGCCAAATTATCATCTAAAGGGGTAAAACAAATATGTATGTTGAGTGTGCGTCAGGTAAATCTGGCTAATGACCACAAATATGTAACCTTGAGTAGGGAAGATAAGGGCTCAAACAAGCAGGGAGGGTTCAAGGCCAAAAGAGCAAGTCATGCTTACATCCACATATTTGTTCTAAAGTTTTGATTCTTTGTTTACCAGCTGACTCGTTAGAAGAAACTGTGATCAGTCTCAAATGTTTCTAAATGCATTTTAACAGTAAGCCTGGTCAGTTAGGCTGCAATTCAATTTAATTCTACCAGCGGCCCTCCTATAAATCACAATTTCACGATTGCAACAATTAATGCAAATTCAACCTTTCCTTTCTAATTCTGCATGGCCTTGTAATAGGTTCAATCACCACAAATTTACACAACTTTGACCAATATTTTAGCTCCCAATCCTCCCCGACCATACACAGCAACAATTAATTTCAGATTGACTTCCTTATTTCCAGCTCAGTGGATGTTCATTTTCTCTAATGTCTTATATGAAAACTTTATATTCAATATTCCAATATCCCTTCTGATATGGGACTAAAATTCATACTTGAACTGACAATAAAAATTTGAATTGACAATATACAGTTCTGCAGCACATTGCGGCACCTGTGAATGTGAACCACCTTATTCAGTAGAAAGCATTCCCAGCATAACCTGACCTATCATGCACTCATGCTGCTCAGCTGATCTCAGAAGGCAACAGGTGAAGTCTACCCTGAAAAAACGGAGGCTGTGTTAAAATGTGCAACGCAGCTGGCTTACTCCTCATCCACAACAAATATACAGGCCCATTTGTCGGCCTTCCATCCAAATGTGGGAGCTAAGGAGAGCACAGTCTGTGCTACTGTTCCTCAGCAGGACCCCCCGTCAGAGGTGTGGAAAAAAGAAATCATGGATAAGATGGCAAGATTCATATGCAAGGACATGTGGCCAAGTGTTGTGGCATCAGGGGAGGAACACAGTAAAACAATCTAAAGGAAATTCCTTGTGTCTGTGTTGCAGCTGGGCTGGTGGGTGGACACTTAACATGCTCAAAAAACTGATCAAGTTTGATTTTTGGTAAAAGTGGCAACCCTTGTGGGAGTATATGGGAGAGAGAGAAAATCAGGCATTTTTCTGCAACAATAAGAAGGAAAATGTAGTGAAATCCTGGACGATCTGAATAAAAAACAATGGTGAATAAGGTTTGAATAATGTTTGTTTCACCATAGAAATTACTAACAATGAGAAAAAAATTATTTTATATGTGGGACTATTTTCATATGGAAGTTACACTGACGCAATTTTCCCAGAGTGACCTCTACATCCTAAACTTTCTTTTGTATGCCTGACATTAAGATGGTGTACTCCATTCTTTGACTTTCATTTCAGAAACGACAGAATTGATAGTAGGTAGCTTGACCTTACAACCTGAATGAAAATAGGTGCGGCATACGGACAGGGTGCACACATATTGCATCAAATGCCTAAACAGCTGACTGTTCGTCATAATTGAACAATATGATCTAAAATACTGTGTTTAATCTTAAGCACACAGCCTGAAGGCAAATATTCACAAGTGCCTGGCAACACTGTCAACACTAAACAGTGCCCCATAATTAAAAGTTCATGAACTCAAATATCTAAATGATCAGTTTTCAAGAGAATTAACTACAGATTTCTTTGAGGAAGAGGATCTGTTTTCATTCGGATTTTCCGACATCCCGTTATCGACAGAATTTGCATGGCAGTTTCTTCAACAAATGTTTGACCTTCTCTTTGGCTCAAGAACTATGTTTTCATGGTCGAGAGACAATGAGCGAAAGGAAGCAACAGACTAGGCGTACTGTGAAGCCACAATGGTTCAGTGTGCTCTTCACATGAGTAATGATTGTGCAGGTGTCCCCTCTGTAAACAAGTGTCAGTGACCCACCTGAGTTATCTTAGCAAGGTCAATAAACATCAATGGCTGTTAAGTGAATATAAGTATGAATACATGGGTGTTCAGTCTGCTGGAACTTAAGATATGACAGCTTGTCCAACTGTTTTGCTGAGGAGTTTGACAAATTTGGAGCTAACACATCTTCAAAAAAGTCAAGATAATGATCTACCCCTGTGATGAATGCTTCACTATATTTCACCAGAATCTGAGATAGTTTCCCCCTAAAACAGCTCATGTTATTACAAGTAAAAAGGATTATCCAAGAGTAATGCATTAGTTTTTAACAACAGTTTAAGATCAAGTTGATACAAATTTCCTGATGATCTGCTTCAACAGTTAGGAAGATTGCCAAGACATTGCAATACTTGTAAAAGTGTTAATGCGGCAGAACATGTCCAATCCTGCATATGTGCACAATCCAATGAAAGGATCATATGCATCGTTACTTAATAAAGAGACAGTTATGATTTGTAGTGTGTGAATGTGTGGAAGAGTGGTTACTGGTGCATGAACACAGTTTTATCTCACAAACTTATCAAATACATCAAATACGTGGAGGGCTGGAGCTGCTATTGGCAAACCAACCACATGTTCACAAGCTGAATAATTAGCAGTCAAACAAATGAAAGGCTGTAAAGTTTTAAAACAGTCAGCTTTCACTTTTATCTTTAGAGCTGAACCAGATTTGAAATTTGACATGACACTATAAATATATCTTGCTAAAAGAAAAAAAACATTTCCAAAGTTAGTTTGAACTTTAGTATATTTTTATATAGTTAGTGCTTAAAGGCATCATTAAGGGTGATCAGAAGTTGAAACTTCCAGTAATGACTTCATTATTTAAATCCCTGAGGCCTTTCTATTTTAGGCCAACTCTATATGAGAAAATAACAGTGCATTTACATTTTCAAAAGCTGTTTTAGTGATATAAAGTGTGAATTATTAACTAAAACTGTCAAATCATATCAGCTTCGGCTATAGCTGTTTGCAAAATGCTGTTTTGTTAATTTAGTTGTTTTAATTTTAAAACAAATAAGTCATGCTCTTTTTGTGAAAATCAAGGCCCATACCAATACATCCATCTGTTTATTATCGATAGCCCTTATTGGGTCGCAGGGTTTGGAGCCAATCACGGCTAACATGGGGCGAGAGTAGGGATGGGAAATTGATAAGATTTTATCGATACCAATGCTTTTAACAATCCTGGTAATACATCCAGTTCTTTAATGATTCTCTTATTGATTCCTGCGAATTTTACATGTGGGCAAATGTTGGCCTGTAGATTTTCAGGGTCAACAATGTCAAACACACGTCACAGCATAGAAAACTGCTTCTGTGAGTTGCTGGTGTTTCCACTCACTTAAGGTTGTGCAGGAGGCACCTTTTGTAAAAAAAATTAAGCCACAATTCTGATGCTTCTGAACCCTGTCAGTGGAAGGAATTAAAAAGGGAACTGATTAGAAAAAAGACTCATGATATTGATATTTTGATGGAGCTGTTAAAGATTCTCAACTTTGTTTTTGATTCCCATCCCTCGGCAGGAGGTGGGGTACACCCTGATCAGTGGCCAGCTGATTGTAGGGCCATATAGAGCAACAGACAACAATTCATGCTCACACTCATACGTCAGGGCAATTTGGAGTCCTAAATCAACCTACTGGGCATGTTTTTGGTCTGGAGAACGCAGGCATGCACGGGGGGAGAACAAGCAAACTCCACACAGAAAGGCAAAGACAGACACAGGGATCAAACCAGCAACCTTCATGTAATTAGGCACAGATGCTACCTGCTGTGCCACTGCGTCCTCTGATACAGCAAAGATGTAAGAAATTACATTTTATATTTATATTTATATATTTATATTTTGGTGCAACACTCCCACAATGTCCATGTTTGATCATGAAAACAGTTTAGTGTTTGTTCAAACATTTATTTCTCCAGCGTAAAAATGCACCTTCCCTGAGTCAGCAGTTGTTTCTGATGAAAGCATCCAGACATGAGCAAACCTCAACATAGACCAAAAGAATTGTGGGAAATATCAAGTTGAATTAACTACAGGAGTTTAAGTTTGATACGGCAAGATCAATCTTGAAATGTACGACTATTGGGACAGTAAAACTTTGCAGTCTAGGACAGTAAAGCAGTGTAGTTCTGCACACTGGGTGATATCCATGATGATCACACAAAACAGATACGACAACACAAATGTGTTAACTTATTCATGTAAGAGTGTGAATAACGACTAAATTACCAGAAGTTTGTTAATTGTATCCATTTTTTTGTTCACATTATTTCAATTATTCCTAAAAATGTGAATGCTAAAAGTTATCTTAACACCAGGACAAAAGAAAAGGTGCTCACAGAGTTTAATAACTAAATTAAATACAACACTTCATTGTAAATTCTGAGTTTAAATCACTAATCAAAAAATACATCATTCTACTTACTAGCTTTTGGTTTAGCTTTCCCTTTCCTCTCATTCTGTCTTTGTTTTCACCCCTTTGTTATCTTTTGTGGTTTTGTGGACTCTTAAACAACTGTTTTATTCTGATTTGTTTTTCCTATGTTATTGTGTTTTGGTGTATTGTTTGAGATACTCTGAACTGCCTTTTTGTTAAAACGTGCGATACAAATAGACTTGCTTTGACTAAAATTAAATTACTTTTCCTCAGTGAATGTGAAGTGTGTTTGTTCAAGCTAATAAGCAGAACCTTCATTTTGTGACTGCTTAAGACAAAGCAACAACTGCTATCTTCTTGCTGACTTATCCTACACATGTGCAGGTAGTATTCTTTACCAAATACAAATAAATGTCAGTTCACTTAACTTCAAAAAGTACGGCTCCTTATGCAAAGGTAAGTCTTGGCCTCCCATATCATCCTGTCGGTCTGCTCTGTGGTCCAAGTCTCTCTTGATTTTTTTCCTATTGACAAAAGCAAAAATCAAAAAAGATTTCTGTACAAATGAATAAGTAAAAACAAGCAACACAATAACCATTCTCTATTAGTTTATTTCTTGACTTTAACAAACATTATGCAATTTTCAGAGGCAATATCAATCCCAGTAAAAATGTATGTAGCTGCAGATGCAACAGAAATAATTATATATATATTCAGAGGAGTTTTTTTTTTTCACCTTTCAGTGTCCCATGTTTGGTGCTCCATTGCAAAGACTTAAAAGATACAAAACAAGCAGTTTTGTTTAAGTCCTCCGCTCATAGATGCCATCTCATGGTTACTGGACTGCAGTCAGCACCAGAGGTCAAGGATCATCCTATGCCTGGACAGACAGCCCAATCTGCGAATTTGTTGGCAACCACTTCACTTTCTTGTTCCATAACCCTCAGGATCTTCTGTCTT
The DNA here is from genome assembly GCA_036419115.1 of Scarus forsteni. Taxonomy (NCBI): domain Eukaryota; kingdom Metazoa; phylum Chordata; class Actinopteri; order Labriformes; family Labridae; genus Scarus; species Scarus forsteni. The sequence continues at coordinate 9,660,751 of JAZDUH010000468.1, forward strand.
GCTGCGTCCAACCTCAGAAGCCATGGCATGTTGCAAGAGACCTTGTTTATGTAGCTCTAAAGTCTTACCACAATCATAGATGGAAGCTTTTTTGCCTTTGAGGAGGTCAAGGCTGTGTGAAAACTGACTTAAAATGACTAGGAATGCAATTTTTTTGCACAGATTTTGGCTAAAAAGGTTGTGGTCTTAATCTTTTAATCAGTTGACAAAATTATGTCTGTGTTTAAATGCAGTTCTCAATAAATAGCTCACTCATTTCTGGTCTCTTGCTCGATCTTCTCAAGAGTCCACAGTGCAAAATGTAAATTCTTGAAAGTTTTCAACTGGTCCTAAGATTTTGATCAGGAGTGTACACTGTGCCTCTGTTGCACTAAATTGTTTTCGGGACCTACAGCCTCTTAAAAAGTTTGAAAATAACTGATTTAATATGTAAAAACAAAAAGGTACAGATATGACTGTGACCTATGTCAACAGGGGCCACCCCGTCGACCTAACTGCGCATGCTCAGTGTAGCGGAAGTTTAGCTTTCCCATACATAGCAATTAAATGCGACTTAAATATTATCAGCAGAAGTTTACATTTGTGGGATAACTCTTACTTACAGCATAAAAAGTCCAAATAGTCATCCTCTTCGACGTTTTCCTCGTCTTTATAGCTAACTGGGGAAGTGAAGCCTCCATCATGTTAGCATCCTCCATTGTTGAATCAGCCGTTTGTTGACACAGGATCGTTAATATAAGTCAAGCGGAAGTGACACAGTCCATATAAACTTGCAGTAATTCGCTTGAAAAATATAATTATTCGGTTGTTTCTCCTCTGAAAATTTTAACAGTTACTGAAACTTGATATTGCCTCACACAGTCGACTAGACTTGTTCACAACCCAAGCTGACAGGCAACGGTCAACAACTCACGTCTCTGTGACGTCATTACGCAAAGTTAGCAGAGATCATTTTTATTTATTTGTTAATTTATTAACTTTCTCTCTTCAAAGCTAATAATTATCACTACCATAATGATCCCAGTAACGATATTAGTAACAATTTTATTTATTTATCACTTTTAAAAATAATGGTTTACAGACAGTATACAGAAAAGAAACTCCATAACTTTAAGCAAAAAAGGACCTAACATATGACAAAAGCACAATTCAAATCAAAGAATCTTTCCAAACAAATTGAAAATGCATTAAATAAAACACCCATGCACAACAAATTCCTACCTTGTCTATACAAGATCCTAGCAATGTGAGACCATGAAGACCAAAGATAGAAATACAATTAAAAGTGGTAGAAGCAGAAGACAAGAAAACCAAAAGGGACATAAAGGATATAAAGGAGGTGTAAATTCAAACCATAGAGGTTTTTGGGCATCACTTTACATGGTCTGTATATTGCACTTTGAGGCTCTGATGGGAAATGTGAGGAAGATTGTCAAGCATTTTTGCCACCTGTTTTTGGTAATTAAAAAAAAAACCTAATGCTTCCGTTCATCTTGAGGATAAATCAAAGAGCCATGATACTTTGTATTCCATCCAGCCTCCTCCTCTTCAGTAGTATCACTCTTGTCTTCAAGAAACTTACAGTCTGTCCTGTATGAAAATATATCAATGTTTTTCAAATTCTCTATATATCTCCAGACCTTTCTATGTTCACTTTTGTTCCTATATCACTTTTTTTTTTTAATTATCAGAGTCAAAACTTTCTAACTGTAATGTGCAGAGACATTCATGCAGGAACAGACATGCCCAAAAACTGCCCTCCCGTCACAAAGGAGATTTCTTCTCTGATAGAAGCCTGTATTAAAACTGATGACACACTTGATGAGAGATGTGTCCTACTACAGCTCACACCAGAATACGTATTTCTGCTCTATTATCTATTATCTGGATGAAGAGGCAGGGGCGGACTTCCTGCCTCAGGTGAGAAAAGATGCTTATTAAGGTTTTAACCGTCTCCGCAGGGGAAATCAGTCCACCGAGGCAGCAGACTGCCCCAAGTCTTCTTTTCTGATATATATCACCTGGGCCATTTTGATCCTGAACTGGATATGAAAGAGAAAGAACCATCTTAAAAGTCTCACACAATTCAAGAAGTGTTAGGCAGTAAAGCAGAGCTTTTGTAATATTTTGGATTGTACGTTACACTCATAGTTTATTATTTAGTGATCTTCTTTGTCTGATATGTAACTCCTGTGTCTTGTAGTGGGATGTGAGGGCTTCACTGGACCATCAGATATTTTATTCAATTTATTTTATTTGTTTTGTCATGTAATAAAGAGGCAGAGCATATTATTCTCCTTTTCACTCAAGATTTGACTTTTTTTATGTAATTGCTTTCTTTTACTGATAAATGAATAACAAAACTTACAAACAAATATTAAATTAGAACTTTGAAGTATTTTAGCCTTACTGTTATCCCTAATTCAATATGTGTGTAATTAAATGTTTGGCAACTTTATGCCTCTATGGGCCACATTTATGACATCTCATCCCATTCAGCTTCATTGACCCAACAGTTGTGATGCATATTTACATTGGAGATAAAAATTTAAGAGACAAATCTAGTCTTTATCACATAACATATGTCACCCTGCTAAAGAGGTGATAGATTTTTTATGAGAATTAAAATGTAAAACTGTAAACCTAACACCTGGACCAGTTTCAGCGTTAAGCAACAGGATTTATGACTTTTATGTTCATTCCGGGAATTTATATCATTTTGTCGCTCCACTTTAAGTTACTATGGATGTGCACGCACTGCAGTGTTCTTCCTCTTTTTTTAATTTAGCATCTCCAATAATTTTTTTCAACTTTGATTTCAGTTCTGTCATCTTCTGTCATCACTTCTCTGAGATTCTAAAGCTCCTGTCAGCAAAGTCGAAAACTTTGGCTTGCATTCATAATTTTTTACAACCCGCTGAGCACTCCCCACCCAGACTTATAAAATCTAATCTAATCACACTGAGACTTCCGAGTCTGGGTAAACTCTATCAGCCAGATGGTGCATAAGAAACACCACTGCTCTCTGTCTCCATGGACTGCACCATTTAACCCTTTCAGTTCATTATTACTGTTTTTAGCCTTTTTTCATATTTCATTTTTTATTATTTTTTTATGTAAGAAGACAAAATAGATCCCTGTTCTTACACTTTGACTGTCCTCAGACAACCGAGTACTTAACCATTCAGGATGTTCAGAAAGACTTGGACCGCCATAGGCAGTTCTGCCACTAGACAAAGGTAGGCAACCACCCTGGGGCTTGGTTCTCCACAAGGCCTCAAGATGGAGAAATTATAGGTGATAAGCAAATAAAAGTAATTGGATAAATTACAGTTAATGTTTAAGACGTGTAAGCGTACTGCACACAGTATTTATCTTACAAATATTGTCTTTTAGCAATGTTTGGAAAGAGGGTGAAACTGGTGGGAGACCCTTGCCCTTTGATAATGTCATGCACTTGTCAAAATACATCGTGTAATAATCAGAGAGCACAAACATTCACCAGGGGATTTCCAAAGCTGTCAACAAGTTATTATCAAAAAGATGTTAAAACAAATCCTGGATACATGTCCAAATTTGTATCATCTCCAAAAATCAACTCACTTTCTTTGTGCCATTTAAGTTCCTTAAAATTCGTTCATAACTTTCCTTGCTATCAGACAATCAGAAGAAAAAAAGCAGACAGATAGAAGAAACATAACTTTCATGGCCAAGATAATTATTTGGAAAAGTTGTCTTAACTTGACACCTTCACCTACTTACATTGTTGCCAACCATTTGTGCCATGAAGTCACTGTTTCTTAAAGTGAGAGCTGTGCTCATGTTTCTTGTACAAATTGCTCAAAGACATTGGGAAAGCATTACTTTATTTAATGTCTTTGACCATAGCAACATTATCAAAAAACAAAGACTTTGCTCAGTATTTCAGCCCAAATTATTTTAGGCAAATGGTTGCACAGTGACTCTTATGCACAAATAGGTTGACAACATTCGAAAAAGTGTATGAGAAAGGAGATCCCACCTTCTTTTACAAATGTTGCCAATATGTTTTTGCAATTTAATTTATAGTTGAGGCAATTAAATTTGGTAATTATCACTCCATAACACAAAAATTACAAAATTGCAAGCAAACTCATGAAATTGTCTTAGCTCAGCACAAGTTGGCAATGTCTTCAGTGGTTCTGAATTACTTTTGGTTGCCCCTTCGAGATTAGTATTGTTTGAGTGCCCACTACCACATTAAAATTTAAAGTTCTAACAAAATAAAACCTTCCATATGTAACAACAACCAAGAGGAACACTGCCAGTAGAAAATGCATAAATGGACCGTGTTTCATGTCTTAAATGTCAAAAAAACAAATGTTTCACCCCATGTAATTATTGTAATGTCTTGATTTGTGGAATTTGGCAAAGCCTCTGCTCATTGTGAAAGTTCATATTTTTTCTTTCCAGAGTTCACCATCACAAATGTAAAAAATTAAAAACACCCAGTTTTTCACATACTGTGTTCCCCTGATCCACCTCTATTCTCAGTCCATCTACATCCATCTAATCTGTTGGTGCCTCTGTCACACAAAGTCTTCCTTCCCCATATTGGCCCAGCCTGTTCTTCATAGTTTTTTCCATCTACTCTGGTGATATTGCTGGGCTTACCAACCTGAGCCAGTGGACTTATTCTGCTAGTGAAACACTGACTGGACATCACACCGGTAGGTCAGTTCATCAGGTCTGAAGAGACAGGCGTTTCAGACGGTGACATTCACTGTGAGCAGGGGGAGAAGTCCTGATGCCACAGACTTTGTCTTGTGCATAGAAGTACTCTACATGTCAAGCATCACAAAAGCTTATAAACCTGGGTAAATAATATAATATAGGATCTTCTAGTGTCATGTCATTGCCAACATATTTGTGCAGCTGAGATAGAGCTGTCATTTTTAGTTATACCTCCTCCTACTATCTGCGCTACTTATCATTTTGGGGGTTGCTGGGGGCTATTCCAGCTGAATTTGGGCAAAAGGTGGGATACACCCTGACCCAGTCAATAGACCACATACAGAGACAGGCAAACATTCATGCTCATACTTAAAGGAAAAGTTTGGTTTCTGCAGCTTTCACATTGTTTATAGAATGAAGTAGAACAATATACTCACTGAACTGAAGAAGAAGAGCGCTTGCCTCCGCGCATGCACAGTACTTTCTGGAGCGCTGCCTCCGCGTCCTCCTTTCGATGAGCTCCTCATCTGTAAACTCTGGCTCGAAACTGTAAGGGCACCCATCATATTCAAAGTTCTCATCCACAACATCTTCATCCGATAGATATTCATCCATTTTGCACAAAACTGGAAGAAGAAAGTCGTTGTGTAGCCGGCTGTCTTTCCCTGAAACAATGAGCCGTACTGTGCATGCGCGGAGGCAAACATTCTTCTTCTTCAGTTCAGAGGTCAGTACAGTCACAAAAACATGTCTGGAGCGACACAGACTGTAATGAAGGAGTAGCCTGAGCGGACCATAATGAAATATTGGTGAAACGAATGAGTTTTTGGATGATTAATGCAGTTTTAGGAGCGGCGCTGTATGTCCTATGTGCTACCATTATACGGATGTCTGCCACTCGATTTTGGATCTAAATATCTCGAAGCACTGTTTGGATCAGGAAAGCCTTCTGGGTGAGTATATTGTTCTACTTCATTCTATAAACAATATAAAAGCTGTAGAAACCGAACTTATCCTTTAAACCTATGGGCAATTTGGAGATGCCAATCAACCTAATAAGCATGTTTTTGGCTGTGGGAGTGCCTGGAGAATACTCATGCTAGCATTTAGAGAACATGCAAACTGCACAGAAAGGCCCTGACTGACCCATGGATTGACCCTTTTTGCTTTGAGGCACATGCTGCACCACTGTATCACCTTTAGTTATAAATGCAGTTGAAACTCTTCTAGTTTCTAAACTTCCCTGAAATAGCTTTGGGATATTTTGTTTACCCTATATTAGCTGGATAGAGAAGTGTCTCTAATAGGTCTGCGGCCTCAGAATAACTGAGACCATCTCTGTTTACAGTAAACAAGTGGATAACAGATGGGTACTGACTTCCGCAGACATCAGTTTGAACAGTTTATGAATGAAAACTGACTTAGATTTGACATGAGAGTATGTGAACCTCGCTGTCTCAGAGGAGTAATCTGGTGGGAATCTTAAAGTCGTGTTTGTTGTGTGTTGCTCCGAGCAAAACATGTTGGAGGTTCATTTGAATTTTGTCAGATAAAGATCAGAGGAAGAGATTTTTAAATTAAACATTTCAGTTTGCCTCAGGCTTTCTTGTCCTGTGAGTTTTTGCACCCTGATATTAACTGAGTGATTTATGCAAGTTTGAGTTTGAAAGCAAATAAGTAACGTCTGTCTGTTCAAGCTAACTGATATCACTTTAAAGAGTTTTTGGACACTGTCAGTCTCCCCTACAGTAGTATCAAAGGGCTCTCTATATGATATTATTTGTTCTGTTTCCCTTGTTTTTTAAGCAATGTTTCTCATCGTCCTTTTCTTTCACACTCTTGCAGCTAGCAGCCTGTTTGACTTGACGGTGACGGTGAGCAGACACCATCATTATCAAAACAAACCTGACTCAAGAGCTCTGAAAGATCACAGATATAATTGAAGCTTTGGAGACTTAAGTCAATATTTGTCCTCACTTACCATGTCACACCATATTACAAGACATCGCCTCAGTGCTCACCACCTGCATTCACAGAGACATCACACACAGGTACACCACAGTCCTCACTACAGTCTCTGAAAACACACAGTTTACTAAATTCAATCTTTGTTTTAATTTTTTTTTTGAAAGACCAAATTTTGAGACAGAAAGAAGGCACACTTTATTTTAGTGTTTTAAATAAAGAGCTGTGAGATGTTTATGTGCAAAGATATAAACAAGTAAACAAAGTGCAGTGAGTACAAATAAAAATAAAAGAAATATTACATAGAAAAAGAGAAAGATAAAGAGATGAACTAAATATCAGCACTGCTGTGGTTTGGTCAAACCCATGTCACGATGGTACCAGATGCTAACAGCTTCAGTACCAGCTTCATCAGATCTGGACCCGACTGTATGTTAAAGGAACACTCCAACATTTTTGTTGTCTTCACTCCCGAGTCCATGACAAGCAGGTAGACACCATTCTTTTGACTGTGCGTCCAGCAACAAGAAAAAGATTAACTTAGGCCGCCAACTGCTAGCTTAGCTTAGCTCAAACCCTGGGAGTATATGGGTAGTGCTTTAGCCTCTCTCTCTCTGCAGACATCAGATAAACTCGAGACGGTCCTATGTGCTTGTTGTATTTTTTATTGACAATGATGTTACGTTATCAACTTTTAGACTAGGATGCGCAAATCAGATGTGCTTTGTTGTGTTGACACACTAACATGCATGCTGGCAGAGGTTGCGCCCTGTGATTTAGTTCCATATGTATTTCTCTCTAAAATTACACAAAATGCTAATCTTTAGTCTAAAAAATAGATATCCTAACATAACACAGCCAAAATACCAGAGTCACAACAAGCACACAGAACTGTTCAGAGTTGCTAACGCTGTCCCTTGACTCCCAATGTTTGAGCTAAGCTAATTAATGAACGGCGAGTTCTGCCCATCTCTTCCTTGTTACTGCATACACAGTTGGCAAAATGGTGTCTATCTGCTGGTCAAGGACTGGGAATTGAGGTAAGACATGAAAACAAAAAAAGTGTTGGAGTATCTCTTTAACCACAGAAAAGTGCCATGTGTGGATCTTAAAAACATAAGTTACTCAGAATCTGCTGCTATGACATTTCTCCCTTTCTTGTCAAGCAGCAAAGCTTTCTGCTTGTTCATTTTATTTGGTTGAACGAGGGATTGTGTTCAGTGGACATTTATCCTCTTAAGATTTAAATTTCTTCATCTTGGAAAAAAAAAAGGTCAGTATTATGTTAAACTGTGTCATCAGCTGTTTCACTCAGGTAGCCTATGACATGATGGCGCCTGTTATGGGGAAAGCTATTGTGATTATTATTATATTCTGCAGTCACTCTCCTGAGCTCTACATCTCCACTATTTAAATGCTTCTTCTTCAATCTGACTGCTTATCTGGAAAAAACTATTGTTCTTTTTAAGTGTGTAAAGCAGTGTGTTTGGTTCACGAGGAGCTGGGCCAGCAGGGATTGTGTAACTGTAAGGAAACAGATACTCATGTTTACCTGCTGGGACTTTCTTTGGAAGTCTGTGAATGTAGAAAGAGTGAAGTACATCATCCACAAGGCAAACAGAAGATCAGATGACAGGACACAATTTTACTGTCAGCTCTTTGGAAACAGATAAACTGCCATAATAACAGATCAAACTTTGTTTCATTTTACATGGGAGTCAGCATTCTCGAAAAACAGTAATCTTCATTTCTGCATTTTTGGATTTAATCCGCCAAGTACTTAACCATCTTAACTGCCCATAAACAAAAACCTCTCAACCTAGACATGTTGGTTTAGTCCACATATTTTGCTCTATAGGTAGGCTCTATAGGCATGTAAATATTACAGTTCACAGTTTTTCCTTGGAATATTACTTTGACCTGTAAAAGAAACATAGGACCAGAGAGCTTTCTGATACTAGTAATTTATGTAAAAAGAAAGTTTTTGTAAGGAGACATCAACAAATATTTTTTTAAAAGACAAAGAAACCAAGGCTCTTGTCTTAAGTATAACCTCGAAATATATGTTGTGATCATGTGATCATGTTCTCTGTTACAGCATGGTTTGAGTCTTCTCTGGCAAGTTGCAGACTGCCTTTAAAAAAAAAAATCCAGGGTATATTTTTAGGTTCCTTGTCTTTTTCAACTCAGACATTTTATGTGACATGACTACAAACTCCTCTGTTTCAGCCCTGCTCAGAGAAAACTGTCTGGTCATGGCCCTATTAGGCAGCGCATGTGACTTTAACTTCTCAGCTCTGTGCTCTTATGTTTACTGTGATTGCACAGACATGCCTTTCTACTAAGACCACCTGTAGCACAGCAAACACCAAGTAAAATCAACTTTTGAAGCACATGCTCTCTGAAAGAAGGATAGGGGGAGCGGAGGGATTTTCTCATGTCTGGGATGTTGATGGGCAGAGAAAGCACAAAAAGATCACACACAAGAAGTAACTCCCTTCAAGAATTTAATTTGAGGTTTATGGGCAGGCCATGAAATAATACCAATGTGTAAAAACTGTCCTGTGCATGGTAAATGACCCTTAAGTAAGACCCTTTAGCAGAAGTGATGGGAGGCATTTTTCTCATGTTTGAGTTTTAAGACAACAAAAGAACATAATTAGCTCTACCAAGGAGGTAACATTTTCTACTGGTGTTTATCTGTTAGCAAGATAACCCAAAAAATTAAGAACCAATGGTTTCAGGTAACGTTGGCCATGGAACAAGGAAGAAGTGATTTGATTTTGGTGTTGATCTCAGTCTGGACGCAGATGCAGTAATCTGTTTGATGTATTTGTTAACATTGTGAGACATGTCAGGTTAGAAACTCCTCAGTAGATGGCTATGCTCTCTGAGGACGTCTAGTTTTATATACAAGTTAGAGGTGTAAGAAAAAATCTACCCATAAATATGAAGAGCTTTTTTCCAGAATGCTACGAATCCATTTTCATTTAGAAAAATGACATTATTTACCCAGACCCTCCATTGGGTTGGCTGGGGAACTGTACTTTGAAACACACTTTAAACAGGGATATAGGGATATATAGCTTTCTGGCATTAAATACTGATAAGGGCAGGTAGTACAATCAGTATACAAACTAATAACACTGAGTAATATATATATATTTTTTAATTTTGGCTTTTATAGCATTTTGGGAAAGAACTCTTCATATATTGTATTTGTGCCTGACATTGTTTTTTGATGTCTGTAACTTTGTAAATGTGCTGCTCCCTGTCTTGGCCAGGACACTCTGGCAAATGAGATTTTTAATCTCAAAGTGGCTATTCTGGTTAAACTAAGTTCATATATTGTAATATTTTGCTGTGCAATACTGCATTGATAGTTCAAGAGTAATCCGGGATATTTTGTTATCCAGTAATTTACAGGAATTTAGGACATTGGTTTGCATTTTATTGCAGCTTCTGGCCAATAGAGCAGACACTCAGCTATTTGACTTCTGGTACAAATGCTGCTGTTGTATCTTTCACTGGGACGGACAAAGTTAATTTTAGTTGGAGGGCTTATGCTTAACTTACATAACTGATACGAAAACTTTTATTTTTCATGCATACAACATTCTGTGTGTTCCTATACTTCTTAAAAAAGACTTTTAGGTAAGTATTGCAAAATATTGCCTTAATTCATACTTAATCACCAAATGGTTGGCAATATGTACCCCACCCCCCACCCCCACTAAAAAAAAAAAAAAAAAAATCTAAGCTGTACTGAGTAATACTTTCAGTGAGCTCCCAAGTATTTAAGAAGTTCCTTCTTGAGGAAGGTTGGATGAAAAAAAAACCCAAAAAACAACATGATAAATGTATTTGAGGCTTTTTTGTAAAGGCAAGTATTTTTATCTCTTGGTCTTTTTCTGTTACATTGACATGTTTGGCCGTTTGGGTTATCTACAATTACCATTTGAAGGGATAAGTGCATCAACAAGAGGAATAATAAGAAGCACCCTATACTAACAACAGTTATAACGACCTTTCCTACAACTAGGGATAGAAACTGAAAACTTTAATCTATAACTACCTCAGGGAATCTGTATCATTTGTTTTTATTAAAGAGGACATATCATGCTTGTTTCTCCTTTTCACTATGCCAGACTAGGATGCCTGTAAAGCATTTCTGCCCTCAGTACAAGTCATTTAGTTCCTTCATTGCCCCACAATAGCGTTCTCAAAATCCTCATTTTAGGCCATTATCAAGCTCTTGTTGAAATGCTTGGTCTCAAGGCTGACCTAAAGTTACCTCGCAATGTCACAGCCCTTTGTGCTCTGATTGGTCAGTTCTATCGGGGGTAGAGCCAGCTTGTCCTTCTTTTTCTACTGTATTTTCCGGCAGGCTCAATGCAGCGACCGCGTATTGAGTCCCCCTACAGGCCAGAGCTGGTAATGAGGGAGTGTGAGCGAGGGAGTTTTATACCCCTGCTGCTGGATGTGTTACTCGGTGAGGGTTTGGGGCTGACGGACATCACAGAGGAAGTGTTTTATCAGATTACTCCAATAAAAAGAAAGGTACCTCGTGTCGTCATGACGTTTGAAATCTCGCGGACATCTCGCAATGACCTATTTTCAGAGGCATCAAGTCTCGTTCTAGGATATCAGAAAAAATACAATATCTAATTTTTTGAAAATTAAGGGGGTGTAAGGTCTTGGTTTCAAATTTATTATATTATATGCAAGTATTAAATCATGCATCAGCATGATACGTCTCCTTTGAATAATCTTTTCACTTTGTTCTGCATTCCTGCAAATCAATGACAAAACACTCATCACAGGGAGTCAGTAGAAATGAAAAAGACATCAAAGATGTGATTGTGGTGAAAATTTCGGCTTAATTTTACTTTGCATGACACTGTCTGCACACTGTCTGTGAGATTTTAAGCATGGGTGGAAACGACAGCAGTTTGATGAAACATCTTCAATGCAGCCTAAAATATCAGGAGTGTGTTTGATGTTGACTCTGTAAACCTGCGTAGGCTGACTTTTTCAGCACAGACCACAGGAATCAATACAGAGCAGATACATGTACAGAAAAAGAATATTCAGTGTCCTAAAGAACGACAACATAACCCTTGTTTCAGTGTTAATTTAATCATACAAATGCTTAATTATAGATACAGAGGGAAAGCTTTATTTTGACAGTTTCTCTTCAGATAAATGTGCTATTTCATGACTATGTAAACTCTCATCTCATCCACTCACAACGCCACCATCCTCTCTCAAACCCAGCACACAAACATAGTCACAGAATAAAACCAGAGGATGAATCCAGCAGAGTTCAGACGTCTCTCTCGTTTACACACACGCAAAGAATAAAAACCTGACATGACTCAGAAGCAGAGCAGAACAGTGTATACTGTTTGGGAGGAGGACTTTGAGCTGACGTGAAAACAAACAGAGAGGCAGAATGCTGGTGAATTTTACAAACCGCAGTGAAGAGTAAATGTCATATAATAACAATTAGACGTTCAGTATGACTGCTGCAGAAAGTCTAGATAAACATATAAAACACTCTCAAATCTTTTACTGTTCCTACTGTATCAGAACCCCTATTGGCACCAGCAGAAGCATAATCTATCTGAAGAAATAACTTTTTGTAACCTTTAAATCTGTCACCATGAGGACATCAGTGTTCACTTCCAAGATTATATCTTTTGAGGAATCAATATTTTAGTTTCAGAACAAAAATGGCAAATATTTGGTGGATTTTAACCCTTTAATCACCTGTTAAAACTCTCACTGCTCAGACCTTTTCCCCTTTTAAACAATCCAAAGTGTGAGCTGTGGCCCCCTAGTGGATCCCAAAGGTACTGCATGAGGGTTTACATTCAACACAATGATTGAAATCTTATCATAAAGAGTCATAACATAATTCAAGTCCCAGAAAAAACAATGTGCAGTCAGAAAGTAAAACTAACATCTTTACAGTTTCCCATTCAATCCAGGAAAGAGCAACTTTAGTAGCCAAGATGACCACAATATTTTTTCGTCAGTGACAGAGGGCCAATTTGATGAAATTAGAATAAGGTATTATCAATTTATTTTTACTGGAAATCAAAAAATGATTAAACAGTATTTTTTATTTGAACAATACATTTAGAAAATACAAAAAGCTTCTTACAGCCCATTAAAGCTCAATTTTCTCAGAAATATTGCAGTGTTTGATGTTTTATTGAGGATTTTGTCATGGTTTGACTTTTTTTTAAGTCCAAATTGACTAGTAGGAACCATGCATAGAACCACGTGGCCTTGATTTAAGCTGCCTGATGAACAGGACAGTTCTCATTGTTGAAACAGCAGGTAACAGTGTGGATCTTCCCTAACATCTTTCTTCCTGATAAGAAGAATTTACCAGCTGTATTTTGGGGTTAAAATCCCCTAAATGATATCTTTTTTGTAAATGACTTGTTCAGGATTCAATCAAACAAATAGATGTACCCCCAAAAACAGTGGGAAAAGATTTATATTGTCAATAATGAATATGCTCTTGGAAGTGGACATTTTTCATTCCTGATGGCCTCTTGGGCTCAAAAATACAGCGCATTCACAGATCTATCAACAGAACTAAAATCCTTGGATGTATATGAGAAAAATGCATGTGTCCTGTAAGATGGATAAAATTACTGAGAAAACAAAAATGCTAAATGAACAGAAATGTTGACAGTGGTACCAAAAGGTTAAGCAAATTATAATGCTGCAACAGAGACCCATCAACAACTTCCCGCGTTATTTCTGAACCCAAATAACACGATAAAACAGTAACATAGTGATCGAGGCAAAGCTGAAGTTAAAATCAAGGTGAGGGAGTAGCCAGAAAGATGATGTGCAAAAGCTTGATGTGATTTAAACTGACGTGAATCAGTCGCCGTTTATTAAAGATCAGACATTTCTGCAGGAATTTAACACAAGGTACAAACGTGTCAGGGTCAGGCAGGAGAGAAATATCAAGCGGAGAAAGAAAAAGGCCAGACGGTGGGAAAATGTGGAATTATCAAGAAAAGAATAAGCGGAGGAAAACAGTCGAAATGCCAAAGTTTTACTGCGGGGAAAACAGTCCAAATGTGAAGAACGGAATTGATATAGAATTGAAAAAAAGGCCAAATATTCAGAATAATGATGGCATTAAAATAAAAAATGCAATTTTGTTGTTTGAGAGCGAAATGCCTTGAGCATGATGATGTACGATAAGGAGAAAAAAAGTCAAATGTAGAGCATGAATGATGATTTGCAACTTTAAAAAAATCTGCTGAGAATGTTGATGAAATACAAAATCAAAATCGTTAAAATGCAAAGAATAATCAAATATAAAATTAGGAGAATCAAACTTTAAATACCAAAATTTATTTTTATTAAGCATCTAAGGTCAAAATTCAAGTGTTGCAAAATATAGTTAATTGAAAATTCAGAGTAAAAAGTGAAAAGCTTGAGAATTTCATTGAGCTACAGTTAAGAAAGTACTGTTGATAAATGACTTGGAAAACTGAGTGAATGCCAAGAAATGATTGATATACTGTTAAGAAATAAGGTAAAAGACAAAAATATCGGTCATTTGTAATAGCCTGGGTAAAAGTTAAGCTACTGAGAATAATGCTGATTTCAAATTTAAAGCAGAGGTGGAAAACTGGCAGCTTCTGGACCACAAAAGATCCTTCTGCACCCTTAATGTGGCCCTGCAGTCAGTTTAAAACAATAAATGCACATCAATAAAACATGACAAAGTCTGCCTGGACAACATCAAAATAGCAGTACTTCCAAGAAAAGAGAGATATGCTACGCTGCACTTGCTTCTGGGAAACTCCGTTTGATGCATTTGTCAAAACAGAAATGATAATGTCTGTAAAATATATTCAAAAAGCCTGTAATGCTCTGAAACTTCATCAAAAAGCGTCTGAAACTGGGTTATACTGTGTTTTTACATCATAATTTCAGTTTAAACATATAAATGGTGATGAGCTTACTTCTGTCTGTCATATTTTAGGTAACTGTTACTGTTACATGAACAAAAAATTTCGAAATGCAAAAATGTGGCCTTCTGCCGACGAGGGTAATTTAAAAGTTACACTTTCCTGAATTAGAGAGAGAGAAGTCAAATATGGAGAATGGTGAGTAATGAATGAAGTCTTAACAACAATACTGACATGTAATTGTGATAAAAAGGAGCTTCGTGTATGTGTGATAAAGTAGTTTCCAGTGAGTTCAAAAAGACATAATAAACACACAATATTTTAAAGAGACACTTTCTGAACTCTCCATTTTCTTCAACATTTTCTCTTGGCTTTAAAAACTGCATTTCAAATAATTTCTCCATGCTTTCTTTTAGGTATTTTTCCCACAGAGTTTGGCTTTTCCTAAAACCCACAGTTTAAATTGTCTCCATTACTTACCAACGTTCTTGTCATTTTGAATTTCTATATTGTAGAGCAAAAAGAAAAAATAAACCTCCCTCCTTTGTTTCCTCTCTTAAGCCTGACCCTGACACTCGTTTGTATTCAAAGTAAAGCAGAAGAGAAAATAAAACAACAAAACCCTCTTCAAAATGCTGGTTTCACAATCCACAATAAGCCAAAAACACACATTTCCTCTTTCAAGGTGATGAACAGATTTGTGCAAATAGCAGTAACAGAACATCAGAGCTCTTTCTGATGTGAACCATTCGTTTTCACTCTCAAATCTCACTCCTGACAAACTAAAACATACCACTTGTTCCTAACTAAGCACTCAGCATGATGTGTTTTGAGGTTGGTCTTCTGATTTTTAGCACCACCTGCTGGTTGAAGATGGGATTTGATGCAACTGCAGTGCAGGACAAAACAGAAAATAAATAACAAAAGGGAAAAAAACGTGAGTCACTTGATCCAAACGGTGCTGAATCACTCCACAATACTTCAGAGGTGCACGCCCAGTAAAGCTCTCCTATTTTAGAGTTGTGTGTGAAGAGACACGTCATCCTTTGCCCAAGTAGTATACACCATTATATCAGAAAAATCCAAAGAGAAACCAGAACACACACCCACTCAGGCAGGCGTACATTCATACATATATAGAGGACACACACATGGACTCAAACTACAGTCACTCATCAGGCAAAATAGATTTAAATGGCTTTTTCAACCCTTCCTCCAGCCTCGCTTTCTCACTCTCACTCCTCCAGCGTCTGTGAAAGGGAAAATCCACCCAAACACTGTCACGCTCACCCACTGGGGTTTGACTGGGGGACTTTCAGACAGCATTATTTAATGATCACACACATTAGCGTCTCGGCACGGCAGGGTTCCTTCACAGGGATCCTTGGACTGCATTTTCTATCAAATTAGGAGAATATTTGTCCCTGTTTTAAAAATCTATCAGTGTTTGCTGTTCCAAGTGAGGCCTTATCTACATTAAACACATTTCAGTTGATTATTTCTCTCCTTTCATTGTATCAATTAGTGCTGTATATGTTATCATTGGAAAGCCTGACTGGTCAACGAGATAAAACTTGAACTGAATGCATGTAGAGCCAAAAATATGTGCCAAACTCCCCTGCAACTGGCAGCTGGTGTTCCAGTCTGCAGTAGGCTTGTGCTCAAAATATCGATGCGGCAAAATATCGCATTGCAGTCCTTTGGGATACGTGTATCGATACAGATTCTACAGAATCGATACGGCCTAAATATTTTGACAGTTGTTGTAAATACACTTTGGCTAATGTTAACAGTGGCACAGATCAAGGTCGAAGATGAGCTACATAATGAAGCATATGTTCTAAATTTGAACTTAGGTCTGCCATCATTGAGGATCTGAATTTAGTTGTAGAACCACTTAAAACTCATCCTTGTTCTTTTTCTTCTTATAAGAAAAAACTAAACTTGTCAAGAATTTTGCTTAAAGCGTAGTCAATGTTCACAATTTACGTATCGTATCGTGAAGTTGCTGGAAATACCCAGCCCTAGTCTGCAGAGAGGCAGCATTATTGGTGTCAGCTCTGGCACCATTACCACTTCTTTTGCCACAAGAAGAAAACTTCTTGCTCTACTGAGGAACTGGAGGCTGTTTTCCAGTGGAGGAGGAGATTGTGGCACATTTTTGGCGGCACTGCCGACACGTTTAGCTCTGCTGCTCATTTCATGAATGCACAACCTTTCCAAGTTCTACCTCAATGCGAATGTTTCTAATCAAGCTTTCCAACGATACAAATCACAATGCTAACTGGTATTATTAAGAGAAATATAACTGAAAATAGTGTATTTTGGAGGAGTAAAGTTCCTGTGAAAAAGATATTTTAAATTGGTCAAGTCTCAGGAGCCAACTCTATTTGTTGAAATTGTTAAAACACTTAATTTATCCTATAAAAAAGTAAAAGTTTGTCTTTTGGTGAATAAAATGAAAAAGACAGGAAACAACAGCTGAGTTTAAAAGGGGTCAGACATGCTCCAGAAGGGACCTGTTCAAACATAACTCTGACTTCAGTAAATTTAGATGTTTCTTCAGATTTACTTCACATCTGCTTTAACACACGATAAAGGTCCATTACTGAATTTCCAGATGGCCGACTTTGAAGTCTGCTTTTTCACTCAGTGTTTGGTAACATCAACACTGGATAATCAGTTGATGTTGTGGTTTTTCAAATCTAAACTGAGAGTCTTGCTCAGTGTCTGTAATGAACAGAATTAGCTCTGGTTGTGTTTCTTAGGCCACATGATGCTGCAGTAAACAAACCCGCTTCCTCAGGGCAAATCTCAGCTTTTCTGTGTTGGATGGAAGATGTTTTTGTGACCACTGATTCATGATTTTTAAGTACAATCATAACTTGGACCTGTTTTTTCAGCCATGACCAGAGGTCTCACAAAACTTGTCCTACTTTTCCAAAAACAAATGAAAAACAAACTCTTGTAAGGCTTTATCCAGAATCAGGCCCTGGATCTTTTCCTGCTCTTCTTGTTCATTTTGTATCACTTTTTAAAGGCATTAAAAATCATATTTGCATTGTCGTAATTGTTTAGTCTAGTGGAGGGTCTCTGCTGAGCTCTGAATTGTTTGGACAGTTTTGGGTGGATTTTCTCTCCCATCAGACGTGTCATACAGCTGCAATAAAAATATCTGAGTGTATCTATTTTAACTCTTTAATGAAGCATTCACACGTGAGTCCGGGTGTTGATGTTGAGGTGGGGGTGTTTGTCTGTAGCAGATGTAATCCATCCCCCCACTGTAGTTGATGTGTCTGTGTGGAGGGGCCCATGAGGTCAGGGAGAGGGTTTTTGAATGAGTCAATATAAAACAACAGTCCCTCCCCCCCTCTGACTCCATCTTTAAGGACTTCCAGGGTTGTGTAGCTGAACTTCCAGCATGGGAGGGGGGGATCTTTGTCGTTCTAGCTCTGTCCAAAGGGATAGGGCCCGTGAATACCCTGGAAAAAATGGGAGAAAGGGTGTTACAGATTGTACAACATACATGGGGATGTATATGACTATTGGCCCTTTTCCACTAGCAAGCCTCGGCCCTACTCGGTTTGCAGCGTGTTTCCACTGGCATGGTACCTCCTAAAACAAGCTAGTTTTAGTACCTACTCCGCTCTGGTTCCAAGCGAGCTGAGTCGATACTAAAAGATGATGTCTCCGACTGCCGGCTACTGATTGGTCAGACAATGTCGCCATCGATGAGTCATGAGTGCGACGACCTAGCATGCTAGCGGTAGCTACCATTAGCTTACCCTCATACGTCTTTTCTTTGCAGCTCAATTGCTCTCGTCCTCGGCTTCATTCTGTTGTATAGCTTCCAAAACTCTCCTGTGCTTCTCAAGGGGTATTTCTTCTTACCACCTGCAGCCTTCTTCTGCTTTCCTTTTTTACTCAGTTTGTGACAAAAAGCCACAGATTGCTGTGTCACGCTCAAAATGACGTCACCGCAGTGCCGCTCAGCTGTTTACAGCAACACTGCACCCCATTGGGCAGGTGACTGGGGCTAATGGAAAAGCAGCACAAGGTGAGTAGAGTAGAGCCGGGTAGAGTAGAGTAGGGCTAATGGAAAAGGGCCATCAGACCTTGATCACATGATGACCAAAAACAGGACAGTGTTTGTCTTCAAAACATTCTACTAACAGTCTACAGCCACAGTGAGTCACTATTACCACTTTCAGACTAGCCAAAAACAAACATTTTAACCCAGAACAATCAGCTCCTGTCAGCAGTTTTGAAAGGGTCAAATTGGCATTTCGACCGACCCCGCAAGCAACACAGGTTTTTATCAGCTCGCCTATGATTGTCTTCAGTGGGAACATCACACCCGGTTCGACCCAATAATTTACATTATGACACTGGCGCAACATCCCTTCAGCATAACATCTCACCTGTCCCCTTACATGACTCTTTACCGTCTCAGCAACAAATTCCATCCGCCTTTGTATCATCGGCGCTGAGTTAGTACATTTTTCAAGAGGGACAATTGTACGAAGTACAGAAAACCATGTCCACGTCTTCTACGTTTACATGGCTATGTTTTGTTACACTGATGATGTCATCATCAAAATAACATCAGCTTGATGTGCAAGAGGAAAAATAACAGCCACGCAGCTCACCCGCTGCCGATTAGACCCAGGTCTTCTGGCAGTGGGAAACGAGTCACTAAACCCGCGTTAAAAAACCTGCGTTGACCCACTAATATTAGTGTAAATGTGGTACAAAAGACCAAAAATCATGTAATACACATGCCAGGCCAGTAGCTGAAGGTCTGACGTTGGCCATAGATCAGGGTCAGCAGATTGCACCCCCTAACTCAAACCTGGCCGGCCAGTAATAAGTTCTGTCCCTTTAAATGACTTTAATAAATATATTTATAAATTTACTGTTATCTTAAGCAAACAAAACTCTGACGACCAGTGACAGACGAGCGTAGACACCTCAGGCACAGCAGACAGCTGACACCTCCTCCACACCAGAGTAAGAGACTTTTATTTCATCTCCTCTGAGATCCCCCCTCTGTCCAGGCCCACAACACAAAACCTAGTGCAACAGCAGCTCAGCTTCAGTCAGCCCTTAATTATGGATATACTTTATTTCTTATGAACATAATGGCGGCCGCTCTTTCCTACAGTCCCCAACAATGAGAGATCCCAGCAGAAGAGAAATAAAAACACATGGAGTGAGCCATGGTGAACAGAGCAGGTGGAAAAAAAGAGACAAAACGTTATTTTATCATCTATTCAGATGTTTCTTAGTTTATCTGAGAGCAGGTCAGACAGGAGCAGACTGTTCACTGACTGACACTGTCTCATAGAAACATACAGGAGTGCACACATGTGCAGGGGTGAGATGGACGGCAGTGGACCATTGTGATCTGTTTGTTTTAAACCTTCAGGAACACGTCTGAATGAACCTTCGTTGTGATTGTTTGTTCCTGATGGAGAGCTGTTAAAAGCTGCCTTCAGCATTAATTTTCCTCAATATTGCAAGAAGATAATAAAAAATAACTTTACGCATCCTGAAAACAGGTATTTCAGCCTGATAAATTCCATTAAAGACGCTGAAATAGGAAACCTGTTTTAATCATAAAAATTAGCACAAAAGACCTAAAACACTGACGGCTGCTGTGTTTCCTCCAAAAACAAAACAGCCATGAAACTCACTAAAGCAGCCCTAACTCAATTGTTTGTTAAAGATGGTAGTATCATGCTGAAATCTTTTTTGTATCAATGGATAAAAGTCAAAAAGCTATCAATACAATGTGATAAAAGGTTACTTTATAGAGGTCATATTATGCCTTTTCTTCTTTAATACACTTTTGGTTTGCTCTTCATCTCCTTCTCAGTGAACGGCACCAGCAGCTGCCTGACGGCTTATTTCAGGCTGCCTCACAGTTACAGGAAAAACAAACTGCAAAACATACCTCTTTCTGCTCTGTTTCTCTGCAGAGGATGGATTTGTCTGTAAACCCTTTTCATGGCAGATATGCAGCAGGCAAACAGAAACAAAATGATCAAATGATCGATCACTGATGGCTTTCAGGTGAATAAAAACACACATTACACAAACCCTTTTAGGGAACGCTGATGAACTGCATTCACTGGTTCAAATGAGCAAATGTGGTGTGATGTGAACTTGACCCTCATGTGCCCTTAAATCACTTTTAACAAACTTTGTGCCAAATCTAAAAACAATGCCCTGGGGTGTTCCTAAAACATTATGTCCACAAGAGACCAATTAGAGTAGAGAAGGCTGATGTTTGGCTAATTATAGCTCAAATATTTCTATCTGTGCACCTTTAATATCTTGTTGACTACATTACCTACAATTACCTTTATAACACTGTAATTTACAACACAACTAGAAACTGGACCAGTTAATGGTAAACCAGCCCATTTATATACAACAGCTCACGCCCATTTCAGCAACCAAATCCAACCCCAAAACAAAAGGCTTGGCAGTAACAGCTGCTAAAGAGTCATAGCTCACACAGTGGAGGTCTGTGGCGAGTTAAAAATAAATGATACTTCATATTCTGTAAGCAGACATCTGAATTACTTGTTAAGTCATGTTGATGCTTAATTGGTTTATAATCAACTGGAAATCACTCACACAAAAAGCCAAGCCAGGCATCTATAAATTCACTGTAATTGATCCGCCACTGGTATCCATTTCAAAGGTTTTATATTAGTCGACTCTAATAAATTGTCTGTTTAGTTTATATGCCAGACCTGCAGTGCTGTCTGCTTCTGTCATCAGTTTCAGAGCTGTAACACAACCTGCAGGGTGTGTAGGCTGCAGCTCAGTCAATGTCCATTTAGATTAATGCTCCAACAAGCTGACAAAGCGGACTGATTGTAAACACTCCTGCTTAAAAGAAGCTCTCTGCCAAAACTATGAACAAAGCTCTGATACAACAGAAATCAAGTGGTGCTTCTGTATAATAATTATGTTCCCTGCTTGTGAGATAAAGGTGGTTTGATGGAGCTCACACTAAACACAGCAATGCATACAGATACAAACGGATACCACATGATGTCAAATATATGCAGCAGAAGTCAGTGTTCATAATATGAGAGCAAAAAAACTTAAGAGTGTATCACTAACATCGATTAAAGAGTTGAGAGAAGCACTGAAGCTCACAGAGGTGAACATGTAGCAGCATGTTGTGATTGAAGTAAATGTATCTTAAGCCTCCATGAAAACTATCTGAGCTGGTACAACACCTTCAAGGTTGATCAAGCATGAACTCCATCATAAATAAGGACATATGTTTAAAGTGGGAATGTAATAGTTACAGATAAAATGATAAACTACAGTCAAATTTCAGACATTCAGTATAACTATTTCCTGTTTCAAAATCCATTAAAACTGTGTTTGATTACTTCACTTCGTCACAGTGATGCTGCTTATTGCCTGGAAAAGCCAGAACTATGTATCTGTTCTACACAAAGCGGCAGAGGTCTCTCAGGTGGAGGTGTGCATGTACAGTTTGCAATGTTTGGCCTCTGAATGTGAAAGTATGGCTGTTGGTGCCTGCTTGGACACTGTACTGAAGATTTTGCCCCCCCTCAAAACAGACAAAGTCTGAAGTCTGGTATATTGGGTTTTACAAGGATGCAAAGGAGGGTCATCCTGTCTGCAGAAAAAAGTCTCCAGGAAGGGAGGCAGGGAAACAGCCCCACAGCAGCACCAGAGGGGAGAGACCTGGCTGTTGAATTGTTGAGAAAGTGAGGAACCAGAGGGGGAAGTGGGTCAGGTTTTGACCACTGCAGATGGTTCATAATATTTTATAACTAAACAAAACTTTGTTGAATGATTTCAGTGTGTCTAAGAACTTTGTGAACATTTTGATCACATTTCAACAATACCTCAATAATGATAATAACCATAATGATGTTGTTCAGAATAACCGTGAACTGAAATGTTCATCCCATTACATCCCAGATTTAAACTGGACCACATTTGAACTTGGACACAACTATTGGCCCTTTTCCACTAGCATGCCTCGGCCCTACTCGATTTGCAGCGTGTTTCCACTGGCATGGTACCTCCTAAAACAAGCTAGTTTTAGTACCTACTCCGCTCTGGTTCCAAGCGAGCTGAGTCGATACTAAAAGATGACGTCACCAACCGCCGGCTACTGATTGGTCAAACAATGTTGTCATCGATGAGTCATGAACGCGACGACCTAGCATGCTAGCGGTAGCTACCATTAGCTTACCCTCATACGTCTTTTCTTTGCAGCTCGATTGCTCTCGTCCTCGGCTTCATTCTGTTGTATAGCTTCAAAAACTCTCCTGTGCTTCTCAAGGGGTATTTCTTCTTACCACCTGCAGCCTTCTTCTGCTTTCCTTTTTTACTCGGTTTGTGACAAAAAGCCACGGATTGTTGTGTCGCGCTCAAACTAATGTCACCGCAGTGCTGCTAAGCTGTTTACACCAACACTGCACCCCGCTGGGCAGGCGAGTGTGGCTAATGGAAAAGCAGCACAAGGCGAGAAGAGTAGAGCCGGGTAGAGTCGAGTTGAGTAGAGTAAGGCTAATGGAAAAGGGCCATATGCTCCCCAGCTAGTTTATATCCTACTACAAATGTAGACCAATCACTGCCCCAAAACTTATGTTCTCTTCAGAAAGAATCTACATCCTTGCAGACAGACTCACGGAGCAGCAAAGAGGGACTAGTGAGTTTGTGCGTCTTTGCTCTGATGAACAGCTGTCACTCTGAAGTCTACGTTGTTGTCCATTGTTGCGATCATGCAGGAAAGACTTTGAAAAAGAAGAGCCCATAGAGCACAAGCCTCCACTGAAGGATTTCTGACATTCTTTGCCTAGTTACCAGCAAAAATGTTGAAACCAGACAGGTTAGTCATCTTCACCTTCCTTTCTATAAAACTAAACCTGGTCAGTTTTCCACCAGGTTTTGTGGTGTACAAATGTAGAATAATAAAAGACATGAAACAGAGAGCTCATCGTCTTAAACTTTAAAAGAAAACTGATTTTACATTTAATTCATGAAGCTTGGTTTTCTTTAAGTCTCAAACTTGTTAAAAATTTTCTCTAATTTTAATACTTGTTATATTCCTGTTAGCTTTTTTAACCCATTTATTGTTGATTATTTGTTTTTCTTTTAAAGCACAAATGGACACATGTAAGTGTATGTATGTCTTTGTTTGTATTCTTACTAAAATCTTGATCTTCATTTTTATTTTTCTTCTCATAGAAAGGTGAGGTCCCTTGTATAAGCCTAATGGTTTCTTGACATCTCCGAGACATTTCCAAAATGATTTTATGAGATCAATTATTGAATAAACTAAATAACCTTCACCAAACCAAACTATCATTTCTCACCATGCAAACAAATCCTTCAAAAAACTGTTGGATCCACTGCAGGATTTGGATCACAACCAAAATCTTATTACTCAAGCCCTGAGAATTTCATCATGCGTTCATAGCTTTTTAGCATCTTGCCAACAGATGGAAAGTTGCAGAGGTAGTTACATCCAGACTGAAACATGTACAGTTTTCTTAGTAAAGTTTCATCTCTTAACATGAGTGTCTTGCTGAAATTTGTATGTCTTTATACCACTGATATCCATTGTCTCAAGCTGAAATCAAAAATCCTAACAATGAAATAACAAATAATACTGATCAAAAAGCAAACTAATTAACTGAAGCTTTAGCCTCAAACATGAGTCCAAAACCTTAACTCTGAGTAACTAACTGCTGATCTTGCAGCTGTGAAAATTGAGCATTTATGTGACAGCTATTAGTGACAAATACCTTTGGGCTGTGGTCCATGCCTAAATGAAGTTTACCAAAGACTGGAGAGCATATATTGAAAAAGAAATTGTGCTTAACGCAGTGCCTGTGGATGGTCACATTCAATACTTTGTGGTTATACACCACCAATATTAAACTTAATGAGGCAGAATGCCATTAAACTGAGTAAGTACACTGGTGCTCCCAAGTGGATTAAACGCTTATATTTTTAACACTCTGTGAGCTCTTAGTACCGCCCTGAGGCCAAAAGTCCACCGAGCAATCTCACTGTGTCAGAGGGGGGCTGCCCAGAAATATAAAGTGCAGAAATTTTGTTAAAAACTAGAAAAACACAGTTGGTTTGTATTAACTTCAGACCCTTTTGTCATACTTTCATCAAACTGTTTAGTGAAGGGTTTCTTTTGCCAAGGTTACATTCCCCAAAACCTTTTTGACTCTAAGGAAACTGAACAAGAGCCTCTCTGAGATCCTCCTGATCTGATCTTCACAGAATTTAAATATCAACAACAGGGCAGGGTTACCATAATGGTAAGAGCAAACTTAATGCAGCAGTCTCATACTTTACAGAGAAAAGATATCACACCAGTCATTTGCATCAAGCCTAAGGCCATACACAGAGTGAAGATAGAAACTTCAAGAAACATTGGAGTTTTATAAATAAAGAGCTGTCACCTTATATTTGAACATCTGTTTGAACTGGGGGTGAAAATTTGCACCAAGTTGTAAATATTAGGGCTGTAATCAACCAAAGAAATTGTTGGTCGACTAAAACACAGCAATTGTCAACCAAAAATCGACCAATCGAAGCCCCGACCCCCCCCGAATATCCAGAAAAACATTGGAACCTGGATATCAATGGGACTCTTTTAGTGTTTCCACACAGAGTTTCATATTAACCACATTGTTCACTACAACAGACACTTTTTCTGCTGGAACTTTGAAGGCATCGGCAACTTCATATAATCGCGCAGCGATGTTTTTCCACCGTGTGTGCCTCTCCTTTTTTTTCTCTCAACACAAGACTCTTTGCTTTCCAGTCTTCATCAATGAAATAGGCAGTCACTGTCATACAGGACTCCATTCAAAGAGACGTATACATCTGTTATCTTTATCTATTAACTCAGAAACTTTTTTACTCCCTCGTATGTTGCCGTTAGTGCATGCGTAATTGTCTGGCGCGCTGGCACTGAATATCCAGGTTCCAATGTTTTTCTTGGCCTTCCACGACACCAATGGGCCTCATACCCTCAGAAATAAAACTGTCAATTCGTTCTGTGATGTCGTTTTTGCATTTGGGTGTTTATATGAGGCATAAAATCCAGCGCGGACTGGGTGAGGGATGCCGCTGTTGCAGCAGGCAGGTGCGCCTGCTGTTATAAAACAATTAAACGATTATTAGACTAGAATATTGAAATGTTCTTAAAATAAAAATATTGAAATGAACGATAAATACATTAAAATGGTGTTCTGAGACATGATGGGGGTGCTCAGAAAATACCCCCATTTCACTTGATACGTTTCTCCTAATGAAATTAACTACAGGGGAAAAAAATAAATTGACACATTTGGTCGACCAATCAGAATTTCGGTCGACTGAGCACGCATCGACCAATTAGTCGACCAGTCGACTAGGACTTTACAGCCCTAGTAAACATATATTTGAGCTAAAACAAAATTGTGCAGCAGCACATCAGGATGCCAGCAGTGAACCGCCTGATCCAACAGCAGGTGCTCCCAGCTCAACTCGTATGTATCTGTGTGTATATGTGTATGTATGTGTATGTATATATGCATATATGGTTGTAGATTACTTTGTATGAGATTAAGTAACTGAATTAATATCAAACAGGACATGGAATAACTGACTTTTGACACCTAATGGAGAAGGGGTGGGATTAAATAAGTTTGTACTTCTCCTCACTCCTTTTCGAGCATGTGGGTGAAATCAATTGGTGTTATTTTCTACGGAGGGGACTTTAATTACTTTTGTATTGGTATTTTGTTACATTTGTATAAATATAATATATAACATTTAATCCTTGCATGTTCAGAATAAAGTAGTACTACTTCTACGACTAACCCAACTGTCCACACTGATGCTGCTCTCTTGACCTCATCATTGAGGGCCGAGCTGGCTTCAGTACAGTTAGGTACACAGCAGCACGACTTGGGGCAGCTTTTTGAAGTGTGGTGCTATATGTTCACCAAGAGCAACAATGGAGGACTTCCTCCACCCCTGCACTGCATCACTGTGTCTGTAGACATCTCCTGGAGCCTGGCAGCGTTCAGGATGCTCCCTCGGACACAATTGTGATGTAGACATGGCACATCTGTGTTTTCATACAGTGGCCTGTACTGCAGCTGGGCTCAATATCCTTAAGATGTTAGCATGTTTGCTTAAAAACCATTCAAGTTTGATTTTTGTGACCAGTGACAGCCCTAATATGAAACCATGGTGACCTGATAAGAGATCACAATAGTTGTCATCGTGGATCATATTCAAGATTTAACTTTCGAGAGGAATTTAATAAGCCATAAAATGCCAATCATTAGAACTACAACTGATTTCCTAAAAATGATTTATTATATCTGATTGTGATTTATGAACGACCTCATTACTTCAATTCCATTTCAAAGTAAGAGTGTCAGTCAGAGTGGACTGGATTTCTTTGTCCTACTCTACAAAACTGCCCTTACTTCATCCTCTGTCACTGCAGCATGGATTCTGTTGATCAGTGACCTCACAAAATCACTACTGACTGTTCAAGTGTGGACAGATGAAAGCTTGAAACAAACTGGGAACGTAACAAACTCTAAAAACTTTCAATGAAAGCATGTCTTACAATTACCATGTGCTCTAAAACTCTGAGTGTAAGATAAACATTTAATATGTTTGCAGAATCCGTCATACTGGTGCAACCAGAGTACCAGCTCAGAATGCTCGAGCTACATACACAGTGCAATGAACACAGGAGCAGTCATTATCATCACCCGCTGCAAGCAAACAGCCGCACTCAAATATTAACACCCTTTCACCGTGTACTGTGGGCAACAGCTGTGATGCACAATGCATGCTGGGTAACAAAGTGACATGGCTTGCAACCACTTTTTAACAGATGGGTCAGGCCAAATCACACATGAATCATGACATCTAACCTCAGCACAGCTAGCCTCTTAGCTCTAAGCTAGCCTGTCCATGATCAGTAAAATCCCTAATGACTGCACATCATACAGTGGGCAAGGAAACAAGACACATTATAAACAAGCATCGAAAGGAGATATTATTCAATAAGTAAAGCATGTGGGGTGATGTGGGGCTGTTACTTCGGACTTAAGCTTGTCCAGCTGTGTCCAGCTGCAATGGGAAGTTGGGATTTCAAAGTTCTGAGGGAAATTTCAACTGGAACGCCCCCTGAGGTCAGAATTTCTTACTGGGAAGTGGACAGATCCTCACCACCTCTGAGTTGACAGTTGAAGCTGGCTGCCTGGGTGTAACAGTTATTAAGCTCCTGTAATGGTCCACCTATTAGCACTTCTGACTAGTGCTTGTCGCTCTAAATTAGCATACATGCAATACTGTCGATGTACATAAATGGAAATGCTGCTATAGTGTTATTAACATTTTTCATATGGTATTAGCGACCTATAATGCAGAGCATGCTAACAATAGCCTGGTAGATTGGCAACTTTGTAACTGGAACTCTGATAACTCTGAAATGACATCATTCCCAGTCTCCTCTTCGCAGTTCCAATGTAAATGAAGCACAGCAGTATTGCTGTTGCAAAGGAACACATGCCTGGCAGTGCGTTACACTTAGCATCCTGTTACCCAGAGCAGATGATAACTAAAGGAAATCTAAAACGCCAACAGGATCGTGTAGTCTGTATTCTACTCAGGCCCTGTTTACACGAGGCTGGATATGGCCAAATTCGAAGAGTTTTTATTGCATTTTTGCCTCCCGTTTAAATGGGAACAGTGCCTGGAGTGCCTCAATACACAAACTTTTGAAACCAGGGTGCTGCGTGGAAAGTTTTGAAAATGCATCGCTGCCCGGCCTCAGGTAGACAGGATTCACGTTTTCAGGGTGAACCGCGGACGTCACCACATGCGCAGTACTCTTTCACATGAAGGCTGCGCATGCATACTAGGAACAACAACAGCTTTGGCCGTCTACCCGGTATGTGTGCTGCTTTACCATGTTTGGTTTGTTATCCCGACAAAACAATCCAGACAAGAAACTCCTACATCTTTGTATGTCCACTAGCCAGAACCTTTGCGTTTCAGGGGACAGCGTCTCCGTGTAAACAGGGTCTCAGAGTTTCTTTGAATCAGTCTTTTACCAATGCACAATTCATCAAAAAGAGCAACTTTAAGAATTGACTTTCTGAGCGCAGACAATATTGAGAGCTGGATTTCAAGCTCTTGTGGAAATGGTTAAATCTGATCTGTACGTACCTGACCATACGTCACCACAGAAAGATTGGTTTGGAGGCCATTTGATGCTCTATTTACAGCATTATGAGACAGTCCATTTTGATCTTGCTGGATTGGCTCCTGTGTGTGCTCCCACGCCCCGCCTGGATCTCTGAAGCTGTTGTCGGTGGCATCGTGCTTGTTTTTCTGTGGCGAGGCAAATGGGTTGAAGTCTTCCTGCACGTTGCGCTGTGGCTGGGTGTTGAATTCTGTCTCGAAGGATGACAACTGCTGCGTCACGCCGAGGAGACCTCCAACTTCTACGCTGAGAATCACCCAGATGATGTCTGAGGGGCACAAAAAAACAAAGCTCAGAGAAGGTTTTCTGACTCCTAAAACCAAAATAAATAAATAAGAATACCACAGAGAACGTTGCAGACTTTGTTAAAAAGAAAGACCAAACATCTGGGGTATTTCATACCTCCATAGAATAAACCTGTAGCTGTACACATCCTCCACTGGCCCTGGTACATGCCTGGATTTGTGGGACTTCGCATCTGCACACTCACATCTGAGATCTCCTGGGGGTCTAGGGACTTTACCATTACCGTGTTTACATGCCCGAACTGATCCCCGCCAGTGTACTTGAGACAAACCCCTGGTGGCCATGACTCTGCACCTGCAAGCAACACGGATGAGTGTAGTTGAACACACGGCTTAAAAACAAACACCATGACGCTGGAGCTCACATTTACTCAACACAAATTATGGAAAGGCTAATTATAGAGTCGACGAAACATGTCAGAGTAACAATGCGCACCCCACCTGTGTTTTGTATTCTCCAGGTCTTTGTGAACGGTGTATCTGGAGGAACTGACTCTCCTTCCCCAATCGTCACATCCTCAACAAATGACATGGATGGCGTGTTGACATTTGGGCTTTCAAAGTCATAGTATGCACCAATAGCTGCCTGAAGGTTCCTGTTAACAGCACAAGAAAAAGGGAATGATGTTTTTATGTTGCAGTGTTCAATCAAGGGTCATCCACTACATTTTTGCGCAGGATATTGTGTTCTTAATGGTCACTGTTTTCTACAGGAGATGGATAATATTTCCCAAATTTAATGTATCTTATACTATATAATGAGATCAGCCATACAGCTGCCTGCCCAAGACCATCCACACTACTTCACAGTGGACTGTCATGTTTTCAATCAGTGGGTCTTATCCTGACATACTCACACTCCTACTGAAAATTAGTTGACAGGTGGATTTATGAAGAAAGAATCAAACGTGAAGTCGTTCCCAAAAATGTAAGGCTTTAAACAGAAGATACCCAACAACTTTCTCCCTGACATTTTGAAAATTTGGTAATAATATTTGGGCCAGATGGTAAGCTGTGGGTTGCCTGATGTGCGCCCTGGGCCACCAGTTGATTATCACTGCAATAGATCATATACGTCTACATGTA
Source organism: Scarus forsteni (assembly GCA_036419115.1). Taxonomy (NCBI): domain Eukaryota; kingdom Metazoa; phylum Chordata; class Actinopteri; order Labriformes; family Labridae; genus Scarus; species Scarus forsteni. Next base: position 9,691,080 of record JAZDUH010000468.1, read on the forward strand.
CTTTTTAAAGACATACACAAACTTTCTTTTTGATCTAGGACTATTTCTTTCGACTATTTTTTGTTTGTTTATTCATAATTAGTATCTTTAGTTATTACTCTTTGTACATGAATATACCTAACGTCATGTATGTATATTAGGGCTGGGTATTTCCAGCAACCCCACGATACGATATGTATCCCGATACTGAGGCCACAATATGAAACGTATCCCGATACACATAAATTGTGAAAATTGACTGCGCTTTTAACAGAATTCCTAGCAACTTTGTTTTTTATTACAAGAAAAAAAAAAGAACAAGGTTGAGTTTTAAATGGCTCTACAACTTCAGAACTTTAATTCAGGTCCCCAAAGATGGTAGACACCAAAGTTTAAATTTGGAACTGTGTTTCATGATGTAGCTTGGCTTCTACTTTGAACTGCGCATTGTTAATATTACCCAAAGATTATTTACAACAACTGTTCAAACATTGAGGCCGTATCGATTCTGTAGAATCCGTATCGATACATGTATCCCCAAGGTGTGCATGACGATATTTTGTCGTATCACCATTTTGAACACAGGCCTAATGTATATACAAATATATGTGGTGATGTACACATGTGTAGATATCAGGGGAGGGAGAAAAAAATCGATTCATATAAGTATCTGGATTTTTTGCTTGACAATTCTTGAGTCATTTTTTTTGTTCAAAAATCGATTTTTTGCTAAATTTTAATGCTTCATTTTAGTCTGTGTTAACAAGCCACTTTTAAATGCAATCCAGACCTTTGAAGAGAGATTAAAAACAGCTGGTTAAATTATACTTCTGATTAAATCCTAAAAACTGACTCACATGTGATGTGTATTTTTCCTGATATAGTCTGTAGGCATCATCATTGTTCATCTTTTTCGCAGGTGATAAAAAAGCTAACTCAAGATTGCAAAAATCAGCAGTACCGTAGAAGCGCAATTTAAATGGAATCGGCACCTAAAAAGAATCCTAAAAAATCGAAATGGGAGAAAAGTGAATCATCCTAGCCCTAGTACAATTTCTCTGCAAACTTTAGAGACCTGAATACCTGAGCAAGGATATATGTCTCAACTCAAACATTTGACTTATTTATTTCTGTGCAAATATTTTTCCATATATCAATATTTTTTTTAGTTGTCTACTCACAATAAAAACTGTGGATAAAAAAAGCTCAGCATCCTCCATGAAACTAGGGACATTTCAAGTTGTAGGACAGGACTGAGATTTTAAATATTAATACATTTTTACTGATCACACATAAATTGATAAGAAAAATGACAAATGATGCCAATATTTTATTAAAGTAAAATTTAAGAATAGTGACCCCTGTTTGATATGAAAACAAAACAGGAGTACTTCATACTCAAACTAGGGCTGGGTATTTCCAGCAACTTCACGATACGATACGTATCCCGATACTAAGGCCACGATACGATACGAATCCCGTCACGTAAATTGTGAACATTGATTATGCTTTAAGCAAAATTCTTGACAAGTTTAGTTTTTTCCTATAAGAAGAAAAAGAACGAGGATGAGTTTTAAGTGGTTCTACAACTTGAGAGACATGAATTCAGATCCTCAAAGATGGTAGACCTAAGTTCAAATTTAGAACGTATGCTTCATTATGTAGCTCGTCTTCTACCTTGAACTGTGCCACTGTTAACATTACCCAAAGTGTATTTACAACAACTGTCAAAATATTTAGGCCGTATCGATTCTGTAGAATCCGTATCAATACACATATCCCAAAGGAGTGTGATACGATATTTTGATGTATCGATATTTTGAGCACAGGCCTAACTCAAACTAAGTACTTCTCTGTCTTCTGATATCAAATTGCAGGCAAACCCCTGCATAATGTTAAAATTACACACATATATCAGGAATAAGACATAAGATGTGAGGGAAAACATGGCAGGTAGATCAGAATCAATGTCTTACAACACTGATCTGATCAGTTGGGTGTGTTGAGTGGTGTGATTATATACATACTTATCAAATTGTCTGCCAGTGAGTATGAGGACATCAGCATTGTGATCCAAATTAAACTGAAAATCAAACCCTGACTGTTTCCAATCAACGTGTCTTTAGCTGCTGTCGACATCTGTGCTGGAGCTGGTAGGATAAAAGCTAATGACATGTCTCAGGGAGGATGTATACAATATGTGTTCAACTTGTTTAAAATGACTATTAAGCTCGGGTATATAAAAGATCACCATGATGTATTCTACTGTAACTGCAAGAAGGGAAAACTCAAGTATTAAAGAAAAAATACTATTCTATGAATAGTACATTTTTACCAGCAATATTTATTATTTAGGTTGCACTGCAACTAAGATCATTTTCTTTGAGACTTGTTGTTTCTTTAAGTTTTTAGACAATTTGTAGTTGTTTACCTGGTGAAATTACCTTAATATTATCCATCTTTTTACATTGTTCAGTTAGTTCACATAAATTTAACAACAGTTAATAATAGTCAGTCACATTGGGTAATTAAGAAGTTCTGGCAGGATCGTTATTGCGTTACTCCTTTAGAGTTTTCTATTTTTTTCTGTTGAAAAAAAGTAAGTAAAATATGTTAAAAAGGTCATTCCGAATTTTTGACGTGGGGCTGTATGAAGTTTATGCCAATAGTTGATAAATTAACAACAGTAATTCTGGTCAGCTCTGCACCTGTGAAAGAAAACGGGCAGAGAGACTGGACTGCATTGTAGACCAGAAGGGCCACGAGCCACCTGAAATTAAGTAAACGTAACGTAAAACAATCAACTAGCATCAGGATGGTTGCACATGTAATAGACATGTTAATGTCACTATACTTCCCCTTTAAAAAGGGATACTGAACTATTACTTTAGTAAATAAGTAAACATGACATTTGTGGTTCTATCAGAACACTACCTGAAAGTGTTCAAGTACCTTTTTTATTATATTAAGTTGCTGCCATTTTTTGTTCATTTTTTCTTTTAAATTAGAAAATCTTAAATTTTGTTTGCAGCACATACACAAAAATCTTGATACAATGACACAAATTGATAACACAGGCCTATCAGACATAAAATTCCCTAACACAGAATAAGTAAATAAATAATCTAAAATGAATAGACTTACCATAAGACTTTTCCTTTGCTTAAGATGCACTTTTCATTGAGTAATAATTCATATCACACCCCATTCCCTGTGTAGTTTTGTGATTGCCATAGGAATAAATAAGTTTTTAAAAATCATGATTGAATGATAGAAAAACAGATTATCACGTTGAGCCATACATTTTACAACCTCTAACAAGTAAAATGAAGATTTTTAAGACTTTTGAAGCCTGACGTTTCAAATATGAAATTTAAGGCTTATTAAGACTTTAATAAGGATGTGTGGGTGATGATGAAGTTATCATGGAACAAATTAAAAAGATATTTAGGGCTAATTTGCACACTAAAATTATGGACTGCAAATAATGGCATATCTATCACTACTGATAATCAACTTTTTAGGCAATTATTTGCTGATACCAATATTGGACTGACAATATTGTGCAAAAATACTTCTTTAGGATCTGTAGAGGCCCTGTTACAGCACAAACTAAAGCAGAGGTTTATTAAGGTTTTCTTTGGATAACATTTGTTATAAAGTGGCAGTGTACAGATAAAGACTAATTGATTGATTGAAAGAAAAGAGGCAAGGACAGAGACGTGGAATAATTAATTTAGTTTTGACAAACAGACCAAACAGATCGTTATTTTCACACCACAGTTCCCAAAAGTTAAAAGGAATTAATATAATTAACAGGCATGAAATTTCATTTCCTAAACTTAGGAAATGAAATTGATGAGAACTGTTTTAAGAACAGAGGAATTTTGGCTCAAAGAGATCATGGGACAAGTTACACAAAGATTCGTATGACTTTTTGAGGGGAATCCCCTATTTTTGCACAATCCCTGCCAAGGTGTGACAGCACACATGATAATTTCCCAAAAACAGATTTGATAAACTGCTGATTCATAATGAAACCACAGGAGTTCAGCTTCTTTAAGTGGAAATTTCCAGCATCTTCTCCGCCTGTGAGTAAAATCACTACTGATTAGGGAGGGCTGGGGGCTTGACAGATAAGCCTGTGATTGATTGAAAGCCTGTTATCAGCTGACAAAGGACACAAAGACTGACTGATCAACACCACTTGTTGATCGATCACGACTCGTGACGTCACGTGAAGTAGCTCTGTGCTGCGTTGAGTTGAGGCTCCCCAAACAGCTCGGTTAACCAGGCTCCGAGTACTGTTACATAATAGGCAGATAATCTACAACGAGAGTTCCCCGTGCTTAAATTAGACGGATATCTTGTGGGCCATCCTTCGTTCACATTTCAGGTGTGCTGCCCCTCGTAGTAAAGTACTTTCTGTGGCTAAACAGTTTCACTTTCATATGACGCCGAGTTAGCCGTTAGTGGTTTAACTGACACGTTCATATAGAGTTCGACTGTACTCTGCCTTCATGTGCTGCCGAAATAACCGGAAATATAAATTTTCAGTAAACTATACGCCAGGGAACAGCCTTAAAATTCGGATAAACAACTCGGACAGTCGGAGAAAATGTTGATAGCTGAACTGCAGAGTTGACAAACCCTGACGTCATTTGTGGCTGAAAAATGGCGGCCCAAACTAAATGTTGTGTTGGGAGCTAGAAACTTTTCATGAATTCACACAATGTTCGATCGTATAAATGCCGAAATAAAACCTTGATTTAACATTACACTGTGGAAATTGATTAGACTCCGCTTGGAGCTATGTGGGATTTGTTCTGAACCATAACAAGCTAAATATCTTTGTCACCTGTGTTGTTTCAGTTTGACTTTAAAGCTAGAGAACATAACGATAAACGGAAGAACGACTTGTTAAACTGGGAATTCCGAGCAACCAGAGAGCACTGGAATGCATTGTTAGCACTGTGTATTTTATTTCGAACCTTTACGTGTAATCCTAAAACACTGCCTTTATTCCTGCTTACATGCTAATTATGCTGCTACGTTAGCGTCATGTAGCTGCACGACAGCAGGCCCACGTATCCCCGCACTCACCAGTTGGTCATGTCCAGGAAGAAGGCGCAGCCGGCCGGGTTGAGCTGGAAGCCCAGCAGCCTCTGAAACTCCGAAATGAGGACGTCCTTGTCCGTGGTGCCCATACAGCTGAACTTCTGCATGAGCTCCGCGTCCACGTCCATGTCTGTGCCCTCCATGGGTGGCGGGTGTCCCGCTGCAGAGACGGGGTGGTGCGGGGAGTCCTCTCAGTTTAGTCCGAGGCCTTGTCCAGCCATAACAACCAGCTCAACAACAACAAGCGCCAGTGCGCATGGCACAACCAGGGGGACGATGTTTGACGTTGCAACAGCCCGCGCGTCACCTCTCTCCAATCACGCAGTGGGCGTCGACGTCATCTGTTGCTATTTGCAGCCACCTTTTCATTGGTTTATCAATGAAAGTGGCTGTTTTTGGAGCACACTACCAAATATACCGGGGGTGAAATATCCAGCACAGAAATCCTACATTGCTTGATCCTGGTTTGGATGATGGAAACGGACTTAAACATGTAGATCATTCAGATATTTTTGGCCGCAGACCTCACATATTGCATCATAGTGCAAGTTATAGCTTGAAATTATAATAGTATGTCGCATTAAGCATTAATAAAATAAAAAAACAAATTCAACATCAATAGCAAATAGGTTTAACAATACTGAACTGAACTTAAATTTGAGCTATATATCAAACTAGATATATATTATTGTTTTTTTTAAATATTTATATAATATTTAGTGCTGTATGGACATCACTGATTCTTGAGATTCATCATGGTTATAACGTAAGTAATCGGAACATTAACAAAAAATATTCCAAAACTCGACAGCTAACCAGGATCTGCCTGCCACTGATGCCACTGGATTTTTTTTTAACTTTAAAAATGCTGATATGGCCAAAATCCTTATTGCCAAGACAAGTTCGGAAAAAATTACATTTTTTGTCTTCTGTGAAGAATGCCAGTCTAGTTTTCTGTTAAACTTGACGTGTTGCTACATTGAGGTGCAGTAATCAGGCCTAAAGTGTGGAAGTGTGTTTGCATTTGATCCTGGTTTCAAGGTTTGTGGGATTTTTGAATGTTGCTGCTTATGACTATAGAGTTTAATGGGACCTTAAATGTCGTCAGTTTTAATGATCTTTGAAAATCAATATTAAACACATAATTGACAGTCTTTAAGACTAACCTCATCCTTTTTTTAATACATGAGGCAAAAGTGTGAGCCAAACGTTTGAGCCTAGTTGTTGTTGTTCCTACACTTTGAAGTTATAATGTCCTGTACTTTTTTCCTTTTTTATTTTTCTTTCACTGATTAAATTTATGCTTCCATAAAAAAAACCCTACAACAAATTCTGCTTTTGTAGTAGAATGCTATTTAACTCAGACATACCTGAGTACAATTTTATTGATGTAACTGCTTCCACTTGAGTGCAACGTATTTTCTTGCCCCAACCCTCTGCATATTAAAACTGACATGAATGTATTGTGATTAATAAACATTATGTAATAGATGTATCTTTTAATGTAACTATGTGAGCACTGTACTTCCAAAGAATTCCACTTTTAAATGACATCAGACTGTCAATCTGAGCTTTACTCTCGTATGTTTTTTTTTTTTAAATTTAAGTCTGAAATAAAGTCAGATACAGAATCTCCTCAGGTGTGAGAATTAAGTTAGACATAAGACCTAAGACTTTAGGACTCCAGTGACTGGAGAACACTTTTAAGTCTGATGAATGGGATAGGACAGAAAACCACTTCAGTTTTTTTCTGTTTATTTTTCTTCAAAGCTCCACAAACTTTCATGATTCACCTCAAACTGAAGTATTACAGTACATTAAAAACCCTTCTAATGGTGTAAAATTTAAGATAATTTTAACTTCTGCAGTTACGTTTACTGTCTGCAAATACCAGAATTGTGCTTCTGATATAACTTGAATAAAACTCAAACAGTTCTTGCTTCTATTTAACTCTTTTTCTCCACTGTAGTACTCTTCATGAAGCAAGCAAGACTCAAAAAATTCTCTCTATTATACTTTTTGGATGATCATCCTTCCATTCATCTTGTACATTTGCAACTTTTTATTGAAGATCTCTAAAACTACACATTAAAAACTGTGTGACCAAGATGTCTTGATAAATACAAGCAGACTCCAAGTAACCAATCAACATTGATACTTTCTAGCGGAAAAGGGAGATTAAAACATAGAAGAATGTGCGTCAGCTGAGGCCTCCATATCAGGTTTTCCAAGGGACATTTGGGCCCCACTGAGAGCAGCTGTTGGACCCACTTTTGGGTTCCAACCCACAGGTTGAGAACCACTTTCCCAAGAGAAGGACATGGTTCATTTATAACCATAAGCCCAGGATTAGAGTGATAAACTAACACCCACGATGCAAAGGCAGAACCAAATTAGAGGACTAGCATTATATTTTTGGATCTATCAGCAGGACAAAGTTTGAAACAAATAAATAGTTTGTAACAGCAGTTTCAAACATATACCTACTACTTAATGATTTTTAAACACCTACAGTCTTTTTGAAACCTTTTGGGTCATACTGAAATCTGAAATTATAAATTAAATAATCCTGCCACCTTGCATCAGAGTTGCACCTAAGATGGATGGATGGAGCGATGAGCTGACAGAACTGTAACATTCCTCAAGAAAGCATTTCCGCCTCATCCTCACAAGCTGCCAGTATTTGATGCTTATCAAGCATAAAAAAGTAAAAAAAAAATCAATGTTCTGTCATTTTCAGTGCCAACATTTTCAGATGTTATTCAATTTTAGTTGCTTGGCTGAGAAAAAGGCTTTAACCTCAAAGTGGATACTAACCAGGCGGGGTCTTTTTTGTTTTGCTTGTGTACCTGTGGGCATTAATAAAAAATGAGGGGTTTCAATTATGTACAACTCTGTAGGTTCTTGTGAGGTGAGAGCGTTTTGTTTGACCCTGAACTCCTCATTTTTCTTTCTTTTTTTCTGTTCTCTAGAAGTGCTGGTTCTTTACCTCTTTCTTTAGTTTTTGTTTACTCATATTTTGTGATGAGTTTTTTTTTTGATGATTTATTATTTGACACAATGAATCTTCCTGCATGAAAATACGCACTGAATATCTGCACAAATTCTTTATGTTGTAGGTCGTGTGCTTAAATATACTTCATAGTAGTTAAACTGCATTATTTCACTTGGTTTGTTTATTTCCTAATACCAATTATAACTTTTTAAAGTCTTGTGTTCTTTTGTAAGATTGATGTACATCACAATGGTCATTTTTTAAAGTTTAGGCATTATCATTTTGAACTTTTGGCCTTGTAGGAGGTATTTTAATACACCGAGGGTCACCTGATTTAACTCTGAAACTATTTAGGGCCTGGTTGCACAGTAATGTTGATATGACTGAATATCAGTTTTACAGTGCAGTCCATTTGCCTTGTTTAAATCTATATCAGTATACCGTCTATCTATTTATTTTATTATTCCGTATATAGTGTATTTCATCTACTGAGGCCCTTATATTCAATACTTTAGCAAATGGTAAATGATAGATTTATAACTTGCTCATTGCAGGACTTTTATAATTTTTTCGACCCCTTAAGGTGCTTTATACATCTCAGCTCACACTTACTTATTCACAAACACACACATGCAGTGTCACACTGAAGTTTATCTGTGAAGTTTCCATCAATATTAACTAATTACATCCACTCTCATTTATATCCATTTACATGCCAGCAGTGTAACAGTGAGAACAACAAATGCCAGAACACAGCACCATGTGATCTGCACTTGAACCCCAACAGTCTAACAAGTCAAGCACCAGGAGGCTGCATAGGGTGCTGAGGAGATCCAGTTAGCACCTCTGTCAGTGTATTAAAGGTGCGTTTCATTTGACCTCGGAGGTCAGATTGTCTGAACTGCAAATTAGATATGTCACTTGGAAAGCCCCCTTTGGTTGGAATTTCCAACTGAGGAAGTCTTCAAGCTCGGACTTATTCTAACTGACTGGCTAGTAACTGGAACAGATAATAGTGGGATGTGAAGTAATTCCTTTTTCTCACTTCTGAGGTAAATGGATCACACCATAACAGCGACCTTCTCTGAGAAACTCCAAACTTCTTTTTGGTTTTAAATGTATGCATGATCTGGGTAAGCTACATTAAAAAAAATCTGATGATTTTGGATGATTAAAGTCACATCTGAATCTGAAATTCTGGAAACATTCTGTGGGGAAAAAAAGTCTTCAGAAATGTTATTTTGTTACATTGGGCTATTAATTGACTTTACTGTTGAATTTACAGCATTACACTGCTCAAACCAGAGTTTCATAGCCAAATCTGTTGTGGAAATGATTAATGGCCAGTTTTATCATTTTCACATGCACATGTTTTATAATGATGAAATGACCACGTTAGGCAAAAACATCAAATTAATGCTCTGCTTAACAAAAGTAAGCCATGATGCTAAATTTCATCCCTGAGCTGAAGGCAAAATTAATAGTCACATAAAATGTAAATAAATGTTGCTTTCAGTAAAAGGTATATAAGAAACTAGACAAAGTCTGCAAAAGTTTACCACTTTAAACTAAATACCTCAAATTCAAATACATATTGAAATTTAGATTATGGGTTGACTTATTGAAAAATAAATCCATTACTTATCTCTTACAACCTTCCATTGAGTAGTTTTTATTACCTATCTTATTACACACAGGGGCACTGCCAGACATTTTGGGACCCGTGAAGCAGTGTCAGCTCGGGCCTTATCCAAACGAGCTCTGCACAGTTCCTGGAGCCAACTTTATGTGAAGCTAACTGATAAATAAATAGGACAATATATGTTTTAAATGGTCCACTTATGATTCTAAGAGCAAAGTTGTTCTGTTTAAAGATACAGCTAGGCTTCCAACAGTGGAGAAAACACTAAACTGTTACTATTATGTTACTAATACACACTTTCATTATATGATAAATGTTTGTATTTTTTAATCAAAGTTAAACAATGCAAAAAGATGCCTGAATTGTATGTTTTTCATTTAAAAACCAGATAGCTGGATGTTTGTTCTGTAAAGTAAAGGTGACCCAATAGATTGGCAATTAATCAGTTTTTGTTAACAAAAAAAAATAAAACGTGATTTTTTTTTGTATCAACCGGTCTTTCTTTTTGATTGGTTGAAATACCTTAAATAAATAATGTTAAGTGAGGGAGAAAGTTGATTTTCTGGAAACATGATTTAAATAGGCTACATCAGCTACATTATGCGACTGAGCTTAAATCCATAAATGTATAAACCTCTATTTATAAAATCATCAGTTCAGTCAAAATCAGTTTGTCAAAAATGTTAATTTAAATATAAAAACAAACCAAATTAATCATTTTATTGTGTAATTGTCATGTCCTTTCTGTAGGACACTTTATGATATTGCTCCTTGGGATTTTTTTTTCTGCCTTGTTGTGCCAGCACCATGTGTTAAAATAAACACAAGACGTGATTGGTATCAGTATCAGCTGGACTCATATAGGTGATCGGTATTGTCTAAGAAAAGCCTGATCGGGGCATCCTTAGAACGGGAAAAACGGGACTCATGGCAAAAGTGAAGGGATATATATGTAAAGACAATAATACAGCTGTAATTTTAGGAGCCCCCGTCAGTAAAAAGCCCTTAGAATCTTCACAGCTGTCTTTTCTTTCTCTGTTCGCCTTGATTACACATAAAAAGAGTAAAAACTGCTCTAAACAGCAGGGGCCTCACGGTTCCCATCCGGGCGGAACTATTCGCAGGTAGAGTTTAAATCTCGTCGGAACATTTTCATCGGAACACCGGAATCGCGCTCGGCGACCACTGCTGAGGATCATGCCTAAGTGAGTTCAAATGTAACTTGTTGTTTTCGTGATAAATGTGTGATTTTCCAGTTTTTAAGAAGAAAAATAATTTAACAGTTTAATTGTCATTAAAGCTGTGACGGTTAGTTACGTCAAACTGACGCAGAGGACTCTTGACTGTGTGATGAATGTGCCGGGCTTTGTTTGGGCTCCGTCTATTTGCTGAACTCCACCGTGGCGTGAACAGAGTTGCCTTTACTATTTTAATTCTAAAGTACATTTTCCTTTAAAAAACTGCAAATGTGAGCTCTTCTCTAGTTTCTTCTCCTGTTTTTGGCTTTCATGAACAGTTCAGCCATGAGGGAGTGATCAATTTATGACCTACGAATGATTTCTGCCCGATGTATCATTGTTCCAGTGAAAATATTTGATGTAAATGATTGTTCATGCTGAGCAAACGATATAATTAGGCAACTGATGTGCTGCTTGATATTTACTTTTAAAGATCACCTGCTTGGAGTCTTACCATGCAAAGAGAGTCTACAGGGCTGCTGCAGAGAACAGCGCTTCATTGTGAAATAAGTGAATAATAATGCCATGTGTGAACTCGTCTACGACCTGGAGCTGCTTGGTTCAAAACCACAAGGCATTCACAGTATCTATAAAGATACACTGTATTGGATTTTTACTGATATTTCACAACTTAATTTGTCCGTTCAAGGAATATGGAAATGACTGATGGTTCTTTTTTACATTCCACCTACTTCATATGTGAAGTGTGTTTTGACAGTAACAGAAAAACAAAGTTTCTGCTGACCATAAAAAAAGATAAAACACTGATTTACTCACCTGCTGACAGAAAACCTGACCTATTTAGGCAGTTTATACTCTCATTTTAAGACTACTGTGAAAAAACTCCACAGTTGTGATGTAAATATACAAGACTAAAAGAAATGTTCACATCTGCAAACACCAGTCTTTAGCTTTTGAATATTGTGCTAATAATTATGTGCATCCCAAATATATGTAAAATTATTGCTACCATAACTAATTCTTACTTTTTTGTTGCCTTCTACCATTTCAGAAGGACTCTGTGACATCAGTCAACTTGAAACAAGTATTAAGATATTATTTTTGTTTGAGGAAAAAAATAAAAAGTTCATAGAACTTCAGAACTCCAGTTTATAAAACGGAACAGTGTTTTTATATTTTACAGTTGGCTAATTTTAATGTATATTTTTGGGCATTTTTGTGCCTTTATTGATAGGAGAGAGACAGTGGATAGGCTTGTGAAAGGGGTAGAGAGAGTAGGGGAAGACACTCTGCAAACTGGTCACAGGCGGGATTCGAACCTGGACCGGCAGAAGCTAGTACATGGGGTGCTAACCACTACGCCAAGCCAGCACCCCAGCAGTTGGCTAATTTTAATTAAAAATAATAATAATAATAAAAAAAAAAAAATCACCCAAGTCAGAATATTTGCAGTATTTCTTCTGGTCAAACATTTGCCAACACATGGTTTTAATGTGTGATTAATGTTACTGTTTTTGTTGTCATGCAATTAAAAAATACATTATTGTTTTCAGAATATTTACTTGAATCATGTCAAAGTTTAAGATTATCACATTGTGACTTCATGATGTGTACTCTCTGTGTTCTTTACTATCTTTTTATTTCCCTCCCACAAGGTTTTACTGTGATTATTGTGACACCTACCTAACACATGATTCGGTAAGTTGTCTGTTTTAGTTTCTGATCCCATTTTTTAATAAACTTAAAACCTCCTTGTATTATTTTCTTTGTATGCTAATATTTGTTGATTCTTCATTTCAGCCGTCGGTGAGGAAGACCCACTGCAGTGGCAGAAAACACAAAGAAAATGTGAAAGATTACTACCAGAAATGGATGGAGGAGCAGGCTCAGAGTCTGATTGATAAAACAAGTAAGAGAGTTGTTGTACAAACTGAGCATAGAGGCACTTGTGTGTATATTTTTAAGAAGTTCAGGCTAAAGTGTGAAAGGAAAAGTGAACTCAGTGCCGGTGATACTGATGGAGATGGATGTGGTTGTTTCGCACGAGGTTCAAAAATGCCTGGCCTGATTTTCTTTTGCACATTAAATTCCTCGGTGAGATCCAGACTGTTTGAGTTAAGCCTGTTAAGTAAACCCACACAAGGCGTGCTTATTCACGTGTGTGGGATACACGAACCCTTTGCTTAAACAGTGCACTATGTACACGAGCTTCCTCAAGCCCCCTCTGAGATTACTGATCTCTAATCCCTTCAAAACATGCTAGTGTGCTGCTAAAGCTCTGTGCTCTTCATTTAAGGGAAATATGTTGACATTCAGACTGAACTATGATCAAGATCACAAAGAATCAATTAGAAGTCAACAGATCAGAGAGTCAATCAATATATCAATAAGCAAAGCAAGAGTGTGTGGTTCTTATTGCTGCTGCCTGCATATTTTCATTAAACTCTGAAAAAAGAGTAGGTGGGACAGTTGAAGCCCAGATTTGCATAACAGGACTGTGCCATTTCAAGACTCTGTTTTTGATTAATGAGGATTAAAGAGTGTCACATTTGAATTTATTGTTACACAAACTAATGCTCTCTTCTTTGAATCTTAATTGATAGAACTCTGTGAATAAACCAGATCATTAATTGTGTATAACTAGAGAAATTGACTTGAAACTGGTGGCCACATGTTTATCTGAAAACCCTCAATGTGGCCTGCCGATCAATCTAAAGCATCAACATATATAGAAACATATATCCTTGTTAAAGAGAGAATAAGTCTGCCTTAAAATATGACAAATAGTAATATTTACAATAAAATAGAGCTATGACTAATTTTCCTCTTCATGTTAACTGTTCTGTTTATGCATTAATTAAGGCATTTGTAAAAAAAAAAAAAAAAAAATGCATAAAGAGAACAATTAACATAGAGTAAAGCTTAATTGGTAAACTTCCTTGTAGTTGCTAGGGATGGGACGATTCACTTTTCTCCCGATACGATTTATTGCGATTTTTTTAGGTGCCGATACGATTTAAATTGCGATTCTACGATATTGCCGATTTTTGCAATCTTTAGTTAGCTTTTTTAAAACCAGTGAAGAAGATGAACAATGATGATGCCTACAGACTATATCAGGAAAAATATCGATTTTTGAATAAAAATATCGATTTTAAAATCGGCAGACAAAAAATCGCGATACTTAGGTGTATCGATTTTTTCTCCCACTCCTAGTAGTTGCCATGGAGGATATGTTTTTGCCGGCGTATGTTTGGTTGTTTTTTTTTGTCTGTTTATATGTTCGTTTGTTTCTCTGTTAGCATCACAACTCAAAAAGTTATGGACGGATTTCAATAATATTTTCAGGAAATGTCCGAATTAGAACAAGGAACAAATGATTAGATTTTGGGAGTGATCTGGATCAGCAAAAAAACGCCATGATGAAAAATGTGATTTTTGTGAATAACTACTGAACTAAAATAGTTATCATTATGAATCTAGTTCCTAATGGTATGTTTTCATGGTCAAGGAATTTAAATGTTTAGATAAAATAAAGGTAGGACTAATTTATGGTGAAAATCACAGTATGGGTGAGGACTGTGGTGCTGGCAGAGGTCTGCACTCTCCAAGTGCTTTTCTAGTTTGCATTTATTTCTGTTAAGGTCAATAAACTAAGCAAATCAGTGTTGATATAATTATTACTCATAGCTATTTGTCATATCTAATTAGAAAAAGTTCAGTAGAAATTCTGTCATTACAGATATTTGTGCCTCTTTCTTTGAGGACTTAAACTGTGTCCCTCATGGTAAACAAAGTTTCCTGTATCTGTTTTAGATGGCCTCAAAACAGTGGTGTCAAAATAGTTTTTATTACTCTACTGAATATCAAAACCTTAGCACTGTTTTTATGCAGTTCAAGCAAATGTAGCTGTTAAAATAGAAAATAAACTGTTATGCAGGGAAGCCCAATATTACCAACATGATATTGATATCAGTAGATAACATTGTAAAGAGTAAACCATTGTTATCAGCAGATAATCCACATTTCTTTTGTTTTTACTGGTACAATAGCAGAGCAGTTAATTCAGTTTCAATCACAATAAAATTTTCTTTTATTAGGAATATATATTAACTGGAGTTAAAATATTTCTGCACTGCAGGCTTTTTTGGGTGTCTTTCCATCAATAATTGTTACATGTAAATGTACTTAATGCAAATATATTTTCATGTGTTGCTTGTTCTTTAATGTTCAGTATGAAATTGTTAGACTTAATTCTATAATTGCATGTGGTGGATGTTGGAGGAGCGGTGAGTTATTACATTTTGTATTTGTGATCTTAACATCATCAGGATGATTATGATTTTTGACATGATCAGGCAGCCATGACTGTTACTGTAGAAAATTCATTTTGTTTTGAAATTACTTCATGTTTAACTGAGGTTATGTGTTTAAAATTGAATACTATAGTCATTTGGTTAGAATCAAAAGTTGTTTCAGGACTGTTCCATAATAAAAAATACACTGTTGCTGTGACGGATAAATTCTCTGTCATAAAAATATGTAAATATCAGTCTTGGTTAGCAGTTAAAATTAGTGTGGAAATTCTGTCATGTCTGCTTCTGGCAGAAAAAAATACAAGTATTAGATTATTATGTTTAGATTACTTCAATCTTATCACACATTTATCTCATCCCCACAAAACTAAACCCAAAGTGTATTTTTCAAAAGCCGAAAAGATGAAAACATGCCCTGTGGTGTGTCTGGTCTTTCTGTTTTTGTTGTACAGAAATAATATAAAACAGGCCTGAGATGAGTTGAAAAGCAGCTCAAGTGTTTTAAACTTGTTTTTGTCTTTTTCTCCAAACAGCGGCCGCCTTTCAGCAGGGAAAGATTCCTCCCACTCCGTTCCCTGGTGGTCCTCCCCCAGGTGAGTCCATTCTCATTCAGTTCTGTGATTAACTGACCATTTCACAGACTCCAGCTCATCATAGTTTCAATTTTACTTTGACGGTAAACGCTGTCAGCAAAGGAACCTATACAGTGTGTAATTATTATTCATAAAGCACAGTGTGGTGTGACTGCAGCCTAATTAAACCACGACTGTCCCACTTCACTGCACAAAACTGTTGTTGCTCACGGAGCAGTCTACAAGAAGTGCAAATCAAGCAGTGAAATGATGCAAGACAGGCTACAACAACAGGTATCAAAAGGCAGTTAAAGGAAGTAATACAGTGAATGGAAGTATATTAAAGATTAAGCATTTGTATAGTTAACAGCACTGGTCTGTTAAACAGGCAGGACAAAGGCAACCTGCATGTATTTTCAAAGTCTACACAAGTTTAGGTACCTCACAGGTGCGGGATCAAACTGTGGAGTCTGAACTATAAACTGATGCATATTGAAATAATGGCGTGTTTGTCAAACAGGCGGTCCTCCTCGACCTGGCATGTTACCCACACCCCCAATGGGAGGTCCTCCCATGATGCCCATGATGGGACCCCCACCACACGGAATGATACCCGGTGGACCTGGTAAGAGTTTTAATCATGACAGATCATTCTAATGTCTGTTGGATCATCCAGAATATATCTGATGTAAATATTTTAGAGAAGGCCGTTTAAGAGCGAGATAATCCTTATCTCCTTATTTCAGACGGCTGTTCTTGCTTTTATAATAAATCCTGTAGTCGTGATCAGTCCTGTTCTTTAAATGCCAGTGAGTTCACTTTTGTTTGATGTTTGTGTTTTCTCTCAGGGGATATAAAAAATCCTATTTGAACCACATTAGTATTAAGCAGCTCAGCATGCCATAAGTTTTGGTATCAAGTAAACTCAACTCTTTTTGCCATGAGGCTTTTTGTTTGTTGTCAGGAATTTTCAGACGCATGTAACTCTGTTTCCCGTTGTACAAGTTAATTAGATAATGAAAGAATTCTCATTGTATGTTCCTCAGTTGCACATAAAACAGGCTTTTACTCCTTTATGTTTCTTACTTTAAAAACATCAAAATCACATTTAAAGTTTGAAGTCGCCCAGTTTTTCAAATATCAGAGTTTTGTTTTTGTTGGAATATAAACCTTTGTTAGGAGTTATGTCTGTTGGTAGTAATACGTCATAAATGATTTCCTCTTTTCTGAAAGATCATTTTCAGTATTTTTTGTCTTTTTGTTTTTGAAAGGACAGAAAGATAAATATGCTTATAAATAGAAATAGGAATCACAAAACAGTTCCAGTTGACAATCAATCCAAAGGGATCCATATGATTAGGATTTTTTCAGTGCATTAACTCCTATCACTTTATTCTGCATGCTTCACTCTCAGCAGAGGCAGTCAGCAGAAACAACAAACAAGTCTAAAATCATTAAAGACAGGAGGCAGAAGTGGTCAAAGTTGGGCCTTAATCTTTGACTAGAAAATGCTTTTTGTATTACTTTCAGTTGGGGGACACGCTACATTTCTCTATGCAGCGCAGCATTAAATACAAGGAGAGTCGTGTGTTTGTCATTGCTGCCATCGAAATCCTATGATGGACAACTTTTTTCCTAAAAAAAACTAAACAATGTAACCAATACAGGAATCATCAGAGAACTGGATCATTAAGCAGAATCACTATTGACATTGGTGTTGATAAAATCCTGTCAAATCCCATACTCAGAAATAATTGTTTTTCTTATGCCTGAAAAAATGGGAGCTGGTGTCAAACGATGAAGGCCAGCAGTGATTAAAACCTTTTGCAGGTTAGAAGAAGATTTTGTAGTCTATGTTTTCAGTTTGTAAAATTGGTTTGAATCGCCCGTATTTGTTTAAATATGAAGTATTTGCTGTATGTTACATACTTACTCTTGAAAATGACACGCGGTGTTGCCAATAGATAACTTGTCCAAATGGAGATCGAATTAAAGCTATAGAAATGTCAAAATTTCTGAATGCACCTAAATGTAGTAATAGATATCAAAAGTTTTGCTTACCTTTAATGTTCCTTGATAATCAGGTAGTTAGCACATTTATAAATGTGTTGAGCATTTAATGAATATCTCCTCTCCAGGCTAAGAATAAGGTTACAAAATTCAGCAGTTTTCTTCCTAACATGACATTTTATGTGTCGTTGTTGACATAATCGTAATTTTTAATTGTTAAATATCAAGTTTTTATGCCGTCTATAAATATTGACATCTAAAAATCGTATCTAAGGCGATTAAGTTTGCTTCAAATGTCAGAAACTGTACCAGTGAATGACTTCAGACTAATACCTGTGGTTACCCTATACTAGAGTATTGGTACAAAAAAAAGTTGATTTGGCAGTATGTTGTCACATACATGCTATAATGTGTTAGGTTACAGATATAACGGAATTGAAGACTTACAAAACTAAACTACAGGGCGCATGCACAAACTAACGGGGAATGCTTTGTTTTTGTTGACCTATTTACAAGCAGGCCGCGGTGGTTTGCACATGCGTCTTGCAATTTAGTTTTGGAAGTAGTTTGGAAAATTACAAAGTGCTCATCTCAGTCTAAAAATAGACACTGTAACACAACATGGTTTAAAAAAAACAGTCACAACAAGCACACAGGACCATGTAAAGTAGCTGAAGAGTTTAGCTGATGACTGTAGGCAGAGGCAAGCTAACACTACCCATTGACTCCCAGTGTTTGAGCTAAGCTAGTTAGCGATGGGCGAGCGCTGGCTGTCACTTTCTTGTTACTGCACCCACAATTGAAAGAGTGGTGTCTGTTTGCTTGTCATGGACTCAGGAGTGAGGATGGAAAAGGAAAAAAAAAGGGTGGTGTATCCCTTTAAAATACTAAAGAAATCATCAAAAATAAATTTATAGACCTGATCTAAGACAAATTAGGACCTCTTTTATGGCCCTTTTCCATCAGCCCTACTCTACTTGACTCTACCCGGCTCTACTCTTCTCGCCTTGTGCTGCTTTACCATTAGCCCCAGTTGCCTGCCCAACGGGGTGCAGTGTCGCTGAGCGGCTCTGCGGTGACGTCATTTTGAGCGTGACACAACAGTCTGTGTTTTTTTTTTTTTTTACAAACCGAGTAAAAAAGGAAAGCAGGAGAAGGTTGCAGGTGGTAAGAAGAAATACCCCTTGAGAAGCACAGGAGAGTTTTGGAAGCTATACAACAGAATGAAGCCGAGGACGAGAACAATCGAGCTGCAAAGAAAATACGTTTGAGAGTAAGCTAACAGTAGCTACCGCTAGCATGCTAGGTCGTCGCGTTCATGACTCATCGATGATGACATTGTCTGACCAATCAGTAGCTGGCAGTCGGTGATGTCATCTTTTAGTATTGACTCTGCTCGCTTGGAACCAGAGCGGAGTAGGTACTACAACTAGCTTGTTTTAGGAGGTACCAGGCTAGTGGAAACACGCTGCAAATCGGGTAGGGCCAAGGCATGCTAGTGGAAAAGGGCCATTAGTTGTAGGATGCTTTCAACTGTGTCTTTGCTTTTTTTGGTTTACAAAAAAGAACACCAGTTTTCAGGAAGTCTGTATAAAGTGAAGTCAATGTCCACAATTTCCATTTATCCTGGTTTGTTTGAATAGTGGCCTCTGCACTGGGATACTATCGCGTATCCTGAAGTTGGGTGAAACGCCCAGTTCTATCCTATTGGCATCTTTAGCAGTGACATGGAAAGCTTCAGTCTGCACTTCAGATGAAATATGTCATACATTAAACTTTATTATTACTTTGGTGTATTTAACAAATCAGTGGTGAGGCAGAGATATGAGTGTTTTCCAGTTTTCTGTTGATTATCAAACTGTAAAACACATCTTTAATCTGACTGATTGTATCCCAGTTTGCACACTTCCCTAAAACCCTGTAAAGAAAGCTCCGCCTTCAGTCTGATATTATATCATATCAGTCTGATCCTAACAAGGTTATTTTAAATTAACTCTGAAGCTTGGATATCCCTGCTGTGACTCCTCTGTCAGCCCACTGTCATAACGCTGCCTTTCTCCTTCCTGACACTTTCAGGAGGCATGAGGCCGCCGATGGGAGGACCCATGCAGATGATGCCAGGACCACCACACATGATGCGTCACCCCCGCCCCATGATGATGCCAGTCAGGCCGGGCATGATGCGACCAGACAGATAAGAGCGGGCGGAGATACGCGCTTCTTTGTTGCCATGAACAGATGCTGTCTAGGGAGGATTCTCGGTTTATCACTCAGATTCGTGACTTTTTAAAAACTCAACCCTGACCCACATGAGCCCCATTATGTCGACCATTGACTTTATTTTTACAAGACCATTAGTATTTATTACTATTCTTCTGGATTCAGCTCCATATACCACATATTTCTGTCAAGATTGACATGTCCCCCCTTACACTGACGAACTGTTCAGCACTCAGATTTAGAGCCTATTCATTTGTTTCATGTTTTACTTTGTTTTAGATTTTTTTTTACGTATTTGGTTGTTTCAATGCTTTGCCTTGATTTAATAAAAGCGTGATATCAAACCAATTTCTTTAACACCGTTCTCGGGTCAAATCTCTGTGATCTTGTTCAAATTATTTGTGGGATTTGGAAGAATTGTATGCACCAGAATAACTTCCTTATTTTTTAAAGGATTATTTTTGGGGCAATTTGTGCCTTCATTGATAGGAAAGGGAGATTGGATATTCTTGTAGAGGGGGTTGAGAGAGAGGAGAGGGAGGACACTGCAAACTGGCCGCAGGCAGGACTTGAACTCGAGACAGCAGAGGCATGTATAAGGGTCGTGTCTGGTTTCTTACAGCCCCACCAAACCATCCCTCCTACCAACAAAATAATTTTCAAAGGATAAATTGCATTTTTAGACATTGATAACAGTGGTTCAACCCCCCTCCCACCCATTTCCCACTCCCAAATACTGGTGCAGAAGCTGATATTTTGTGTGATAAAACCATGTTGTCAACTCCGGAAAGGACAAAATCTCTTTTTTTCAGAGTTCACTCTTGAAAACGGCCTGATGGATACATGTTCTCAATCAGCTCTGCAGGTAAGCAGCACAAATGGTACTGTTGGCCTAAACATGAGACATTTAAGGTTGTTGAAGACTCATTTACCAAGAAAACAAGTGTAAGCTCATTTTTTGCTTGCGGTGAGACTGCTGTGTTAAAACTTTTCCTGTTGCTCCACAGTTGCCATTTGATGATGCACTAAAAACATGAGATGGTGGATTTTAAAAACTATCCAACAGTTAACTCCATCGTTGACCATTTATGTTGTTAAATTTCTAAAAAGCTCATGTCGATACAGTATTCGGCATGAGAGGATGTCCTTTAAGGCCCAGTGCTGTCCTTAGTGAAGCAGGTGATTGTGTAAATTATCAGACCCCAGCTCTAATATATTCAAGTCTGGGCGGATGCAGCTCTGAAGACAGGAAATTTGGAGTTTGGGAATTGTCCTCCCCTGTCGGGTGTGGGTTGGAAAAACTTGACCTGTGCAGGTCAAAAACCTCCTGTTAGGTACAAAAGACGTCAAACCACAGACATAATGAAAAAATGTAAATGATATATTGAGGGTACAGTAGGGCTGGGCGATATGGCCTTGAAATAAAATCCCAGATTTTTTTCCACAACACTCGATTTACGATTTTAATCGATTTTGCCATCCCTAAAAGAAACAAAACTCCCAGTGACATAAAAATGAAACAAATCAAGTTTTGCCTTTATGTTGTCTAAATGTTTCCCTGGGTCATAAAAGGTTGATTATGTAGTATAAATGTAGACAGGTTTGTCTACATAAACACTAAAAGGCTAAGGTATTTTTACAGTATTAGCATGAAACTCTCTGATCAATATTTAACCTACTGAAATTACAAATACAAGCCTATAAAAGTGCTTTCTCAAACCTTACAAGGCCGTCCATCATGAAAATTGTACTTTTTTTCAAAAATTGCAACTACTTACAATTGGACAAAGACATGAAAAAAATCTTGATTTTTAATTTTTTAAATCTTCTGCAGAAAATAATTCGATTTAATCGATTTTCTGCCCAGACCTAGGGCACAGATATTACAGCAGGGAAATGTAGTTTTTAAGGTATTTTTGTGTCTCTTTAAATGAGATCTATAGCTGCGTTTCCATTACCCCTCGAATTGCGCAAAACCTGAATATCGCAACAAAATACTGGTAATGGAAACACCTAAATTTCGAAAAACCCCTCAAATATCGCAAAAAGGTTTTTACACTCTCAAGAGGAGGTTTTTCAGACGTGTCGACAAAGAGAAATATCGCAAAAGCGCTATGGAAACACTTTTTCCGCAATTATACAGAAAAGGACGTGACGTACCTGGTCACATGATCACTTCTCTCGGAGTCAACATGGCTTGGGAAGTTTGGACAGAGGGGGAGATTGAGGCTTTTCTTGCCATTATTCTCGAGAAAAACACACGTGCCATAATAATCAGCAAACAACAGAGGAACACAGAGTGTTTTAATGAGATAGAAATGGAAATAAAGGAGAAAGGGTTCGTATCCATCTTCCTGCAGTGAAATCTCGCGGGACGATATTTGACGAGAGTTCTGACGCTACTGCCGAGAATAGCCTTCAATGGAAACACGTTCTAAGCGCAAATATACTATGTCGAAATTTTAGGAATATCGCTTTTATTTTGCGAAAAACTGTAATGGAAACGCAGCTAGTGATAAAATAACAGCGCCTTTTACCTATTTATTGGTGTTGTCAAAAGGAAAACATAACCAGAAAATAGTGCTTTCCATCTGATCTTACAAGTCTGAAAATCTAAGGCTCAAATTAGATTAGTCACTGAAAATGTAGTGTGAATCCCAAATTGAAAAGTTGAAGGAGCCTTGGGGAACTTTAGGTCTCAAAGTTGTAGTTAGAATACAAAGCAAGTACCCAGTGTTCAGAAAGGGCAGGGAAACTCCTACACACTTTCTAAATCACACAAATACTTTGGCCATATCAGGATGAGTGGGTAGAACTAGTGAGGAACTTTCTCTTAGAAATGTTTTCAACATTATGGACGGTTTAAAGTTAAATACTGTATTTCAGAAAATGGTTGAATTTCTGACCCCGATCATTCTAGTAATGAAGGTTTTGTCCTTCTTAAACACTTAGTGTGAGAGTGTTAGAGATTTTGACTGGATGTATGAATTATTTTTGTACAGATTGGGCAGGTTGAGGGAATTTCAGTTTAGTTCAGTTTTTGATGACTAAAAACAAAGAAGGTTCCATACTGGGTTTTTCAGACTTCTCTTTTGTTCCTGTGGTATCAACAGGCATTATTATCATCTAGTTTTTCCTATAATAGTATCAAAGATTATGACTCTGGACTTGTGATAAATCTAAGTTATTTTTGTGTTTTAAATATAAGGTAAGTCTCATGTTTCACCTTTTAAGAAAACCATGTTTTCTCTGTTTGTGGCTTCTATCACTCAGCCCTGGCTCATACATTTCTCATCTTAATCATCGGGGTTCAGTTAGCACGGTTAGCTTTAAAAAATCACTCTTAACCCAAACTCTTTGCTAACAAAGTTACTGACTATTTCAAAGACAGATTGGTACATTTAGCTGCTTAGATATGCGTTTATTTCCCTCTGGAGTTCATCTTGGGCCAACAGAACTCAGAGAACTTAATATAAATCATATAACTTGAGCTGCCAAAGACCAAAACTCCAAGTTTATGATCATGTTTCTTAATATCTTCTGGAAGTGGAGGGCGATCGCTTACACGATCAGTACATCATCTTTATTAGGTAACAGTATATCAGTGTATCTGCTGACGTCTTCACTTTTCCATGCTGTGAAAATTAAACAGCTGAGGTGTGAAAATGAAGGCTGTGAGCTGGCAACAGAAGAGCCCAAGTGTGGGAAACGTGTGAGCAAAATAAGGCAAAAAGTATTGTTTTAAAAGAACCTACTCTGCTGAATGTTTTCTCCATTTGGCAACAGCGTCAGCTCACCACAGTCCATGGAGTGGACTTGAAACTGTTTGTTTTTTACTGACATAATTTAAGACCAGATTATCATTCATGGAATAAAAGAAGGATCAAATTCTCACACTTCTGTAACTGTAACAAGCAGTAAAATTAAAATATTTACTTTTATCTACTGAAAAGCATCATAAGAATCAAATGTTTGTTTCCTCATATGGTGATAAAATTAGCATATCTGTATGAAATTATACATTTCCCCAAATTCACTTTCATCAAATGTAGCAAAGGCAATATTTTCAACATTAGTGGTTGTTAGTCAACATTAGTTTCAACATCAGTTTTGTCTTTTGCTTTATGAAATTTGATTATTTTTGAAGACATCATTTCATTTGAACAATTGAACAGAAGTGTTCAGATTGACAAAGTTTAATCTGATTGGTCTAGTTTTGGCAAAAGTCAATGGTTTATGATCCTATTTGCATTAAAAACAAAACACAGACTGTTTTTCTTCAAGGATTTGAACCACATTTTATTCTGTGACAGATGTGGTCCGTCCTTTGTCTCACTCATGAAGTCTGCATGATTCTGACCATATGACCAGGACTCTGTACATACTATTCTTTGTGAGCCTTCAGGTCAGACTATCCGCGCTGAGGGCTATGGACAAAAAAATGCAAGGATGAAAGGGCCACTTCAGTATCGAATAATTAGGTATGGTGAAACTGAGGATTTGTGGTGGCCAATCAGGTTTCAGGGATCTACAAGACCGCCCCTGGTCAGGATATGAACAACGTCTCACATGACACAGGGATGATTATGGATCGTCTCCCTATTTGGACACAAAATAAGAGCAAACTGTTTAAAGACGCCAAACTGATTAAGATTGTCAGGGCTTGAAAGTGATTCACACTATTCTTTCAAAGTCTGATCCTGGTGTAGAGCAAAGTGAAGAAATAATTTATACTGTTTGCTGTCTTACTCCATTCATCTACATTCATCAGACTAAACGTTATTATCCAAAATAAGACAGATATAATTTTGGCTTCTGTAATTTGCTGCTGGCCAATTAAAACTAGACCAGGGTTTTTGTTTTGGTTTGCTGTCTCTATATGATGGCCCTGCTTTTAGGTGGTGTACAGGCCAGGATTTACGCCATGTCTTGATCAACGGCAGCTCGGATGGGCTCTCGTCCCCTGCAAGTCCAGAAAAGAGGTGGTTTATGTAACAAGCAGTGGATATTTGTAATGGAAGCAGGTAGCTCCTGTAGAGATCTTAAAAACTCTGAAAGTTTTGAATAGTCTTTGTTTTTCCTGATATTCAATATTCTGTTCAGCATTATTGAACAGCATATTGAATATGACGGCTGGCTCTTGCCGATAACTTTAAAAGTATACTTACATTTCAGCTCCAGAATCCTTAAGGTAATATTAACCCTGCCAAAGAGTTTATGTTTTTGACAGCATTTTTCTCTTTGCCTGTCTAAAATTCAGGAAATGTTGATCACAGGACATTAAGGAAGTGATTAGATTTTGATGATCTGAAAATTGGATGTGGATCAAGGAGTCTTACAGCATTTGTGAACATGGCTAGATAGGAAAGGTTTCCACATTTTTGCCAATAACTCAAAAACTTGCTGACAGGGTTTGATTTGATTTTTAGGAGATGATAGTTATGGCACATAGAATGATTCATATCAGCATGTGGGTCCAGGATTTTATCTGTGAAGGGCAGTTTTTCCACATTTATAATAATAACTTGGCTTAAAAATGACAGAAATGCCTTCATAGAGGACTGGTCCAGTCTCATTTTATTCTAAATCAATAATGTATTAAAAAGAAAATGAGCCCTGGTCCCAATGCATCAAGATTTTCTTTCCTTCAGCTTATTTTTGAAAATCAGTACATCATGCTGAGTTAATTGAAATTTTTCCTGAGGTTAAAAATGTTTTTCCCTAGTTCGGGGAAAACGTGATATTGATAGACATGAGTGTGTCTTTTAAAGCAGCACTAAGTAAGATTCTGGCTTTCAGCTCTCTAGTGGCCTCTATGGTCGTTGAGTGTAACTGCACTGTTGTACAGCAACGTGCATTTGTTGACATACAGAGGGAGAAGAAGTTAGCTGACAGAGCGTCCCGATAGACAAATAAACCATGTGGACTGATGAGGTTCAGCCTGATCATGTTTCTGTTTGAATAAATCGTCATGTACTTTCAAGTCCAACAATAACAGGGCTAAATCAGCGTTGGTCGGACATCCCTCCTCGTTTTCAGCTCATGCCAAGGAGTGGTAGCTGGGCCAGTGTTTATCCCATAGACTGTAAAAAACATGGACGCCATGATGCTAGGCTAAAATTGAAGCCGCAGCAAAAACTGCTCCCCCTGGTGACTGGCTGCGGTATAGGTCAAGTCTCCGTCTCCCCCATTCATCTGAACGGGCCGTAGCGAAACTTCAAAAAATTAATACACCTCGTAGAAATATTTCACCCATCCGTATGCTGTGGTGATATGAAAGTATTATTGGGCTGCGTGTTTTTCAAGTCCTCTTTTTTCTGAAAAGTTTCTTTTTTTATGTTATTAGAGTTTTAAAATAGCCGCGGTTTACGGCAGCTTCACAATGATTGTGTACGGCGTATGCTGCGGAGTGTTGCGACCGTTTACGACAGCTGCGTCCGGATTATGACCCAAATTCTCTACTGGCTGCACAATGGCGGCGCCCTGACGGGGGATATTCTGGCTTCAAATCCGTTACATGGTGGAAGGCAGAGCCACGCTATCCAGTTCTTATAATACATCCATGGTTTATCCCTGTCTGGGCATTTAGCTTGTTACTCGTCTCCTACTAAAACTTTTCTTCGGGTTTTTCGCTGCTTCTGCCATGATAACAACACTACATTTTGCATTCTTCTTGTGAAATGGCAAGTGGCATCCAACATCAGAGGAGCATTACCGCCATCTACTCTGCAAAAAATGTGAGCCAGTGGTCCTTATTTTCTTTAGGAAAATAAGTGTATATTTACTTTAAACTACACTCTGTTCATTAAATCAGTTTTAAAGATTCAAAAACTGCTTTATATTCTCTTTTAACAGACATTTAGTTTTCACCTCAAGGGGGAAGTGACATGTGCCATAAAGCAGTCAAAGCTGTAAAAATGTAGTTTTTTGGTGTTGAAGTGTTCCCACCATCCACATCGAAGTTACCTGTGCTGCGTTCCATTAACCTCGGAACTGGGAAGAGGGAACTGGGAGTGACGTCATCTTCAATTTATTAGCGTTCCAGTTACGAAGTAGGACAAAAAACATGCCGATCTACCAGGCTATTGTTAGCCACAGTTAGCACGCCCTGCGCTGTTGTTCACAAATATCACATGAAGAATGTGATTATCACTATGGCAGCATTTTTGTAGATATAAGCCTAACAATACTATGTATACAGCTGATCTAGAGCGACACACCCCAGTCAGAAGTGCAAATAAATTGATTATTACAGGAGCTAAATAACTGTTCACACTGGGGGCATCCATCTTCGATTGTCAACTGAGTTCCCAGTAGGAAATTCTGACCTTGGGTGGCGTTCCAGTTGCAGTTTCCTACTCGGAACTTGGAAATTCCGACTTCTGACCACCACTGGAACGCACCAATAGTGCCAGTTAAGGTGATACAGACCCCCTCAGACCATGACAGAGGTGTCATTCAATCTGTTGTAAGGTGATGTACCATCACAATGATTCTAGAAGTATATTAGGGTGGAAAAAACTACTTAGTATTGGTTTGAAGGCTTAAACTTGTTTTTCAAAATTGTGTTAAAACTCTATGGATGAATCTTTGCTTTATAAAAATAAAAATAGGAGACAATGAGGCTCTTTTTAGGGTGTTAATTATTGATTTGAACCAGTCTACCAAATTCAATTAAGCAACTAATGAAAAGACTAAATCACAAAACTCAATCAGCAATCCTCACACACACACACACACACAAAGACACAACATGGCTTTGAAGAAAATGTCAAAAGAAAATGAAAATGCTGTTGCAGGGACTGAAGAAAAGGGCTCGAGTAACAATAAACAGTCAGAGGAAAAGAATCACATTAAGTTGGTAAAACCAGTTATAGAAAATAACAAACAGAATAAACATGTAAACATAACACAATCGAAAGGAAATACGGCAATACAAAGAAGGATGAAGTTTGGATTTAGAAAAAGATTGAAGGGATATTAAAAAGGTAATAAGACGGCCTCTCAAAGTGTTATCTCTCCATTTGTTTTGTATTTCTCCAACAGTATTTGAGTTAACGCTGTCAGTGGAGCGCAGAGAGGTTACTACCTGATTGAACGTGACACTCACTGCCTGGAGCTCTCATCGTGTGTGTCAGGTGTTTCAACTCTCTGACAGACTGGTGACCTTTTCCTGCCCAGTGCATTCTGGGAAAGATGCCAGCCTCCCAAAATCCTGAATATTACAAGCAGATGCAAAGAAGAAGTCAGACGGGATGTTAAAATCCTTGTTTCTCAAGTCAAATGAGGAAGTTGACCCGGCCCTCATTAGTCGATTCATTCGAGCGTGCTTGAAGAATTTCAGCCGCCGTTATGTAAGAATCTGCGGCTGCTGCTAAATCATTATCTCAGCGGACAGGAGCTTTGTTTATGCTCGCTCTGCTAGGGCTGGGCAGTATGGACCAAAACGTAACCTAATACTTTACAGGAATACACAACATATTTAACAGTCTTATACAAGCTGAACAATGTTACACAATATGAACACTGGCCACTTCATTAGGTACACCTTGCTTCATTAGGACCCCTTTACAGATTCAGTAAGGAGCTGGAAACAGTCTCGGAGATTTTATCATAACTTTATTTATATAGCACTTCTTAAAACAGAAGTTTACAAAGTGCTTTGACAAACGGTCAGGAACAACAAACAATAAAGCAGAAAAACTACAGCACAAGGAAACAAAAACAAAAAGGTCAGTTCAAATCAAGGCACTTTTACAGAAAGATTAAAAAAAAGGACGCAAGGAAAATGCATAAAATGAGGACTGAAATAAAAACTAAAAACAAACTTGGTAAGAAAAGACAATTAAATGTGATTGAAAGCAAAAAATATAGGACAACAAATGCAAAAAGATGAAATTATAATGATGAAATAAGAATAATAACAGCAATGATAAAATAGAATAACAGACATGAGCAAGAGGTAAAAGAATTACATAGCCTTAAAGGTTATCTGTGAAGAGGTTAACAGTTTAACAAAGGTGAATCATAGATTAGATAAAATCTGAATTATCAGCAAGTAACTTCATTTGGATTTTGGTCCATGTTTACATGATAGCATCAGCCAGGTGCTGCAGATTTTTCCACTGAACATCCATGATGCTGATATCCCATCCTACCACATCCTAAAGGTGCTCCATTGGATTGGGTTTTGTTGACTGCGGAGGTTCAGGGAGTATCAATTATGATTGATCAATCAATCTTTATTTTATGGTGCCAATTCATAACAATAGTTATCTCAAAGCACCTTATGATAGAGCAGGGTGAAGTTATACTCTAAATTTTTGGGTCGTGCCTGGTTTCTTACCATTCTGCCAAACCAGCACCCACAAATAATTATATATATTGTTATTATACATATAAATATATCTATAAATGGCTTCAGTCAGCTCTATTGTAAAGTGTCTTGAGAGAACACTTGTTATAATCACCAAGGAGGTTATGCTTTTGTGGGTGTATGTTTTTCTGTTTGTTTGCAAGATTACACAAAAACTGCGGCACGGATTTTGCTGAATTTTTCAGGAGATGTTGGTAATGGCCCAACTTAAAAATGACTAGATTTTGGTGGTGATTCAGATAACTACCATTAGCAAATTATGTTTTTTGCTCAATAACTGTCTAACTAATAATGACATTAACATGATTCTACGTGCATGCTATGGGTTTTCAGGGTCAAGGAATCATATTATGAAGGCAACTTTATTACTGAACTGTTGCTTATAGACGTAACAGCAATGTGAGCTACCATGGTGGAGGAGTGTTTTCAAGTTATGAACTGCCATGTGAAAATGAAGATTGATTGACAGATTGATTGATTGACTTGTTCTAAATATGAATATGTTATTTATTAGAATGAGTTAATAAATAATAGTCCTTTTCAGAGTACATAAATACATTCCCTTTAGCGGCAGAATTGAGAGTGACTCTTGATGTTAACAGTCTTTTATCAAGCATCTTCCACTTTTTTAATGATCATAGACAGTTTATGTAAGAATAAACAATACAACTTATCCTATGTCTCATGTAAAAAAAAAAAAAGAAATATGGTTTTATCTGAATTTCTTTATTTCCCAGTCCTACTCTGCTCTAGTTGGAGTCAAACCTGTGCACCCTGTGGTCCCCGCGGAGTGTGTAAAGATAAATGTGACAGTGTCTCAACAGAGGGAGCTAAAGAGTCATGGAGCTCATGTTAAAATTCAACATGACTGATTTTGTGCCCTCTGGACTGTCTCATCTCCTTTATGCTTCTGGAGGTAATTTTTGTGTGTTTATGGTTAAGAAAATTTCTAGGCCACACATAAAAGAAGAGCCGAAATGTTCCTCTGTCTGCTTCATGCTGTGTTTGCTGCTTTAAACAGTGCGAGTGTGCAGAGAGGGGGACTGCAGAGACAATGCAGAAGGCAGTGAAGATCACTTGTGGTTGCTGTCAGTCATGCGTGTTGTAAAATGTGATCTTCAAAGAAGACTTTGGCAGATTACATGCCATCTGATGGCCACTCAAAGGGACGGATTCCATTAAGTGTCCTATAAACAGCCACTCTGCACATCAGCGCGACAGGAATAAGACCATGTTAATGCACATTTTATGCATATGTCGAGCATAGGCGGATGGCCGTGTGTCAGCCCAAATCCGAAGAGTCTTTTATGAATATTCAATCTAGTCCATGAAGTGGAGCGCTGCCCTGAAGGGAGTGAAGGAAGTGGAGTGGGAAAACAGTGTCAAGAGCTCAGAAGATGAGGATATAAGCCTCCAGCATCAGATATTTATTTTATGATACATTTATGGGAGGGTGATAGACAGCGATCAGACAGTGTTGTGTAGGATAAAAAGCTGTTTATTTAATCTTATTGTCTAATTTCAAGAATGTTTAGTGATAACACTTTGTATATTAGGGGTCTCCATGAATTTTGACTCCACAGATATGTTTTCAACATTCCTCAAAAAAGAAACATTAGAGTTGGTTTATATTGGCACAAAGTTCAGTTCATTTTTTCTTAAATGTATTTTTTGGGCATTTTGTGCCTTTATTGATGGAGAGAGACAGTGGATAGGCCTGTGAAAGGGGTTGAGAGAGTAGGGGAAGACACTCTGCAAACTGGTCACAGGTGGGATTTGAACCTGGACCGGCAGAAGCATGTACATGGGGTGCCTGGTTGCTAACCACTCCACCAAACCAGCACCCCTAAGTTCAGTTCATTTTTGATAAAAAATGGAAAAATGGTTTGAGTGATTCCACAATAGCATCTTTTTTCAAAACCACTTATTTAAAGAATAAGTTTGGTTTCTCCAGCTTTCACATTGTTTATAGAATGAAGTAGAACAATATACTCACCCAGAAGGCTTTCCTGATCCAAACAGTGCTTCGGGAGATATTTAGATCCAAAATCGAGCGGCGGACATCCGTATAATGGTAGCACACGGGCCATGTATGGCGCCGCTCCTAAAACTGCATTAATCGTCCAAAAACTCATTAGTTTCACCAATATTTCATCATGGTCCGCTCGTGCTACTCCTCCAAGACAGCCCGGGGTCGCTCCACCCATGTTTTTGTGGCTGTGCTTACCTCTGAACTGAAAACTTTCTTTACGGCTGCCGCGCATGCGCAGTACGGCTCATTGTTTCCGGGGCGACCGCCGGCTACTCAACAACTTCTTCCAGTTTTGTGCAAAATGGACCAATGTCTATCGGATGAAGATGTTGTGGACGAGAACTTTGAATATGATGGATGTCCTTACAGTTTTGAGCCAGAGTTTACAGATGAGGAGCTCGTAGAAAGGAGGAAGCCGTACTGCGCATGCGCGGCAGCCGTAAAGAAAGTCTTCAGTTCAGAGGTCAGCACAGTCACGAAAACATGGGTGGAGCGACCCCGGACTGTCTTGGAGGAGTAGCCTGAGCGGACCATGATGAAATATTGGTGAAACTAATGAGTTTTTGGATGATTAATGCAGTTTCAGGAGCGGCGCTGTATGCCCCGTGTGCTATCATTACATGGATGCAGATACTCGATTTGGATCTAAATATCTCCCGAAGCACTGTTTGGATCAGGAAAGCCTTCTGGGTGAGTATATTGTTCTACTTCATTCTATAAACAATGTGAAAGCTGTAGAAACCAAACGTATCCTTTAACCTTGTTTTTACATCAGTTTTTCTGTAACAAAATCTGTATGTCATCTGCAGATTCTTACTTTTTCAGGTAAGAAGGGGTTTCAGTTTCACTTAAATTAAAACGAGAATGAGCAACTAAATGGTCACAACCTTAAAGAGCTATATTATATATTTTTTCAAGATTTAAAGAGTTTGCATGCAATCTATGCACAAGACAAAAGTCTGAGCCATAAGGACTTCTCCCTCATCGCCCTTTTTTGTAATTGCTTGACAAAACCTGTTTTATTTTAAACCTAATCCAACCACAAGCCTTACAAGTGTTATAGTTTAACTTACATCAGCTTACCTGGTGTTAGCAGGTGTCTTGAGTGAGCATTTCTTTGGTTTTAAATACCAAGATAGTTATGTGCTTTCTGGAATTTGTCTGTCTGTATTCTTTCTGTCAGTTAGGAGCATAATTAAAAAAGTTCTGAATGGATTTTTATATTTTTTTTAGGGAATATTGGCCATAGCACAAAGAAAAAGTAAAAAAGATTGTGGTGATGATTTAAATCTTTATGTAGATCCAGAATTATTTTAAAGGATAATTTAACATTTTCTCAGTGGATTTGATCATGGTACAGTGAGGAAGGGGTCATATTTTATTGGTGATCTGAATCCAGATGTGGATGGATGGAGGATTATTTCTTACAGTGCTAGTTAGGGCAGTGTTCTGATTTTTTTAAATAATATTTTGGGACATTTTGATGTTCTGTGACTGGTGGCGTACCACCCTGCCAAAGCAGCACCCCTGTTTTTTCACATTTTGACAGTGACTTGCTGGACAATGTCAGAAATGCCTTGGCTGATGGCTGTGCTTATAGAGCACTTCTACTTAGGGATTGAACTGATAAGATTTTATTAATACCATTGCCAGTCTTGACTCTGCCTATCGCTATTTTTAAAAATTGATTTCCTTATGAATTCCTGTAGATTTCCTGTTTTAACTGGCTGAAATAGGATTTAAAGGTCAACAACGTCAAACACGTGGCACTTTTGATATCTGGTGCTGCTGTGCGTGGACAAATGCCTCTGCAAATTGACCTTTAAAAACTCTCCCTTGTTCTGTTGTGCTAACCTACTAAAATAGTAAAATGAGGTAATGGAAAATATCTTTGAACGTTACTGTGTTGAGTTCAAAATGAATTCACTGGGCTGGTACCACGTGATACAGTTCATTATTTAAGACGAAATGGACTTGAGCTTATAAAGTTCTTTTCTAGTCTTTTTCATGACTCTAAGCGCTTTCATACAGCAGGTCACATCTATTCATTTACTCACTGATGGTTCTGAATTTCTATGCAAGTCATCCATCATCATATTAGCAAACACATCCTCACCCTTTTACACCCATTAACAAGCAACTGATGCAGCAGTGGGAGCAACTTGGGGTTCAGTGTCTTGCCCAAGGACTTGCCTAGAGCTCAGCTCAAACCCTCAAAAACTGCCAGGTGCCCCAATTATACCCCAACATCTGTGATAGTAGGCCCTCAGTTTAGAAAACAGAAAGAGACACTTTGATTATGGGTGACATCTTTGTATGCGTTTCATTTGTTGCATTGGTCTGACCTCGCCTTTTTGTTTTTGCAGTGCAGTTCACTCTCTCCCCTCTTTGATATTCCTGTCATACAAGTGAACACGTGAATATAACCTCAGAGGGCTCACAGGAGAGCGCTCAGAAATCCATCCTCTGCAGCCCCCCGACCCATCCGCATGAGCGAGGCCATGAAGGAGGGAGAGCGTCTGAAGGAGAGCTGCAGATTGATTAACTGTTTATACCAAGCAGGTTTGACTGCCACCGCAAACCGCACAGATTTACACTCCCCAAAGGATCGTTTGGGCTCTCTATTCACAATGATGCATCTTCCTCTGCTCCCAGCATGCAGTTGGCATTCGACGGCCTCGGCTGAATGGGAAATGATAATCCCCCTGACTGCCGATTCCTCCAAAGCCAATTGGCTCATAACTGCATAAAGACCAGGATGATGCTGGAGAGTGTGGCATGATTGCACCGGGCTGCTGGGTGGGCTATTGACAGAGAAATCTGGAAGAGGGAAATCTTTGTGGACTCAGTCTAGGGCTGGGAAACACACTGAGTTTTTAAGATTTGTTTTTACAATTCCTAACTATATAAATGTTTTGCAATATTATTTATATCACTTAAGTATAGGTCTTCTTCTAGACCTATGCTTAAGTTATATGCAAACTAACCATAAGATAATCAACAGTAAAATCAAGTGTTTGAGCCACAATGTAATACTTCTTTTGCTGACTGCAGCTTATTAAGCAATGAAATCAAACACCAATGTAATATTTGCAGACGAGACTACCATGACTAAGTGCAGCTGCCACAGTCACACAGCATGAGCATGAGATGGAGTTATCTTATTTATTGTGTCAATTGTTGCCAAGTTTTTCAAACCAAACATCAAAATATCAAATTGACCCCCGGTATGATCTACATATATGTTGGGATTGGACCGCTTTTAATGATTACAAAAAATATATATATTTCATGTAAGACACAATAAGCTGCAACCAATGGAGAAAAACTCCTCAATGAAATTCTATCGTATATTGGTAAATAGACTGTGGCCTTAACATTTAACATGGTAACGGGAAAAGAAAAAGCATTAGCAAAACTAAAATCCTTTAATAAATGTTGAAAAGGGCCTCTTCTTTAGGATAATAGTTATTTTATGGGAGTTAACTGGTGGATAAATGCCTGAATTTTCCTTATTTGGCAATGAAAAACAAGGAAGTCTCTCATTTTTATTTTTAGGGTCCCCTGTCAGTCATAGGACCTGAAAATCTTCTTAATTTCCCCCCATACAGCCTCCTGCTTGTGGGTGCTTTGCTGCTTAAAATGTGCAGGGAAAATAACAAGGCAGAACTGGTGTGCGTTGGTGCAGCTTTTGATTAGTGTTTCTCCCTTGAGTCATAATCCTGCATTTAACTCTTGCAACTCTAAGCCATTTTCTGCCACTTTTAACGTGCCTAGATTTAATAAAAAAGATCCTCAACTCTTTCTATTTTATATTGTTGGATTGCCTGATTTAACACCTTTACAAAGAAATACAACTTGTAAAGAGTGTGTCACTCATGAAATGAGCAACAGAGCTAAATGTGTTGGTGCCAAAATTCCCTCTTCCTCTGCCGAAGATTCCTCAGTGAAGCAACGGTGAAGAAGTCATCGTCTTGGGGTTTTGTCCTCATGGGACACCCACCTTACAGTCTGTCTTTGACTTCTCCAGTCTCAGAGAACTTAGTCCTACGTTTGGAAATGTAACCAGAGCTGACAACATAATAATGCTGCCGCTCTGTACTGCAACACCAGCTTCAGTTTCTTGGGATTTCTTTTTGGCACGACCAACATGTTTCGCTTTGCTGCTCATTTGGCAAATGGCATGATCCTTACAACCTGAGACAAACCAGACTTTTCAAGGATGTAAAATGTCTTTCTTATATCCTGAGCTTCCAAACACATATATCCCTAAAAAGATCTGTTGTAAAGTTTTAGAGATGATAACTGAACAAAAGATGGATTACCACTTGGTGGCCCTTGCAATCCCAGAGTTGGGAGGATCAAATATTATCCTCAATTAATGATAACAAGCAGGTTCAGAAGTGCTACAAACTTTGACTTATTGTGTATTTTTGAACATTTATTTTAGATTTAAAAACTGTTGCCCTATCTAGTGGCATGTTGTTTGCTGTTCTGATGGAAGCCCATTTCTTAATAATAACTGGAATTAAGGGAACTAAAAAAAGGTGAATACTAAGTCATAATAATGAGATGAAAAATTCAAAATTATGAGATAACTCAAAATTATGAAATACAAAGTCGAAATCATGAGATATTGTTTGTGCAGTACACTGTGTAAATGAATCCCGACTGTGAGGACAAACAGGCTTTATTATGCTTCAATGTTTATCTCATGCAAGAATGTGTTTTTAAAAAAACACGAAGAATCGGTTTTAGTTTTTTCTATATTCTTTTTTCCCCGTTTCAAGTTTTTTATTTTATTTTTTGTACGCAAATTTAACACTGAGACACTGTATAAAGCAATGATATATAGTCACTCAATCTTCAGGTGGTCCTCACACCAATTTTTATGTGTCCAGTCAACAGTTTGTTGACAAAATTTGCATAATATTTGATCTCTTGATACATTAATTATTGACAGACTGCTTTGTCCTGTACTCTAGAGTAAGCCAAGAGTTTCGGACCTTTGTTGCAGACTTATGTGCTGCTCGAGGTCACTTGTGTCGCTCATGTCGTGCCTCTCGTCGCCCTCAATGCCCCTCAACGCCCCTCGACACCAGTGATCATTGAAAATTAATGGCAACTTGACGCAGAGGATACTCGGATCATTTTTGGTGTTAACACAGGGTCACCTGGTGTCTCAGCCTACGTTTACATGAAAACTCCTGACTTGAAAACGCAAAGATTTTTCCTTTGCGTTTTCAAATTCTTCTGCGTTCAGACGGAGACGAGTGAATCCGCTGTAGTATGCATGCTGGTTCAGTAGATGGCACTGTAGGTCTGCAGAGAGGCAGCGCTGCTACAATACACGTACGAAGAAGAAAAACTTTTCACAAACAATAATAGCGAAAAAATCAGTTTGGACAAAAAAATCTGACTGGATAGTTTTGTCTGGATAAAAAACTGAGCATGGTAAGAGGCACACATGTTACTCAGTAGACGGCCGAAGCTGTTGTTGTTCCTGGTATGTGCACACAGTCTTCATCTGAAGGAGTACTGCGCATGCGGTGACGTCAGCGTTTCACCCTGAAATGCTCTAATATGAGTTAACATGGTGCTGCATAGAGAGTGTTTTAAAAACTCTCCACTCAGGAGCCCGTCTTCAAAAGTTACCATTTTCAGACAACATGTAAAGCGTTTCAATGTAAACGCAAGGCCAAAACGCAATGAAAACTTATCAGATTTGACCGTCTGTGTAAACGCAGCCTCAGACTGTCGCAGTGAGGTGTTAACATTGTTAATGGGTGAGGGAGGAGGGGAACAGGAAGTGATGCGTACATTGTCTGCACAACAGTGACTACCTTGGGGCATTTTTATTTCCTCAGAGATACGTTCTGTTTTAGACAGAAAAAAATGCCTTTATGTAAAATATCATCCTTTTTCGTGATTTTGTCCTCGATTCCGTGGTCATGGGTTTTAGGGCCCTAACTAAGACTAAAAAACAGTTAAACCTGTAAAGTGGCCAGTGACTGTATATTTCGACGTAAAGATTTTCATGATTTTTAGTGTGTATTTCCCAGCCATAGCTCGTCTCTATAGTTCTTTTTTTTTTTTTTTTTAATGTATTTTTGGGGCATTTTGTGCCTTTATTGATAGGAGAGAGACAGTGGATAGGCTTGTGAAAGGGGGTGAGAGAGTAGGGGAAGACATTCTGCAAACTGGTCACAGGTGGGATTCGAACCTGGACCGGCAGAAGCATGTACATGGGGTGCCTGATTGCTAACCACTCCGCCAAACCAGCACCTCTCTATAGTTCTTTACCGTCTTTTGTCTCCCTCTGCATCTTCACTCTCTTCACTCTCTTCCTCCTCTCTCTCGTCTCGTTCCCTCCGCTGCCCTGCTACCAACACTGCTCTGTAATTTAATCCATTTAGTCATGGCTCCAGATCAATATCCATTTTCCTGGGCCTCAGGGAGAGCCTATTGAAAGTGCTTGTCTCAAACTGTGGTTGTGTTGGCCAGCAGGGGCTCCCATGGGCCCGCGGGCTGATACAGATGTAGTACAACTCAGCGTCTGAGGAAACAAAGCACAATCTTGTATCTGATCTCTCCTGTAAGAAGAACGACTTTGAATGATAACATTTTAAACATTTTTCCTTGCATGTTTTATCAAAAAAAGCCTCACTTCTTGCCCACAGATGGATTATTCCCTTCCACTGCGATGTTGAAATGCAACGCCTGGCTGGTTAGCAAATGAATGACATCAAATGAGATTCAATTAAGGCTAATTTGATTAGCAGGCCTTGTAAGTGACCAGGAAGAAAGATGGAATTATTATTTCTCCTCCCTCCAGGATTGATTTACTGTCTGCACAATGAAGCTTACTGGAGGGGGGGGCAGATGAAGAGCTTTAATATTCTGCATAAAGAGGTTCAATCGCTCCGTTTCCCGCCAAAATGTCCTTCAGCGAGCTCCCCACATGCCATCAGCTAAAAGTCCAAACACCACTGTAAGAATTAGTCACTGGCTGCCGCTGGGTGAACATTCTGAGTGCACATAACGTCGTTAGCTGGCCTACTTCAGTATGGACTGTCTTTAGCTGGCCTCGTGGCACCCTGCCACCGGCCAGCTGTACGCTCCGTGAACACTGACAGTGATTCTCCTTCACCTGCTCCACTGCCTCGTGCATCGCTATGTTTTATAAATAAACGTGTTAAATATTCATCTGTCAGCATTTGCATCCAAAGTATTTTGCACCACACAGTTTGAGTTTTATAAAGTCAAAAGGACAAGGCAAACAATGTATGCAACTATCAGGAGATATAGTTGAAAGCTGGTGTGGAACAGGACAGAAGAATTAGCCACAGTTATGTCGCACTGATGTATTAATCTTTGATGGAATTTAAAGCCAGAATGATCCAAAAAACGCCCACTCCACACGTGTGTTAGTCACACAGCTGGAGTTTATGTCTGAATGGTTTGCAGGCCCAGAGGAAATGTTTCTTTGGCAGTAGAACTATGATATAAAATACCTGCATAATTCTGCATTTTTACATCAAATTAAAGAGATGAAAAGCTTTCTGTCATTATTTGTTTTAGCTGGTTTAGTCTTTCCTCTAAAATGTTTGAGCTTCAGAGAGTGATGCTGTTCTGATGGGTTTTCCTGTATATATAAGAATCATAGGCTTGTACAGTCACTTCATCCATTTGACAGCGATGAGGTCCGTGCACAGTTGCATGCAGAGCTGGCCACCAACAAAGGCAGTATAGGAAAATCAGAGGGGAGACAGCGGTGTCCCTCATGAAGAGCAAGACAGTGAAGAAGAAGTGCTAAAGACAAAGACAAAAAACTGTTTGATTGTTAGATAATGTTTTATCTAATTACATTATTGTGTATTATTTATTGTTACAATATAATTCAAGAACAAATCACCACATCAGCCATTAAAAAGACCAACTCACTCAATCAGTCAAACTTTTTTTATAAAGCATTTTCATACAGAAAATGTAGCTCGAAGTACTGTACATTCAAGTACACAAGCAGATAAGGTAATAAAAATAAAATACAAAACCCCACCCACCACCCCAGCCCACATTTAACACAGACAGACACTCATGTGCACACACATGCACCCAAGGACACACACACACACACACACACAGGGACACTAAGTCAGGAATATGCAACAGCCACAGAGGACTGTGTAAACTCTATGTTGAATTACAATGAGGAAACACAGGAGCTCAAACTAAACTGGTGAAACCCTGAGATGATATAAGGTACTAAGGTGCTAAAAGTTTATTAAACTTTCCAAACAAATAAAAATAAACAAATTGAAAGTGTTAAAACATAAGATAGTAACTCTGAATCTACTTCATGTAGATTGTTCCACAGATGGGGGCTGTAGTAATGAAAAGAAGCTTCACAATATGTTTCAGATGTAACTTTGGGAACAGTTAAAAGACCACTATCTGAAGACCTTGGGGGTCTCCACTGGGCTCGTATGGTACGAGCAAATTAGATAAATAGGAAGAGCCATTAGAAGATTTAAAAACCAATAAAAGAACCTTAAGATCAATTTTAAAACATACAGGTAGCCAATACAAAGACTTTAGGATCCGTGTAAAAAGAGCTCTCATTCTGAATTTTGAGCTAATACAAACAGTCTTTGCTATCAACATGACCCTGACACCAATTTTTAAATTGATGCGGACGATTAATTTGAAAGAAACACAAGTTACTTGTGCCATAATTAAAGGATAAATGTTCAGTGAAGAGACCCCGACCCCATGACCCCTGCATGGCCCTTCGTTGCCACAGCAGTAACACTTTTGACTGACCCTGGCTCTGTACATGACAGCTCCAGGTAATGGTTAGTGTTATCTGCTCTACCACATGACCTCTAATCAGCCCTCCAGCTCCACTACATAGACTGAAGAGCAGCAAGATCTAGAGCACCTCTGGGGTCATCAGGTGGGGACCCCCTGATAGGTGTTTCATCCAATAAGCCCCCACGACACCTCACAGAGGTTAGGCATGGAACTCTGATGTCCCAGAGCCAACCCCCTCCAAGTCAACTGTCCACCATGTTGGTCCTACGTACTACTTTATCTTACCCCATCACATTTCCTTAAGAGCCAAAACACTTCAACAGAGCCAGACTCTGTACATGCAAGCTGATAATGTCTGTAGCAAACAAAGAATTATGAAACTTACATGTTCTTTTCTTTGTGATAATCTTAATGAATAAACCTACTTTTCACAAATTTTAAGCTAAAATTAAATCAGCCAAAGTAAAAGCTATTATGAAGCCATTAAAAACGACAACATATGGTTTGACTTAGAAGTAAATACAATGTTTATTAAAAGTAAAATCATGTTGTAAACTCTTGTTGTCCTAAACATATACCGGCTGA
This sequence comes from Scarus forsteni, assembly GCA_036419115.1. Taxonomy (NCBI): domain Eukaryota; kingdom Metazoa; phylum Chordata; class Actinopteri; order Labriformes; family Labridae; genus Scarus; species Scarus forsteni. Next base: position 9,731,938 of record JAZDUH010000468.1, read on the forward strand.
GGGGGACACCTTTGAGTCCCAGGTGCAGTAAAACATTAATCTCATGATACACAGGTAGAGTAACAAACAGTATGAATTCTGCTACACTGACAGTGATTAAACCTCAAGCAGCCAGTCCTCCATTCCTGAGGAGGTCATTATAAAAAATAAAACGTTATTTTAATGGAGCTCAACAGGAAACGCTGGGCTGCTCTGCTCACTATACCTGCCAAGTACATTTCAAAGCGTTAATAAGCCATCAAGACGCTTATTAGCACCTAAAGTAAATCAGGATGGTTATAAAACATTTTAAAAGACGTGTTTTCTTTTTAAATCCATTAAAATAACGCTTTGATACACACACGGACCATGCGCAGTAGTCATTCCGGCTCCTACTTCCGGTCCGCGGAGCTCGGCGCATGCGCAGTTCTGTGTTTATCAAAACGTTATTTTAACGGATTTAAGAAAGAAAACACGTCTTTTAAAATGTTTTGTAACCATTTGGATTTACTTCACCTGCTAATACGCCCTCCACTGGTCCACTGCAAGGAGTATTTTGTCCACTTTTGTCAGTCCGACTCTGACTCCTATTGACTTTCAGCCATTGAGCTAAGCTACGTACGGAGCTAACAGCTGGGAGCCAGCCACTGGACGCAGAGACACAAAAAAGGTATTTTTGAGCTTGTCTCACTCTGTCAATGATAGGGAAAGGGCGTGGGTCCAAAATAGTCGGAGTGTTCCTTTAAGAGCCAGAACACTTCAACAGAGCCAGACTCTGTACATGCAAGCTGATAATGTCTGTAGCGAACAAAGAATTATGAAACTTACATGTTCTTTTCTTTGTGATAATCTTAATGAATAAACCTACTTTTCACAAATTTTAAGCTAAAATTAAATCAGCCAAAGTAAAAGCTATTATGAAGCCATTAAAGAACGACAACATGGTGGTTTGACTTAGAAGTAAATACAATGTTTATTAAAAGTAAAATCATGTTGTAAACTCTTGTTGTCCATAAACATACCCGGCTGAGGGGGGACACCTTTGAGTCCCAGGTGCAGTAAGAGCATTAATCTCATGATACACAGGTAGAGTAACAAACAGTATGAATTCTGCTACACTGACAGTGATTAAACCTCAAGCAGCCAGTCCCTCCATTCCTGGTCATGCAGTTGGTACTTATATCTCCCTGTGGCTCGTCTCCAGCACCTGCCACATGATCCACTCTGCTCTGCTCACTATACCTGCCAAGTACATTCTCAGCAGAGACTGCTGCCAGCACGCTTTAATCGATCTAGAGTAGATCGACCCAAACTGTTAGACAAACACACTGCGTTTGGTAAATTTCAATTTAAAACACCCCTCACAGACTGTAATCATGTGTCCTCTGTCCACATTAACAGTTCAGCAAACAAACAGCAAACCAGCTGCTGAGTAACAAAAATCTGACAAGGTGAAACCATGCAGATGGTCTGGGAAGTTTCAGATACAGCAAGTGGCTCATCGGAAACTTTTGAAGTTATTCCTTCAGTCTTCGAACCCTGGAAAAGCAGCTGTTGAGTCTTTTGCCATTTCTTTTTTTTAAATGTATTTTTGGGGCATTTTGTGCCTTTATTGATAGGAGAGAGACAGTAGATAGGTTTGTGGAAGGGGGCGAGAGAGCAGGGGAAGACACTGCAAATTGGTCACAAGCTGGATTTGAACCTGGACCGGGAGAAGTATGTATATGGGACGTGTATGGTTGTTTACCACTCCGCCAAACCAGCACCCCGTCTTTTGCCATTTCTGTAGGAATATTTGGAATATGTGACAAAATATCCGGGTCAAGTAAAATTATGAATGTAAAACTTTCCAAATTAACTTAAATAAGATTGATATTTTCAGAGCTGTGACTAAACAGACACTCAGCTAAGATTGTCTGATGTCTGATTTTACAAATAGAGGTATCAAACTCTGGTTGTTGACTGTGTCCACAGTTTGTCCCTGATATGTTTTTATCAAGGGCAGCATGGCAGCGCAGCAGGTAGTGTACTGACCTCATAGCAAGACGGTCACCGGTTTGATTCCAGGGTCGTGCAGGGTCTTCCTGTGTGGAGCTTGTATGGTCTTCCTGTGCTTGTTTGGGTTCTCTCTGGTCACTCTGGCTTCCTCCCACAGACCAAAGACAAGCCCTTCAGTATGAGTGTGTATGTTGTCTCTCTATTACTCCTTTCGGATAGGCCAAATAACACGTTTAAACTAACAATTAGCTCCTGTCTGCAGTTTGAAAGGGTCTAATCGGCATTTTGACCTGGGTTGACTGATCCTGCACGCAACCTGAGTTTTTATCAGCTCACCTCTGATCAGCTTCAGTGGGAACATCACACCCAGGTCGACCCGCTTATTTGCATCATGACGTAGGTGTAACGTGCCCACAGCATTATACTGACCCTTTGTCATCTCAGCCAAAAAATTCCATCTGCCTTCGTTTCATCAGAACTTGAATGTCGTTCAGTCTGTGCTGAGTTTGTACATTTTTTAAGAGGAACAAAAGTATAAAGTCAGAAAACTGCCCCAACATGTCCAAGGATGCTCCTTACCAAAGTTTACATGGTTGTGTTTTGACGTGTGGATGATGTCATCAGCGTGATGACATCAGCTTCACACACCAGAGGAAAAAAACCGCCAAGCAGCTTGTTTGTTTCCGATTCGACCCGGTTCTGCTGGCAGTAGAAAGGAGTCACTTGCCGTTTGTTAGCAGGATAACCTGCATTGAAAAAATCTGTGTTGACCCACTAATTTTAGTGGGAAAGTGGTATATGACAGCTAGGATTAGCTCCAACCCCCCCAAGCCCAAAGGAGCTAAGCAGTGTAAAAATGGATGGATCAATTTTTTTTATCAATTCTGCTGTATTTGAGAGCATTTTTGTAAATAAAAACCAAAATAATCAGCCACATTAAATGTGTAGTAGCAGTTTTAGAGATGCCATGAAGTTTTCTAAGATAGGCATTTAAAATAAATAGTAATGACTTATGAATAACTGATTAATTACCTGGTAGGTAATGTGGTTTTATCCTGCAGGCTGTATGAACTTCCATGACAACAGACATCATGTGTTAAAGCTAAAAATAGTGAAATTTGAAGTACACAAAGGGTCATATGATTTTTTTTTCTTTATTTGTGTTTGGAGCCCTGCAGAAAGTCTAAATTTGGAACGACTTGGCTGGATGAATTTTCATATAAAGTCACCTCAAACTAAAGGACTTGAATATTTCATCAGCGTCCTCATCAGCTCAAACATATGGCTCTTACTTATACATGCATAGAAAAGCAGTCTGCCTCTGAAGAGTCAAGCTGATGTGCCATCAATAAGATGATCACTCTTTGCAAGAAATCTTCATAACTTTCTGTTATTGGGACTGAAACACGCTTGTTTTTGTTTGTTTGTGTACTGTTGACAGATCTCTGCATAGTTAGCAGTACTTCCACCCAGACTTGTGTGTTATTCAGTCTATCCTTTGTTAATAATTGAAAAGTGTAACTGTATAGATGCTTAAATGTCTTTATCATCTCCGAAAAATGAAAACAAAAGCATCTTTGAATCAAATTGACCCTCAGTCTTTCTGCACAAGAGAGATTTGTAGAGATGTTATAGCAAGGAATGAGCATAGATTTGATTAATCTTAATCTTTAACCTCCAAAATATAACCATTTCATAAAGTCAGAGTAATTTGTGCCAAGTTTGGCTTAAGTTACTCAATACTCTCTTGAAAAATCACAGTCACAGGCAGGGGATGGAAAAAAGCCCATGACCTTGAGCTTTGTGAATAACCTCATAATCAGATACAGTCATCCAACTTTGTAAAAGCTTGAAGAAAATCCCTCAAAGAGTTCTTTAGATACATTTTGAACATAGAACTCTTTATGATCAGTGTGGAGGCATACAAAAGTCCACTTTTTCAATTGTGTAAAGATATGAAGCATTATTTTGCCAAAAATAGTTCACACAGAGACTGGAGATGGCCTTTGTGAAGTATTATATATAAAACTAGAAAAGCACTTGGAGAGCACAGACCCCGGCCAGTGCCACAGTCCTCACCCATATCGTGATTTTGACCATAAATATTAGTCCTACCTTCATTTCATCTTAATATTTAGATTCCTTGCCCATGAAAACATACCGTATCAATTTGATTCATAATGATATCTATTTTAGTTCAGTAGTTATTCATGAAAATCCCATTTTTCGTCATGGCGAATCCAGACAGTGATCAGGATGCTAACAGAGAAACAAATAAACATACTCACAAACAAACTAGCCAACTAACTAACAAACAGATGCCGGCAATAACATAACCTCCTTGGCGGAGGTAATGTCATATCTATAATTTTATTTAGATGATGTAATATGTCAAATTAGCTTTGGGCTTCTTCCAAACTGTCAAAAACTAAATTAGCCAACAGAAAGTGTACTCCCAAATGCTAGATGCTGTAAGTGGTAAAATTAACAATTTTGTAAAGAGAGCCTCAAAGGGGGCAGACCTGAGAACAGAGGTGGATCAGGGATACTCAGTATGAAACTGGTTTCTTTTTTAACACATGTAGTTGTGATTGTAATGTAGGTGCCATTGAAAATGACAATATGAACCCAAATCAAGGCATAATACTCGACGAAAAAGACTTTTGCTGTTGTCTCTAACACTTTTGTTGGATTTGTGGTTAAAGTTAGCAGCAATAGTGATCAACACTTTCTATTTATCCACCAACTCAACAAGTTCAAAAACTTTCAAGTGTTTGGAAACTTCCCCGACACCAGCCTGCTGCCAGGTCACCTGAACATTTCTCACTCTGCTACTTTTTTTGTTTCCATGGTTACCGCTGGCCAGGTTCTTTGAATACTGTACATTCACTCCCCTGATTAAAAAGCACACGGTGCCATTTCTTCTCATCTTCTCTTATTTCTCTTGGTTAAAAAAAATCTGTGGTTTAGTCTGTTTTCTAATTTAGAAGCATTTGGTGTCAGCTCAGTGCTGTTCCTCTCTGCTCTCTCTTTCTAGTATTTCTGTTTACTCACAGTGAAGGATTTGTTTGGCAGAGTGGCATCACGTGTGGCTACAGTAAGCTAGAAAAAAAGCTGCACCCTCGATAACAGACAATCATTTAAAAGCCTTTAAAGCTGGGCTGTTCACTAAAGAAAAAGAATAAACATATTAACTCCTGCCCAATTATTGTATTTGCCAGTTTGGACCACATGATAAAATTTGCTGCAGGGTGGACCTGGACAGATATAAAAATAATAATCTATAAGTAAATGGATAAAGAAAAAACAACATATGGTTTCATTGAAGTTCGATTTTTATAAATATTAAATACAGATTTTGAGAAATGCAGGGCAACTTCCTAATATCCAGAGCATTGTCTTATGTAAAAAGAGTTTTTTGGTTATTTTACACATCCAAGTAAATGTCTTTCAGCATTTTGAAGCAAGCTGGTTGAACTATTTTAATGTTACTGTAAATGTTAGTAAGATAAAATGGGTCCAAAAGTTAATTTTGCTTTCTAGAGATCAACATAAGGAAAATATGGTGATAAATTATATGAAAAAGTTAAAAGACAAAGAAAAGAACACTTCTTCAGATACTTAGATCCACCAATGACATTTCGATATCCACCACTGTTATCACATGACAGAGAGCAACCTGTTGATTTATCAGGTGAAGAAGATGCAACATAAATACATTAAACACAGAGACTGCCAAAGTACTCCCCTATGATGTTTCTTATGGTCTCCAGTGTCTTGACGTCTTTATCATATGATGTCTGTCCAGTCATCCTTACAGTCTAAACTGAACAAAGGTGTGTACATTAATAAAAACCAATGAGTCAGACCACACCACACTCCAAATATGTAACTCTACTCTTCCTAAGGATGATCTCAGCCAGACATTTTTTTAGGACACTAAACAATGCTATGAGGAGTTTCTAAGTAATTACAAAAAAGTCTCACTTTTAGATATATGCCTGATGGAAATACACACTTTAAGATGAGTTTTATAGCATCAAAATAGGTTATCTATAAATGCTATTCCTTACCTTTGCGGTCGGGTCGGACAGGACAGGCCTGGACTGGATACTCAACTTCGGGAACAAGACAATTAAAACTAGAGCAAATTTATATTATTCAGACATGTCTTAGAGCACTGGGCTGTAAGTAGAGATATATAGCCGGCTACAAAACTACGATACTAATTTTTCCAAAAATTGCTTGTTGTCACACATCAAAAACTACCGCTACGTAACTAGAAAGAGATACATTACCTCGTCGCTTTGCATCCTGTAAGTTGCTTAAATAAAGAAGTTGTAAAGCAATGCAGAGTTCTGGGGCTGCATTCATTAGCATCACAGCAAACGCACACTTTGGCTTGGGTCACGTCTTTGTGACAGTCGTCGTGTGTGCTCATGGGTAACACAGTCTTTATGTCACCAGAAATAAATTCTCCTCATAGCACCTTTAATGTCAAAGTTTATTTTATATGTTTGAACACAAAATCGCACCAGGACTCTGAGCCCTGCTTGAAGCTGTCCACAAGATCTATATTATGCAGCTAGCTAAGTTGCAGAGTTCATCCGTGAGTTAAATAGGACAAAGAAAAGAGACATTGTTTGGGGTCTCAAAAGTAATGTTTATATCTACAGTATGTTGGCAGCAAAGCACATATGTACGCAAGGGACTCCAGATGAGTGACTGCCATGATTGCTGCTTCCTCTATGCTTTTGGTGAACTTATGAATCTATGTGCGTTCTCCAACCTGCTGTACTGGAATACTTATTTGTTTTACCTTTATGTAACCAGGAAGTCCCATTGATATATGTGCACACAGTTGGAGTGCTCGGGAATGGGACTGTATCACTAGTGTGGGAGCAGGCCAGTGGTGAAGATAAGTGGGGATCAATCGTGCTTGAGGATGGTGCAAAACTATCAAACCTGGTGTGAAAGCTCCACTATCATCCCATACAACCACACCTACCCAAAATAAGTTTCCTCAAGTGTTATAATGATAAATAATCTAACTGTCCACCCTTTTAAAATGTAAGCCATTAGTATGTTAGATTATTTTTAAAGGATGTGCCTTACTCTGCATGAATACAATCTAAACAAGGTTACATTTTCCATAAAAAGCTCATTATTAACAGACTCCAAGCAGAAGGTGTTCTCCCAAAGACAAAGCTATCCATCTCCTTACAAAGGTAGTGACTGCTTAGTTGGTATTTCGTGGGTAGTTTGGCTCCTTTTTTCCTTTCCCTTGAATTTTGTGGATATGTTCAAGTGGAAGAGTTCAGTCAAGTGTAATAATTAGCAAGAAAAAACTAAAATGAAGGCTTACATCCTTTCCCTCCGTCAAGCAGTTTGCCAGCGAGCCTGAACTCCTTAACTCCATTTTCTAAACTTTTAATATTCAACAATCATGCACGTGTACTCAGCAGGCGTAAAAAAAAAAAAAAAAAAACGTGGATGAGCCGCTCACTCCTGTTCATGCTCTCTCTGTTTTCCCTCATCAGCATCAGCGTGAACAATCTGAAAACCATTCTCTTCAGCTCCTTCCTCGACGAGAACACAGAACAGGATGAATCCAGAATGAAGCTGCAAAATCTGCACTTTCATCTGCAATGATGGTGGAAGATTACCTGCACATAAGTTTTACAAATCGCCTCTTTTTCAGCCCGGAGGCGAACAAAAACTGCCTCAAGTATACAAAATTGTTTCTATCGGGAAGCTGTCTTCGCAATCAAGTATCTGTGTGCTTATCTCCCCCATAGATATTTCTGTTCTTCTCTGACTGTCAGTCAATATGTGCCGGTGGTGGCATTGAAAAACCCATCATCTTTTACCATCTCATTCATGCATGTTTAATACAAGGCCACAAATACAGGCGAGAGAGGAAGAGAGAGAGAGGGAGCTCTTCTCTGTTGGGTATTGTTCTGTCTTTGCTTACATCTTTATTTTAACAAAGATTTCAGCAAGTCAGCAAGTGAGAAAGAACTTTTTACAAAACCTAAACTATTTCCAAGCATGCATCAAGTTTTTTAAGGGTTGAAATTACATGAGGCTCCAGAATGTTCAGCTGGCAGTGGATCAGTGGCAGAGTCAGTTGTAAACTGGAAGGTCAGAGGTTTGATCACAGCTTTTGCATGACACATTACACCATATCTTTGAAGGACATCAGACCAGTGTTAGTTCTGTTGGCTAATTATTTTCATTATAGTTTATCATTATTATTATTATTTGTTTATTTCGAACGTAGAAAAAAAATCTACAACACAAAAAAAAAATAAGAGGAAATAATAAGAAAACAGATAACTAATTTATAATATTCATCGGGAGTTACACTGTACATGCTCGAAAAGGAGTAGGAAGAAGTAAAACTTATCTAGTCCTACCCCTTATTCCCTGTACATATTTGACTTGTTTTCAACATATGTTCTCCCATAGACTTATCATGAAAGCAAATTACATGGACTTATGAAATCTATTTAAATATTCACCTACCTATTTTTATACACATATAAATACCTCTCTACCTATCTGATTAACCTATCCATATATACTTAAACACCACACCTTTATGTACACCTATATACATGAAAATATCTTTAAATTCATATATGCATATACTGTATGTCTGTATACATACTTTCCTTTGCACACACTCCTTTCATCAACAACATGTTTTCCCCTGATGAAAACTGGACTATAATAAAAACAAGTAAATATGGACAAACACCAATACTAAATTAACTGACATTTTGGCCAGCATGTTAAAAAAAAGTCTTTGTTTCTACAACACGTCGAGACCTTTAGTCTTCACACTCAAAGCTAATATGGATTGATTTGGAGACAGACAGGCTAAGTGTGTCAAGTGTTGGCTGGTTCATCAAAATAAATCTGCACACTGCCAAAAGGAGCTATCTTTTTGTCCCTCTCCTGAGCTGCCATGTTTGTTCACTAACTCTCTTCTGCACATGAATGTCAGCCTGACGGAATTCACCTGCATCGGCACAACAGCACCATCGCATGGACTTAAAGAGTAATTGATTTTATTTCTATAGAACCAAATGTATTGTTAAATGTGGGGTCATAATGCAATGAAAACATTAGAGTCCTTAAATCAATAAACTATCACCACATAATATATTGCAGTACTATTTTTTAAATTGATTTATCCTCCACCCCTCACATTGACATGTTAGCATCTCATAGTCACTGCAGATTTGTTACCTGCAAATCAATGATGTTAAAGGGACTGTGAGGAGTTTCTAAGTAATTGCAAAAGAGTCTCACTTTTAGATAAATGCCTGATCGAAATACACACTTTAAGATGAGTTTTATAGCATCTAAATAGGTTATCTATAAATGCTATTCCTTAGCTTCTTGGTCGGGTTGGACAGGACAGGGCTGGACTTGACAGGCCTGGATACTCAACTTCGGGAACACATAGATACATTACCTCATCGCTTTGCATCCTGTAAGTTGTTGAAAAAAGAAGTTGTAAAGCAATGCAGAGTTCTAGGAAAGGTCCGGGCTATAACACAACAAACACATGCTTTGGCTTCGGTAACGTGTTGTGGTGCGTTCCAGTTGTAGTCAGAAGTAGGAATTTCCAAGTTCCGAGTAGGAAACTGTAGCTGGAACGACCCCCGAAGTCAGAATTTCCTACTGGGAACTTGGTGAAACCTCGCCACCCCCGAGTTGACAATCGTAGATGGATGCCCCCAGTGTGAACAGTTATTTAGCTCCTGTGATAATCAATCTTCTTCTGTCAATCAGACATCTGACTGGGGTGTGTCGCTCTAGATCAGCTGTATGCATAGTATTGTTAGACTGTACAAAAATGCTGCCATAGTTATAATCACATTCTTCATGTGATATTTGTGAACAACAATGCAGGGCGTGCTAACAACAGCTAACAATAGCCTGGTAGATCGGCATGTTTTTTTTTTTTACTTCAACTGGAATGCCAGTAATAGATTCTCCTCACAGTCCCTTTAATCTCCTGTCCCACTTCATCTCAAAGGTGCTCTATTGGATTCAGATCTGGTGGCTGTAGAAGTCACTGGGGTGTAGTGAACTCCTTGTCATGTTCAAGAAATCAGTCTGAGACGATTTAAGTTTTGTGACATTGTGCTTCAGATGATGGGAACACTCTCCGCCATAAAGGGGTAGACATGGTCAGGCTGTAGTGTTTAAATGATGCTTTATTGGTACTAAATAGTCTAATTTGTGCCATAAGAATATCCTCTTTGTCGTTACACACCATGGCCAGCCTGGACTGTTGATGCAAGGCAGACTAGAGCCATGCTTTCATGGTGTTTACATTAAATTTTACCATATCATGAAAGCTGTAGAAGAAATCAAGACTCATCAGACCATGCAACAATTTTTAGGTCATCTGTTATCTTAGTTTGCCAGCTGTAGCCTTTGTTTCTTGAACTTCACTGACAGTAGTGGCACCCAGTGTGGTTTTCTGCTGTTGTAGTCCATCTGCTTCAAGATTTTAAATGTTGTTTAAATAGTCATAGTCCTCTGTGTACCTTTGTTTCAGTGAATGGTTATTTAAGTTACTGTTGCCATTCTTTTTCTCTAAACTTGTACATTATAGGAGTTTAGGAAAATGACTAAAGTGATCACAGGCCTGCATGATGTTATTATTGATCAGTAGACTTGCAATCGGGCTCAGCTCCACTGCTTATTTGTTACTAAGCTGACCAAAGCTCACATGAACTTGAAAGCCTCTTTAACCAAACTCTTGATATTAATCTGGCTTCAAACCAATTTTTCTATTTACTTCAATAGTCACCTCTTGTTGTTTTGAGTTAGAGCCCTCTGGAATCTACACAGTGCATTGACTTTTGATATCTTTAAGAGGGATCCTGCAACATCAGTGCAGGACCTTTGGGACCTTCCAATTAAAAAATAACAGACGTTACCTACAGAGCCACAGCCACTGACAGCAGCAGACCCAGGTCTACAGTATAGACAATCTTATTTCCTCCATACAAAACACTGAGGACATTTTGTTCCTCAAAGAACACTATCCATGTGCATTCAGGTTAAAATAAAGCTCTCCTTTGACGTCAACCTTTTAATCTGTGTTATAGTCATGACAGAAAGCCTTGGCTGAATACCAGAGTGCTGCCTCTGCTTTTTACTCCAGCAACAAGTCAAATTGCTTCTAAAAATGTGCTCAATATAGAGCCAAGGTCAGGGTTTATTTTTAAGGAAAGAGAAAAAACCCTCTTACACTCTCAAATACTTTGATGTTCAAAAGTTAAAAAGTCTGAAAGCCTTCTGCTGAGCTCTGAGTATCAAAAGATGAGAGCAGATTTAGCTTTTGAAATAAACTTCTGCACATAAAAGGATGACAGAGGTTGCAGAGTAAGTGCAACAAGGACTGATTTATGTTAGTAGAAGGATATTTACACATTTTTTTTATACCTCAAGTATGGGTAGCTTATAAAGCATGCATTTTATAGATGCTCTACTTTGCTTCTATGTGTTTCTCTTTATTTGCTCCCACCATGTATCGAGCAAACACAGAGCATGTGCATCCATAAGGGGGGCAATGAGGAAAATTGTCTGGGGCCTAGCCTCACAGGGGGCCAAAATATAGTTAGTTTAAAACAATGGCCCATCCTTAATTCATGAAGATAAACCAAACTTTGCTTTAGATCCAAGTACTCATATTTCCTGTCAAAAACTAATAGTACACATTTTTCTGTTCTCCATGGGCTTTTCAGTAAAATGTGCCCTGTTACAAAAAGGAAACATCTTTTTTTCTAAAATTTTACAGGCCTTTTTTCCATAGTATTATCTTTTTGCAAGGTCAGTGTTACGTAAAGGAATCATTTGAATTTTTTGGGGTTGTTTGAGGTTCATCGCATTAGCCTGAGCATCAGCCACAGCAACACAGCTCAGCTCTGTTCAAAACAGTTGGCATGAAAACTAAGGCTACACGTTAAGTAATTAATACATTTTGGGTGGAAACAAGCCACAAAAACAGCAATGAAGATTACACTCTATAAACAGAACATTATAAATTTACGTTTCCACTACCTAGCTGCTTTTTTTTGCACTGCTTTGGTATATAGTGCAGCCTTCATGCACTTCCTACAAAAAGAAGTTTGGAAACATCCTTCTGGCTGATTATTCCTCCTCTCCTGTAATACCAATATGTATTGTATTTTCATTTCATTGGAAAGCCTGATTAGTCACCTTTACAACTAAGTACAACATGTTAGGATCGTGTTTACAACGAATGAGCAACACAACCAAACTTGTGGGATATGCCCCACAAAAAATGCATATCAGATCACTAGCTACTCAGACTGGCACCAGTATTTACTGTCAGAGCTGCTGCTACTTCTGAACTTAGGACAAAGTTACATGAGACTGATGAAGACAGGGACAGACTGTGAAGTGAGTAAATTCGAGGCACTTAATGGCAGAAACAGGGACTGAGAACAGCGAGGAAGGCAACACCTCAAGAAGACCAGCTCCTCCTCCTTATCCACTGAGGATCTGCAGGCTTTTGAGAGATTTACAATACAATTTACAATACAAATTTGTACTAGTCTAGGAAAGGGGGGGAAATAATCAACAGAAATAACAGTTCAAAACTTTTTTTGATGGGTACTTAAGGACATAAAGGGAGGAAACAGAGATTTAACTAATAAGCTGTTTGCAGCAAGGCTTCGATGGTAAATGATCACCAGGGGTAGACACTACCTTGTCTCATCCAGAATGTGGGTTTATATAACTTAATCACATCTTGAAAAGGCCCCTTCTACTTATTTCGGGGGCCCTGCCATTTCTCCGTGTGTCCATGGAACTGACCAGCTGCTGATCATAACTGATCAATAGAGTATTGTGAGCTTTACCAGAAGTCCTAAAAGAGGCTGTACCATCATCAGACAAGAACATTTCTCCACCATCTACTCACTGGCTTCATATTTTAGCTGTAGACGCTGACACTTGGCATACACTCTTCATTCATAAATGGATTTTCCCTCTGGTGTCAACAGCAGCATAATGTCTTTATTCCCAGCTTGTGTTCTTAACCCATCTTAAAATGCTGCGTGAGCCATCTTATAATGGAAGTGGATTGTCTTCCAGTACCACGTCCACGAGGATGGATTTCTTGACTCTCGGCTGAATATATTGAGCATGTCTGATTGATTCATGACTGCCAATATCATTAGTATCGTTAAGACATACATCTCCTGTACTCTGTGGATATGGAGCTTGCCAAGGGCGGCTATTATGGTGATTTTACTTTGAATGTGACCTGGCTGTGAACTGTCAGCATTATCTGTGGATTAATTAAGGGGCCAGGAGCCGTGACGTCAAAATGGAGTGTGGGGGGTTCATGTGTGACAGCTTACCTTCTTTATTCTCCCTGTACCACATAAATCTTTAGCTTTTATGCTTCTGCTAGTCAGGCTTGAGTTATGATCCTCTGTTTTTCATGGACATCTCCGTCCAACTGCCCAAGATAAGTACATTTTATAAGTAAAAAGTAGAAGATCAAAGTCACGTGTATGTCCCTTTCTTGTGAAGCCTTTATCCCACAAACTGTTTGAGCGATTTTCTTCCAAAAGGTGAACTGATTGCAGCTCTAAAGCCAAAGGCACAGGTCACTGGGTCTCATGTTCATCCATAGTTTCAAAGATTAAGAACAAAGTCTAATTTTGTCTTTGTAAACAGGATATTTCGGAACACATTAAGGAATTTCCTCAAAATTACAAAAAAGTCAACCCTCAAACTTGTAAAATTTTGAAGATCACAGATCAGGGACCTAAATTTCATCCACTGATAGTTTATGGTAAAAATTGACTTGACCTTGCAGTATAAGGTATTTTTTAGTATTTTGATATATTTTTGGAAACTTTTTATGGCTTTAATGGTGGTGGAGACACTGTTCATAAGAATATCAGGAGAGGACACACTGTAAATGGGCCTCAGGTGGGAACTGAATTTGAAGTGGCACGAGAATGAATCTCATATACAGTATGTGCATGTTTGCTTTTCACTCTGCCAAACCAGCACCTTCTTTTATCGGCTTACTGACCACTTAAAGCAAGGGTCTATGATCTGAAAACCAGTTTGGCTGTTGAGACAGATTTAAAAAACGCAGCCTTTTACGTTTCCTTCACTTCGATGGGGAGGGTAACGAAAGCGGCCTCCCATTTTCAGTGCTGGTCTTCTCCCACTCCATGACGCTTCAGAGGCTGTGCAGCTAGCTGCTCACCGGTATATAAGGGAAGTAGTGGGGAGGAGGCGGGACCATGGGCAGGACGGTGCAGAGCAGGGGAGACAGGGGATTGGATGGACTAACAGACCAATCCGAACCACAGGGAATGGCTTTGCAGCGGATATACTGAATGGATTTTTTTCATTCTTTTTGGTCTTTATATTGCGTAGATCGGACCATAGGACCATAGCGGCCTTATAAACAGTGTTATTAAGACATACCAAGCTTCCAAATTGTAGACCATAGCTTCAAGGTGCTTCTACATCTTAGGTCACTCAGCATTTCACCTCATGCTTGTCATCCGAACATTCATTCAAGTATGTGGGTAAAAACCCAAACTTGCTCTGTAAATATTTTCAAATTGAAAATATACAATGTAGTTGCAGATTAAGGTGCCTGTATCAGTAAACTGCTCCATCAACAGGAAGTGCTTCCAGTGCAACCTGTTTAACCTAATTTAACATTGTCCTCTTGACTTCAAATAGAGACCTCAAAAGGCCTTTGCCTGGCCTTGGAAAAACTGGCCCTGGAAAAGGCACCTTGTGGAGGCACTCAGGGCTCCACACAGCAAAATTATGTTTAAAAAATCTCTGCGTTGATGATATGAAAAGCAACTGTCCCACGACAAATTTGCAGACATCCAACTGCTACAATCCAGCAGCACCTCAAGTGCTCAAGCCTGTGTGACCAAACATCTCCAGTCAAAACCAAATAACTGTTGGCACTTAGTGATTCATTTTCTTCTTTTCCTTCAGGAATCCACAGTTCTGTTCTCTACTGTATGCATAAAACACACCACACAGCCATTGTTATTATCTATGAACATATTTATCAGAAAATCTTTCAAGCTGTTAAGCATCTGTTATCTGAATTTTTTTCAACAGATGTTCTGATATTTACGGTAAATGAGTCCTTCGTTGCATCCCATCTCAGTGATGCAAATTCAGTAAGGCATGTGTTTGATTTCACCGATGTATGCCAAACTGAGGCTCCATCCACACAAAGCCAAACTGAGGTCTAAACGCATAGGTTTTGTGCCGAATCTGCGTATCATCCATACGAATACGGCGTTTTGGGGGTCTAGAAACGATCATTTTTGAAACCAGGTTCCAGAGTGGAAAGACTTTGAAATGCCGTTTACGCATCTCCGTAAAAACTGGATCTCCCCAAGTTTTCAGATACGCTTACGTGATAGTTTCATATCTTCATTGACACGCATGCGCCACACATGGCAACAACAATGGCGGCGTACGTGAAGCATATGTGCTGATGAAGCTAGTGACCCTACTGTCCCTGTTTCAGCAAAATCTGCTTCACCTCAATCACCACCGAGTTGAACAAACAATTATCAAGGACACATTACGGCACTTTATGATCACTTTATCACAATCTCTGTTTACAACTTTTGCCGCAAGTGCGCATGCCCACTGTATTTTCGTCTGTTTCCGCTTGCTTCCGTCATATCGTTACAGCGCCCCTAGAGGTCTGGCATGTGTTTTACAGCGTCTTGATGCGTATAGAGTACATTCATATAGACGCACACATTTTCTGAGACACCTTCGTCTTTATGACGATTGTTTTGGAAACTGTTGAGCGTTTTGTCTTCGTGTGGATGGGGCCTCAGTCAGGTTCTTTGTTCTCTTGTTAGAAACACACCAGCTTTGCTGAACACTCCTCAATCTTAGACAAACACCTCTGAGTGCAAACGGGATGGCTCTGTCATTTGATATTTCAATAACATGTATGTGGGACATACAGTATAAATGACACCTACGTATGTTGGACAGACATTAGAGAAGACTCCCGGGCATGTAAGGGGCCCAAAATGTAATGATGAAGGCACAGAGTAGGGAGGACACAAATGCACAACACCAAGACAGACTCACCAAAGGCAAGAATGTTTATTGGTTAAAGTTGTGAAAACAAGTAATCAGTCAACCAGGCAAACAAATCCCAAACCCACAAGGCAGGAAATCAGGGCTAGCAAAAAGGTCAGTACACAAAAGGCTTTGAGGTCCAGACAAACAAATCTGAAGAGATGTGGGGCAACAATCCGGGTCAGAAAACAGTAACACACACGATAGTACTAAACAATAAATGCTGGAACGGGATGTAAGAGTACTACAATCTGGCAACAAGACAGGGGAAGGTGTAAGGGTTACTACAAGAGGTGATTGGGGGTAATGAGACACAGCTGGGGAGGAACAATTAGTGATCAGGTGTGACAGTGCCAGACAGGGAAGCAAAACCTATGGAGACAAGGAGAGAGGAGTGAATTTCCAAAATAAAACCGGAAGTACAAGACAAAACATGAAACCAGAAACATAATGGGTAACTTTACTAAAGAAAAGGATCATGATACAAAAGGTCAATGCAGCCTTACTTTACAGCAACGACCACCCCAGCTCTCCATTTTGGCCCATAACTGTAGTCCTAATGTCTGCAGGCTTTTAGCTGCCTGGTGGTAGTTCTAGTTTACTTCTCAGTTGCTTTCATTTTCCCCCACATATCTTTTATTAGACACAAAGGAAAATAACTTCTACATTAAATTGAATTTTTAGTGTTTTCCTTACATTCTTTGCCAGCAGAAATAAAGCAGGGAATGTGTTTCATCTGTCAGTAGCCATTGTCATCATCCTCCTCCCCTGATGTGAGACTCAGGAACATGGAGCTGTGCCCATTGTTTTCACTGAGAGCAGCACAGAGAGCATTAACCCAACACAGGAAGCTTTGCTCTGCGTGCCTCTGGCTGCAACACAAACATTTACCCCTCCATGCATACGTACACACTCATAAACACAAGTGCACGCATGCATACATGAACACTCTGCAGGTGAACACACAGGACACCATGCCATCATTTCTCCGTGTATACGAATGAAGGTGGAGCTGTTCGATTTCACGCTGCACTCTGATTCTTATCGCTCCAGCTTGCTGTATTTATCTGTTAAATTTATCTCTGTCCTGATGTGGCCTGCAGCAATTGTTGTGGCACATGATGCTACGCAGTGGGACTAGAGAAGAGTAAGCAGACTCTTATCACAGCAGACAAAATGTGGATGCAGAGTGAGTGTTGTAACATCGCTCATAACCAGATTTTGAAGGTGAAGATTCTTGGCAGCGACTCTGTCATGTCTGGCTCAGGATGGGTTCTCTCTATTAAACATTGTCACAACAATTCATATTGTTCAAAGGCCTCTGGGAGCTAACAGCACCTCTCAGGGCAGTTTTCTGATTTCTATCTCTCCTGGAAAAGTAAATTAACCAAGCAAGGTTCAGAAGTCCACAGTAGAGCTCCAAGAGGCTGTGTTATTATTATACCAATAGAGCCCCTCTTGGTCCTCCATCACATGCTGTGATTGCCTGGTTTGACTTTGTTTTCATTGGCTCACACCACTTAATTCATGCTTTGCCTTTAGGCCAATCTGTGAGAAACTCTTTTGCCCCTGAGCCATGTACTTCGTTTAGCCAGGAGAATAAGAGACATCTGTTTGTGTTTGAGATAAAGTCCACAATGACCCTTTGTTTTCAGTCCAAAATCTAGACCTAACTCTGCAAGTGTTTACATGACAAACTGGCCAAACTGAGACTGTATAAAACTCAAACTTCTGTCTTGGTATGATTCAAGTACACAAGATGCTTGATAAAGTTAAGGCTGTTGCCCCTTCTAGACTGAAACTTTTTAAATAAACTTCACAGCAGCAAAATGATTGGAATCTAAGTGTGAGAATTTTAATTATGTTATGACATTGCAAATGCATGACATGTCTAACACTTTCCCGTGTGAAGTCCCATGT